>OZ023168.1:6778523-7381023 GCA_963678695.2 Diplodus puntazzo | reverse complement strand
ATGAGAGAAGCAGCAGAGGATGAATCCTCTGATTAATGCACCTCTCATCCCTATTCTAATCCCTGATTCAAGCACCTGTCAAAACAGGAGATTTCACATGCACTTGTGAGAACCTCCACTTGAAATCACACACGCAGGAGGTGTCTGAAGGCCACAGCATACTTACTCAACCAAGATACGGGGTAGTACACCAAAAGACGAGAGGCTAAGATTAAAAGCTTTGTACTACAGAGAATGAGATAACATGGATTCTCATCTTGGAGCTGCAGAGTTCAATCGAGGCGTCAAAACTAGCCTCTAACCTGTGGCATAACATTAACTGCCCTAAATCTTGTGGTCTTACTTCATAAATAGGTACTGACACCTTTATTTCCGACAGTCCACCTCTTAATCACTAACCTTAGGAGGCTGTGTGAGCAAAACCCTGTGAAGGCATGGGGCAAATCCTAGAATCTGGGGCAGATCAGTCAGGGCGACATTGGCACTTTGGCAGAAAGGCACAGTAAATCTGAGGCATTCACCACCCAGCTTGGGCATGTCATTCTGTTATATTGGTGTCAGCCTAGCACAAGATTTAGTCCATCAGTCATGAGTGAATCATGGCCTGGCATCACAACAAGCAACAATGACTGGGACTACTGACAGTGTTTGTTTCCCTCCCTCATGATGCCTCAAGCTCATCAGAAGAGTACAAGATAGGTTAGCATAGGTAAGAGACTGAAGACTACACAAAATTCAGTGTATTTATGTAGAAGTGTAAAAATATTCAAAATCTTGGGAAATAAATAGATAAAAATGGGGAATACAATGTGATTTACGGAGAGACACCCTGAGCCTCCAAACATCAGGAACTGCTGTTAAAAGACTCATTTAAGGGCATCACGTTGGCAAGTAGTCTAACATTCATTGCATGTAGTGGCAACGTCCCAGATGACAGACAGTCAGAGAGCCAAGCAGCCATAGCATGGATAAAAGGCTGAGCTGTAGAGATTTATTTTTTTACATTTGCTGTTAAAGATGATTGCATAATAAAATAAAGGTCAATAGACAAAAGTAAATCCTGTTTTGATTCTTGTAATTCAACTCAGCAGAGATGTGAAAAGAAAACTCATTTATTATTTGTAAAAACCCAACAGTGATATTCACTGTGCATGTTAGGGTAATTAGCAGAATGATCTGATTACAAGGAGGACTGAAATCAAGGTTAAGAGCCTGCCAAGCTGGCATATAATACAGAATCTCAAAGAACCAAATGACAAAGGAAAGTTTTCCAAAACTTATTTTCTCTGATTTTTTTCCAGATTATGAGCTACAGAGTTTACAGTGCAGTGTGAGAGGTGTTTCTCAGAGAGGGGGTTGCGTTAGAGGAGGGGGTTGATTTCATGACTAAAACAAGCCCTCGGGCCTCTCCAGATGCCTCATCTGAATAAATGAGTACTTTTAATCAATAAGTCATCAACCCTCTGTGAAGAGTACTGAAGCTACACAATCATCCAAGACAAACACACAACACACCCATATACACACTGTGTATAAACATTCATACTCACGAGAGCGGGCAAATTCAAACTGTTTTTATAACACTGAAATCCTGACAGAAAAGACAGGTGTCTAATCACATGATTGAATACTGCACACGTGGAGCTATTTTTCTCACAGTGAATTATTTTTTCTTTTATCTTTAATTATCTTTTCTTGAGATAATCTAAATTCTAATCAAACTGTATCGGTGTCTGAACAATAAAGTCTCTAATAATCAGTGCTGAAATGTATTAAAATAGATTAAACTGCACTCTGACACAAATAATTTGACTGTTCATGTTCAGCTAAAGCCTTTATAAAAAGGTTTACATGAGCTGTTACCCATACAGGTGATTTTAGTCATTTAGGATGATTAGATCTGGTCTGTTGTGGAAAATCCCTACCTTATTCCCTTATTCCCTGTCCCACATACTGTATATAACAGAAGCACAGCTGTAATTTTCACATCTATCAAATGCAACACATTGCTTTGTGGGACTGTTAGCAGAAAGTTGTTTAGATTTCATGGATTTCACTCATTCCAGTGTGGGAATTTTGACAGCACAAGAATATTCAGCTTCACCTAGCATCAGCCTGAGCAGGAGACTAATCGGCCACAAGTGAAGACACCTGTGGACTGTGCAGGCCTCTCACAGTCAGGTTAAAGGGTAAGTGCACCACCTTTAGACAATAAAGAGAGTGCTCCTGCATATCTGAACAAAGTAGTATAAAGCCTTTTGTGGCTCCAGGAGAAGCTGCATATAATCTGATCAAATTGCTTCCAGATGTAACTCAGTGACTAAGTTGCATTGTGGGTAATGAAGGAGCCATGTTTTAAAAGGCTCCCTGTTTTATTATTGCACTCTTGAGAGATGAGACTGTTGTATTGCATTGTTTTTGTAATGTCAGTTTCCTCTACAAGCTTCTGTATGTTTCTGGTGTGTTTAAATAAAAATAAATAAATACAACAAAATAAAATAAGTACTCTTAGAACAATGTTGGACTCATTATGTCTTTGGTATGGGGCCATTTTATGTTTTGTTTTGTCCCTGTTTACTTCAGTTGTTTAGAGGGTGCTGCAAAATTGTTTTGCTGTGAAACTCCAGTTGGTGGACTATGAAACAGCTGGCTTTCCATCTGAATGGGGGTGAGCAGATAATGACTAAATAAATAAATAAACTGATTAGGGAGGGATGATTCAAGATTAATCTAATTTTATTAGTTTCAATTATTTCTAAAACACACTGGATTAAAATGGAGACTCTTCATTTACTAAATACCATGGTGAATCTTAGCATCTTATCTCCATTGATGACCAAGCATGTGCTTGACAAAGATTGAATATCTAGCACTGATCAGTTATTCTGAAACCCAAACATTCCCACCTCAAGTGCCGCAGTTAGTCATCCTGGCAGTGCAAGCCAGCATGCACAATATGTGTGAAACTGAGCAGCTAAATTGAAGTCAACCATCATTCATTTTTATTATTTGCACCTGTGCTTTTCCTTCCATGGCATGTCAAAATGTCTTCCATGAAAACAGCCTGTTTGACAAGAGCCACAGGCATGATTTCCAAAATAAAACACTAAAATAACACAGACAGAGGCGTAAACATTCCAAGAGTTATTCAAACAACTGAAAAGTAATCCAGTTTCAGACTGAATCTAGTTATGGTTGGTTGTTTAGACATTTTGTTGTTCATTCTTAAAATATACCCTGGTTGTTTACATGCCAGTTTGAACATTAGATACATTGTGTTATTTATATAAGATTTTTAAAAGTGCATGTTAATACACAGATTTAAAACAGATTCGCCCTCTACTATCTGAAATATTTGCCATAACAAATTTTAAAAAATACTGCGACCACAAAAAGTGCATTTACAGTAAGAATTGCCCTTGACTAAAAAAGAGCTATAATTGAAAGAAATATTATTTACACTCATATGATTGCCATATGTTCAGGAACCTGAAAAAAATCTGTCTTCTTGAGGATAATTAATCTTCCCTTCATGGCTTTTGAAACATCTTCTCAGTTTTGTCTCTGAGACACACACTTACACAACTGATCCACCAGTCGAACCACTCAAAAAGCACTTAAAGGTCCCATATTATGAAAAACTGACTTTTTCTGGGATTTGGGGTGTTATTGTGGGTCTATGGTGCTGCCACACGCCGAGAAACTTTGAAAAAAGTCTATCCATGCTTTTTTGAGTGAGATACAGGTTTCTAAAGGGGTCTTGCCTGCAGTTTCCAGATACACGAGTCAAATTTGCTGCGGCTGTCGACGTCGACGGCCGCACATTTGCATATGGCTACCCCACTGCCCCTCCCTTCACCGCACGGTGTCTCCACCCACCAGGTACAGCTCCGGTCTCGGAGATCCGCCATTACGCTACTGAAATCACCATGGCCAAACTCAAGGAAAAGTGCTCTGTTGTTGGCTGCAAGGACCAGCACAACACACTCCGTCGTCTCACACTGTGAGACTCACAGCTGCAGAGGACAAAAGAGCGGCATGGATTGAATTTATTTTTATGATTTATTTTTGAAGTTGGCAAAAAACTGTTGGTGTGTGCGAGCCACTTTGACACTGACTGTTTCACCAACTTGGGCCAGTACAAGGCATGAGTGGTCGGCAGACTTTTACTCAAAGGAATACATGCAGACCAAGGACATGTAAGTACACAAATAATGTGCTGTGTGTTTCTGTAGATTAGGCCGAACTCATGCCTGATGTACTGTGTGTTTTGCCATTGAGAACAAGCTAAGGTTAGCGGCTAACCGCTAACCTTAGCTTCCCTGACCACACAAGTTAACGTTAGTGCTAAAGCAGAATCATTGTGTGTAGTACGTTTCTGATCGTGCACACTATGTAATGCGTGTCCCAGGGAAATGTCTGCATGTACAAGTATTTAGCTGTGTTTATTTAGCAATTTTACACGAACTAACCAAGCAGTGTCACATAGTACCAGCTAACGCTAACCGTGAGCTTTCAAGCTCATGCTAACCGCGAGCCCCTAGTTCGCATCAACACGGTCTCCACATGCAAACCTAGAGACACGGTCGGTCAAGCAGTACATACACACACCCTCCGCCGGGTCTAAGCTTTCAGGATTTTGTGAAATAATGCATTTGAAAATGTTTTCTAAGCTGGAATATGTTGGCATAGGCCGGGGCAATACGAGGGTACTGTTGACTGCTACATAGAGCTTAGATTCTCTGGCCGGGCCGGGTCGGGCTGGGCCCTTGACCAAGCATTTGTGCTTTTTTGTTTTAAATAACTCAGCATAATGAGTATATTTCCAGCTAGGAAACACGCATCTCTCTCCTCCCTCCATTTTTGTGTTGCTGCGTGGTGTACACGTGAGTTATCCTCATGGCTAAAACGTGACTTGAGACTTACGTGACAAGAAGAAAGCAAAAATATATATTTTTACGAATGAAAATGACAATAATTGTAACGCACAGTGACTTGAATAAATAACTTTAATGTGATTACTGGTTTGGAAATATTAACGCTAGATTACTCGTTACTGAAATAAAGTGGTCGGATTAGAGTAATGTAAGGCGTTGCAGTCTTTAGTGCTTGAATTATACTGTAACAGTGCTGTCATGTGTTATCCTATCCATATCTGGGAATGCTGTGCAGGTAAATTAAACTGTGATTACTTGTTGAGAACATTTGCCCATTTCTTGCAATTGTTTTCATGTTTGTCTTTTTACTGTTCAAGACTCTGACTGGCTGCACTGCATCACAATAAGAATGCTGATAGAGGACAAGCCACCACATCATCAGGAGATCCTCTTTTCAAACTGAGCTTTCCAAAGTCCTGGAAGGGAGAGTGCAGAGCCAAACCAGTGAAGACAGACACGACATTCTGTAAGTTTTACAATCTTTTATTTGAACCTCTCAAATTAAAATAAACATGGACACACAGACATCACACAAAAGGTTGAACACAAACACTTAAAATCTGAATTCTTTTAAGATGGTTTTCAAAATAAATAATGAGAATGTATAAATGAGAAGTAATTAGGAGAAATAAGAGACACTTTACAACACTGCAGCACAAGGTGTTTTGGTTCTACTGCAGTTTTCCTGTAAACATGCATTTGTTTATTGCACTGCAGACTGCGGTGATGCACTGTTGGACCTGATCTTCCAGAAGGTTTTCCAGGACCCTGCCCCATATGTGAAGGAGGTGCTGAAACTCATAATCCCTGAAGACCTCTCGGACCACACAGATGGGCAGCACAACTCTCACTCTCCTCCCCAGAGAGCCCCAGCACCACCTTACAAAGCTTCTGTAGGCTATATTGGCTAAACACAATTCAATATAAAGTCAGCACTGAATGTTTACACCCATGGCAACGAGATACTTTCTTTGTTATCATTTTCATATTGATATTGAAGTTAATATATAAAGTCAAACTGTTTCACTTCAGATATGTATTTTCTTATTTCATTCATGTCAACACATGTTTACAAATGTTTCTTACAATTAAAACATCTTTCCTAACTGTTCTGTGTTTTCATTGTTTGATATGTAATTTTCATGGTAATAAGTAAAAGATAATAAACTATAAACAATGTAAGATAGAAGAAGCAGTTATGTACTTTTAATCATAACACTTTTACGATAAATGAATAGTATTTATGTGACTAAAAGCTTACTGCACTATTCCCCTCAGACGTAAAGATTCATAGTCTGCCCGATAAATGTTCAGTGCATGTTGCAGTGCAGATACATTCAGGCAGACAGGTTACAGGCCAGGGTGGTCCACCATGCATGATGGTGGCTCAGGAAACTGCTGTAGTCTTCGTATAACCTAGAAATAATGAAAGGTAAGTGAGTGACAATAGATTAGAGAAGAGAGAGAGAGCAGAATGACCACCTTGTTTGCCCAGTGTTCACACTTAATTGTGGTATTTCCATACAGCAGATATTCTCAGGTTCTGTAGGCATTTGTTTACAATAGCCACAGGAACACCTGTTTTTATGCCTTTTTTTATTATTCATGGGAAACTATGATCACTAATCATGTCACATTGTTTCTTTGATAATATATATAAAGTTTAGAAACCGTTTTAAATGGTTAAAAAACAATTCTGCTGGTAGAAAGGTGATTGGAAGCAACTGTGGCTTACTGAAAACTACAGTTGAAAATTGCTGGCAGTAGCTAATTACAGGTCGTCACTGCAAATAAGAGCAGGTTCTCAATCAACTTACCTGGCTACATAAAGGTAAATAATAATATGATAACATAATAATAACATAAAAGTAATGTCGAGGTAACAAACTTAACTACTAACCACTGAGAAACACCAATGTTCATTCTTGGCTGCTTACTTTCTTTTGGAGCCTCTTGTTCTGGGTCGGACCGCAGTCTGTTGTCCGGCAGCCATTATTCCCAGAAACTCCGCCGTTGCCATGGTCACATGATGCCGTCCTCACGTCTTCCGCAGGCAGGAGGAAGTGGGCGGTACCGTGGGCGGCGCGCAGTAGCTCATTAGCATTTAAAGGGAAAGGCACTGAAACAGGCCACCTGGAGCAGGGCTGTGAAACTGGTGTTTCAAGAACCCTGCTGTGCTCAATCCTTCAGCTTTTTTCGACCAAAGCATGTTACTAACATTCCATTTAGACATCAAGGAACCATGTCAAGAAGCAGAAATGACCATAATATG
Organism: Diplodus puntazzo; assembly: GCA_963678695.2. Taxonomy (NCBI): domain Eukaryota; kingdom Metazoa; phylum Chordata; class Actinopteri; order Spariformes; family Sparidae; genus Diplodus; species Diplodus puntazzo. The sequence goes on along the minus strand of OZ023168.1, from coordinate 7,373,814 downwards.
GGACCTTTAAAGTCCTTCATGTGGCGTCACCTTGTGATGCAGCCGCTCCACAACTTCAAAGCTATTTTGCAATTCATTCACCTAAAGTTTGTCAGTTGGGATAGAGCCAAGTCTTTTTAACTCGCTGCCACAGAGACATTACCAGCAGTGTTGGAGTAACGGGCGCCTAAGGAAGAACGCAAAGAGTGTTCAGAGGAGGAGGAGGAGGAGAGAAATTGCAAAATACAGACAGTTTGAAAGCAAGAGAGGTGTGAGGTGAGCCCTTTTTCCGCTGTCTGTTCCTCAGGTTCAAAGAGCCAACAGGTGCATGAAGAGTGCAGCTGCCCTGAAAGAGGGCGCGGTCACCATGGAAATTTGGATGGCAGTTTGTGTCAAAATGACAACTGTTCTCCATCCTCGTCTCACTCCCTCTTTCTCGCTCACTCAAAAATAGCTCTGTATAGTCATGAATATTTCATACAGAAGTGTGCCGTTTGTACTTCCGCTGCTGTGAATACTAACGAGAAGCTCTTCCCGTTTTGGGGGGGAAAAAATCATCCTGTGAAGTAAATAGATGTGATGAGGAATGAGGATGAGGGATGGAGTAAGAGAGAGAAGGCAGGGGAGCCTCATCAGAGAAATCAAATTTGCGCTCCCGTACCACTGATTGAACAACTTGACAGCATTAATCTCACTTTATAGTTGAGGTAGCCCTGAATGAAGGCCTCCACTGCTTACCAGGGTTAGACAGTTTGAGATGAAAACTCATACATCATAAAATCTCCCCAGCGAAGAACAGTCTGCTAGGCTTCGATTGGGGTCAGGCCCTGTCTGTGTCATGCACAAGGACACTGAGCTATCTCTTTTTTTAGCTACTTTCATCTGAACACAATGCTCAATGAAAATTCAAGGACAGTTTCAACTGTAAAACCAAATTCAAAAATTGCCAGCTGAAACGGCTTGTTCTTCCATCAACTGTACGTCCAATCGGCTGCAGAGGTCGTTCATGCAGGCGGCTAAGTACAACCCATATTTATGTTTACTGTTTCAGAGTGACCTCAAGACTACAGCCTGACTGATAACATAGGTTTACTATTTTAGTGAACTGGTGTCATTTTAGACAAGACATTTAATAGTTAATGTTTAAAACGTCTTGCCTCCAATACATAGCTTTGTCACAAGCGTCTGTTAACCACATTTGAGGGAATTTGAGGATAAGGGACGATATACCAATATCTGTATCTACATCGGCCCCAAAAATTAAGTAGTGGCTTCTGTAATTATGAGGGGAGAAAAGGAGGATATGGGGTAACGTAGTATAAGAGCAACAAAGCCTGCACAAGGGAGGAGGATTGGGTTTGTGATTTACAAAAAAACAACCAGAACTTGCTCTTAGGATGCCACGTGAAACCAAAATTCATGTGTGTTCTTTTAACTGATATTACGTACTTAAGCTACATCATGTCTTTAATGCTATAAAGGTAGCTTACTTATTTGAACCCAAACCACTCGTAAAGCCATTTCTAAAGCCAACCAATGTTTTTTGGCCTAAATCTAAGCCGTCTGGTGCACTTGGTGCTGTTTTTTTTCCAGCAGTCATATTTCATTGTTTTTAATTTTGTTGTGGGAACAGAGATATATGTTGTTTTGGGAATTAATGTCAGTTGACCAATTTTGGTCATTTGGGTATGTGGACATTTTGAGTCAGTACGACTGTGGCTTTAATATACTGTAGACTCTGTCAGTCTTACAACACACAACTCAGCACAGCCCAGATTGACCTTCTTGTCTGAGTCAAAGTCAATCCTTCACAATGGTCCTCAGGCCCCGCTGTGTATCCCCGGTTTTGTTCTTGACTGAAACGGATGTGAATATGCTGACAAGAGCACACAAAACAAAAGTTTATACAGTATATGCACGGATAAGACGCAACTGACTAAGGCCAAAACTGATCGGTATTTCCAGTACTAATTAACATGTCAGTTGTTTTTTTAATTACAGTAATCACAAAAGTTGTGACACAATGCCAGTAACAATTTCCCACAGCCCAAAAAGGTACGTCGTCAAATTGCTTGTTTTGCCAAACTAACAGTCTGAAAGGGAAGCAGTGAAAATCAGCAAAATCCTCACATTTGCTGAAGGCATTTCAGCCCCAATTTATGTTGACCAATTGATCATTTATTTAACTAATTGTTCGGCACAACAACCTGCACATGATGACTCTTGTTTTGCAACAAAATATCAGTCAGCTTAAAGTTTCATTTTTTTGCAGACAGAAAGTCGAGTGGTACTAAATTCCTGTTTCACTTTAAATCTGTTTCTCTCTTTCGCCAGTTCGCCTGAAGAAGACGCTAAGATTGATCTCTGCGCCGACTTTAGAAGCCCTAGAGATACATCTCAGCTCAGCCACATTCTCTGTCACAAGCCATAAAGATGTGACGTGAAGATTTGCTTTTAGTGCAGAAATGATTTGTTATGGTTATGTAGCACTGTGTCACTGATGCAGCCAAAACTGCTGCAGCTCTCTGGATGTTTCGACAACACATAGCTCATTATGCATTGAAGAGTGTGTGTGTGTGTGTGTGTGTGTGTGTGTGTGTGTGTGTGTGTGTGTGTGTGTGTGTGTGTGTGTGTGTGTGTGTGTGTGTGTGTGTGTGTGTGTGTGTATCTGTGTGTGTGTGTGTGTGTGTGTAAGCGAGGAAAGAGGAAGAAAGAGTTGCTCTGACTTGCTGTACTACTTTAAATGCAATCTGAACATTTCCACTCTGGATGAGGCAACAGAAATCAAGCTCCCGGCTTTAGTCAAACTGAGTCCTGCTCAGGAGTGAGGAAACGACGGGTAAGAAAGAAACAGATCATACGACGAATGAGTATTTAAATGTAAAGCCTTGGCCTTTCAATGTTTGATTACATTTTTGAAAAACCAGCCCCAAAATATGCTAAACACCTGAATTTCAATTACATGAAAGAATAAAGGGTTTCAAATCCAAAGTATTAAAGGAGCAGCTTTAAGTTCAGCTTTATTCCTCTGCTGCACAATTTAGTCTGTGTTCTTTGATCTCTAACCCTCTCTTTTTACCCCATATTTATTGCTTTAGAAAAACAGAGGTGCAAAAGCAATGTACATTTCTTCTGAAACGAGGCAACAGAGTGGTATTTTTCCATTTACGCAGAAAAACATTTTAACTTTCATCCGTTTAAGGGCTGCCTTGTTATTCATTAAAAATGCATCTCTTATCATCTTCTCAGTTAATGACGTTGAGCAGTTGTTCAGTCCATAAAACGTCTTAAAAATGCTAAAAAATGTTGATCAATTTTCCAGAGCCCTTAGATGACATACTCAAATGTCTTTTTTTTGCCCCAAAGACATTCATTTGACTATCAAAGAGGAGTAGAGAAACCAGAAAATATTCACTTCTGAGAGCTGACATCAGAGAATTTGGACACTTTATTCTTAAAAAATTACTCAAAATGATTAATGAATATTTAAAAAAGTAGACGATTAATTCAACAGTTGACACTAAATTAAATATGACTCGTTGTTGTGGCTGAACTTATTTATCCCACATCTAGTAGATGCTCACTGGGCCTGTGCTCACCTCTCCTCATTATGCATTCATAAACTGAACAGTCTAGATGTGTAAATCTTTGTATGTATGAGATTGCTGATGGGATTTCACATCTGCCAATATCCCTAATTTCTCTACTGCAAGTCATTAAACAATGCTCTTTTGTTTTGCTTCTAATCTTTTGATCTGTAGGATCTACCTCCTTTCTCTACACTTTCTCTGTATTCTTGCAATGGGTCCTTATTTCTGAGGTATTAAGAGTGTGATTCATTAAACATCCAAGGACATTCCTGCAGTGAGCGTGTGTGTGTGTGTGTGTGTGTGTGTGTGTGTGTGTGTGTGTGTGTGTGTGTGTGTGTGTGTGTGTGTGTGTGTGTGTGTCCAAGGAGAGGACCAGCATGGTGCTGCGGAGGCCTAAATCTGTCTCTAACTCTTAATTAAACCCTGGGCTCCAGTGGCCCTAACTTATTAAAGACCATGTAACATCCACACACACTTAGACACACGCACACACACTTAGACACACGCAAATACACACAGCCAGGCCGATGTACTCACACAGTTCCTTTAAGCTCACAACATCCCACCTTTAAGCTACCAATGATTTAATGCATCTCAATATTTCACCTTCCGCTGCTGCTTAGTGACCCACTTGCAGAGAAATAAATTATTTCCTGGACTCTTTTAGCTCCCGCTTGGAAGCACTGAAGGAGATTTCTCAGGATCTCTACTGGGTGGAGTTTATAGTTTTAAATATAGCTTTTATGGAATTTGTGCTTTACTACCTCACAGTATACACAGCTAGAAATTGCCGGGTAAGTAAAAAAAATAAAAGAATAAAATAGAAATGCAGTGTATGTAACAACCTTAGCTTAATGTAGCAAAATGGGGAGAAATGCAGTTCTGCATGGACCATGATTTTCCTCAGGATATCATGATCATAATCCATCAAACTTTAACTGCAAACATTTTAATTGGCTATGTCTAATGAAGGACGAACGTTGTTTAGGTTGCTTTGGTTGAATAATAAAACTGCCAGCCATAAACACAACTCTTAAATTTCAAATTTATATAAAAAAAACTCACATTACTGCCTGTTTTGAAACTGAATATTGCCTGTAAGGTGAATCACCACTCCAGAATACTTGCATACGACTACAGTTTATCCATGACAGTTTTATTCAGTGCCCTCCTCAAGCCACCGACAGGAAACGTGCATAATGGATCTCCTGTCGTCTACTGTACAAGAAATAAAATTCCCCTCTGGTGTGACAGTGTCTCGGCAGATCAAGATATCCTTACGTACAGCATTCATTCCCACCAGCAAAGTATTACTATTCCTTCATATTTCATCCATTCCAGCATTTGAAATGCTGATTCCCAAGAGATTTAAACCTCAGCGTGCTCCTTGACTATCACTATCAGCTGCTGTCACTGATGACACAATAGGGAAAGTTTTTGTTTCTGAAGAAAAAGACTGAAAACCTTTGAACGTTTGGTTCATGCAGTGCAGCTCTGTTTTGATTTTGTTTTGTTTTTGTGTTTTGACTGAAGTAGCTTCGGGGCGGCCAGGAGGAGCAGCCTGAGGCTTGTACTGTACATAAACAAAAAAAATAACACTAATGACGCCTATTCATTCTGTCACTGCTGAATCTGAATGAATAAATAAGAATATAAATCTTACACAAAAGCCAGTATTTCAACTGGAAGGAAGAACGGCATACTCACTTACACAAGCATGCATTGTTATTGTATCATTAACTGTTAAGCTAATGCACAGCTTTTCTGTAGATGTTCGTGATCAAATAAATCAATTTTATTGGATTTAATATCCAATAAATAAATAATTACAGCCACACACCTTACATATGCATATCCATCCTTCCCCTGAAACGATCCTCTAAGTTAGCCATAAAACAACAGGAAAAGGTTATCATTCATATTCGGAGCGGCATCTGACTGCAGCTAGTTAAAAACTACAGATGCACACATGTTCACATGCACAAAAAAAGCACACAAACTCCAGCTTCTCTAATATTCATTTGGGAATGTTAGGATAACCCAATGTTGACAGCAATTGTGATACTTAAAAATGGAATTATGTTAACAATATACAAATGATAGAACTGTAAGTGCAACTGATACAAAATAAGCCAGAAGTATTTCGGACTTTTTTCCATTATCTCTTGGTCATAGTCATACTCATAGTAACACACTTTCATGCTCATAGCCATAAAAGGAAGAATTCATTTGGAATATTTGAATATTTTCTTTTTGTGCGCTTTTTGTAGAGTCAAGGTTGCAGACTCTTTGCTGCTGGTATTGTTATCATCACCACGTTAATTAACAGGGTTGAATAGAAGACATGAGAACACAAAAGGATGAGGGAGCCACACACGTAAACAACTCAATCCCTGATTGTGACTGGGTGAAATTCATGCTTTCTGCCAAGAAAAAGACACACATCATAAGAGTGCTGCGGAAACACATCCAATAGTGCCATCAGAATGAGACCAGGCTGGAGACCAGGCTTCACTGACACACTTGAATTGATTTAAGTAGACAAATGAAATCACCATCGTGGAACATGGAAGAAAAATTCCTGGTGAATCAACCATTTTAAATATGTTAGATAACAAAACGCTCTATTTTCCTTCTAAATCCACCACCTCTGTCAAACCTGAACTACACTGACACTTTTCCAGCCATAATGTTATACAGACTGCCATTAGCAAAGCACTGACCTGACAAACAAATTTTTGCAGTGCTCATAGAATAAAAACACATTAATAGACTGCAGCAGAAGCAGCTGTCTTACCTGGAACAAGGTGTTTGTTCAGTTTGTGTCAGTTATTCCTGAACAAACACAGTGACGGCTGCCTGTTTTTGTCAGTACAAGCGGCCATCACTAGCAAAGTTAATGTTAGCGTCACTCTCAGCAAAAAGGAACGGAAAAAAAAGAAAAAGGAAAAAAGTTACCATACAATAGTAGAATCAGCAGTCTTACCTGTAACAAGGTGTCTGGATGTTGCAGTTGTTTCTGTGACTGGGCAGCCGTCCTCACTAGTCGGGCTAACGTAACGTTAGCTAGTATCACTGTTAGCTAGCATCACTATCAGCTCTGAAGTTGCTCCTTCCAGCTCCCTTTTTTCGACTTGTCTTCAAAACTTTTTACCGTCCTCATTTTGTTGGCTTCTTTTTTTCCTTTTCTTTTTTTTTTCTTTTTTTCATTACAATAAACAAGTTCATTTTGCAGCTAGCATGTACCTGTATTTCATTAGCCCTATGACAGATATCAATCATTCCTCCTCTGGTGACGTCAGTGAAAGCAGGCATTCTGATGCGTCACAGTAAAACACAGGTGTAAATAATTAAATTAATAATTAGGTCTAAATCTCTTAGTGGGATGTCTTCCTGCAGCCATTGTACATGCCATCAGTAGCACCTGTGCTTTTCTTCCGATGACAAGTTAAGAGGGATTTGAACACACCCTGTGCTTTTTGTTATCTCCCTCCATTCATTCTGTAATGTGCAGCAGCTTGGTAGTTATTATGAGGTATGTGATGCATTGCAGTCAATGGAGGCACATTGAGTCTCATTTTATTTATAGCGCAGCACATTTTACACAACACGATGTCACGATTATGATCGCATGCACATATTTATCAAGCACAGGTGTCGTAAGTGACAGAAGTGATGTTTCAGGGCCCAGGTACTGTGCATGCTGCCTCACTGACAAGGCCCCATACTCACACTTCAACGGATTCTTGTTATTATAGTAACACCTGTGCCTTTTTTCCTGCTGTCACGACTGACAATGTCTGCAGTGGGGGGAAGAAAAAAAAAGCTGTAACACCAGTTTAATTTTGAATGCGCTCATTATGATGGGAATTAAAGATAATTAGTTTGAAGTACCATAATTCCTCTGAAAAAAAGCCCCCCATTTAGTCAATACATTAACTTCAATGAGGTCGCACAGGGTTTTAAAGTAATTGAGAAATCATGCAAATCAGCCTCAGACAGAGCTCAAAGACATCAATCACGTTTTCTTCAATTAAAACTGGCTCTTCAAATAACTCAACTTAAAAAACTTCAATTACATCTAAATATTGACCCTTACATCGAGAAAGTTGGTGGTTACCACTTCTACATAGAACAGTTTTCAAACATGCAATCATCATTTGCTCTATTTATTATTTAAGGGGCAATGAGAATAATAAGTATGAACTTTGCAGCTGATGCCAAACAGTTTTGACAGTCGAACCCATTAAAAAGGCAAGAAAAACCACTCAAAAGTAATCAAATGCTGTCATGAAGTAAAGTAAAGCACATCCACTGCATATTTCAAAGGCAAAGGTGTGTCAGTACATTGAAATATAGAATATTTGAATTATATTTTTCAAGAGAAACATACACAAACAACAAACACCCTCAGCTCATTTTAAAAACCAAACTCTTATCTCCACTCCCTGAACAGCGCAAACACATTTTAGTATTCATTAAACTTCAGACAGATTTGCAGGCTCCCTGTTAGTTCCCACTTTCTCATTTTAACATTGTGGTCCCCAGAGAGAGCCAAGCGGCGGGAGGGAGAGCAGAGGAGGAAACGGAGAGACAAGGGACGAGTCCGCAGGGGAAATTGACAGACACCCAAATATGAATCATCTTTGGACTGAGAATGAATGGGCCATTTAGCTGTGTGTGTGTGTGTGTGTGTGTGTGTGTGTGTGTGTGTGTGTGTGTGTGTGTGTGTGTGTGTGTGTGTGTGTGTGTGTGTGTGTGTGTGTTGAGTGGGGAGGCTGTCCTTATGTGTGCAAGGGTGTGTGTGTGTGTGTGTGTGCGTGCGCGTGCATGTGCGTGTCATTCCAGTGCTAGGGGAGACGGCAGCATTTGCCCTGTGACGAGGCCGTGCAGATTGGTGTGAAGTGAGAAGCCACTTCGGATCTGCGTAGCAGCACTGTGCGTGTCACATTGGATCTGATGGCGCTGAGTTAAAGGGGAAACAGCATGGCCGTCACATTTAACCGCCCCTCTGTCCTGCTGATGATGAGGGAGGGACGAGTCCAGCGGCACGCTCTGTCCACGAGGAAGGACAAGCCAGAGGTTTTAACCTCTGCTGCTGACAAAGACTAAAGTCACACAAAATAAAAATCCATGTGGCTCTTCTTCATACTGTTCCCCCACTGCATTTATCCAACAGATACACAGACTGAGACATCTTACACAAAACCAAGATGATCTTTGATATGATGAACAGTATATTTTTAATTGAACAGCATAGATATAATTAGCTCCTCCTTAATCATCGTCAATACATTAATAGTTATATATGTATATAATGTTGCTCATATGCATCTACAATAATGTTTACATTTACGTTTAGGGCATTCAGCAGACTCTTTACAGTATTTCATACATTCATACACTGATGGTGGTGGCTGCCATGCAAGGTGCCGACCAGCACATCATCACATCTTTTCTCCCTTCAGCGGATAAATATGATGGCTGAGTTTCAGGTTTAAACTTGGCTCCGAAACTTTTTCTGCACTGTGATGCTCCAATTCCCAAGTGAAGTAACAATAAGCAAAACACAGCCTGAGTGGAGAGGAGCTTAGAATAACAATTTTGAATTCAGTAAAGTTTGAAGCACGGATACTGGGGCAACCCACGTATTCTAAAACTGTAATAAGTTTAAACTTCATTTTGCACTGAGACTGTCATTTTTAACTACTTTTAAGTGGCAGGTTGTGAGATTTGAGTGAGAGATTAAAATGGATGCACTGGCAGACAAATGTAGATCTGCAGTATTTATTACAGGCTCAGCAGTCAAAAAATGCATGGGCGGGAAATTATGATGCAATTACGTGAAAGCTCACAGCTGTCAATCACTCCTGACAGTGCGAAGAAGAGTTGGAGTCGGAGGGAAAGATAGAGAGAAACTGATCAAAGAGGCATAATGGAGGGAGATGGAAGGCGGAGGGAGCAGGCGAGAGGAGAGAGGAGTTGTTGTGCTGACTATTTGGATATGTACAGTGGAAAGCAGCAGACTGTGAGGGTCTGAAATGAGGCAACGGGCCCTGCTGCAATGCAATCACATGCCGGTTAAAGGAAGCCGCTGGCTGAGCTCTGCTGGTGTCATCGATGGAGGCGTGAGGCCTCAGTATCACTCTGATAATATCGAGACATCACGGTGACTGACGCACTGCCGAGAAAAGCAGCAAATGCTCTTTTCAGTCTCTTCTTTATTTCTATACTCACTTTTGTTTCGCCTGATCTGTTATCACATCATCCCCTAAGATTTTGTGTGTGTCCTTCGCAGCTAAACTGTTCGAATCCAGCTCTCGACCTCGTTGTGGCCTCTTCTTCGCCGGCTGGCTGCAGCCCGCACCGCGATTAAGGTGTAAACAAAGTTGTGAACAAATGAGGCCAGCTTCGTGCCAGAGAGCGTTGATGAAAAAAAAAAAGTTAAGCATTCGTGTTTGCTCGAAGTCCCGTGGTGGTGTGTGCCCCTCGTCTATCATTTAACGACACCGGAGCCACAACCCAGATGGGGGAGCGCATTGACATTTCCTGCTCTACCCAAAAAGCCTCTCTGGGAACCCTGGAGATTTAATTAATCTTCATTCCCCCCATGCTGGCATGTGCCATGTCCCCGTCCCTCTCCGCAGCATCACCTCTCTCCCGCGCGGAAATGAAACCTCTGGTGGAAAAACTTCCTGCTGAGCGAGGTTGACACCGTGTGCGTGCTTGTGTAAAGGAGACCAGCCCGCCTGCACGCATGAGCAAACCGGCGGATCCACATCGCTAACGTCGCGAACATGAGCCATGGGTGTGATGAAGACGTTTAAACCCACTTCACCGGAAGAATTGCAGCCCTGGATCCGATTCAAGAACACAAGCAGGCCACGGTGTGCGCTCAGAACAGGAGAGATATTAAACCTGGTAGGAAGTTATTAGTCCTTGTTAACATAAATAGCACCTGTCATCTCAGCGCTTGGGTTTAGTCACACCGTCAATACGCATGTAGCTCTCAGGAGCTCAGTGCTGGTCGAAACATCAACAAGAACAGGGGAAAGAGAACCAGACGAGCAAGTCAGACAAAAAGATATCTATTTTGTCCAAAAATGTCATCCCTGTTCCTGTCACGCTCCCTGACCTCTCACCTGCACTTTTCTGGCCTCCACCTGTGCCACTAAAATATCCACCACATGTGATTTACAGTAAACCAGCGGCTGCTCCCCTGCATCCGTCTCCCTGCCCTCTCAGCCTGTCACTGCCATCTCCAGCAGACTGAATAATTGAACATTGAACAGAAGATTCATGAAAAGATTGCCTGCCAGAGCGCTCCGGGGGCCCGATGCTCAACACAAATCTCCAGAAAGTGTGAGAGAAAGCAACAAACTCATCCATATTTACCGTCTCATCAGGTCGCCGCATGCTCTGGGAGGAGGAGGGAGAAGGCTGCGGGGCTTGGATGCCTGCGTGAACATACAGGTGATCCGAGGTTGTGGCTGCTCCGGAGTGCTGAAGTGATATTTCGAATAACAGCGGTGTAACAGTGGTCCACTGCTTTTTAAAACCCTTAAAGGGGAATTCCTTTATTTTTAAACCTGGGCCCTATGGCTCCATGTTTTGGCGTGTTAATGATTCAACAGTTTTGGTGCCGGTTCAGTGGACCGCCTCAGCCGGCAGCCGCAGCACAGCTGCAGGCAGCTGCAGCGCGATCCTTACGGGCAACTCCGACCACCAACGTCACGTCCAATGAAAGTGCTTGTTCTTGCTACTGACAGTCACCGACAACATTACGGGCGCAATTCCAGACGTAGATGGAGATTAACCTTTTTGTAAATAACTATGATCCTTTAACCACTAACACAAGGTCAATTCCAGGAGAAGTCGCACTCTGAAATCTACATCAGGTGAGATCTTGCAGTTGTAGTCTCATCTGTCAAAATCAGTCACATATTCCAAAAATCTTTCTGCTGGCAGTTCCTCTCGTTAACCTCCAAACTTCAGAGCAAGACCTCTCGTTGAATGAGACTTGTATATCTGTTAACAAAACGAAACATATCATTTAACAAACAGGTCTGTCTCCAGACACACAGAATATAGTAAGAAACAGCACTTTCGCAAACAAAGAAAGAAAGCAACAGTGTCTGTAAAGATGCCTGTACATCGAGATCTGTAGGTTGAGAACAGCAGTGTAAAAGTCTATCATCTATTCTGTTAACTCCTTCTTCACAAAAACTAAAGAACAAGACATACTTATATTTACAATCTGCACAGCTCATGACACCCTGTACTAAAACCATTAAGGTGGATAAAGATTATGTCACATGTCGCAAAAATTGGAAGAGTCTCGTCTACAGTTTTTTATTACTGTTAAACAGAAGACAAAAAAGTAGAGGGTCCCTGCCTTCTAACGGCTGATAGTGACATTTGCAGTCTGATGTTTACATGCGCTGCAGATGATTATTATCTATCCTGCAAACTGATGTTAGCGGTGCGTTTTTACCCCCGCTGTTTGTTATTTGGTGGCAACTCGCCGTGGTGCAGGAAGAGACGTGTGCTCATGATTGTAAGTGAGACGAGAAGGAGACTTGAGCAGGGGAGCTGCGAGGGTTGTTTTTCAGAGTCCTTGGCTCTTGTGTTGTGCAGAAGGCTGCTGTCTCTGTCAGTGCGTCTGTCTGTCGACAACTTTGCTGCTTGATACGATTATAGTTTGAAAGGAGGCCTCTTCATTGGCTGTGCGGCGAGGTGTATCTGACACCGCCAGGAATTCCGGGTTATATTTTAGATAAAAGGTGGCTTGGGTTAAAATATACCCTTTCAGACGAGTTTCAAAGGATAACTCCTCCCATGTGTGTAGTCTTTAGGTCTTTTTTTTTTTTACCCTATTCACAAAGCTATGACGTTAAAAAAAAAAAAAAGACTGCTCAGTTGTTACAATGGTCCTGAAGCAAAACTAATGTATGGAACAAGCAAACAAAATCGCTGCCTGCTTTATTCTTGTCTGCACTGCCGAGAGACGCAAAAAGTAGCAGTGACTGTGAGAGGGGGATAAAAGGACGGGGTGGCATGTAGAGAGAGCGGGCAAACATCTTGCCACCCATTTGCTGATATGTTTGTCGACTTTGTTCCCCTCCTTCATCCCCGCTGTCTCCTCCCCTCTGTCTACACCCCGCTGTACTCTGTGCACACAACCCCGCGATCAAAGTTCGCCCCCCCCGAGTCTAATCCATAGCAAAAGGCCCGGCATGAGACACACACACACACACACACACACACACACAGCAGGATAACCAGATCAACACACTGAGCTTCAGCCGATCTCCTCTGGAGTTTCACAGGGCTTAATGAAGTTCACTCGGAACACTAAGTCACTCACAGACTAACACACACATACTTGAACTGGCACTTGTGTGTGGCACAGTCGTATCCTTCGGTGTAATTAGAGCAGATCTGTCGTGCAATTGCACTGCGATGGGAAGGTGTGATGACAGCGGCGGAGGGAGACGCTGAGAGACAGGAACAGCACCAGAGGAGTGGGAGTGGTGACACAGTCATTTGACATCCTGGCTCTGAATCTGCAAGCGTGAAGCCACTTAGACACAGCTACTACTACTTACAAAAAACAGCTCCCTGCCAAGGCTTAAAGATGATTTATTTTTAAAACATGCATGTGAATATTCCTCATATTGGAACGCTGCGAAAACACCCTTTATAGGTCACACTTGCTCATCCTTTCTGTGGGACTGCACTTTATCTTCATTCATTGCGAGGTCTGCTCTTCATGGTACAAAGGGTGTGTTTGTTGTGTTATTACAGTCGGACTCTTGGGGACACCGGTGTATTGAATAAATAATGCAATGAATCAGTGATTTCAGCCCAGGCCTGTACCCTGGGGGATACTACAGTTTCTTGGGACACAGTCCATGGAAAGGTTGTGGAGTATAACTCAGCTAATTTAAAAGACTAGGACACAGAGGAGCCACCGACTGGAGTAATATATAACACCTGTACACCTTGTGATGTAAATGAGTGTAAAGCTACACAGTCCAGTACCTATTTATATATATATTGATGTTTTTTTTAATAGCTGTATACACTTACCCTGGATGCCTGTTATTTTATGGATATACTTGAAGTAACACAAGTTTCCTGCTGTTTATGGATACAGCCCGCTTTTACGAGAAGGACATTTTCCTCAGGGTGGAAAGCTCAGTGCTGGGATCATGTTGTGCCACTGTGTTCCGGGTCACATCAGGCCATATTTCAAGGTAAAACATATGTCATATTGTGTAACACTATCAAACCGTAAAGTTAGCTAGAAAGTGGTTGTATGCCAACGTAAGCTGTTGTCCAATCGTAGTCTGATTTATGGGATGTAGACTGTCGCTATATAGTATGTCACCTATTCCTTCCACCGTCTGGGTTTACTGTTTCCAGAACCCCCGTCGCTACATGAAACGACATCAACACACCTCCAAGCTATCAACCTCCACACTGAGACTGGCAAGTTACTCCCACACTAACCTGTTCACAAGGCACGAGCATAAACAAGCCAGCAGCTGGAGCTGAGATTTGGCCTTTTTAATGCCAGAGCTCACCTGCGAACCACATGCAAATCAAGTGTCCCTCTGGCACAGTAGCTGCATCCTCGGTTAAACGCAGCCTTTTTTTGACGATTGTAGTTATTTTGTAGACATGCAAACAAGCCAGAGTAAGTTTCCTACTGTAACAGGATGAGAATTGGTGCAGCCTGATCTGAGACTAGTCGAATGAAATATGGCCAGATGTCACACCAGATTTATACTTTCTATTGTTTTTACAGTTTGTCAGATTCATATATTTGGAACCGGAGTAGGATACTTGAGTTTCCCACCCTGAGGGTGTTGAAGTAAGTGTTGATCAGTGATGCCACAGTTACCTTGAATAAGTAATCTTAAACAAGTAATCTTGTTTTTAAAAGTAACTAAGTTAGATTACAACTTACTTGATTAGTTGCATTCAGCAGCTGCTGACAACACCCCCCCCCCAACGTAAAAATGACATCTGCTTAACAGTAATGCCAAGCGCGGCGTTGATAGTAGTAGGGATCTTGTTTATTTTGGCACCAAATGAGGGCAAGTCAATCGTGTTTAAGTGCAGCATTTCCTCTACAACATACCGCCCGACCAACTTCTTCAACTCTCCCCCACTTACTTGTTTTGCACCGAAGTCCAGCTTTTGTTGTGTGGGTGCTGGGGGACCTCCTGCAGAAGTCGAGGCCGTGGCTTTGCTCACAGATCTCTGCTTAACACCACCTGCTGGGACTTGCTCTGTAAACCCAACTGTGCTGTGCTGCGACTCCAAATGTTTCTTCAAATTTGACGTCGTGTTTTTGAAGCTTGATAGTACTTTGTCGCCAGCACAGAGTGTACAACGAACCTTAACATTCTCACCTTTAGCTGACACAAACTCAAAATAATGACTGTATTTCCAGCTAAGAAAACGCACATCTCTCTCCTCCCTCCATTGTCATTTGTGTTTGTGTCACTGTGTGGTGTTACACGTGAGTTGTCCTCATGCTGAAAAACATGACTTACGCATATGTGACATCACCCCCCGAGACCGAGAAAAAAGCAAAAATATATATGACAAAAATAATAGTAACGCATAGTGACTTGAATGAGCAACTTTAATCTGATGACTGGTTTGGAAATATTCGTTACTGAAAAAATGTGGTCAGATTAGAGTAAGGTGTTACTGGCATCACTGGTGTTGATGTTGAAGTAAGCTGGCTGCCATGTGAATATATGGTCTCTGAGCTACCTTTGCAGTACAATCTGCTGAGGGGTGTATGAGGGGCTACATGGAAGCAGCAATGTCCTGTCTCTCATAAATGCATGATGTGCTGTGGTGTGTAGACCTCTCAGATAATTATTCCAGCCTTTCAGGCAGTATCAGAAACCATTTCTTTTTTTTTCTTTTCTTTTTTTTTTGCTGCTGGTACTGCTATCAAAATACAGTGATAAATAGTTTAAACATCCCACGACTCTCCAAGAGATAAGTGGTTACAGATAATGGATGCATGACCGGCTGTAATGTCCAGCTTCTGCCAGTTTGAGTGGTAGCACAAAGGAAAATTGGAACTGAAAAAAAAAAAGAGATCAAGCCTACACATCAACAATTTCAGGATCACAATGTCTTTTTCTGAGGGAAAATAGTGTTATCATACTTATATAATCAACACTGTGTGAAAAAAAAAATCCATTCAAATGAAAGCATTTGTGAATATGGTAGTTTGCGTTGGTGGCTCTGCAGGGGTCCACCAGACGAAAACAGGGTTTGGGAACCACTGCTTTAAATGATTTATTCAGAGGGCAGAGCAATGTTGACAGATATAACGTTTCTAACATCCATTAATGAATGAGCAGGTTCACTGCTGCTCATGCTCAAGGACCCTACAACAGACTCCTGCCTGGCACTGAGCGTTACGTAAGTCCCTGCATTCTGTTTGCAATCCCATTATACTACCGTTCATTCTGTTTCAGGCAAAGAGCACAAAGCCCTCTCGCTTCACGCCACGTTCTATTCTTTTTTTTGTGAAGTGACGTGTGAAAATCAACAATTATGCAGTCCTAAGTAAACTTGTTATTATCTAATCAATGCAGCATGTCATTTCAGTAATTGTGTTCTGCTCATCAGCCGCCCACTTGTTACTGCGTGAAAGAGGCCATCAGTCGCACACTATTGTGCTTCACGGGGCAATTCAAAAACATTCAATAACCGACACAAAAGGTTGTCTTTGTACGTCTGGCGGAGTGAATTAAACGTGATTGGATTTTTTGAACGACTGAAACAGGGGAATCTGATTACTTTTTTCAACGGCAAAAGAACTTCTGCTGTTTGGATCGAGGCTGAAACGGGGTCACTGCTTCAGCTGGTCCGAGCACAATGAAGAGCTGTTTTTTTATGATAAGCTCGAATAAATGTTCCCCGGGCTGAGATGAATAGAGATGAGAGGAGCAGATAAGTGGTGCAAATCTGCTAACCTTGAGAGCACTGCGAGATGACAACCCCCACCCCCCCACCTCTTTAGCCCCCATCTCACGCCATCTATCCCCTGCTAATGTCCTGATATCAGAGTCTAGTAATTGATGGATGCAGCTCACTAAGAGCGACAGAATAATAAATTATAATCATGACTAATGCATGGATCCATTAGGGCCATGTTAAAGTGTCATAACACATCGTGACAGTCCAGAGACCTGATGCATTCAATCGCGTACTGCTAAAGAAATACGAGGCGGGTTGAAACGGAACACGACTCGCCACCTTTCCTCAAAATGTCGAGTCTTCCCCTCAAAGTCCTGCCTATCCAAAAAACCAGCAGCTGACATTTTCTAATGAGGCTGCTATGTTCATTTTCAGCCCTTCCCTGTCACTCATTCATCATACTGACCGCTTTTTTTTCCTCCTCCTTACACATCAGACCAATCACAACTAATTATACTCCTCTGTAATGTGTGACATCCTGCTAAGCCAGGACCTTTACTGCTGTTTTAAAGCAATGTTTGGCATCAACTTGCACCGGGTCTCAACTGCGCTCTTTTTCTCAAAGTGACAATGCCTGCGGGGAACCGTGTTCAGACATATTTGCGTTCGTAGCGTTTGAATTGGCCCCTTTGAAGGGAGTAATGTGAATGCAAAGTGATGGAGAGGAGGATGTCGGCGAAGGTGCAGGGTTTTTCCTTTTTTTTCGCCGCACACGTTTTTTTGTGTCCTCACATCACATCGGGGAAGGGTTGGAGGGCTCCAGGGGTCTTTTTCCATTAAGGATCTCATTCGTTTTAGGCCTCCGTCACGTCCGTCCTCCCTGCCAGCTACGGGCCGACTTCAAAGGTGTGGGTGGAAACTAAACAGTACTATATATTTGGGCCTCCATCCTTTCATGTGCTGGTTTTAGCGTCATTCAAAACACTAACACTCACTCCAATCTTTTGCACGTGTTTTAATTTCTAAAATGTCATTATTATGAAGCTACCGCACCTGCATGTGTGAAATTGAATTTTACTGAGCCTTGAAAGTTCTGAAGGGTTATATCTATTGTTTATCTTTAATTATCTTGTCCAAACAAGTCATTGTCCTCATATGAATAAAAATCATAGTATAAATAAAGTTAGGAAGAATGGATATTGGACCAGTATTTAAAAGTATTTTTATTGCTATTATTTTATAGATGCTTTTATTATCTGAGGAGAAGACAGGAAATGAGCAGAGAGATTAAAAAAAACTCATCACTGATACGTTATTAACTTGTGTGCACAATATAATAACTTGTTGGCACAAAATGATTACTTTGTGTTTGCTGAAGATAAACACCCTGAACGATACGCTATTTGTGTTAGCACGTGGATTTCTACTGAGCTTGATTCTAACATGCATTGTTAATGTTTTTAATAATTCCTACAAGAATTAGCCATTTGAACAGAGGCTGTATGATGAGTTTGTCAGATCTTTCTTGAAGATTTGTTTGCTAAAGTTAAAAAAAATACCATGTTACAGGACTTAAGGCACAATTTACTTCCTCTTAGGACACAAAAAGAGTCTGCATTCATGTTAAGGTTCATGAGGTGATACCAGACATGTGGCTCAAGTCAAAGTCTGAAGCAAGTGATACAGTTTTAGCTTTTAGCTAAATGCTAACACCTGCATTTTAACACACTCAAGACAGTGATGGTAGCATGCTAACATTAAGCTGGTTTACCACGTTCACCACCTTAGTTTCACGTGTTAGCATGCCGATGTAGCACACAGCTGGAAGTAGCCTAATAAGGTAAATGACTATGTAGTGGTAATAATTTCCCTGGAAACAGACTGAGAAGATACCAGAGCTTAATCGGATGCTTAAGAGGCTATGTGCAATATTTAATGAACAAACCAAAGTGCCTGACAGACTGCATTACTTTAAAACACGTGTATGTGTATTATGTGTTCATACACCATGTCACTCCACAGCAGCATACACCAAGCTCTGCACATCAGAGACATGGGGAGTAGCAATAATAAATCACTTTAAACCTGGCACAAACTTTTCACAGGTTTATTCTCATCTTTATTCTTCTCTTCTTATGTTTCTATGTATCTATTTATGTATATTTCTCCATGTTATTCCAGACTGGCCCATGTGTCAGTTTTGTCCCAGTAGAAACGTTCTTTCAGTAGCACATTTAACAGCTGTAGCTCTGGGGTATACTACAGAAGGATTATGAGATGAGAGTAATGTCATCAATTTTTGTTCTTTTCAGATTTCTTCTTCCCTTTAATGTTAGTTGTAATGCACTTGTGACTTTGATGTGCAAAGTCAGTATGTGGATGTGTAAAATTGCAGGCTAGATAAAAATATCCGGTGTGTTGGTTCCATGGACAAAAAACATCTTTATGTATCCATAGTTTATCCATAAAGAAAGAAAAAGAACAAGAAGGGGAAAGCAATGAAAATGACACGAAAATGTCACTCGTGTCCCCCTGTGAGCGCTCTAAGTTTCGAACACCGAGCACCACTTTTCCCTCTGAAAAAGACCTAAATCATCACACCCGCTGCACCGCTGCAGAGCTGTTTTTCGTACTCCCGGAGTTCATGTTTATGTTCGGGTGAATTTGTGTCACTTTGTGGTTGGGTCTGCGTGCGAGCATCTGCATGTGTGCGAGTCCCGCTGTGAGGCTCAGTTCTACAAAGTTTCCCCGTCCCTGAGGTTCGGTATCTGTGACAGACTCAGAAATTCCAAAAAAAGGTCACCGAACAAACTGCTGCCCCCGTGCTCCGTCACATGTTTAACAGGTAGCGCACCCCCTCGAGAGGAGAAAACAAAGCTTGAGGAAGACTGCGCTCTAAAAAAAACATGGTGATGCAGGATTTAGTTGTTATGCTCCATACAACTGGGGTAAACTGCCAGAGGACATTAGATGTGCCCCAAATGCAGCAAATTTCGAGTTTCATGTTTCTGCGCCTGTGACTGTGACTGTGCTCTAAAACTTGCACTCTATTCCTACTGTTCTTTAATTCTGGAAGTAGACCTCTCACCACTCCCGTTCCAAAACAGATAACACACACACTCACTATGTTTTTTATCCTATTCTGTTAGTTTTGTATTTTTTTACATAATCAATCCTTTGGTTCAATTTTCAATACATATTTAACTTAATACTGTATGAGCTTTCTTTTAATCTTCAAAGACCAAGAACAACTTTTTGAGACGTCTTACTCTCCTGTATTTATGTTTTTTTGTGGGGGTTCTTTTTCCTATTCTAGCCGTCAGCATCAAGTTCCATACATGATATGTTTCAGAGGAGCCTTAAAGGTGCAATACGCAAGAGTTGCATGTCGGTGTCCACTAGAACAGGAGCTTTGGACTGCTGTGAGAAGGAGGTTTTTCAGCCCGATGCTAACTGTTTAGCATGCTAACTTCAGTAGATATCTTATCAACAAAGTGTGTCGATGTCTTTGGCACAACCTAAAAACTGTTTGCATCTTTGTATATTTCTGAACCGAAAGTCTTACATATTGCACCTTCTCGTTTAAAGTCACAATCGCAAAAACAATCGCAAAAACAAAAAACACCAGTCAAAAATTGTTGTTGTTTTGTTTTTGATTTGTTTTTTTTACTGTGGACTCAGGGAGAACCTCAGGAAGTTTCTTTTTTCTATCATTATTTTAATTATTATAAAGATGTACTTTGTTTGTTTTTAGAATTCCATATGGATTTTTGTCCACATCTGACTTTCCTTAAGCGAGATACAGCCATTTATTACACAGTTACCCAAGGCGTTCTCAATGAAATGCACCCGTGCATGTTGCGTGCAGGCCAAAGCTTCAACTCTGCATATATGGATGTGTGATATGTCCAAAGTCTGTTTTGAACTGAATTATTTAGATGTGCTTTCCCTCTTAGTTGTGACCCGGTGGCGCTTGTTAATATGAAATTCTCCCACTTTACACTGCTAATCTTTATGTACACATGCTGTTATTACACATCACAATACATCAGCCCCTGCAACCAGATCTGTGAATATATCAAGGTTGCACCATCGTGTGAGTCGATGGGATGTGAGGCCCGAGATTTCCCCTGGTGTTGTTTGGAACAATTTGCGCTGATTGTGCCAGCCTGCCGCATTGGCAATGTTTGTATACACGCCATGAACTGCGTTAACCATTCTCTAGTTTGTAGTTGATATTACCATAAAAACAAACCCTAAGAAATGTAATGTGAGTTGAATTAAAACACCACAGGGGACTGCATATTGCACTGCTGCTTTACTTGGACCAACGCTCCTAGTTTAATAAAGGTACAGTATCAGGTTCTTTTTATGTAGCTTTAACTAAAGTTGGTGAGGCTCAGGCACTTTGTCACTGAAGGTTTGTTTGTGCTCCAGGTTGAACAGTGTCACCCCAGCCATTAATCACAGATATGAAACCCTTCCCTCTTTTGAGCTCCCCTTATATCTTCTCCCCTGATAAGACATATGAGAAATTTGATTACATTTTTCAGTTTTCACCTGACTTTGCCTCTTATTTGAGTGTATTGCAAAAAGTGACCGCTTGTTCACAGGTCATACACAGAAACCAAAATATGAAAAGTCCCACTTATTCATAGGGAAAGTGCAAAAATGCAACAGTAAAAAGATAAAAAATCATTCCTTTCCTTTTATTGCCCAAAATGGCTTGTAGTTTCAGTAGTTATATACACAACAAATGCCCCAAAACAAGTTATTTATAGGGGCTCTGTGGAGCCCTCTGTGTCAAGTCCTCCACGAAGAAATCAACAGCTGCAATACTGGCTTGTATAGGCAACCGAGAGAGACGAGAAAGCTCTCATTTTTTCCCATCATGTTTCAATCCGCTCACATTTGTCCAATAAAAAGGAGATCAATACATGAAAATTGCTACAAATTGTTCCATAGAGCCTGTTTAAGTTCTTGAATCAGTACACAAATATGAATGTAGATGAAATACCAATGTAGTTCATGAACTCTCCAATACTATTGTTAGGCTGCAAATTTCCCAGAACATAAAGAATACTGAAGGTGGTTTTGCTACCAGCTTATTAAATGTTTTTAAAACTTAATAGTTCTATTAAATGTTTGATAGTACTTTGCTGCATTCTAATTCTTAGGTAGAAACCAGGGGACAACATCAACAACGCTGCTGGGCTTCGGAAAAGCTTTTCTAGATCCTTGAAAAGGCCAACTACTGTAATACGAAAAAGATCAAGAGTATTTCTCTTGCGGGTTCAGGAAAAAGGCAAAGAACAAAAGGGCGACACGATCACCTGACACGCGACCTACCTACTAATGTACGAGGAGGCCGCTTTTAAATTCCCCTCTTCCTTCCTTCCTGCCTCTGTGAACGGCTCGGGCTGCTGGTGTAGGCCATGCAAAGTAATATGAAGTGATGTGAGGTTAGCAAAGCATGAAGGCAGGCGGAAAGGTCTCAGATGTGGAAAAAGCTGTTTGACCTTGTGCATGCGAATGGGGCGGGGGGGGCTGGAGTTCATTTCTCGTATCAGAGAGAACAAGAAGACTCAACTTTCATTTCAGCCACCAACGACGCCACTTCAGCCCAAGTCTTCGTTCGTGATCCTCGTTCCGTATCAGTAAAGTCATCTCTAAAGGTTCAATGAAGGGGTGTTTTTTTTTTCTGCTCGACTCCCTTTGGATTGGGCAAAGTGAAAAGGTGCTCGCCCCGGCTCAGCAGGACACTCTTGTTGAATCGTGTTTGATGTTTCTGTGTTCACCTCGAAGGAGGCAGCGCCGTGCCCCTGTTCAGATACTGCAGGAGTGAGCGCGAGGCTGAGCTGTACAGTAGTGAGAATAAGAACAAAGCACTCAATGACACAGAGGAAGGAATAACAATGAGTGCTGTGCCGCAGTGTTATGCGAGTCTACCGTGAACAAAGAGTGTGGCACAGGGGTTGTGTTTGTGTGTGTGTGTGCGTGTGTGTGTGTGTGTGTGCATGTCTGTTTGAAGGTTTGGGATTATTATCAGAGCACAAGGAGCATACTCTGTATATATCATTTCACTAATTACTGTTCCGTGCTCTAATTACAATGCAGCAGGGACACATTCAACTCTCAGATCTGAGCTTATGTAAAATCTCTGTACGGCTTTCCATTGTCAGTCACACACGCAGACGCATTAAAGAAAAAAAAAATCTAGTTTCTTCTCCCCGTCTTCCTTTTGAAAATCCGATCTGCTCCCCGTGCTCTCCATACAGCTGTCACTCCTCTGTTCCTTCGTCCTCGCCTTCACTCAGCCCTGCTAAAATGTCTGGAAAGCAATACCGAAACAAGTGAGACAGCCATGTTTGAAATCTGAGAGTGAGTTTTTCAGATGAAAGAGCATCGCAAGATAAAAAAAAAAAAAAAAAAAGTTGTCGTGCCTCGAAATGACAGTTACCGGCCTGATTTAGGAGACAGGAAGCAGGGTAAATCCAATTTATGAATGCTGTGAAAGAGGATTTTAATTAAGATGCAAAGTAGATGCAAAGTTAATGGTCCAGTGCAGCTTTTTCAGGGATAAACTGAAGACTGGGCAGCCAGCCTTGTGTGATTTTTGTTGTTTTAAAGTAGAAGAAGCTGTGCTGATCAGAAAAAGAGGGGGCTACAGACGTTTATCATAAAAAAACGCTGTAAGATCCAAGTGATTGATCGTTCATACTGTGGTTCTGGACTGCACGGCGAATGAGTGGACAGCAGAAATATCTCACTGGAAAAAACCTGTACGACTCACTTCATGTCACTGCATTGTTGTGTGAGCAGGGTTAAAAAAAAAAAAAACAGAGCTGAACCTTAAAATACTCTGTTTGGTTTACTTTTACCTACCTTGCTCCAGAACAGACTCGGCTACGAGTACCAGAAATACATTCACAAAACCCCTCGCGCAGAAGAGCCTACCTCTGTCATTTTTCATTAACTACTTGTACTGGACTCGTAATTTTTGGAAGCATGAAGACATTCATTTATATGCACATAACTTAGAAAACTGCTAAGATGTGCATGTTGCCTCAAAGGCAACAATGTACCACAAATGAATCTCAGTTTGCCACCGCGCTGCTGCTGTGCACGGAGCTATTATGGCTACAAGTACAGATGTCAGCATGACTAGACTCTCCCTGCAACTCTGTTCAAACCTAACCTAGATTTAGAGCATCAGTGTCTCAGTGCAAGGTTTTTATTTAATCCCACATCTGAGCAGTGGAATAGTTATTACCAAGCTTCAACATGTCTGAAGATGGTGGTTCTCAAAGGTATCAATTAGCCTTAAAAAAAGAAGGGAGGGTCATTTCGTGACCAACTGTCAGACTGTGCTGTCAGCTATATTGAAGTTTATGGGAGAAGCATGGAGAAACACACCAAAACCCAACGTATCTAAGTCGTATGACCTCTGATGAAGAAATGCTCCCAGAAAACGAAAGAACACACATCAAAAAACTAGGCTTAACCACTGTTTTTTTTAATCAACATGTTATTTGTCCCTCAATTTTTTTTGGGAAAGGCTTGTGTTCGCAGTGCCAACTGCAGTCTCATCAGTCATTATAGGTCACCCCGGCCCCGTTTGATTACCATAATAGCCCCGTCAATCATTTGGAAAATTGTGTTCTTTCATTATGTGGGGGCATTTCCTCATCAGGAGTCATACAACATACAGAATATATGTTGGGTTTTAGTGTTGTACTCCACGCATCTCCCATAAACAACTCTCAATAGAGCTGACACCACAGTCCGGTACCAAAGCAAGATTCGGCAACGTAACGACTCTTCCTTCTTTTCAAGGTTCCTCGATACCTTGGAGCCAGATAAGGTTTCAATAGTTCTGACACACTAGAGGAACAATACATGGCACATCCAGAACCGTTTGAGGCAGGTGCTGGACCAATCGAAGATGAAAACACGAACACTAGAAAAAAGTCTGCACACTGTAGTTCCCTTATTCTTCAGACTCAGTTGACATGCAGAGACACCAGTTTCTAGTCACGTGCTGGTCGCATGATGATACAAGTGAAACATGGAAGCCATCGATACCAACCACTGAAACCGAATGCAGTTTTTGGGGTACTTTACTTTAAGTATTTCCTTTTTCTGCTACTGTATACTTCCACTCTACTACATTTTGGAGACAAATATTGTACTTTGTATTGACCTATTTTATCATCAATCTCATTTTATTTTTCATAAAAACTGATTCTAATAATCTGTCGACCCATAGTATACATGTATATACTGACATATAAATGTATGTAGAATTTACTTTTACTTGTCATTTTAATACTTAAATAAATGTCAGGCCAGGAAGTTACTTTTGATACTTAAATACATTTAGTATCTGGTAAGCGATACCTTTTTACTTGTAAAAGTATGACTTTTGGGGGCTTTTTACACAGCCCAGTAATTAATGCAAAACAATACGGAGTAGCTCCTCGCAGCACAAAAGCAGAACATTTAAACAGGCATCATAATTTAAATCTGGTTAGGTCTGAATTCAACGTAGGATGTCTGTCAATGTATCTTCTTTTTTAAGGAACAGGAAGTGACAATATCGAACCCACTAAATTTGATGATCTGGAGTCAATCATCCAAATCTATAGCAAATGGTAACATTTCCAAAGATACGCTACAAATCACAAAAATCTGCCCAAAACAGGGAGACTAGACAAATGCATTTGACTTAACGAGCCCTCTGCCCCTGCACTCTCTCTGCCACTCTGGAGAGGGAGGACAACCGGTTATCAAGGCAGGCACATTGTGATCAATTTTCAAACACAGGGGATGGCATCCAACCTCAAATGTTCTGCAAATGTGCCTTCACGGAACTTCAAATTGTGGGATTTTAATCTAAAACCCCTATCCAAAAAAAGTTGTCATGCTGAAAAAAACATAAATGAAACATGATGCCGTAATTGTTAATTCTGTTTGAAATGCACTCAGTTGAAAACAAAGACAATATATATATTTTTTTTACCTTACAACTTTTATAAATATCTGCTTTTTCTGAATTTGATCCCAGCGACGTGTTTCAAACCAGCTGGGACACAAAAAGTTGCGGAATGCTCAAAAAACACCTGCTTGGAAAATTTCACAGATAAACAGGTTAAAATGTGACATGCGTCATGACCCAAATGCAAGACGCCAAGACAGAGGTGTGACAAACGGAAGGGGAGCTTTAATATCGCAAAAAGTTGGAATCCAAACTATACAGGCAGGCAACAGCACTGACAAGAACGGGCTGCGGCACATCGGGTTACTAAAGAAAAGTACAAAAACTAAAAGTACAAACCAGGAAGAACCATGTGGAGCACAGCAGGATTTCATTATCCCAGAACCCGAGTTTCCCACCCTGAGCACGACGTTGGACGGAAATGGCTCTGCTGTTCGAATAAGTCAGTGTCCCGACTTTTTTGGCAATCGGGGCTGCATTAAAAACTAACTGGAACTGACTGGAACTGGCCAGAATAAACACAATATTTTAAAAATCCTAAAAAATCACTCTGACCTCACCAGCACTCCCTGAGCATTACAGATACATATCAACGTGGCAGATTTTAATATCGGTGGTTTTAGCATCACCAGCACGTCCAACGTTGAAAAAAGGAAAGAGCTTCCCAGTGAAGGAGTCTCTGTGAGTGTAGATGTGAGCCATGTCCTCGGGGTCGTAGAAGGACACCTCCCCGCTCTCATAGTCCACCTGGACTCTGATCCTCTGGAGGCTCGTCCTCTCGGTGACCATGATCTCATCGAGACCATCGGTGTATTTTCCACCTACGTGTGACAAAGACCAGCTTACGTACTCTGACGTAGCAGATATCTCTCCCTTCCTCTCGACTGACTCTTTTACCACACCCAAATGCCAGAGAGGATGATCTCCCAGCTCCACCACCCAGCTGTGGATCCCTGAGCTGAAGCCCACTGAGCCCAAAATAGTGGCATACTTAGTGAATCTCTCTGGATTGTCAGGGAGCTGCTGGTCTGTGTCTCCACGTCTCACACAGGTCAGATCGTCAGACAGATAGAGATCGGGGCATGCAGTGTTTGGGTCCAGAATGACAGGACAGAAGCGGACCATGTCCTTCATCTTCTCCCAAACTCTGAAGGACAGGTTGCCCAGGTGCTTGGCCACATCTATCAGCGCTCCTGAGACCAGCTGTGGATCTGACAGCAAGCACTGGACTCTGGCTCTGGTCTGAGTGGGTTTATAACTGCTGAGGAACGACACGTTGCGTTTCTGCAGCTCCTCTTCAACAGCGCAGATACTGTGTGACAGAGACGATATCCGCCCCTGAATCTCCTCCATCTCTCGGCTGATAGTCCGCCTCTTCTGCTCCTCTTCCTCCCTCAGCGATGCCAGTCTGGACTCCTCTTCCTCCTCCAGGAACTGGTGGAGCTTGTTGAACTCTGCTCTGATCTGCCTCTCTGTAGACAACAGCTGCCTCTTGGAGTGTTGAGCCACTTCACTGTACGTTTCCTCCACTTGTTTGCATTTGTCCCTCTTGTCCTGTAGAGACTTTAAGTCCAATTTCAGCTGCTCCTTCAGCTCACCGACTGCTTCCTCTGCAGACACCAACTTGTGACTGTTGTGGAGCGAGAACTCACAGACAGGACACACAGCTCTCTGCTCATCCACACAGAACCAGCAAGGGACTTCTGGGTGTCTATCACAAAGCACCTTCTCTTTTTCAATTTCAGGTGATCCATTTTTCCGCCTCTCAGCAAAGGAGTCAGCCAGTTCCTTCAGTGTGAGGTTCACAGCCGGATCTTCCATTACAGGTTTCCTTTTACAAACTGGACAGTTTTTGTTTTTGGCTTGTTTCCAGAATTGTCGCAGGCAGCTCGAGCAGAAACTGTGGTTGCAGCTCAGAGACACCGGATCTCTGAGAGTCTCTGAGCACACATGACAGTTTAGGAAACTTTCAACAAGTGAAGTCTTCTCTGCCATTCTCTCTGATCTGTGAATTATCCTCTCAGAGCTAGACTCACCACAAAAATCCTTTCTACAGATTACAATCCTTCGTCTTTGTGTCTGCAGAAGAGACCCTTCACCCTGTAAGGGTGTTTTGGCGCCGTTTAGAAATGTTGAAGTCAGACTGAAGTTTCGCTTTCCCTTCCTGGTAGTGTATAACTGTTAGCTGGCATGTCATATTCTCACCAGCAGATGGTGCTTTGTGATTAATGAACAGGTTTCAAGGGAACAAGTGCCTTGGAATTGTGAACAAGTTTCATTTTAGGGGGGGAAATGAGAAAAAAAACATTTAAAAGTGCATTAAAAAAATGTTTGAGTACATAAATACCTGGCTCAAAACCCACATTTCATAAATTTGGTGAACATGTTTTAGACAGGAACCATCATGTGACTGCATGTGTTATACAAACCAAAAATAAAAAAATACACAGGGACATGAAAAAAACACATCTTTATATCTGCATTGTACACACAATGTTAATGAATAGCATGTACATATGCATTGAAAACAAATGCATGATTGACTATAATAGCTGTCTGAACCTGCAGAGAGCTTGTAACACTTTGACAGCTTATTAGTCAGCTGTTTGGCTTTGTCTGTAGATGTCTAACAGATCATTTATGGAGTATATGTGACAGTTCATCAGCATTCCTGCCTATTCTCTGAATAACTGTGTTGAACTTGAATTTATCACCTGACCTACGCGATACAAATGTTCCACAAATTAGAAACACACTCATATAAACGTCTATACACACTGCCTGTCCAACTTTTTTAAGATTTCACAAGAATATCTTTAAAGGTTGTAGTTACAAGTTAAACCAAGAAACCTGTCAACATGTAGATGTTCTGACCCGCGACCACTGAATTGCCATTTTACTTGTTGGACCGCATTCATCTTTAATCTCACTTATCATTTTGATCTCAACTACACGCTTGTAAAGGTTTGTTGGCATCTAAATAAATGTGGGCCAGGGTCGTACCCCCCAATGGCACCCCTTCTTGGACTGCCGCCATCGTCAACATTGCACTTTGTTTAATTTTGTGAATGTTTCCATCTCGTCTATTGTGCTATCATAATGACAAAGTCCTTGAAACCACTTCCTGCGGTACATCCCACTACAGTAGGTTCCTATAGGACAGTTTGCCATAAAGACACACACACATTCAAAAGGTGAAAGCCACACTGTCACTGCTGGTAATAAATACCCTTCATACCCTCAAGAATAGAGGCATGCATCCAAAATACAAAGTACAAAGGTAATGTCAGCAAAAAGTACTTCAAGTGTAAAAATCTAAAGGGCTTGTTTCTCTGCAGAAGATTTGCCCCCGTGACTGATCTGTTAGTTAGGACTGAGGCAATGTGTGAGCCCCATTTGACTTTTGTAGTTGGACAAGACACAAGTAGGCACTTAATTAGAGTGGCTGTGATATGATTAACAGGATAGGAAAGAAGAAGAAAAAAAACTCCTACACAAGACCTCTCTCAAATATTTGCTTTCAAGGGTCGTCTTTATTCTGAGATTATCAGATGTTTCATTTAATGCAAAATCTCAATTTAGTAACCATCACTGTCAAGTTAATGCAGAGAAATGAAGATTAGAGAAGCATAATATGGATATTATGGTATATTAATAATATACTTACTCTCCACCACTGACCGTCGCATTAAAGAATGAACTGAAGCAAAAAAAAGCAAACCACTTAATCAAGCTGCAGCTATATTACTTCTGGATCATCAATGCCGCATCTCATCTACAGCCTTAAGATTTATGAAGTGAAGGGAAAGTTGAGATAACCCATCTAGGCCCTGGAATGAGGCTCTCTGTGCAATGAGCTTATTTTACACAAGGTGAGAAGCTCAGCAGATTGAGGATTACCTCAGTATGCTGCTCCTCCTGCTCTGTGGGAGTCAGCTGGGGTTTTCTGCGCCTTATAAAGCCGCCATACAGACGCCTGCTCTGTTTGCCACTGCAGCAGCCGGGCACAACTGAGTAGATTGAGGATACACTGATAGCACTTTATCTTCCAGATGACCTGCGAATCCCTCGCATCACTGCGGAGAAGCAGGAGGGGGAAACTGAGGGGGAGAGGACATCTGGCAGGTGCTGGGTAAACCTCGTCCAAATATCCAACGTCACATGTTATCTAGATTCTAGAAGATAAAGTCCTTCCCGCGCATCCCAATCTACTCCATAGTGCTTCCCCCGTGTGTCCCCTTGGCGACCCGACCGCGCTGTAAGAAACCAGATGGAAGAAGGATGGGTGATGTAACATTTATACTGCCTGTCAGCCACCATTTTAGAGCCTCGTTGAAATGGACCAAAAACAGCAGGTCCATTCCGTTTAGTGACTTGTTCCGCTGGTGCCGCGCTGCCCCGGCGGCCAGGGAATTTGCATGAGAGATTAAAACTTTACAACTCATTAGCCATCACAACACATTCAAGTGATTTGTCAGACCTGGCAAGTTGAACATGACAAGCTGGAATCAGTGAGATAATCTATTTGTCTATTTAAAAAATGAGCCTGTCCCCTAAATTCACAATAACATACTCTGAGTTTTGGAGCATTCTCTGATTTCTTTCATTTTTCTGAGAGAAGGTCTGTGCCATGCATGTCAAGTGTGTGTCTCTCCTAACTCTCTCATAGCAAAAACCTTCTGTGCCATCTAGTGACTGCAAGCAGACTTACACGATGGCTTCATTACCGGATAAGACCACTGGAGGGCAGCATTTGTTTCTGAAAAGTGCTTTACTGGTGACCTACTCCATGAAATGTTCAGGCTCATTCAGTGTTTTTAAAAGTGAAGTTCAAGCATTTCCAAGGTACAAAAATAAAGTTTACAGAATTCCTTTATGCCCACAGCAATGTGTGTTTTCACTCTGTTTATTTAGGATTATGTAGATACATCCAAACCGAAAAAGGACAGCTGCTGTGACAAAAGTGAGAGAAAAAAACCAACCAAAAGCAGCTCACACACTGCAGGGCTCCAATATCGACTTATTCATTGCACCAACATATTACATAAGTAGACACTGGAGCCCTGCAAAGCCTTTTGTTTGTTTCACACTTTGTTTTCCACACTTTATTTCACCAGCTGTTCATACTGTCTTTCTAAATTTCGATCACAGTAACTTGTTGGAGTGAAAAAAACCACTGTCGTTAATACAAATCCAGGCCTGTAACAATTTTTCCGACTTAATGTAGGCGCCAACTACGGAATAAACTTGTCACGTCGTAACAATGTTATGTGTTGAGGGAGACAACAAACGAATGATGACAACAGGATTGTTCCGTTTTAAAATACTAAAACATTGTTGGTTTGTTCAATTGTTGAGCAGAAATATCAGATTATGTTGAAAATGAACACATTTTTTTCAGGGATTATATTCAGATTCAAGCATACTTCTAACCCTGAACATAAACCAGTTACAGTTAAGCTTTTTCTAAGCTACAAAGACTTCATATGGTTAACAATGAGGTTTATAAAATCCTGCACATGCATTTTAAAAAACTTCAACACATAGTGTTCACCACAGTCAACACATAGTGAAGCATGTTCACCACTTGAATGGCAAAAATGTTGATTTTAAATTTCACTGTGTTGTTTTATTTCATTCTTTTATCCAGTTTATTTCTCAGGGATAGCATATTAATGAACATTACTTCAAATATGCCAGGATTAGCAGGAGGCTAGTTCTCCACCGCCACTACAGTGTTTCCCCTGTAAGTGCCTTGTAGCAGTGGTGACAGGGGGCATGTTTGGTGTTTGTGTCACACCCATCCCTGTTGCTCTTAGTTTTGGTTGTAGTGCTACAAGTCATTTCCTCTCAGATACATATAATACTGTTCATATTTGGGTGTTTGATCGTGATTAAAGGGCTCCTTCTGTGTTTGTGTCGCGGATGTTTTGCTTTGATATCTAGATGAAAATATGTTGGAATGAATGCAGAGTAAACACAACAATACAACACGACAAACAATACAAAGACTCATGTCTTTATTACCATAAATCTAAAAAGAACACATCAAACAGTATCAAAATGCTTCATCAAGCTTCCAGCTGTCTGATAAAGTTGGTGGCAGACAGTCTTTCATCAGCACAGCGGGGTTTTCACACCGTTGCCATGAATATCTTAATAAAAAGAGCACTGCTGTTTCAAGTTTTCTTGAAAATGGCGACGAGGGGTTATTCTTTTTCCATGAGCCGATGCCCTGCAGATATTATCTATCATTTCTGGTCCCTTGGCAGAGTTGGCCACCTGACACTTCCAGGAGCTACAAACCTGTGACTGGCTTTCAGCTCATGGTGCAACTGTGATCAGAATCCTGAAGTTTCAGCTCGACATGTGCAGTGACGTGTGTTTGGACAGCTCACATACCCATCTGTAGTGTTTATAAAGAATAAAAGAATATGCACATACAGTATATCTTCTCACAATGTAAATATGTGGCTTTTTGTGGTGAAGGAGGTAGATGTAAGAGTTGATAAGTACACTCTCACATTATGATATCGGTAATTTTCTCTTTCACTTTTTGAGCTATACCACTGAACTACAAATAACTTAAAAAGACACATCACTGTCCATAGTAATCAGTGCATAGTTAGTGTGAGTGTTTAAGGCAGTTCCTCAGATGCAACCACTAAACGCAGAGATCCAGGAGCCAGTCAGAGGTTTGTGCTGCACTTCAGGTGAAGACGTGCCTGCAGGAAGTAACAGCGCTGTGCCAGTACATTGCCGTCTAATCAGTGTCATTATTCTATTCTGTCAACCTCAAAAACAGTTTCACGTGTTACTGCAAAGCTGTTGAGTTATTTCAACCTCGCTCCAGGATCTGAACACAACAGAATGGTTCCCTAGGAGGGACGATCGGGGCTGTGCAGGCTGTTCATGCTGGTAAGCTCTCAGGCGGACAGATTTTAAAGTCAGTTTCTGCATCTCAGGTCAGTGGAGTATTCTGTGGAGGTATCTCTCTGGGTCGCCTCCTCTCCTCAGTCCTGAGCTGTTTCTCACTGGTCTCTCAGAAGTCCCTGCGGGGCCCTGGCTCTCAGTCAGTGCCGCTGTGGCCCCTGTACCTCTTCCTGTTGTCCCTCCGGATGTGTGTCGGTGTGGCTCTGGACTGCTTTGTGCCTCAGAATCGCTCTCCTCCCCGGGGTCCTTCTTCTGGCTGCCTGTCGAGCTCTCCCCAATCCTGGACAACAGAAAGAGTTCTTTTTAACACAAAATTGATTAAAAAGTCACAATGATCAATGTTTTGAAGGACTGGCAGCTTTTCTACCTGAGGTGATTGAAGGCTCGTAGCCAGTGTGAGCCCAGTACGTCCCTCCCGTTAGACCTCAGCCCTCTCCTGTGACCTCGGGCCCTCAGTCCTATCAAGGCCTGGGCCAGCTCTGCCTCATCCCCGTGCCCCCAAACCAACTGGGCCCTCTGCTCCGCGTCCTGGTCCCCGGCCGCCCTGAACAGCCTCTGGAGCTGCCACAGATTCACGTCGCTGAAAATGTTCCCCGAGCCGGCCTTCCTGCTCCTCCTCTCGGCCAGCCGCCACAGCGGGGAAGGGCCCGCCACCACGGAAGACGGAGGGGGGGCGTGTCCGGTATCCATCCGGAGAGAGGCGAGAATGGGTGGCATACACTTGCTCTACTCTGTGGAGGAGAAAGAAAGAGTTTCAACTTTTGTTCACCAAGGCTGCAAAAACAGACTACGTCACGAAACCTAACGACAGCTGTCACATCCAGTCGGCTGCGAGTCTTGACTGTTTAATCCTACTTTAGGAAGTGAGCGCAGGCCGCTCTTCAAAGCCCATTAAACTGCAGATGGCAACTTCATCTCTCTTTAGTCACACACGGTTCGAAGTGAAACACTGACAGAGCCAAGCGACCTATATCATGACCGAGTGTGGGTCAGAGGCCTTCCACACACACACGACTTTCTTTCAGCTCCACAAAGTAATCTTAAGTAAAAGGTCCAGTTACTACAGCTTTCTCCAAAAGCTTCGTTTCAACAGCAGGTCAGCTCACAGATGAGGTCAGGAGTTAAGACCATTTTGTCAAGTCTACTTTTTCCAAGGTCAGTAAGGTTTGTCTTTTAGTTTAAAAAAAACACAGCTGATCCTTATGCATTGATACTGTGATACTGCAGAAAAAGATGATGATGATGATACCGACAAAACTAATTATAATATCAGTTACAATGTATCAGTTACAATGACTAAAGGATAAGGATTATTATCTACTCCCCCCTCATGTTGATGGAAAGTCAGGCAAAGTTTCGAAGTCTACAAAACATGTCTGGAGCTTCACAGCATAACAGCATTACACCATTGTCCTAAATAATTATAGCAGATGGGGACTTGATTTAAAAATGTAAAAAATGCTAAGAATTCTAATTATAAACAACAGAAAATGGTCCCACACAGCTCACTGTAATCCAGGTCTCTAAAAGCCCTGAGATCCCAACTTGAATTGAAAAAGACATTACTCACACCATCGACATGTGGTCGAGGATATGCGCATTTAGCTCGGCAGCTACAGTGAAGATTTTGCCACAAAAAGCTGAAAGACGCCATTCTAAATGATGTTTCTGTTGTTTTAGTTTTAAAACCAGTCCCCATCTACTTGACTTGTTTAGGAGAATGCTGCAACACTGTTTTGCTAGGAAGCTCCAGAAATGTTTTTGTGGACCAAGAAACTTCAATTGACTTTACATTGGCATGAGGGTGAGCAGACAGTGACTGAATTATTATTATTATTATTATTATTATTATTATTATTATTATTATTATTGTTGTTGTTGTTGTTGTTGTTGTTGTTGTTGTTGTTGTTATTATTATTATATGAACTTAGGGACAGGACACGCTTTTATTATGTGGTTGACCAAACACTTATATGAAGGTTTATAATTTTACTAAATCTTATGTCCTTAAAGACATACATATACACACACACATTTGCTTATTTACAATATCAAACCCCAAATTAGTGTCATTAACTAATATATATATATATATATATATTATATATATATATATATATATATATATATATATATATATATATATATATATATATATATATATATATATATATATATACATATATATATATATACACACACACACACACACACATTTTTTTTATGCCACTAATATTGTTTGATATTGTAAATAAGCTAATGAACACAGTATGTCAAATGTCATAGCATGGTATACTTTAAAACTGCTTCTACTACTATAGGCCTATCTAGTAGATCTAGACTACATTACTAATACATAATGAGCTAAACCTCCTACACCACCTGTTATTTGAGGACATACCGGTGTCACCTCATCCTTTTTATCGTCCCTCAGCTCTCCACAGACACTCTGCCCATTCACACACCTTCCTCTGGCATCAGAAGTAGGTTAACAAACACTGACCAAACGTCACAGGCCTGTGCATTTTTCCCCTCCCTCTGGCTGCCCTGACTCTCTGCTGTTTGCACAGTCTGCTGGGCTCACTGGTGCAGAAATACACTGTGCAAAACCAAAGCTCTGACAGAGCTACAATCACACTCTGAAAAAAGGAAGCATACACCGTTTTTCTGTTTTGTTTTGGTTTGGGTTTTTTTTTCGTGATCCCACCTTATAAGACACTGAACTTACTGCTGTGTTTTTTTTAAGCTGCGGGCTGTAAACATGGATCTTGTGAGAGTCATGTGAAGAATAAAAGCATATCTACTCACCCGAGATGTACTGATGCGTTCACGGCACTCTGCTCCTACACCGTCTCCCTTCTTCCTTCGCATCGACGGCTGCCACACTGGCTGAACGCTCGCAGGACAGTCCGCCTCGTCCAGCCTCACCTGCTATCAATTTGTGTCCTTGAGCCGGCTGTCAGTCACGAATCAATGTCGTCAGAACCACGAATGAGACCGGAGAGAGCTTCTGTGCCCTCCCGGCGGGGCTGGGGAAGAGATTTATTTCGACCAATCACGCGCTTGAAGGAGGTTGGGGGTGGGGGAAGGGAGGGGTTGGCTCCGCCCTCTGGCCACGTAGGGTGTGTGTGTGTGTGTGTGTGTGTGTGTGTGTGTGTGTGTGTGTGTGTGTGTGTGTGTGTGTGTGTGTGTGTGTGTGTGTGTGTTTGTGTGTGTGCTGAAATCCATTGACGTCAAAGCGCCTGGCTGGCACGAGAAGCATCTGTCAATTATGAGAGAGGGAAGTAACGCGCGAGCATCCTGCGTAAACAGGATGACGCAGGGACTCCTGAGCATATGGGCTGTACGAACAGACGCGGTGTTGTTACACAGACCGTGTATTGTGTTTATCTGCGTGTGTGTAAATATAAATATACATATCATAACACTGGCTTCAGTCAAAGAAACATAAAAAAGTGTCTACATGGAAGAATGAGAATAATTGCGCATGTGTTTACGTTTCCTTTACGTCCATTAAGTACATATGTGTCTGAAAGGACAGGAGGGGAAAGGTCACACACCCCGGAGGACACGGTCCCATGGGGAGACGCATCAGCAGGATGAGTGTCCGCGGATGAATCCAGCAGTCCGGCAGAGGAGGAGCAGGCTTTGAATTACAGGCCGCCCCCTCTCCGTCACCCAGCCCCCCCAACACGGGATTCAACGGAGGAAACGGAAAAGACGAAACATACAAGAAGGTTTTTCATTTCAAAACCCCGGGGCTGTGGAAAGAACAGAGAGTTCCTTTTATAAACCTAAACTTGTCCACCTTTGGCTTCATTGTGAGACCACAAACCCGCTCTTCCAATCTGCTCCTTCCACTTTGTGCCCATCTTTTCCCCAGCTGTTTGCAGCTGGCAGAAAGCACCCGCCCTGTTCGGGAAAAAGGGAGCGAGAGTGACCGGAGGAGGAGAGAGATGCCACCCGAAGCTCCGCAGCCGCAGGTGAGGGAGAATGTCCTGAAGTTCCTCAAGAGTTTTTTGGGAATCGTCCGGATTCTGCAGATCGCCTTCGGAGCCGGGCTGTGGGTCACCATCGCCGCGAACAAGTACGAGGGATCCATCCACTTCGTCCTGTTCGTCGCAGTGCTCTTCTGGCTCCTCACCCTCGCCCTTTTCTTCCTCACCCTCCTGGGCAAACAGGACCTGGTGCCGCTGCTGGGCGGAGAGCGCTGGTTGTGCACCAACCTGGCGCACGACGTGGCCGCCGCCGTGCTCTACATGCCGGCCATAGGGGTCATGATCTTCAAGACGGATCGCAACTCGTACTGCAACCTGGAGCTGTACAAGCACCTCTGTCTGTACAAGGTCTACCTGACGGCCGCCGTGTTCGCCTGCCTGTGCTGCCTGGCGTACCTCCTGTCGGTTATTTATGGGGCGTGCAGGAAGTGTCGGGGAGAACAGACGGTCATCTGATGAGACTGGTGGCAACAGGGAGGGAGGAGGGGGGGTGGGTATGGGTCCTTCCACAGCAAGATGAGGAATAGTTAACTTCACTGTAATTTAACTCAACAGCTACTCTAATCTACTCTATTTTATCCCCCACCACCCTAAAAAAAAAAACCTCCTTACAGATTCTTTAAGGCTGGCTGATATGAAAATGCCCAAGCAGCTGCAGGCACAGAGGCCTATAGCTGCCCAGGGTGGGTGACTGATAAGTAATGTGTTTGGTAGGCACAAGTGATATGTCTTTGTGTAGTTCAGGTCATGCCTTAACCGATGAAGTCTCTCTCAGTAATTTAATGTCATTTTCCTTCATAAATGGGGCTGCAACTAACTAGTTGTTTTCATTGTTGACACTGAGATGTGAAAATTGCTGGTCACAGTTTCCTAAAGGGACGTCTACAAATTGCTTCTTTTGTCCAACCAATGATCTAAAAACAAAAAAGACTTCTCATTTACTATCGTAAAATAAGTTTGACAGTTTTGTTGATAGATAACTGAAATTATGAATCTGTCAGTTATGTAGTCTATAAAGGGTTTAAAAATAACAACAAAAAAAACAAACTGAAAATCTAAAATGAAGACTGCTTCTTTTGCCAAGTCAAACGTCCAAAAATATTGAGACTCTTCATTTACTGTCATAGAAGACAAAGGAAAGCCGCAAATCTTCACTTACATGAAGCTGAAACTAGGACATTTTGGACATTTTTGCTTGAAAAGTAACTAGAAGGATTTTCCAATGAATCGTTTAGTCTTTAAAAGGTCGAAAAATGTGAGAAATTCGAATGTCAATTTCCCAAATCTGAAAGTGACGTCATCAAACTACTTCTTTTAGCAAGTGAACAGCCAAAACCCGACAAACCCACAAACGACAAAGAAAAGACCCAAATAGTTACTTTTATGAAGCTGAAATCAGCAAGTGTTTGACATTTTTCCTTTTAACATGACTGAAACAATGAATTCAAAATCAGAATCATTGACGTTAATTTTCTTTCAAACCATTAATCGACCAGTCGTTGCAGCTTTATTCATGAAGAGTTATTGTAGTGCGGGGAGTCTATCAGTGTCAAGCTTACGATACAGTGGCCTTAACATGTGTTTTTTAGATTTGTGTTGGTACTGGGTAGCTCTCCATCTAAAACCTCTCATTTCACAAGGGATTCTTTACATTATCTTTTTTTTTTAAAGTATATATTTTTATGTGTTTTTGTACGACAGCAAGCTATACTGAACACTTACTGAAGCGTGACAGACCAAAACAACTTTTTTTGACCAGCTGTTTTTTGTGTTGTCTGACTCACACCGTTTTTTTTTTTTTTGTTTGTTTGTTTGTTTTTATCAGTGCCTTCTGTCAGAATGCTGTATACTCAACAAGGTTGTGACGACAACAACCCCACAGTACGGATGTGATTGGTGCTACGATGTGTCTGCTGAACAAAAAATATGCCTTAATTGCTCATTATGTAAAGCCAAGGAGCAAGAAAAAGTGTACAAATAAAGACCAGTGAGTGAGAGCCAGTGAGACGTTTCTTTGGTTTAGACAAGCTGATGTATCGTAACAATACTTTGTTAATTTTGAGTTCTTTGAGTTAAATTTAGAGGAAGAAGCTGGGGCTGCTTGTGGTGGCTTTTCACAAATGAATCACAGATTTAGAGGGACGGTGACGGAAGCCCTCAGGAACTTCCTGGTGGGAGATAAAAGCCTCAGCCAATCAGCAGGGATCATTTATATGCTTTGCCACATGACTACATGAAAGATCCTTAGACCTATCTGTAATAGACAATGAGAGAGTCACTCACACATGCACACACACACACACACACACACACACACACACACGGACAGACAAGACAATGTGTAATGCACACGCTGTATGATACGGAGACTGTGTGTGTTGCAGGCGAGTTATCCGATGTGTGTACGTGTATGCGTGTTTGTGTGTTGTGTGTGTAGTAATCTGGAAAGAGGCTTGTTCTTACCGGAACAGTCTGTTGGGGTTCTGGAGGTGGGCTAACGTTCAGCCAATGAAAACAGAGCCAAGCAGTGGAAGATGATTCAATGTCTCGTCTATTAAAGTCAGCATGCGGTTCTCAAAAATTTGCTGCAGACGAGCTGCTTTCTTGTCAGCAGGAAAATATCAGCACTATGTGTGAACAGCTGCATAATTCTCTGATCATTTTATATCCACACTTATGACACTTGTTGCTGGCATGGGACATGAGAAAGGCTTGCAGATAGCTCACACATAAACACACATCTCTCTTTTTTGGGCAGTGTTGAACGTGATGAGTTATTCTTGGAGAGGAGTGATAGGGATAAAATGTTGAACATGTTGTCACAGCTCCGGACTCACAATCAGGAATCATAACAAAAGCAACAAAAATGCAGAGATTAGACTTTGAAAACAGCAGCAGCATGAGGAAGGAGAGTAATATGAAGTTGAGGGTGGTAGGTGATGGAAAAGAGAAATATCTTTGCTTGCCATCAGGACCACGCATGAGTTGTTACCAAGTAGATTCATTAAAGACAGATTACTTAATCATTAGTTACTCTTTTGATGTACCTTCAAGTAAAGTGGCACATAATACTGATAAAGTTATCAACTAGACTCATTAAATACCATTTACCTAATCATGTGTCGCTAATGAGGGGTTACTAATGATTAAGTAATCAGTATTTAATGTTGCCACTCAGCGGTTGGTTCACGGTTAATCAAGAACAAATCAGTATGTCTATAAACAGATATTAATGAATGAATCATTACCTAATTAGTTCTTAATATAGTATATCCCAGTCTGTTCTCTAGTAGCTCGTCATCGAATTATCATTGAATTAAATCAGTTATTGAATTGAATCAATTATTCAGGAACTACTCTTCAACGATTCATTAACTACCAAGTAGTTCGTGACTAACTGCTTTCTCTCCCCTCAGTAACTCCATTTTTCTGTACTTTATTGTCAAGTGTTGCCGCTTCTGAGAATATCTGCTGTACAAATATCCTTTACTTATTAAGTGCCTGTAGTTCAGACGCACTATAAAGGTGATCATCATCGTGAAGACACGGATCACACTGCAATCAGGAAAAATCCCAACTTTGTATTTTGGGTATTTAAAGAACAAAGTGCGGTGGATCATCCTGAGATTCAGTGGCCTTTCTATGCACTGACAGCAGAAAAAAATACAGTGTTAACGTGTGTGTTGAGGTGACATCTGTGGCCAGAGTTACAGGAGTGGAAGGGTTAACGTTAACCAGCTGCAGGATATAAATCTAGCACTTCTAAAGAAGCAAAGGAAGAGGGCCCCCCCACCACCACTGCTACACTCCCAGCAAGCCTTTCCCCTTCTGAGATTTCGACTGAAGTGTTGTCCTGTCCACGTGTCGGCGTCTGTTGAGACACACTGTTATATACAACCAAATGGAGGCAGTACACAACACTGTGTGCTGCATAAACAAAGCACTGAATCCAAGGTTTCAGTTTGATATTAAAAGTTGCCATGGTGAATTGTTGAAGTTTGTGGATGACTCACAACCGTAGCCAGAAAATGATTCTCCACATTTACCCTGAAAACCTTTTAGAGCTTACCACATTAACAGTCTCCGTATTATCACACAGCCCACACTTTATAGAAGTCAGATTTTTTGCATGAGCCCATTTTTTTAATTTAATCCTCAAACCTCACATCCGTGTCTAAACAAGAAACCCTTGTAATCACAGGTTATAACCGCAATTTGGAATCCTTTTACCTCTGAACAGTATGAGAAGGGTGTGGGCACATCAGAAGTGAGGTTGTTGTATTTCTTTCCAGCTTAACAGACAGTAAAGAAAACCTAGACAACTTGGTGGAATGACGTATAGAACCAGGCGCTTCTCAGCAGTGCCAACTGTGTGATATTTATGTTGGCTACTCAACCAAAGAGACATTTCCTGTATGCGCTCTCCCACCCGTCTGCAAGAGACCAAGCGTCCCCTAGTCATCATAACCCCTCCAAATGGCTCCTCTGGCCCTCCCTGAAAGCATCACACATGCTGCTGCCATGGACTGATGTCAATTCACGAGTTTGAGTTCCCTGCCAGAAAATCTAAAAAGGAGTTCTGGAGACCAAATGGACAACAAGGACATGCCTGTGACTCATGGCTTTACTTAAATCATTAGCAAGAAAAATGGTAAGAATTTCTTTAAAAACTTGCAACAAAAATGCATCATTTTCTTCCTTCTGTGTCCCAGCACAGAGGTGAGCTGCAGAGGGGCATCAAAGTGAGCTGGCAGGCGTTCTGTTTTACATGGACAGGTGATTTCCATAAAACATATGCGATTCAGGTCTTCTCGCTTTGGATTTTATGTTGTCGTAAAGCAAAGAAAACACTTTTTTCCCCCAAATATTGACAAAAACAAAAGAAGGAAAAGACTCTCCATTTGAGACAATAGGTTCACCTTTTTTTTAGAGTATCTTAATGTTCAACTGTCAGCCCATTCACCAGGATATAATGTTAGGGGTCTGCAAACCACAAATACGTCCAAGGTAGACATAACATGTGGACATTTACATTATATGCCTGCTGGCCACCTTTCACATGAGGAGGTGGAGGTGATGGTGGTGCTGTTGTTACAGTAAACAAGGCTGCCGAAATGCTGACAGCAGTGTGAGTCATTCCATTTTTAGGACACCTGAGGATATTTCCATCCATTTTTTTAGCGCGACCAAAACTGTTTTTTTTTTTTGAGGAAGTCGGAGCATCTCCGTCAGTGATCACGTCAACCAAAACAGGTATTTTAGGCCAAGCTGTGGTGTTTTCCTCACCCTGATCAAGTGGTTCTGGCCCTCAACCTAAGCAGACCATAAGCATAACATTTGTGACATGAGAAGAAATTCATTTTTAACTGCAGAAACATGCCAAACTTAGCATTTTTTTTTTCTGGTGATTGGATTGCCAGTGTTCAGGAATTAGTGGCAGCTTCAAATGCTGTTTTTCATGTTTTCAGCAGTCACCATTAAGAACATGAAAGGCCCTTTCTTGAGTCATGGTTGGGTTACTGTGCACTCCATGGAAAAAGGGTAAACCCCCTCTGGAGATGTAAAACGAACATTCTAGGGTAACCAAAACAAAAAAACATAATAATGATTGTTATGTTCCATCTCAACCCATAGATTCTCCTAAACCCTACAAACTGGACCTTGAAAGAAAACCCAACATTACCATAAGTACATTGGAAGGTTTTTTGGTCACTGTAATTGTTCATCATAACACACTGGCTGTGAAGACGACAGAAATGTTCCTTAACAGTCCAAATGATATGCCAACAAATCATTCACTTTTTCATAAAAGCATGAAACTTGGTACACTTTTACAATTTGGTCCCTGACCATGGAGCCATTACAGAAACGCCACGTGGTGGCCATCGCGGCCATTTTACTTTCTGCCATAACTGAATCATATTTTGCATCATATCTCCTGAACCAAACACGATAACACAGAAATGGTGATGCCCACCCCGTTGTTTTGATGGTCAAAGGATTACAATGATAACATACGACATTTTAAATTGTTCAGGTGAAGAGGTATTGGGGAATTCTGTTACACTGTGAGAAGGAAACTAAAGATCAACTTGCGATGGGAACATGCCATCCATGATGCTCATTAACATGTTGACACATGGGTGCTCAGTAGTTAACACCAGATTATTACATGAGTTCTCAGTAATCATGGGTCAGGCCACACCCATCTTCAAACTCGGCCTTCATTGTGATCTCAACTACACACCTGTAAAGTTTCATAACTACATCTTGCACAGTTATGGTGCTATGACACTGACAACATGTGTTCACAAAGACACACACTGGTTCACCTTTACAGGTTCTCGGGCTGAGAAGTGTGAGCCTCTCCTGTTTAACTCATCGTTCATATTTGTTACATGTAAGCAGATTGGGTTGCTCTGTGACAGCAGTCTTGTTGAGAAAGCCGAACTAATCAACTGATCCTGATTCCTGATCACGTGCTTGTCTAGGAGGAATTCAGGACTGGTCTTGTGACAGGATCACACCATAACAAGGAATGTACAGCAATAAACATGTTATCATTCACTGGTTTCAGCTAACCCGCTTCTCTGATGTTATCTGTTTCATTGCCCCATTTACATCTCAGCAGATGTGACCACATTGACAGAAAGTCACCAGTTTTCCCTACC
Organism: Diplodus puntazzo; assembly: GCA_963678695.2. Classification (NCBI taxonomy): domain Eukaryota; kingdom Metazoa; phylum Chordata; class Actinopteri; order Spariformes; family Sparidae; genus Diplodus; species Diplodus puntazzo. The sequence goes on along the minus strand of OZ023168.1, from coordinate 7,330,685 downwards.
TCATTTTAATCTCAACCACACACCTGTCACATGATCCGACTGTGGTATCACTGGGCAGCCCCCAGCTGTTAATGGGTAACTATGCGAATGTGATCAGGGCGTTCCTGAAAAGAGATCATTGCTCTCAGTAAAACTCCCCTAAATAAATGAAGGTTAAAATAAAATCATGTAAACAAAAACGTTTACAGAAAGTAAAATGATTGCGATGGCCACCACGTGTCATTTTAGCGATGCCTCCATCTCTGAAAGTGTTCAGGGGCAACAGACTGTACAAGTGAACCAAGTTCTGGATTCTCGATTCACCTCAAATGTGTCATATATCTCCTGGACTCAAAGTGATTTCAAATGACAAGGGACAAAATCTACAGTCCTTATATGAGGCTTAAAAAGTCCAGAGATGGTAAGTGAAGTGGGAATTTCCTAAATTACAAAACCTCTTCTTTCAATTTTCATTGCACTGTTGTAGCTCAGCAAGGAAACGGTCAATACACAGGGGAGTTTTGCAATAAAAGGACTTTGAATTTGAAAAGATACCGACTTGGCTCAACCAACTGCTGAAGCCTCACATTTGCTTGAAAATGAAATAGGAATAAAGGTTTTGTTGACAACAAGGAACACGGATTATGTCACCAATCTCTTCCACTGGAATAACTTTAGTAACAAATATCAGGAGGAACAATAAAAACTTTTTTAATGAACATACCATGTGTCAATGTCAGTACTGGTAAAAAAAAAAAAAAAAAAATACTGAGACTTTAAAACTAGAGTGTGGTGTTACGCCAGAGTTTGGAACCAGGTGTGGATACTTGGTCAGTTATAACCTACTCAGCAGCTGGAAGAGCCCCATCTTCCAACTTCTGGGTGGGTAATTCCCACTTTTCCTGCTGACAATCATTGTCTCCTGTCTACATGTACGCACATGATACACGAAAACGCAGACACACGCACACGGCAGCGCCCTGTAAACTGCACTTTCATCAGATACTGCTGAGGTGCACATTCCACTGCAGTGGAGAGGGGAGAAGGAGCTGGGGAAACGGATGGAGACTGACAGAACAAGTGAATGAGCAGGAAAAAAGTGAGAAGTGAGGGGGGGAAGGTGTAGATCTAGGCAGGAGCCTGAGATTGACATTTCCTGTCTGTGTAAGGCATGAATCGGCACACTGTTCCACGCTTGTAGTTTGCCTCTGTCACTCCTCAGTTTATAGTTTCCTAACATGGTGACTGGGGTTACTTATTCCACATCTGTTGCAGCAGCTTTTGCCCACACAATACTTCTGAATGGGAACAGTGTTCATGTGTTGCGTGAGGGCAATGGCAGGCAGTGGTGGGAAATGATGCTATTTATAGAGCCTTGAAAATACCACTGCTTCCTTCACCAGCCTTTCGCCAAGATGTAGGGAGTGTGTTACAGAGTGAATGAGTCTGCGGACGTTAAAGAGGAAGGGAGGGGGATGAATTTGCTAATTTCCTGTCTGACATTTACTGAGACTTGCGCATGTACAAGAAACTGACGTTAGCAGCACCTCTTTCAGTCGTCACCTGTAACTTTTTCCTTACTAAAACATGTTTAAAGAGGGATTTGGAAGTGATGATTACTTTTCCCATGATGAAAAATCCAAAGTTAGGCACTCTGAAAAAGGAAAAAGAACTTGACGAACACTGCTTTAGAGCGAGAGGACACACACTGGGAAGTGAGACAAACATTCCTTCCATCGGGTCCTGATAATAAGCTTGCATGGCTCAGAAGTGTTTCCCAGCATCATTTTTCCCACAGTTTCACACAACGACGTCCAAATTCTCTCTGTTACATCACACTGCTGTTCTGAGGAAAAACAGCACATCTAATGGGCCTTTTTTTTTTCTCTTCAAATCAAAAGCGTATCCTATTCATTCATCATAGTTTTGCAAATGTGTCGAAGACCATGGTATTGGAAAACATTGATATTTGCATTATTTGATATATTACAGCATCAACAAAATAGCAAAATCCAATGTCCTGAAGTAAAATTGTTGGAGATAAACACAATATCTAAGGTATGAAGTCACAAACAACATAGCTTCTGATGGGACCTTGCAGGATATCATGATTAGAAAATACCTTTATTTGAAGTCTGTCTTCCTTGCTGCTCAGTGTTGTAAACAATGATTTAATGCAGCCACTAGGCGGTGTACTAGGGCTTCACAAACATGGATATGGCTGTTTCATATTCTGTCGTGGATTTAACAGAAAGCAGTCCAACTTTTGTTTTTCTCAAACACATCCTCAGACAGCAGACGTGCAGCTCTGCTCCCACGATAGATGTTTTCCACATCATTCAACATGCTCCTCTGCCAGTAGTTTTAATAAAATGATATACAATAGATTATATCTGGTGCTCCTCTAACTTGATGCAGTTTAACTATAACTTGTATAGAGAAAGTCAGCAGTGCAATATTGTCTGTCACACATCAGCTGTGCAAAAAACACAATTTGCACTCTGCATGTTTTAGACGGCAGCTTAACAGCAGAAATCTACTATCAGAATTGCCTTTTTCAATTGTATTATATAAGGAGACATTAGTAGGATAGAAAAATCCATGAAGTAATTCATATTCTGCACAATGGTGACAAAGCAGGCAGAAAACAACTGCTACTGTGCAACAGCTTGCACAAGATTTGGTAACGTGTCAATAGATTTTAGATAATGAATCTCTGCCACGGTGACGGGCACAACATTCAACTGATTCAGTGTCGACTTGCAACATCCGAATGACTGGAGTTCACGCGAAGGCCAACTGACACATTTTCATAATTCATTTTAAGAGGCACATCAGATCTGTTCAGTATTTTCACCATTTTCCACTGCTAATTAGCTTATTCGTCTCAGTTTAACACAACAATCACCACTCTAGGCCCGCTTACTAGCTTTTTCCAGAGCTTTTAACAGTTTCACTCAATCTTCAACAGAGGATACTCTGCTGAGTTTTCCTGGCAGTAGGTCTGTTAACAGTCTAGTAGCTGGTATGACTACACCCACTGAACGTCTAGGACTTTTTTTTCATTTATTTTGACTTAAAAGATGAGCATTAAGGTGTGCCAATTTCACATCGTTTAGTGCCAAACAATGGAATACATTTAATTCCAATCTTTTCCAGTACTTTGGTAATAACATTTCATGAAGCTAATAAAGTCACTGATCACTGGGATCTAGTAACTACACGTTATGTGATCAAGTTCACCACCTACAGATGAAAAGGAAGAAAAGCAACTGTTTGGACAGGGAGAGAAAGAGAATCCCCACAAAAGGGAGGATTCATTGGATTCAGTGATGATCTAGATATAACGATGTACAAACACTTATCTTCACTGATTTCTGGCTTGCTTCCATCTCTGAGAGGAAGCCAAACAGTCACAAAGACAGTTTCTGACGGCACTTGCTTCAGCTGTCTATTCTAGCTGTCCTTGGATCATCTGTCGGCTATTTCTTGTGCAATTTTCTTCTTTTCCACCTCCAGCTTTTTATGTTGTTTTGATTTGAGGGTGTCCCTTTAAGACTTGGTTTAAAAATGTGGCTGGTGTAACTTTGGTGTGACTCATGTAAAGCTTATTCTAAAGACCGGCCTTCAGGAGGAACTACTTAGCAGTCAGACCCAGGCTCAGTATGTGAAACTCAGCACAGGTTCCTAGCTTAAATGACCTTGTCTGCACACTTTATTTCTGATTATTTAGTCTTCTTAAACATGCAACTATGTCCTACTCAAGGGGTCATTATGGATAGAGAAAAAAATGTAAAGCTCTCTCTGTCAAGTGCTTTTTTTTTCCTTTGACAACATGGATTTGCAAGGAAATTAAACATTCATGCGCTGTGATATTCATGTCTTGTATTTTATAATCGACAGACAGACAGACAGACAGACAGATAGATAGATAGATAGATAGATAGATAGATAGATAGATAGATAGATAGATAGATAGATAGATAGATAGGGTGTAGTCTTATAAAGAGATAGAATAGATAGAAAAACAATGAAAAGTCAATAAAGTACAATGTACAGTATGAAGGTCAGGGAACAGCCCACCCCCCCTGCTGACGCCCACCGCTGTCATTGGTCGAGCAATAATATACACGAACATTGACGACACCTCATTGGCTGTGAAAACCAGGAAGTCTAGCAGCAACCAATCCACGGGATAAAAGTCCTCACCGGCCTGTCAGCAACAGAGTGGACCTGTCTTCTTCTCTGGAGTGGGGAGTTTTCAGTTTAACATCCTCCACATCCGTAATCGAACTAGTTAATTTGACTAATTTTCATTCATTTAACTCAGACACGTCATAACCAACCATGGCTGCACACAAACTGGTGCTGATTCGCCACGGAGAGAGCAGCTGGAACCAGGAGAATCGGTTCTGCGGCTGGTTCGACGCGGACTTGAGCGAAACCGGAGAAAAGGAGGCGAAGAGAGGCGGACAGGCCCTGAAAGGTGAGGAGAGAGGAGCTCATTCATGTTTGCTCTCATCGTCCGCTCTGATATCTACGAAATACTCATGCATGGCTGCGATTGCATAACAGCCTCTGCATCAGAGCGCACAGCACACCGCCCCCTGCGCGGGTGACGGGCAGCCTGTGGGGAAGATGTGCAGACGTGCAGATGTGACGCCTGTGTGTGGCTGCAGTGCTGCTACAGGACCACGGAGAGTTGATGGCGAATTTCACATTAAAAAAATATACAAAAGCCTTCTTAATGATCTGACCCCAAAACAGCCTGCAAACAAAGAGAGGGCAAAGAAATCCAATGTGAAGCAAATCAGCTTGCACTTTGGCATCAGCTAGATGGATCTGGCCTTTTCTTTCTTTTAACAGCAGAATAGGGAGGAAGACAGTGGAGACATGTTGAGCGAGTAAAAAACATCTACACTGAGATAACCTCAGTGCAACAGACTGCAGTGAAAATTAAATCAGAACGTGTTTGATCATTGGTTGCTTGATTCAGTGATGTTGTGTAAAAAATGCACAACATGTTCTGACTTCAGCCTCTCAAATGTGCTCTTACTTCTTTGAGAATTCAGAGAGGAGTCAGCTGATGTTTGAGAGCTGTGTCTTTAAAAATGTACTGCAATAACTATATATTGCAATTTGCAATAATCAGTAATGGTACACTTAATATTCGAGCTGCCTAAATTAATACTAAATGCTAATATAGTATACCAAATAATTATGTTTTTCCAAATGTAGTAATGTGAATTTCTCTCTCCTCATTGCAGCCTTTTTTAATCTAATAAAAAGACCTTTAAATCACTGTTTTTATAATTAATCTAGCTAGTCTTAATATGTCCAGAGGGCATTGTGTGAAAAGCCACTAAATAAAGAAAGGAGGCAGAAAGAAACAGTCACAGTATCCAAGTGTAACTTCCTTTTCTTTCTTTGAGTTGCTGTCAAAACACATTAAACTCCTGTGTCACTTCCTCTTCCAGATGCCAGCTTTGAGTTTGACATTTGCTACACCTCGGTGCTGAAGCGGGCCACCAGGACACTGTGGCACGTTCTGGACAGCATCGACCAGATGTGGGTGCCAGTGCATCGGACTTGGCGGCTCAATGAGCGCCACTATGGAGGCCTGACGGGGCTAAACAAGGCCGAGACGGCCGCCAAGCACGGAGAGGCTCAGGTGAAGATCTGGAGGCGCTCGTTTGACATCCCTCCACCCCCCATGGGCCCTGACCATGACTACTACGCTATCATCAGCAAGGTGAGATATCATATCTACAGCACAGACACAACCAGTGAGCTTTGTTGGCCTATCAGGAAAAAAAATGCTTTGGTACATATTGACTAAGTATTTGCAAACAGGCGTAGCAAAGGCGAGGCGTGACTAGTACAGATCTTTGCAGTCTGGGCCTGTAATCAGCTGCGTCACCATAAACGAATAAATGGAGTGTTTGGGGTTAAAAAGTAAATTTCAGGTCATGTGTCTCTTGTCTTTTTGTCCACTGCACAGTCAGCTTGAATACATGCAAGTTTTAAACGTGGAACAGTGCAAATATAATGTGACATTCAAACCACACACTGCAGATATTGTATCTCACTCTTCGGGACCATGTGCCCCAATGTTCTTTCCTAATAGTATGTCCAAGGTGAGTTAATGTATGACTGCCGAGAATGAGTTCTGCTAGGTTCAAGTTCAAAGTTCAGTCAAGGTGGAAACACACTGATCAGAATTCTGCGTAGACAAAAGTTAAAGCTGCAGTAAGCAATATTAATTTATTATAGTTTTGGCTGAAACAAAGAAAATTTAAGGAAGGCTGTATTACCATACTGCTTGCTCCTTATTCCCAAATAAATGTACAATAGGTTCCTATAGAAGACGGTTAAAGACAAAGAGATCTAGTATTATCTTCGCTGCCTTATTTCTGGTGTATGGATTCTCATATTAAGATTGTCTTCCCTGCAGGATCGTCGCTATGCAGACCTGACCGAAGACCAGCTTCCTTCTTGCGAGAGCCTTAAGGACACAATCGCACGGGCGCTGCCGTACTGGAATGAGGAGATCGCCCCTCAGATCAAAAAGGGAAAGAGGGTGCTCATCGCCGCTCACGGAAACAGTCTAAGGGGGATCGTCAAGCACCTGGAGGGTGGGTGTCGCTGTAGGGTTTACATTATGACGTACACATCTTTGATTCATTCTTGAAGGCAATAGTTTTATACCACTGACTTAGTCGGTTACCTGCCTCTGTCTTTTTTTTCAGTTTTCATAGCTCATCTTAGTCTTTCACTTGTATTTTCAAGTGTTTTTAGGCAGAGACTGTCTATAATTACAAGATGCTGACTGAGAATTATTGTAAACCCCAATGAGCACCTAAATGCTTCAATTAATAATGTATGACAGGATACTTATATTTTTGATTTCCAGATGTATTTCTGGAACTTTAATATTGTGACATTATGATAGTTTTACAGGGGTTTTTTTCTCACTTTTTCACAACGTTTACTTAAGCTCTGACACAAAGATCCTATGGTGTCAAGAATAACAATCTGGTTCATTGTTAACATGTTTAGAACATCTGTACATAACTGTTCTGTCTGCGTGTGCTGCCACCTGTAGGAATGTCAGATGAAGCCATCATGGAACTGAACCTGCCAACCGGCATCCCCATCCTGTACGAGCTCGACAAGAACCTGAAGCCCTTGAAGCCGATGCAGTTCCTGGGAGACGAGGAGACCGTACGCAAAGCCATGGAGGCCGTGGCTGCTCAGGGAAAAGCCAAGAAGTAAAGTGACTGAGAAGTCATCTCTGTGTTTGACAGTGTAGGTTGTCCCTGAAAGCTGACCTCAGAATAGCGTTTTTCCTAAATCCTAATTTATTTTGGATTGTAATACATGATGAGTACACAGTATATTGCTGTCAAAGGCAACCTCCCTCTACTTTTACAGTACGGAGATAATAGTGGGTAAACAAGTTGGATACATTTGGACCAGGGGAGCCACAGCTCTCAAGAGATTGTTTATAATTATTGCTAAAATATGTATTGCTGGTAAAGGAAAATATTATAAAAGACGTTTCTTATCTGTGTACTTGATTATTTAAGTAACAGCCCTTGTAATAATTAAAATATTGCCACTTCAGATGGATAATATATCTTTTTTTTTTTTTGTTTTTGAGAAAAGGAGAGGTCCTTAACTTTTGTGTCCTAGGCTGAGATGTATAATGTCAGGTTAGATGGTAATAAGGCCAATTACATAATAAACTGTTAAATCCTGGATTGGTCACTCTGCCAGAATCAGTTATAAAAATTCAGGATACAGTGTTTGTTTTGATGATACACACAAATCTAAGGTGCTCTTGGTGTGATCTGTATACGCCTATGCTTATGTAACCCATTACCTGACATTGATGGTAGTAAGATTATCATACCCACATACGTGTGTCTGATCACACTTCATCATTTACTGCCCAGGACACCATTATTATTTATTAGATGATATAATTTATTTTATTTCGCTGACACTAATTGCCATATTTAGATTTTCTATGAGACTTTCTAACATAAAAGGGACCAGTATACAGGATGGACTACTTATTTTCTATCTCACTTTACAAAGTATTTCACGGATGCATTCCACTGATGAAGGGATGTTACTTTTGCAATCTCTTGAGAGCGGTCAGGACAGCTGAACAGTCCTTTTTTTGTACTTCCTCTGTATATGAAGGGTATTTGTGCTGTGTCCTTGAATGTTGTTGCTGTCTGTGTTGTGTCTTAAAATTAGTATTTCTCTCTTTTGTGATTGATCAAGGTTAGCACACTTTAAATGGTGCCAGACACTGCATTGCTACCAGTATTGGTGGTGTGATAAATTCATTATTTGGGTTATAGTCTCACCTTGCCAATGTGAAGCATGATTAGTGGAGATACAAGGTCTAATTTTAGCCTTAAATCTTTGTTATTCTGTACGACTGCCATCGATCTGTCTTTGCCTCTTCTTGTCATTGTATTTATGTGCCTCTGGCTCCTGCTCCTTCAGCAAATGCCTACAGCTGGTCTCACAGCCTGAAAGAAGCAGCAGGACAGTCTGTTAGGAATTGGTTTGCAATATCCCATTATGTCTTACAGTATTCTCATACTTCTTTTTAAAATGTGATTCCCTCTGTGTTAGCCAAATGTACTCTGAAAGCTCTGATGTAATAAATGTACAACGATGTGAAAAAATCTTGTGCTTTTCCTGTTAGCTTGTTGTTTTATTTTTATTTCAGTTTACAGCATGATTATCAGACATAGTGTTGTAAAACTATTAACTTGCCTTACTGATCAAATTTAGGCAAGTTTTACTGAGCAGAATCAGTGAGTCATTATTAACTCATTAACTCATTAGTTACTCATTAGGAAATGCAAGTACCAGTGTTCAGGCCAAGTTATACCAATAGCACAAAGTTATGCTGCAACTGTGAAATAACCACATTTTTAAAGAAACGCTTACTACATTTACAATACATTTAGCTTATTTGTTCTGGGGGAAAAAAATAAAAACATTTACAACTTTTCCGAACAACCTAAAACAGATAACACATTATAGGGCATTCAGGTCATTGAAAGTAATTAACAAACACTGACTATATAAAGTCGGCTGTATTTTGTAAATACCTGAAGGTGACAATACAAAAGTCATGACAAAAAAATATTTATTTCAAAAAGCCAAAAACATATTGTGTGGGGAGCTGCACCTTAGTGAATTTTAGTGGAATATCCCTTTAAACTGATTGTTGGACCCCAAGTTCCATGATGCAGTTCGTAACAACACAGTCGGCTCGGAGAGCAGGCGGGAGAACATATTGATGTGATGATTGTTGTACAGCTTAAGTGCTTTGAGTCCGTTACAGTCAATGTCTATGGTGACAGGCGGCCCGCACAGTCTTCAAAATGAGAAGAGCAACAGAAAACCAAGGAGACACTCGGTACGAAAACCTGTGAAATTTGTTTGGGCTCCATTGCTAATCTGTTAGCACGTTAGCCTGCTAGCTAAACAGAGCACTTCCTGAAATAGCGGCATGCTAATATTCAGTTATAGTTAGCTAGCATATTTACAGTAACGTTAGCCAGTCACTGCACGGACCGGCTGTGTATGCTAGATATAATTATCTAAAAATAAATACTTCCAAGCTACATAAGGAGAACATAATACTGCCATATTGCACGAAAGATGTAAACACGTCCGTAATATCAGTTACCTTGCTTGCATGTATTTAACTATGGCTAGCGTTACGTAGCTATTTTTGCTGCTAGAACAAGCAGTGCGTATATTTATTGCCGTTAACGTTACTTTGTTAACAATACGTTTGATTGTGATTGTGATTATGTGGTACTAGTGCTGCTAAACAATAACATGTCAAAGTAAAATAACCCAAAGTCAGTGTGCGCTGCTGGACCCATGTTGTGACTTCACGTAGCATGATTTGATTGGTAGCAGAGCAGAAACAGGCAGGCAGGTGTCTTCCTTGTTTCGGCACTGATGCAACTGTAGGTCAACTCGTGCTAAGTTTATCGGTTCTGCGACACTTTGGTTCGTTATTGCATTATTTGAAAACTGCCAAGTTGCGTTATTGTCGTCGTGGTGACCAAACTTTGATGATCCAAACATGATCAATTTCTCCTCTCTGGCTTTCTTGCAGAACATTTACAGACTACTTTTCCCCGAAAAGTAAAGGTGGGTCACTGTGTCAGATCCTGCATGTTTGAGTGCTGATGTCTGGCCAAATAATTATGTTTAGCTAAATCTAAACCATGATGCATGCACTTACTATTGTGACACTGGTCACAAAGGCGGTCTGTTGATCAACAAAGCCATTTGTCTCTATTGGGTGCTTAAAACAAACAAACAAAATCCTTAACAGTCAATTACAACAACTCCTTCTTCCACGAATGTTATGTTCACTTTTTTTGACAGAATATTAGACTTGTAGATTTTTTAACTTTTTATGTGAATATCAATGAAGTAAATGCATGCAAATATATATATATATATATATATATATATATATACACATCCCTAATCTCAATTTTTGTTGTTACAAACAGTCCCGACTCCAGTAGAGCTTTGATGTCAGTTACCCTGTTACAAATGAGGATTGTTTTACAAGTTAAAACTTGTCAGTTTTTCTGCCACCTTACGCAGCAGAACTGAGTTTCAACGTTTGGTAGTTGGTGAAATCCTGTCGTCTTAGTGCATATATTTAAACTACTCGCAACTATTTAAGTTTATTATATTATCAAGTTCCAGAGCTACTTTAAACATATGTGACATTAGCTATACTTTCAGCTTCTTAAAGGAGGACAGGGCTACTTCCATGGCAAAATAAATAAGACCATTAACTTCTAAACAATTGATTTCTCTCATGGGAAAAAAATCAACAACAAAAAAACTAGTCAAAGCTTATCTATTTGGGTGTGTGCCCACTGTGAAGTCTAAACATGACAAAGACTGAATGCAGCTGTACTTAAGACAGGATCTTCTGCTTACCTCCTGGAGCAAATCCAAAACAAATAAAATTATATTTAAGTTTCTTAGTAAAAGAACTGTTTTTACAAACACAATTACTTACGGATGTGCCAGAGTTACACAGGTATAGATACTCTAGGAATCACGGGCCCTGGCTGCCTGACAAATGACATCATTTCAACCCAGTTCAAACTTGAGTCTTCAGTGGCACCAGATATGTTAGGAGACTCAAGGCTATAATGTATCTTCTTTGTTTCAGTGAAGGACCAGGCACTCCAGCAGCGTTCTTCTTTCCAGGAGACTCCAATGAAGCCTTCTCAGGTCCCTAACCAGCTTCCTCACCCACCACCCAGGAGAATGTTGCCACTTCAGAGCCCCGAGTTGTGGCACAAGGACAGACTGGGTCCACCACGGTACCCTCATCAACATCATTTGGGACCGTACAGCCCAGGTAACATTGGCTCTGCTGCACATAAGCCCAATCTCACGCCACGGAACAGACTGGGACCACCGCATCACTCTGCCCAACCCCCGGGGTCTTTTCGCACCCGGCTTGTTCCAGTCAGCCCAGTTAACCACGGAACTACAGCTTACAGGCTACAGCCCTCGTCTCCTGGTATCTTTCATCCTGCAAACCATCAATTCATGAAGGATTTAAGTGATCAGTCCCCATCCTCCCACATCAGGAGAGATCAAGTGACTGAATCTAAGGTCCCCTTGTCTTACTCAGGATGTACAAATATAACAGGACAAAGACAAGAATCAAACAAGGTATTGTTTTGTCCTTTATAAATGATTATTAAAAAGATGAAAAGTATCTTGTTGATGGCTTGTTCTATAGCAGTCATGCAATGCTGAACCTTTGTTTGTTAACGCTTACTCTGCCAGGCCCATTCCAGTGATGTGAGGAGTTCCGTACCTACTGTCCAGCTCCACAGGCCCCCTGTGACACCGTTACTCAACAGTGGAGCAGATCAAGATGTTTACCCGCTGCTCCACTCAGATTCAGAGCATTGGAGTCCTGGCATCAGCCAGTGGCCCAGTACCCAGCCTTCTCACAGGACTAGTAGTTCCAGTGTGCCCATCATGCAAAGCCCTGTAGCCGCTTGCCAGGTAAAAACATCAACTTCAAGCTAAGGGTTTCAGTAATGGAGCTTGATCATAATTTGCTGTTATTCAGTGTAGTGTTAGATTATTCTTCTTTTGCCTCTAATTTATTAGTTGTGAGGGTCCTATCCAACCCCACCCTATACTGCTGCAAAGAAGGACCTTTTTCATAGCAAGAAAGTTTATATGTATGGCACAATTCAGACACAGGGCAACTGAAAGTCCTTTACAGGGGCTAAAAATGACATTTAAAATACATTAAAAACAAGTAGACGACATCAAGAAACAAAACATTAAAACAAGTTAAAAAAATAGAAAAATAAGCTTTAAAAAAAAGAGACAAGACTACAGAATTAGTCTAACTAAAACGTTCAAAGCCTTAAAGTTGCTTTAATGAAAGGCTGTGGCAAACAAGGGGTCTTCAGCCTTGATTTAAAAGAGGTGAGAGTTGGCGAGGACCTACAGTGTTCTGAGAGTTTGTTCCAGAATTGTGGTGTATAATAACTGAATGCTGCTTCTCCATGTTTAGTTTTGACTCTGGGGACTGAAAGCAGGCCTGTACCTGACGACGTCAGAGGTCTAGATGGTTCATGACGTAGCAGCAGTTCAGAAATGTACTTTGTCCCTAAACCACCAGTGCTTTATAAACCAACAGCAGGATTTGGAAATCTATTCTTTGACTGACAGGAAGCCAGTGTAATGATCTAAGAGCTGGAGTGATGTGATCTTTTTTGGTCCTTGTTAGGACTTGAGCAGCAGCGTTCTGAATCAGCTGTAGCTGTCTGTTTTTTATTTATAGAGTCTTCTAAAGAAACCAAGATTAATACATCAGGGTTTGTACGGGTGTTTGAAATCCTTGAAAGTGCTTGAATTTCAATGTTGTGTTTTCAAGGTCTGAAAAGTGCTTGGATTTTAGTTTAAGTGCTTGAAAGTGCTTGACATTATAACTCTGTGTCTTTCACAAAATTGGGATCAGACTGGATAATTAATTTCTGAGGTTTATGCTACTATGAAACATAATTTTAGATGTTTACAGCATAATTCAATGTACATAATTGTGATAAAAAGTGAAGAAAAAAATCATGAGTATATATATTCCTGTAGATACGTATTTTACCCCAGCAATAAGGTGCTGGAAAATCTTGAAAATGACCGTTAAAAGTGCTTGAATTTGACCTTGAAAAATGTGTACGAACCCTGATACTAGGGATGCACCGATCTGACTTTTTCAGTCCCGATACGGATACCTGGACTTTGTGTATCTGTCCATACCCGATACCGTTGTTGAATTTTAAACTGTATACCGTCCACCTTATACCATGTGGAAGAGACTAAAGGCACCAGACTTTCCTAACTAAACATTACTTTCCTAACTAAGACAACATAATCAAACATATACCAAACATTGTAAACATGTGTGACATTAATAATAATAATAATAGTAATAATAATAATAATAGTAGTAATAATAATAATAATAATAATAATAATAATAATAATAATAATAATAATAATACATTTGATTTATATAGCGCCTGTCACAGTACCCAAGGACCCTTAACAAAGTGGAACAAACTTATCGAAGAATAAATGGAGCGCCTGTCAGTCAGCACGGAGGGAACACTAGCACCGAAGTCAGTAGCACCGTCCGTGTACAAACTAGCGTCTGGAGGCTCTGTGCACACAGCGAGGCGACGCAGGAGACCAAGAGATCCAATCCAAGCGATGAAGCCCGGGGTGAAGTGACAGCAGAGGTCCAGGACAGGTGCTCCTGTGCTGAACACCTGAAGACCCCGCCAGCAACGGCGGAGTAGCGACCATCCAACATCGCTGCGAGCCGGGGAGACCGCAGCAGCACAGGAGAGCGACAAAGCAGCCCGGCGGTGAATAACCCTGAGGTTGTGGTGGAGGGACGACGAACGGAGCAACGATGGACAGCCCACTCAGTATTGAGTACGTCGGTTTAAAGTTAGCGTTGCTAGGCTAACAGCTGACCGGTTAGGCTAACAACTGATGACGGGGCTAACAGCTAATCACCGGAGAAATGTGACGTGAGTTAGTGCAACGTCCTGCAAACAGGAATCCAAAATAAAACATAGCAGCTGAACCTGAGAATAACCTAATAAATAGTTGGTCTAACAACAAGTAGTGCTTCTCCAGCATGCGACACACTGACGCTGACGAATAATGTAGGATGTGCTGCGACGGAGAAAAAAAAAATCTGGATCGGCCGTGGATCTGTTCATTTTTTCCGATCCACGATCCAGCTGTTTTGTCAATATCGGGTGATATCCGATCTTAAAATCGGATCGGTGCACCCCTACCTGATACATGGGCAAGTTTTTCCAAATCCTGCTGAGACATAAGTCCTTTAGTTCCTGATTTATTCTTAAGGTGATAGTAAGCTGACTTTGTAATTGTCTTAGTGAGGCTGCAAACTGAGTCTATGATTACACCAAGATTTCTGGCTCAGTTTGTAGTTTTCAACATCACATAATGAAGCTAAGCAGAAACGTATAATAAATATTATTATTAAAATTATTATTTCAATTACACATCATTGATTTGTTCAACAACTCAGCGTCTGTGTTGCGTCTCCCAGAATGGAGCCCTGGGGTACCCCGCATGTCATTTTTATCTGCTCAGATGTGTAATTAACCACAGACACAAAGTAGTCTCATCATTTAGAGAGGATTAAAAACAATTTAGTGCTGTACCAGAGAGTTTCACCCAGTTGTCCAGTCGGTGCAGTTGTACATTGGTGTTGACCATGTGAAATGCAGCACTGAAATCCAGTACTAGTAAGATGGAAATTTTGCAACTGTCTTTGTTTAAATGAATGTCATTAAAGACCTTGATGGTCTCAGTGCTGTGATGTGATCGAAATCCTGACAGGAAGACGTCAAACCAGCCATTTATTATTAGATAATTGTGCAGCTATTGAAGAACTGAATGATTTTATTTAAAACTGGGAGGTTAGGTATGGGCCAATAATTATTAATTACAGATGTGTCTAGATTGTTCTTCTTCCGGAGTCATTTAACAACTGCCGTTTTCATGGCATCTGGGCAGACCTCTAAGAGAAAAGACATGTTGACAATCTGAAGCAGATCTGGACTCATGCAGTCTGAAACTTTTTTGAAGAACCTTGTCGGTAAAACGTCTATCAAGTCAGCAGGAGTAAGATTTCAAATGTTGTAATATGTCTTGCAGGTTTTTGTCATTGATTTGATCAAACGTGTCATGGTATTTGAGTCCGTTTAAGGGGGACAGATGGACAACGCACCTCCTGTATGTGGTATAGTGGCACTGACCGCTTGTCTAATTTTCTGAATTTTGGAAGTGAAGAAGGATGCAAATTCTTTACAAGCCCTAGAAGATAGTTGAGAGGCTACTGGCACAGGAGGGTTTATAAGCCTTTTGACAGTAGCAAACAGGGTGCAAGCATTATTATTGTTTTTAGTGATAATGTTTGAGAAGAAGGACCGCGTTTTCATTTTTTACTTCTAAATTAGATATGTAGTCTCTCTTTATAAGTATCTAAATGAACCTGGAGATTTGTTTTTCGCCAACTGCACTCAGCTTTTCAATATTCCTTTTTTTGGCCAGTTTTTCATAACACAGAGGCCACCTTCACTTTAGTGGGTGCAATGGCATCAATAGCATTTGTAAATTTAGACCTGAAAAGATCTACGAGGTCATTGACAGAGAACCTGGACAGGGGAGGTGTGCAAGAGAGAGCCTGAATGAATATGTCAATGGTGGTTTCAGTAATATAGAATTTTGAGACGACCTCAGTTTAAACATTTGTGTAAACAGGTATATCACTCTTAAAGAAAACCTTAGAAAGAACCATAGAAATGATCAGATCCTTGGAAATAACCAAGTCTAGTAAAGTGGCCACTACAACAACCTGCTGAATCTCTTATCACCTCTTTGGACAGCCGATAGAGGGCCAGTGATAAACGGCACAGTATCGCGAGATCTGACTTTGCTAAACAGATCAATAAAGTCTCGTTTCAGTACCTCAGATTGTTGCCTCACAAAGGATGTCACCCTTTATTGCCACTTTATTTACATGCACCAAAACAACAGGGGCATCTTGGAAACATACCAATGTGAAAGGGGAAAACACATGAGCCAGGTGTTGCTCCACGTTTGGTAATGTGGGATGCATTGTGATGTTGTTCTGGTGGTTTAGAATGCACTAAACAATGTCACTTTTTCTCCTTTGTTTCTTCAGGACCAACACCATCAACAGACACCTTCAAGTGAAGAGTTAATTCCAGGTAATGTTGTCTAAGTTAATGGTTGCATTACTAAATGTATACACAGATTTGTAAAAGCATTTGTTTTGCTTTGGTAGTTATCAGAAACATGGAAATGAAAATATAGTATAAGCCCTATAGATCAGTACACATTGCCTTCTTAAAAGAAAATGTTTTTTCCTCCTGTCATTACTCCTTTTTTGTACTTTTTTTTCACTGAACACTATGTAACTAGTTGCGAAATATTTGTAAGAGATGATATATTTTTCTGTCTCCAGGAGTAGACTTATATCATTTATCTCAGAAGAGGCGCAGGGAATTTGAGGACTGTGACGACAGTGCCAAGAAACTCTGTCTTGAGGGTGGAAACTCTGACAAAGCACAGACACCAAAACCCACTGTTGACAACACACTTAGCGCCTCACTGGTGTCTCAGCCACCATCGAGGCCTTCTTCAGTCTCACAACTGTCGCACAAAACCACAGAACCAGCATGTCAATCAGCCTACTTGGAACTGTCATCCACAATTAAACAGACTCAGTCATCTTGCACATCACTGTCACCCAACCCTTGTATAAAGAAACGACCATCAATGGGGGCAAAGCAAGCCTATATAAATTCCTCTCATAATCATACTGTGAAGTTGATAGAGGTAAGATCACCTTCAAAGCCAGGTGAAGAACATTTGAAGAAAAAAAGCGAGGTAAATGATAAAAGGGAGAAACCAAGCTCTCTATCCCTTGAGGTTCCTCAGAAGGACACTGGACATACTTACCGTAGTACATCAGCCCTACCTGTCAAGACCCCAAGCAGAGGTAATCAAGTGGAGGAGTGCAGAAAGTCGGACAGTACTACTCCCAAACCAGCCTCAAAACCAAATTCACTTTCTCTGAGTTGTCGCACAGCAGAACGAAACAAAACATCCCGGCCACGAAGGCCTGTCCCGAGCCCTGATGATATTAGTGAGCTTTTCACCCCTGATCCCTTGAAGTATGTGGTCAGCCCTGCCCATAAGACTGTAAAGCCCAAGACAGATGGGGAAACAATCAAATCCTCCACTTCACAGAAAAGCGGTTCATCCAGTACTGTGTCCGGCTCCAGTACCACAGGCACTGGATCCTCGTGTCACAAAACACAAGATGCCACAGCAAACAGTTCTCCTCATGAAGTGGATACCAAAGTCTCATCCTTGTCATCAGCAGGTCGGCCAGAGGTCTTCTTGCCAACTGTAGCTTTGGAGCGTGTAAAACTTGAAAACTTAAGATCTTTTTCCCCGAGAGACAGTGAACTCAAAAACAGTCCCACTGCTTCTTCTTCGGTCAAGCCGTATAAGGAAGAGAGTGTCCAATTTAATACGAAACACACATCTCTCCTCCCCAACAGCCTGAGACCATGTGCTTTAGAGACTAACTGTGCTACCTCTAAACAGACTTGTACGTCTCATTGTACTCCACTGCTAGAAGGGGAGGCAAGTCATAGAGAGGTGATTGAAGAGGATCCTATAGATGTGGAACTGGACCTAGGCCTGAGCTTTGCGTTAGATATGGATCTAACCCAGAGCTCCCACAGCAGTGAGGAGGAGCATTTGCTGTCCTTGCAGGAGATGATGGAGCGTGCTTACAAGCCCCCAGACACACCGGAGAAGGCTGCCTTCTCAGAGCCCAGTACACCTGGACATCCCAGCAGCAAACCAAAGACTGTAAGCTTCATATGACTTGTCCTTTTTGAACATAAGGTTATGAATGTTTGTTAATCAGACTTGCTGAGCTTAAGTACCAGTAAAACACAACTTTGTTTGGATCTTAAGTGATGGCTTTTGTGATTCCCACAGCAGCTGTTGCCATCCACCACAAAGACGGGTACCTACAAGAACAACCTTGATCAGATGCTTAAGGAAATAAACACAAATAAAAGGTATATTCTTCAAGAAACTTGACTCATTTTTAAATCGAACTCCTGTTGCTGCTCATGTGAGGAGTTAACTTTCTCCACATTCTTTCTTCCGTCAGAGCCAAAGAGATTGAGATACAACTTCTGACTGCATGTAAAGAGGACCTGTTGAGAATAGCTGAATACGAGGAGGCTGAGGAGAACCGTGAGGAGGGCATCTCCACTGAGCACCAGTAAGGCATGCAGAAGCACATTGTACCTTGTCACCGGATCAGTCTCTGCACAGTAGTTACCTGTAATGTTGTGTTTTGTGGTAATTTTTTTCTTAGGGAATTCCTGCAGCGCTATTCGTTGATGTCCAGTGCAATCAGGGAAGTCCCTCCAGGAGAAGTGGTGTTCAACCTGGAGAAATTTGGCCGAATCTTCAACCATGATACACTGAAGCTCAGACAGTGCATGGTGAATCCACAGGGGACAACACAGAAAATGCTTCTTTGGTGAGTTGAGTTTGCGTCCCTGGGGCAATTTCTGATCATTTTGGTCCATTTCAGGTATAGCTGCCAATATGAGTTGATTAATCAATTAGTTGTAAACTATTTAGATAGTCGATTAATCATTTCAGTCAGTCAAACATTAGTGGTTTCTTGTTTGTTTCCTTTTTTTGTTTTTTTTTATATTAAGTGAAGAGGCTCCGGGTTTTGGACTGTTGCTTGTACAAAATAAGCAATTTGAAGATGTCAGTGACAAATATTAATCAATTACTAGTGATCAATGTTTGCAGGTTGATCACTAATAAAATTTAGTTGCATGTACGAGCCTCCACTTGAGGCCTTCCTCAAGACAACCTACATTTTAGCCTCACCGCTGGAAAAGCATATCATCAGTATGTCGTTTGTTCCTTTCAACACTTAATAAGGTGGCATGTATTGATCATCTCAGCATATATATTGACTATTAGCAAAGCTTTTGCTCTTTGTTCAGCTAAGTAATTAATCTGATCTGATCTTTCTCTCTCCATTTATGTTTATATGCCTCCCATCAGGTCCAGCCCTTCTCTGCTGAGGTTCCATGTAAATATTGGATTGTTTCAGGAAGCTTATGACTCTCGTTCGCCATGTCCAGTTGAGGTTACCCGTTTCCTATTCAAGGTACACCCCACACACAGCATGTCTGCATTGTTTTTGTCCAAATTTCTGAGCTTCGGCTCTAATTCATTGTTGTTCTTGCCAGATGATGTCAGTCCATAATGAGAGGATGGTGTCCTCTCAGATACAACAGGCCCTCTGTGACATCGCCTGCACTGCTGCTTATCAGATAGGTCAGTGCCTCTACCCCAGCCCAGAGCTTTTCGTGTTTCCTTACTATTGTTAAGACATGTTGACATGTTTTTTTCTTCCTCAGTGAAAAATGGAAGCAAGCTGTTTAAAGTCTGGGTGCCCAGTTTGGCCGATGTGGCGCTGGTCCTGATGAATATGGGAGTTGCATTTGTTACTCTCTTCCCTTTTGAGAATCTGCAGCCTCCATTCACAGAGGGAGATTTGCTGTAAGTCTTTTTCTTATTTCCCCTTGCCTAGGTCAGGTCATAGGTGCTTAAGTGAGTAATAAAACATCAGAAATCAGTATTTGTAGTAAACAGTGCGAGGTTACAATAATATGTGAGGTTAAATGCAAAGATACATTTGGTTACTACAGTAAGTAACTTTCGTATTTATTGAACTGCTCATTAATTTCCTTAAAGCTGAAGATGTCTGCTGGTTGCTTAGTTTATGTTAATTCCATGCGGTTGACTTCCTGTGTGTTTGTGCAGAGCGGACATCTACATCAAAAGTGAGAGTCCCTCCAGTAGCAGCCAGCAGAGCACTTTCCCTGAACACAACTGCAACAACATCTTGAAGGTGAGACTTGACAGGAAACAGATGTCTGATAGGAACACTATGTCTGTCAGAAAGAGTTTGGCAGGGAAAGTACAACTTCATCATGTAGATCACTCACTGTTTTTTATGTTCTCATCTGCAGTACCTGTCTTACTGTATGGACCTCTGTCCACGGGCGTACAGCGACGATGAGCTGCTGTTGCTACTAACTGTGGTGGGAAGGGTGGGCCTGGACACACGGCTCATCCTTCAGTCTAGTGTGGAGCTGTACCCTCTACAGTCCAAACTTGTCAGAAACATCAGGGACTGGGAAAACATGGTCAGTTCATATGTGCTTCTGGTTATGGGATTTTTAACAGTTGCATCATAAATTACTAGAGCACAATTTTTTGCTGTTGTATTTCACCCGGGGTTCACATGGTCAAGAGCAACCTTGAACAGTCATGGAGTTTGAAAATTGTTTTACAGGCCTGGAAAAGTTTGGGAAAAACATGAAATGCCAAAAGGTTGTACTTGGCAGAAGTGGATTTGGGATAAAATATGTGGCTAGGACAGCACTGTGGAAGGATTGATCTGATTTATTATACACCTCACGTCAAACAGTTCGACAAGCAATGAGTCTTCAGCTAATAGCTCAATATCTGTGTGCAGTAGATGGATACTGAGCTGTTTTAGTAATTATTTCTTGCTTTTTGGAAATGTAATGATTATAAATTATCCTAGGCATCCTTTTCATAGTTCATTCATATTGGACAACATATAATGCCAATACCGGTATATCTATGATTGCCCGATATTGGCTAATATATTGGTCAACCAATATAGCTATAGTACTATGCACTCCGGTAACTCAAGCGTACTTAACATAGTATTACACTGTAGTATTATAATTAATCATGCTGTGCTTGCAAAACAGCTTTCTCTAATATTTATTCAGAAGCTTGGAATAGATAATGTGTAGGGTTATTTTGTTGCATTTTACTCAACATTTATATTGTTTTT
Source organism: Diplodus puntazzo (assembly GCA_963678695.2). NCBI lineage: Eukaryota > Metazoa > Chordata > Actinopteri > Spariformes > Sparidae > Diplodus > Diplodus puntazzo. The sequence goes on along the minus strand of OZ023168.1, from coordinate 7,309,573 downwards.
TATGTCTCCAGCTGCCCAGAATCTGTCTGGCTCTTACTGATCTGACAGACGACCACCACAACATGTGCCTGCTAGTTCAACTGCTGCCCTACAACACACGGGGAAAGTAAGTCCTGTAATCTGTTTTCCTGTCCCTGAACTGCTTGTGTCTATTTTTCCCACCACAATGTGCGTCTTTGTTGATTCATGCACTTTTGTTTCTAAAGGCAACTGCGTCGACATCTAAGCCTGTCCATGATCTCGAAACTGTTAGATGGAAATTGTACCTACAGACCTACAGAACCAGAGATTAAGGTATTGTGTTTCTGTGTGTAACCTAAACAGTTTTCTTTAGATTATCTCAATGAGCCACATCGTAATGAACATCTTCAGTAATCTAAAGTTCTCCCCCTCATTGTCCTGCGCCTTGCTCAGCTCTCTGAACTGAGACCGTATCTGCTCCGTATGCAACCCTCAGCCCTTCTCCGAGGCATGCTGAGCTCCTCCGGCAGGAGTCACAAAGATGAGGAAGACATGGTCACCCTAGACCAACAGGTGAGCATGTAGTTAATGTTGAATCCAAAACAAAGTTTAGAGTTGTCATGTGTTCATGTCTTGTTTCTTATTCTGTGCAAGTGAAAGAATCTTTTTCACAGAAGTGTAACAGAATGTCTATCATGTGTCTCAGGCCTACTACCTCTGCTATAGCCTTCTGACTTTGGCAAATGAAGCTTCTAATTTTCAGTTCTTCCCTGCTCATCAAAAGGTATGACTTCAGTTGTTTCCCTTTTTTATGGCCTCAAGTGTTCAGCAGCTGGTTATTAACAAGAAAATGTATCAAATAATTTTTTAAAAAGTCTTTAACCCTTTTGCCTGTTTGATGTGTGTTAATTTTGCCTTGCCTTTTCCTTCCGGTTCTTAGGAGCAACTGCTGTCTCTTTGCTCTGAGCTGGAAACGCATGTTAAGTGTGACATCAGAGAGAGCGAGAAATGTTTGTACCGAAGCAAGGTGAGTATGCTTCCAAAAAGATATGCTGTTTGTTGCCTAAATTCCTGTGTATTTCGATGCACATTAAGATACAGTAAAAACACTTTTGATATAACAAGGTCTTTTAAAAGGTGGTGGAACCTACATCAGTGACAATAACAATCTGAAGTCAGTTATGCCAGCCTCTCTTTATTTACCAAATAAAGGTGACCAAACAATACTCCGATAGAACATCATAAGTGCACTGAACACCTGAAAATAAGACATCTTTCAAACATCACTGTTTGACTTAAAGCACAACTTGTTGTTGACTGTGCCTAGAACATAGCAGCACTATCTGTATCCCAGATGGTCATGTAAATAATCCTGGACTGTGGTATTTTAAGTTCTGATCATGTCTTTGTCTTTTGGTACATTTATTCTGAGATAGAACTAATTTCACTAAAGCCAACAGTCATCAACAACTTGTCTTTTTTCACTCATTATCAGCAGAAAATATCAAGATATGTCTGTTGTTGTTGTTGTTGCTGCTCCTGTGTACATGATCAGAATACTGGGAGACAGAGTACAACCCTGTGCAGAGTCTGTAGAGGTATACTTTTGCTATCGACCCTGACACACTGGGCTCTATTTATCAAAAAATACACTATTTGACCAATGAAATTAAATTTAGATTGGAATTAAAAAGAAGGTTCACAGCAAGTAGCTACAGCTGTGGGATTGAGGAAAAGTCAGTGAATAAGACCTTAGCAAAGCTATCAGGGGCCTCCAAATCCCTAAATAACAAGTCTCGACTTAATGCTGTGAGTCATTCAATTGCATCAGCCCTATGCAGGGAGACCACATTGCACTTGTTGTGTAGATGTGGCATCATATAAATGAAGCCAAAGCACCTCTGTAAAGGTGTAGTATATCTTTATAGTCATAATATTAGGGGAATTTCCTCTGTTGACAAAGAGTCTTAATGTTACAGACAGCTTTTTATGCAAGGTATGTCAACAAAGTTGTTCACATACTTTTATATTAAATGTACATTATTGTCAGATTTAGGGTTAACACTTTTCACAAGAACTGCTATTTACCATTTAACCAAATTGAATTTGGGAGCATACAGTATATCTAGATGAAGTTAGACTTCAGACATTTAGGGCTTTCACAAGTTATATTAAAGTTTCGTTCCCATGTCTGTCTATCCAACAAATGTAGCAAGCATTAATGAGAAAAACATTCTTTTTAAGCAGACTGATGTAGTCAGCTTCCTAAGAATAATTTCGCAGAGAACATGCCTTGGTAATTAATTTAATTAGGGCAGCAACTTAGGATTTTTTTCATTATAGATGTATTTGCTCTAATTTTCTCATGATTAATCGCTTAGTCTATGAAATGTCTGAAAATAGGGATGAATGGCAGTCACATTTACAAGAGCCCAAGGTGAAGATTGAAGATGATTGTTTGGTTTAATAAACAGTCCAAAACCCAAAACATTCAATTTACTGTCATGCTTGAGGAGCTGGAATTAGTTTTGCTGTTTCGTTAATAATGACTTTAGCAATTGATCGTTATAGGACCTGTCACAGATATAAATTTTCTGTTGATCGATTAACTGCCAAATTGTTTCAGGTTACTGATGTACATGATTCATCTTGATAATCACTGTCACCTGCCCTCATAAGTCATTGCTGGCTTGAATTCAAAATACAGTTCCGCAAGCCTGTCATTTAACGTCCATCTTCCTCCTTGCCTTTCAGGTGAAGGACCTGGTGGCCAGGATCTACACCAAGTGGCAGATGCTCCTTCAGAGGACCCGGCCTCTACATGTACAGTAGTCACACACTCTTATTTGAATTTTTTTTTTTTTTCCCTCCTTGAAGATAAAAACAGTAATCAGTTTAAATAGGCTCAGCTCAAGAGTCCTCCAATTAAAATCAGAAGATTTTATAATTCAGATTTACACTTCTCATCCTGCAGGGTAAACTGTACGATTATTGGCAGCCTTTGCCGGTGGACACCTTGACGAGAAGCCAAGAAGAGCAGGAGATGGACAGCTGTGAGGATGGAGAGGGTCCTGTGATGGAGGAGGGTGATAATGAAGAGGAAGAAGAAACCAGTGGAACTGAAGAGAATGACGTTCTTATGATCGCTGACGATGAGAAGGAAGAGGGAGAAGAAGCAATGGATGACAAAAAGGAGACCGGTGACCAACCAAAGCCTGAAGACGAGGAGGTAGACAATATGATGGAACGCTCAAACGAAAAAGAGAAAGCGACAGATTCGGTACATGGGGAAGTGGATGAAGAAATGCAAGAGATGGAGCCTCAAGTACACACAGAGTCTGAAGTGATGGATGGGCAAATGGAGGCTGGAAACATGGAGCACACTGAGGTAGAGACTAAAAATCTTGTTGAGAGAAGAGAAACTTCCAAACAGGACCAGGAGGCTGTTATTTAGTGTCATAGATACAGATTTCTTTGCTTTCAGGGCTTTAATAGCCATTGCCTTAATAGTTTGCTAAATTTGCACTATTTCCATATTCGTAACTCCCAGGTTTCCTTTTTAATTTATATATTGATTGTATACTTGTGAATAAAACCATTTCAGAAGAGAGCAACATTTGTGGAAGGCTGAACCTCGTCTCCTTTTTTGTTTGTGCCGCACAAGAAACAAAATAACGATTCATTGTATGTCTCTTCTGAAATACCTTGACGTCAAACTCTTACTTCAGTTGTGTGCAATGTGTAAAAATGTGGGTACATATTGAGTTCATACTACAGTCAAGTGCCTACAAAAACCTGTGTTTATTTGAAGAGACTTTTTTCCTGCTGTGTGCATTTGTTAAAATGTAATTATTCTCAAAAAAGTTTATAATTTATTGGTGTCAACATTTTCTCCAGCCAATCTAACTGAAAAGCTGACTTTATGTACATATGTGTGATAGGCTACAGATTGACCTCAAGTGGAAACACGGCCGTGTATTTTTTCCCCGGAAGTTAAAATAATTGATTCATGTTCTGTTTGATCTCCACTGGTGCATCTATTTTTCCGTCTTGGCAGGGTTTGGGGGATTTGTTGTTTGCTGATTTATTGTAAGAAAATCACTGTTGTGTTGAATGTGTGCGTTCTGTTAAATTTCCCTTTTGGGAAAAATATTTTTTTATGATAAAATAATTTTTACAGCTTTTGCTACATACAGAAAATAAACTTTATTTACATGTTAACAAAATTGCTTGTTTCCTTTATTAAACATCTCAAGGAAGATGCATCCTAATCCCGCCATTATTATCTCCGTAGGTTGTGTTTTTACCATTTTCTATTTGTTTGATAAGTTTGTTTGTTTGGTTTTCAGCAGGATTACACAAAAACAACTAAACAGATTTCCAGTAAACTGGGATGGAGGATGGGTTTTAACCCAGAAGGGACCCCACCAATTCTTGGTGCCAATTGGATAAACAGAACGATCCAGAAATGGTTTTATCACTTTCTTTATCATTGCGTGATGGTCCATTTTCCCACATTTACTTGAATTTCTGAGACGAATTGATGGAGGTTGATGAAAAAAATCATCCCTTTTTGGGTTTGGAGTACAATTTGATGCACTTTACTTAAACTATTAGTATAGTATTAGTATTAGTATTAGTATTATTATGGATAGTTTGAAATGTATTGCAATATTGTATAATCTTACTATTAAGCAATAACAACAGATTAAACTTTAATTAGGAAAAAAATGACTATCAAAATTTCAAAAATGGTGATTTCCATCAAGCACCTTTTTAATATTATGGACAATCCATATATCATTTGCATCAAAACGGGATGTATGTTCGTATGACTATATGGTTTGAATTGATTTCAAAGCCTCTTTAGCTGGATGGTCCTGCATTACAAAATATGGATTTCTGCTAGTAGTTTACTACTAATAGTAGATACCCTGCTGGAAAAAACAGCATAGACTAGCACCAAAACACAACATATACCAGCAAGACCAGCACATGTGTTTTGGTGCTGGTCTATGCAGGGTATCCTTTCAGTGACGGACTTCAACTGATTCATGTTAAGTCAATTGCATCATAGATGAACTCTTCTCCATGGTTTCTCCATCATTGTGGTTGTCCTAAAATGAGCCACAACATGACACTGGAGTTGTCAGATGCTGGGCATTCTCAATAAAGTGAAGGGTTCCTGTATTGTTACATTGTGTCAGCGTGATTTCATTTCCCTCACGCGTTTTGCATACGACTTTCAAGCAGGAAGTGAACGCAGAGGAGACATTTAAGTTCGAAAAAAAAAAAAAAACAACAAACAAAAAGTTTCTTTGATTCTGAGCACAGTGTCAGAGTGTCAGATCACACTGTGGGCAGTGACAGGGAGAGCTGTTTAGTGGAGATAAATATCCAGAACGTTGGACATAAACCACAGGCTGTCTTCACCCTGCACACGAAGAAGTCCGTGTGAAAAGTGATTTAAAACAGGTGTGTGTTGTGTGTGTGTGTGTGTGTGTGTGTGTTGTGTGTGTGGTGTGTGTGCGTGCGTGTGCGTTGATACTGAAGAGAGCAGCTTTGAATCTTCGCCTCGCTCTTGATTTGTTCCACTCCGCCCCACTTTCACCGGGTTGCTAGGCAACAGTAGTCAGGTGACTGTCTGCAGACAGAACATGGCTGACCTGTCAGAAGACCAATGAGGGAAAGGCCAAATTTAGCATAATCGATCTTATTTTTTACGTCGTTCCTGACCACACTTGATCGTCGTGGACAGCAGTTGACCAGAGGTGTTCAAGGTAAGCATCGTGGCGCTTGAATTAACTGGATATCTCGAGTTACTCTGCGAGGCTCTGAATAGCTCGAGCTAACGTTGGTGTTGCTAGCTAAGTTGAGCTAGCTGCTAGCCAAACAGTCCCCGCTTTCTCTTCCAGAAGCCGAGTCCATTTGAATGTGAAAGCTAGCAGGAGGAAATGGCATTTGTGCAACTTTATATGGACACAACAAGTGGCCTTCCGCAAATTTGTAACGTCGCTGCCCAAGCCGAAGCTAGCTTCTTGTACCGCAAGTGTGGCAAGGGAAACTACATTAGCCAAACGAAACATGTCGTTTCAACTTTAAATTGAATTTATCTTGTGGTCATTTTAACGACTCTCGCAAGCTGTGTCAGTATCTACACGCACAGGTTCAGTCGTCCTATGGGCAGGGAATCAACGAAAAAAAAAACACTGAATCAATTGTGTCACCACATAGTTTTTGACATTGAATCTTGACTCTGCAGACAGCACGCAAACATGACACATAGATAAACATCTCGATGAGTGATCTTCGTGCTTGGTTTATTTAACAGACGGGGGATTTAAACCTTTGACCGGGAGGAAGCAAAGCACACAGTTGCTGGGAGGTATCATGGGTTGTTTTATTTGGCCTCGCCGATTGCCCTGATTCTGTGGAGGAATGCCAAATTCCTCTCACGGACCATTCTATGTTGACTAAGTTACTTTACTTGTTATGTTAGAGCACGAATCAGGTTAGTTAGCCAGAGCAAAGAATGGTTTTAGTGTAGGTTTCTTTTTTTGTCTGATGTAATATTGTTTTCAGTGTTTCCGAAGTTTTTGGAGGAAGTACCAGCATGATATCCACAGGAAATTCCCTCTATACCCCAGTCTGTCAATTGTCAGCGCTACAACTTATGGTTCAGACTGTGGTTTTGTTTTGGACTTTCGTATCTCAGCAGTTTATCTCAAGCAAAGACTGGTTCAAATATATAAATTAAAACCTATACATAGGAAGAATAGTTTTCTTCCCTCTGCATGATTTATTAATGATAGTTCTTTAAAAGTCCATCTGATGCCCATCTGAATTATTGATTGCAATAAATACAACAAGTGCTCTGATTGCAGATGAGTGGGTTGCCGGAGGGAATGGCAAATGGCCCGAGCAGGAGTGATCACTTAGAGAAAGATGCTCAGATCTGGGAGAGGCCGTGGACTCTTGAAGAAATGCGGCAAACCAGTGCCAACTGGTCCTTGGCAGCTGACTCGGGCGTAAGTCTCTAACTTCTTACCAAGCTCTCAATTGGGCCAAGAAAACAGTAATTAACGATCATACTTTCTCAAACAGTCAGAAAAATGTAACACGAGTGTGTGTAGTTGAGGGGATTGAGAAACGTGTTCTGCGCTGGTGTAACAAAGCTAAATCTGCAACTGTTGGTGTCCTCATAACCGTTGTGGGGGTTTTTTTTCTTCACAGCTCTTCCTGTTCCTCCAAGACTTCTCCCAGAGAATGCTGTCAAAGACGCATGACATTGAAAAGCAGCTGGACAGTCTGATCCGTGACACCAAGGCCACAGACAGCTGCTTGCACTCTGTCTTCAACGACTTTCTCATGCTTTCCAATACACAGTTCATAGAAAATGTAATGTGTATATAATTGAAACTACTATTGCAGGCCTTCTTGTGGTGAACCTAATGGAACCCATTTAGTGACAAAAATGTCTTCTACTTTGTGTCCTGTGACAGAGAGTGTATGATGAGGAGGTAGAGGAGGCTATCCCCAAGGCTGATGCATCAGAGAAACAGCCTGAGCAGGTATAAAAAATTCTTCCATCCTGCTCCCAATGTTCACTGGCAAAGGGTACAACACTTACCTGCCAGTATAATACTGAGTAGTGCTTTTCAGTATTAATATTTGAAGATAATTTGGCTGCAGTCCATTTCTTGCCCTGTGAAAGTCATTCATGTTTTCCCCTCAAGGAGAAAACGCGAGAGCAGAAAGAGGCAGAGTTGATCCCCAAGATGCAGGAAGCTGTGAACTACGGTCTGAGAGTGCTCGAGTCCGCCTTTGAACATCTGGACATCAAAGCAGGAAACTCTGACTCGGAGGATGAGGAGGTCACAGACAGAGTGGAGGCCATCCTGGAGCCCAAGGCGAGCCCTTAATCATGAGGCAGAAATGCTGCAATTACTGCAGAAATGCATGTCATAATGCACATTTATATTGATATACTTAAACCTGCGGGTCTGTTTTTGCTCGTGGGTCTCAGGATCTTTATGTGGACAGGCCGCTTCCTTATCTGATCGGCTCCCAGGCCTTCATGGAACAAGAGGATGTTGGACTTGGTGACCTCTCAAGTGACGGTAATAAACTCAGAGTCGCCTATTCAGGCGCACGTACATTTGTGGTGCTTATTTTCCTCACGTATGTGTATGACTGTCTTTCCAGAAATGTCCGTGGACAGTGACAGAGACAGCGTTATCGAGAGCGAAGATGGCAAAGAAGCTGTTGTAAGACTTTTTTTTTTTCCTTCTCTGTCGCAGCATTTCTCAAGGTTTTTAATTCTGTACCTTACACAAGAAAATTAACACCTTAATCCGCTGATCCATTTAACAGCATTCAGATGAGGACTTTGATCAGGAGGAGGAAGAGGGTCACAATAACATAAGGAAGGTAAGCCGGCTGCCTGCTGGGGTTGAAGTCTTTATTTCCCCTTGTAGAAAAGTGGACACATAAAAGATGAATTGGCAAAAGATTGTCTCTGTATTGTTTGATAAATGGTGAAACAGAAAATAACAGAGTCAGTTTCAGCTGAAAGGTCAGCTTCACACCAGGGCATTCTGGGTGAGTCTGACTTAGAACTACACTGAGGGTCACATTATTACATTACATATTCTCCTCCCATGCTCACCTAGAAGTCCTCCATGTTGAGTTATGAGGATGATGAAGACGAGGAGGACGAGGATTCTGACATATTTGGAGAATCGGACAGGGACGATGACGACGACCCAAAGGTATGCCCGTTATAACTTTGCTCAAACAGTCATGAGACGTCTGTGAATGGATCATTTTTGACCTCAGTCTGAAGTCATTCAAGAGAACTTTGATGTTATTCCTCTTTATAGTTGTTTGTATGTCACATTCAGAACACAGGCCAGTCGTCGTTCGCCGATGAGCTGGCAGCCCGAATCAAAGGCGAGCCAGCTAACAAACCAGAAGGAGATCGGGCATGTAAGTCACTGTCATTATCAACCAACTGGTAATGTGTCATCTCACTCTTTCGTTTCACTCACTCTCCTTATTTAATGAAAAAAACAACATCAGAGTTTACATTTGAGTAGGGCTGCTACTTACAAACATTTTTCATTGTAGCTTAATCTGCTGGTTATTTTGTCGATTAATCGATTAGTTGTTTGGACTGTTTTGTTGTTTCTCAAAGCCCACGATGACTTTCTCAAATGTTTTGTTTTGTCCACAACCAAAACATATTCAGTTTACTGTCAGAGAGGAGTAGAGAAACCAGAAAATATATTCATGTTTAAAAAACTGCAATCAGAGAACTTTTTTGCCTTTTTTTTTCTATAAAAAAATACTCAGACCAATTAATCTGTTATCATATAGTTGGTAATTAAATTAATAGTTGACAACTCATCAATGTATAATTGTAGCCCTACTTTTGAGATGAAGTGATGAGTGCCATCGTTGCATGTGCATGCTCATGAATTTTGTGTTTCTACCATGTCATGTCTCTGAAGCATTGGCATCTAAGAAGAAAAGTAAAAGCAGAAAAGAACCAAAGCCTGCAAAGCCCCAGGGTAGGACTTTCATTCATCATCATTTGTGTTTAATTTTGCATCAGTGATTTCCACAGCAGGCCCATTTTCCCAGTATGCTGCTTAATAATATGTTTTTTAAACACTGTACCAGCTGCTGAAGAGGACGGTGATGACATGTTTAAGCCACCAAAGATGGATGACGACGACTTCTCCCCGTTCGGAGGGAAAAGTGGCCTCTTCAGTGGAGGGAGAGGGCTGTTCGACGACGATGATGAGGTATGGTTAACAAAGTGATTTTTAAGAGCTCTTTCGTATTCAGTCCATTTCCACGTTATGTAAACTCTGGGCTGCAGCCAGAATTTGATTTGTGCTGTATGACGTCCTGTCACTCAGGGTGATCTTTTCTCTGAGGCACCAAAACCTCCTGTGTCGGAAGAGAAAAAGGTGCAGAATGAAAGCATGAAAAGCACAGCTCAAACTGCAGGTAAGATCAACAAAGCAGTAAAGATAAGATGGGTACAGACATACAGAAAAAAAACTTGGCCAGCAGATTGCCGCATAACTTTTCTTTTCCATCCAAGAATCTGACAAACCTGGAAAGAAGATTCCGGCAGGTGCTGTTTCAATATTCCCAGGTAGAAGCACTTACTGGTATGACGGCCAAGATCACTTCATTGTCTGCATTATGGTCCCTAATCAAAGCAAAATTATGTTCTCTCCACAGATAACAGCCTGTTCAGTTCTGGGAACGACTCTGATTCACTGGAGAACAAGGAGAACGGAACTCCAGCTGCCCCCAAACAGGTTCCTTCAGGAGCTGGTGCTGGTGGAGGAGGAGTAGGAGGAGTCGGAGGAGTCGGAGGTGGGCTGTTTGATGATGAGGATGAAGAAGATGACTTCTTCGGTGAGAAAACCCTGACAAAGTCTGACTCTGGTAAGTGCGTGAGGATGCGCCCTTCAGTTCTACAGTCCAAATTAGATGGGATCTTCACCTCTTAAACCACTGTGTTTTTTCCCTTCTCCTACAGCTGGACAGGGGAAACCCAAACCCAAGAAAGCTATCGACCTTTTTGAAGATGATGATGAAGATGGTGATATATTCAGTGAGAAGTTCAGTGCACCTGCTCAGAGTAAGAAGGAGGGAGCGGAAGAGCAGGTTAAACAGCCTGAGAAAAAGGTAGCATCAACACACTGGTCTGGTTGAACATGATGTCACACAGTGCGGCTGCACAATTAATCAAAATCACAATATTACCAGGTGTAATTGCAGAAGCTGTGTTGAAAATGTATCAGCAAAATATTTGACAAAACAGCATTATAAGTAAGTGCTGTCGAGCTGCAGAGAAAGACGAAAGAAAGACTAAGTGAGTAAGTTTGGTACAGAACCAAAGTCAGGTCATCATGATTTTAACAGTATTTTCACTGAGACTGCAAATGATAATTCCTCACTAATTGTAAATCATATCGCTGTTTTGATATCCGTCAACGTAGTAGCAATGTGATTTTTTACATTTTTCTTTTAACCATATCCTTGAGCTGCAGCTCACAGTATTAATGGCTGTGTGAATTGCATTTTTTTTTTTTCGGTATATCTCCTTGGCATTTTTTTGGACAACAAATTCTTTGTTTTGTCATCAGATGCCGGCAGGGGCCATCTCCGTGTTTGGTCCTGGGACTAAAAGCTTGCTCAGTGAGGGCCTGAAAAAACGTCAGCCGTCTACCAGCGAGGAGTCTGAGAAATCTGAGGAGGTCTGAATAGTTCATTGTATAACTCTAGAGTCCTGATAAAATTAAATTTGGTGTGTTTTCACATGCAAAATGGCAGGATTTCAACCAACAATTGGGCCTCAGTAGCCACAGTGTGTGCACTGTCAAATGTTTTACATCATCAGCTGGTTGTAAGCCAGCGTGTTTCCAGTTTTTACTAACAGAGTTATAACAATTATGTTGTATTACTTACTTTTTGCTTTAAGAATATGCCAACTCCTACAGTGATTCACACGTTTTTTCATTAGGCATGAATGCCATTAAATAGAGTGACTGAGTTGTAGTCAGTGTTTTGATGTTTGCTCAGAGTGTGTGCAGTCTGAGAAAAGGCCAAATTTGTTTGGAGCACACTGCTGGCTTTAAAAATGAAGTTAGAATGAAGAAAACTGTTTACATAACTAAATCTTATCTTCCTGTTGTGCATTTCAGAATGGGCCTGCTCCAGATGCTGGGAAGGCTGCGGCCAAGCAGACTCAGAAACTGCAGACAGGAGGCCTCTTCTCTGATGACGAAGACACACAGGTAATGCTCTCAAATTCACTGGAAACAAAGTGACGACAGCAGTATTACGTTTTAATTGCATTTTATATGTATTTGCCTTCCACAGGTATTTCCAACCATCTCCAAGAGCCACTCTAAGCCTGAACCTACAAGCCAGAGCAAACCCAGCAAGGCCCCTTTGTCATTTTTTGATGATGAGGAAGAAGAGGTGAAAACAGTTAACTTATGTTTTTACACACTTGGACAAATCTGAATTAGGTCGAGACTGCTGTGAGTACTGTACAATAATCTGGTTCTTCACTTTGCAGGATCTTTTTGCGTCTGCAGCTAAATCTAAACCAAAACCTAATCAAGCTAAAGCCTCTACACCGCAACCCAGCAAGGCCACGCCCAGCTCCCTCTTCAGTGACGATGAGGTACAAGAATACACAAAGTAATATTTCACTGCTCCATAATGGAACATTCGATATGATGCATTACTTTCCTGAATATCTGGATGACAGGACCAGTGGATGAGCTCTCAAAGTAGTGGAGGGAAACCAGAGGTCAAGACTGGAGGGATGAAGCCCAGTGCCAGCGCCCCCTCCAGTCTCCCCAGTGCCAAAACATCTCACAAAGGCAGCCTCTTTGAAAACGAAGATGAAGATGACCTGTTTGCTCCAACAAAAGAGTCAAGGTATTTACGCTTGCAGGGATGTTATTATGAGAAAATGATAATCCTGCTCACTGTAATAACTGTACAATATATGATTTATAGAATCACTTCCATCATACTTGCAGAAAGTCTTTGTCTGCCAGGAATTCTTAATTTTCCTTTTGTTTGGTCCCTCTTCGTATAGTCAGAAGAAGCCTCAGAGAGTTGCTCTCTTGTTTGAAGACGAGGATGATGATGATGATGATGATAAAGGATCCCTTTTTGGCATCAAACCTGCTGCTGTCAACACAACCAATACAGCCATGGCTGCTAAAGTGAGTGCGGTGCCATAACTCTTCTTTTTGTCATGAAAGACGATCTTGTTTTTGAAGTTCGTCTCCTGTCAGCTGTACGAAGTCCAAGAATTTTCTCAGCCCCCAGAGGCTTGTTTAGATCCTTCAAACAGAAGACACCCAATTAAAATATCACTTTGGCTATATACGTTTGTCACACAGTAATAATATTTAGGATTAAGTTCTGTAATTATTAAGTGGTTAGTCCATTTAATTAGCATCATCTCTCTTGCAATCTTGAGAAAAAAATCTTTTAAATACCTGTATTCTTTAGACACCTGCTGCGGCCTCTCCATCATCCTCCCTGTTTGAGGAATCAGAAGAGGTTGCGGTTTCGAGGACAGCAGCAGATGACAAGCCTTCAGAACAGGAGAAGCCAGCAGCTAAGGCCCCGGAACCACTCTCATCATCGCCGGTGCCAGAGAGCAATGAAAGTAAAAAGAAGCCGGTTGGAGCGGTCAGTCTTTTCGGAGGCATCGACGTTCTTGCCAAAAAGCCGACAAAGAGCCCGTTGGATGAAGTTAACAGTGATGACAGCTTCCTCTCTAAAGACAGTCCGCCACCAATTGACAAGAAGGAGGAGAAAGCCAAAACAAACGCTGTTAGTCTATTTGATGATGAGGAGGAAGATGAGGCTGATTGGAATGAACCGATATTCACGCCCAGTAAACCCACAGCGCAAAACTCACTGAAGGTTTGTGTGATTTACAGCAAAACCTAAGACTGAGGACGTGTGTAATTTTTCTGTCAGTCATGGGATCACAGTGTTTTGTTGTTGGTTTTTTACAGCCTGCAGAGGAGCGACCACAAGCAAAGAGCACAGGTGTGTTCCAGGATGAGGAGCTGCTGTTCAGTCAGACACAACAGAAGGACAACGACCCAGATGTTGACCTCTTCGCCACCTCAGGGAAAGCTGCGGTTAGTTTATTTATAGTTATCTCTTTGTATATATGTTTTTTTTCTCACTTGAAGCTAAAGATGCATGACCATGTCTCCTTTTCAGAGCCCCAAGCTCAGCTCAGTGAAGCCGGCAGCACAAAGTCTGTTTGCAGATGACGACGAGGATGACCTCTTCAGCGCCATCAAGCCAAAACCTCCCCCTCCAGTAGGATTTCTTTTTTTTATGATTAGAATCATACTGGATTCCTGCTTTCTTTGCATCATCAACTAGAAAATGAACTTCACAAGTTGTCATGGAATTCCCCAAATTGTAGATCGGCAGGAGAATACTCATCTCCATCATTTTTTTCTCTCATTTTCAATCGCAGAAAATAGCAGAGAAGCCCAGTAAGCCTAATGACAGAGCACCACTGGCAAGTCCAGAATCTATATCAGAGATTCAGGTGAGTCTCGTGTAAGCATATGTAAAAATGATGACGACATGGGCTGTTATTTATTTTGACGACCAACACATTTGTTTGTACTGGTACTAGACCTGTTTTTTAAAATTATTTTCGATATGGTGTGATGAAAACATCTGCCTTGTGATTTAAAGCCTGTTGAAAGTCGGGGCGTCAACGACTCTCCAGATACACAGTTCGATTCATACCACAGTTTTCTTCTTTGTTTTGTCATGAATGGATGAACGTAGATTAATAAGTAAAAACTGGTAAAAATTGGGTTTCATTAAATAAACTACAATTTGGAATAGAAAGATCACTCTAGAATACAATGAACGTAATGCAGCAAATAATCTTTGAAAAGTTGGATGTGAATAGAGTGTGATACATTGCTTGTAATTTATGAGCAGCCCTTGAATGCACCATGTAGAGCGCAGTCAGTTAACAGAAGCAGGCAGCTGTTTACAGTCTGACGCATCCTGAGTTTTAGCGTTGAAAATGGAGGGGAACATCGCTTTTTTCCATTCCTTTTTTTTCCTGTTTTTGTCCTTTTGGGGACGGTTACAGTAAACAGCGGTAAATAAGACTTTCCTGACGCTTAAGTGTGTAAAAGAGATGAAGTTGTGACGTAGAACTGGCTGCAGGTCGGTGCTCGAGACCATGAATTGTAGTGTCACAGTTTAGGTACATTTTTGTCCCCTTTTGTTTTTCTTTTCTAATCGTTATGTCTCTGAAAGATAGTGTTGTTTCTCGATTAGCACAATACATGCCTTTATTGGATACACTCTGAACCTGCTGTAATCTGACCACACAGAAACCTGCACCGAGTCCTGTAAAACCTAAAGATTCCTCATCGAGGATTGGGAAACTTCAAGTAATATTTTTGTTTTTTATCAAATCAAATGTCTTCATTCCTGACATTTCACTCTGATTTCCTCCTGAGGAAAGACTTTTCTATTCCCACTTACATATCGTCTCTTTCAAGGTGTCTTCCATCTAGGCTCTTTTTTTTCATATTCCAACTTCAAAGCTTGGCTACGGTACAACAGCATGACTCCAGAGACGAAGATTGTTTCTGTTTTGATTTGATTTTGACAAACTAAAGTTAGCTTGCTCTTTCTGTCAGTTTCAAAAGATGTTACTGCATCCTGCTCTTGCCTCATTTCCATTAAAGTCCTGGTTTCTCATTTTCCTCTGACTGATCTGCTGCTTGGAAATACTCTGAGAAACTTCATGAACAGAGAGTTGCTGTAAATGTGTAGTTTTTGAGGTAGCAGAAAGTTTGTTCTCAGGGTCCATGGTGCTGTTTTGCCTCAATAAATGATTGTATTGTTGCATCTGATTTTTTATTCAGGCCAATCTGATGATCAACCCTGCTGCCTTGCTCCCTGGTGCTATGCCCAGTCTGCCAGGGGCCGTTAGTGTACTACCTGGCATGGCCCCCAGTTCCTCCTCTGGGGTTTCTAGCGCCAGCTTGAGCCCCAGCCCGGCCACAACTCCTTTAGGAGCCCAGGCAGACCGCGAGGGAGGAGTGAGTTTCGACTCCCCAGTCCAGGTTACGACACTTCAGAGCGCACACAAGGTGAGTTTTATATTCCTGAAGTGTTATGTCTGTTATCTAGAAGTCTTTTTAGCAGCCTTTCCTTCAGTTGGGACTTCTAATGTGATATTGTGAGTGCGAATCTTCTGTCATGCAGAGTCGTGCCAAAGTCTCTGCACAGCGGAGACCCCAGTCCAGAGCAGCAAGGCAGCAAGCAGCCCAAAGATCTATAGCAGATGAAGCAGATACCGGAGGCGGAGATTTTCCTGGGCCAAACCGCAGTCTCTCTCGTTTAGTCTTACCTCCACCGGATAAGTCCAGCCAGGCGCGTGCCGGTCCGACACTACCTAACTCAGCTGCCCCCGCAGACCTGCCCACTTCCTCACCTTCTCAGTCTTCTGTCCCTGAAGCATCCTCCCGACCCTCTGTACTGACACTGCCAGTATCCACAGCCGCTGGAAAGAAAGACTCTAGTAAAGACAGCAGCAAGGTGCTGCCGGCTCCTGACGAGGATGACCTCTTCGGCTCCGATAGTTTATTTGGGGCCACCTCAGTCACTAACACACCCCCCAGCAAACAAACTACCAACACTACACAACCTCATGCCAGTAGCGATGTGGGACAGAAGAAAGACAAAAGCACACTCCCATCCATTTTTGACGACAACAATGATGACCTTTTCCAAAAGGTCAAGCCAAGGTCAACCACTAAGAAAGCCAAGGCCTCGTCCTTTTTGGAGGAAGACGATGACGACGAGGACATCTTTGGTGTGAGCAACAGTTCCACTCCCTCGTCCACAAGTAGTAAAGAAATCAAGAGCAGCTTTTCGAAGCAGGACATCTTTCAGGTATCTCTTACTTTATATTAATGGCAATAGAGCGCTGCAGGAATGAATCCTTAAGCCAGGAAATTAATTAGCAGTTTTGCGCTTTCTGTTCCCTTTGAGCCCCCAGGAACAGACCCAGGCTTAGAAGCCAATTTGATAGAGTGACCAAACCATGTAATTAAAACATCACACAGTACAATACACTGGAGCCCAAAAAGACTTTTTTCCATAAGCTTACATTGTGAAAGAAGCAGCAGCAAACCGCTGGATACTTTTTTTAAGCGTCATAAACCCCGCAAAATGACTAGTGACTAGACTAGGGAAACCAGGCTGATCCTTACTTACGGGTTGGCCTCCAAAAATCTGTCATAACCGCAGTACTCTACACTGTCAAGATTTCCTGCGCTTTAATTTATTTGCTTACCGGCTGACTTTCTTTGTTCTCAGGATGAAGTAGCCACTGTGCCTAAAGTTCAGAAGAAGCACAAAGAGAAGACCACTGATGCCAGCTTGTTCGATGACAACATAGACATTTTTGCTGACCTGACGGACACTTTAAAGCCAAAACACAAGTCCAAGACGAAGGGAGAGACCAAGTCGATATTTGACGATGACATGGGTAAGCAACAATAAAACCTGTGCAGACATATATGGATTTACATGCACATGCTTGATACTGTCTGTCTTGTAGTCTACCTTTTGTTTCTTTTTCTTTTTTTATTGGCACGTTTAACTAAATATTTGATCTGTCTCCCTGCTCTTTGAAGATGACATCTTCTCCTCAAGCACAGTAAAACCAGTGACGAAGGCTCCCCAGAAATCAAAGAAAACGCCTCCGTCTCAAGAGACCAGTACAGCCACGGATTCAAGCAGCATATTTGATGATCCACTAAACGCTCTTGGTGGGAACTGAACTGTTGTTTCTGACTGGCCAGATTTGTACAATTGTGGATGAATTCTTTTTGCCATTTGGATCGCTGAAAGATTGGAGATCGGAAACACTGTTGATAGAGTATTTATTCATAAGAATTCATATAAATACTGTGGCTTATTTTTGTCAGATAAAGTCTTAAATGAAAAATGATTCCACTCATCTTCTGAACATCACTTCTAAAATCATCTCGGCATCAGATCATATTATGTAACAGGTGTTATTATATACTGTTGATCTTTATTATACATGATAGCACTTTATAAGCATACCATATGCTTAGCCTCAAAGCCTGCAGAAATTAACAGTAAATTGTTTTGTTTGTTTTGAAGATGTTTATCCTTCTGGCTTTTCTATGTTGAGATTTCATGTCTTTGTGCCATATCATGGTTATGAGAAAAAACAATGTGTTTACTTACTGTCTTAGGCATTTAGACATGTTTTTATTAATGAGAAATTCATCTGTTTCTTAACTTTTGGCTGTGATGAAAAAGGAAGTTCATTTTTAGTAACTAAAAAGAAACATATTTTATGCTATCTGAAATGTGCTTATGTGTGATTATTTCCAATTCACTTGTTTTCATGTGTCTGTCTAGAAAATTATTGATGGCCGTCTGACATGGGCAGAAAGCCCATTCCGAAGAAAAGGGAACTTGAGCATGTCTGTTTCATTTTGGGATGATTAAGGTTGAATTATTTTGCTGAGGCCAGTTTTATTAAAGTCAAATAGGATGAAGTGAAGCCTCTCCCTTATTAGCATTTGAAAGGAACCCACCTTGCTGCTATACAAGTTTAAAAATGTTACATTTTCTGAGGTAGTAAGTAAGTAAAAGCTCTAAAGCAGAAGGTCACAAAGCAAAGTCCTTGAATCTTTTTGAGCCTTTAACATGGCATTAAAGACGCTCTTTCCCTTCTCGCATAAGGTCCAAATGTCTCAGACCACTCGTCAAAATACATCTATTTAGCAATTTTTGGAATATAATGATAATTTTTCATTGGAGATTTTAATATTTGTTTAACAATTTGAGTGAAAAGGAAAAGAGTCTTAGAAAGTTAATGAATTTCAGAGTTTGTACATTTTTGGTTAGATATACTCTGTATTTATTAACTAGTTGGTTTGTTCATTAGTTTGATGTGTTGATCTTCTGATGCCGGGTCACGTTTGGTCTCCGATCGTGCTTTGGACACAACTCACCCAGTTACTAAAGATCCAGAGTTTTATGCTCTTCCCCTTTAGAAACCTTTATGGCTGACAAAGGCCCTTGATTGTTAGAATAACTATTTGACTTTGGACATTTTCATGTCCGAACCATCAAACTTTCTGATTTTTTTTTAGGTTTATTTGATATAAGTAGAGATTTCCAATGTGATCTCAGACTTCTGGACCCCACTTGGACCTTCTTGCTCACATGTGGATTTACACTGGTACATATTTGGAAGGAGAAGCAACTTTTTAACAGTGTTGACTTAATGTCAACATATTAAAGACTGTTCAACTTTATTTTAAAATATGTTTTTTAATGTTATATTAGGTTTTATATTCAGTATTAGTTTCAAAAGATGCTGCCATCATAAAGTAGAGAGAGTGATTTATACCATTGATGCAACCACATATTTGATTTTTAAGCCTGTGACAATTACAGATAAAGGGATTGTTTTTTTTGTTTTGTTTTTGTATCTTTCTTGGATTTTGTATTTTTTTACAATTTAAGACTCAACTGAGGACAGTGCCGTCTCCAAGTATTTGTGGCCCCGCCCAACGCAGCGCCTATTGGTTTGTTCGTCTGTCAATCAACTGAAGTGACAAAGGTGTTGTTGATCCGTCGCTGACAGGTATGATGTCGCCAACAAGGCGACTCCGGCGACCGACAGCGGCCAATAGTTCAGTTTGTTCCGTTTGTAGTTTTTAGTGTTAAAAGTGATGAAAGGCTGCTTAGTTTTAAAGACAGCGGCGCAGTCTACCGGACGGGACAGGACTGGAGCCAGTGGATGTAGCCTAGCGTCCTGCTAGCCCTGCGAAGAAAGGTGGCCATTGTTTGAGTTGTTGGCTAACATGGCAACGAATGCTAATGTTAGCAGCGTCGGCTAGACGGGCTTCACTGCCGTGTTACTGCAGAACATACCGGTAAGCAGGCTTTAACGGTAACATACCAGCATTAACCAGTGTTTTACGTTTGCTTGTGTGACCGTTCTCAGCTAACGTTAGCCGTTGGAATTGTATTGAGATGAGTCCCAACTCCATTCATCTCCGTTGTCAGGCAGCTAGCTAACCCACTTCATTTGTTTTTGCCGACTTGGCCTGTGGCCTCTATTGTGGTGGCGCGGTCAACGGCAGTTTCATATTCAGGTGAAATATCGCTCAAGGCAATCTGCACGGTGTTGTGTCGCATGTAACTTGGTTTTCTGAATATAATGGCCTGTTTTGACAACCTTTAAGTCTCTGAATGGGTAAGTTAGACCACAGGCCTCGTCTACTAAAGAGCCAACAATCAGGGAGACAATTAACATCCTTAGTGTTTAAATCGTATTTGTGGGCATTTGAGGTTTCTGGAGCTCCTGTCAGGCCTCAGTAAAGTGGAAGATCTCATTTTAAATGGTCACTGTGTTACATGTGCCCTGGACTGCATCTTCCTGAGAGCTGTATTCCAAAACACACATAAGACAGTATACAATATCCATATTTTTTTTCACCAGTCCCAATAGACAAAAATGTATTATTTCTAGTAAGTAACAAAAAAAAAAACAATATCCTGTGCTTCGTGACTTGACGTTATTTCTCTATGATGAATTCAGCTTGTCTTCCTATTTCATGACAAATTAAAGCATGACTGTCCTAGCCTGCCTCTGACGCAGGTTAGATGTTAGAAGAGGTTGGCGAGTCAAGTGACACAAGAAGTGATCTGGCAAAAGCTGTAGTCAGTCAGAGGACACCTCACACTGCTGATGAGCTTACTACGCACCTGATCTTCTTGAGTTTTGGCCAGGGCTTTAAATGTTGTACTGAATGATTTATGAGAGGGCTGCAAGTGTCTGCTGCCAATGATACATGCCCTTATTCTTTTATTTTAATGCTGACACAAACTTAATAGACTGAGTGTCTTCATTTTCATGACTGAATAAACCAACTGACCCTAAAAGGACAACACAATTTTATACTGTTTTACCTCTGAGAACAGCCTGTTTCTTCTGCAAAAGTACATAGTGCCCCTGTAATTCCTCGAGAATAATGTATCAATCATGATGAAAAAAAATCAGCCGTATTAGGTGGCTTGTATCTATGAGTGAGCATAATTTTATTGCTGATTCTAGATCTGGTTAGCTTAAATTAAGTTCAAGCAGTTACGGATGGCTTAAAATTTTGAGTAATACAGGGCACCCATATTTGATATTGGATAAATCTCGATTGAATTCATGTTCAATCAAAAATGGCTTGCTATCAGTGCTTATTTTTTGAATGTATGTGGATGCTGCACCAACTTACAGAGGAAAGACGATTGCATAAAAATGTTTGAACTGTGGGATCAGTACATTTCAGATACTGGATTGCAGCTGCGGGTAATAGTTAAACTTATCAAGCCTTCTAAAAAGTTCTGATAACCATGTGGTGCTTTTTTTTTCTGCTCACAGCTCTGGTCACCCTGCATGATGTGTGAAGGTCCTGAAGCTGGTGGTGAGCAGTGCCTGTCCCTCTCTCCCTCATCTTGGGCCAGCCCCCACATTTAACCATCTCTCCCTGAAGTCTCTCTCCCGACCTGCCAAGATGACCGACAGGAAGGAGCCACCCTTCTTTAACGATGACAGCGTGGGAGCTTTTCACTACAAGCTCCCTTTCTATGACACTATGGAGCTCTTCATAGAGACCCTGACAGGGACCTGCTTTGAGCTACGTGTGTTGCCCTATGAGGCTGTCATTTCAGTCAAGGCAAAGATCCAGAGGCTGGAAGGTAGAAAGCTGATTTAAATGTACCTTTCAAGTTTTAGTCTGTTCTTGTCCATATTTTATAAGTCAGGATATTGTACTGATAGACCCAGCAATCTGCATCAATTATTCGATAGACGGAGAAGGGAACTATTACAGGAATACTGCTATTGCTTTTGGCTATTTTGTATGGTCTTTTTGTGCTGTTAGTGTAAAAATCAGAGACCCTTTGTAACCTGGTGAAAAAAATATTTTAAAAAAACTAGAATAGGCAGAAAACTCCTGGTTACACTCAAGTTTAGAGTGAACCCTATTGTCACCATACACCTTGATCGGTGTTAAGTAGGACTATCATGGTATTTAAAATTCTAGCAATTTTCTAACCTGTTGTTATTTGTCCTTGCCCTAAACTTTGGTGTATAAGCACTAATGGCCGTACTTCGTTTGTACACCAGATGAAAAAAACTAGTTATCCTGAATAACATTTTGTAGCCATCTTAGCAGTGATGCGTGTAGGCACTTTGGATTCAACATGCAAAATTGAAAAGAGGTCAGCCTGTTTTTTGATTCTGTAAAATGCAGCTGCCTTTATATAGTTTAATTACCACAACCCAGATGTATTGCTACGATGTTGTTCAGGATTAAGCTGTGGTGGTTATGTCATTTTAATGAAGTATGTTTCTTATTCAAACTTGGCTGTCCCCGTAGCTTCCTTTTTTGTAGATCAAGATAAAACATCTTAAACATCTACATTCTTTGCTGCTGTTTTCAGTTCTGGTCAGAAAGGCCTCTCTGTGTGTGAGGAGGTGTGTCAGCAGAGCCTGTGTGTTTGCGATGGAGCATGCCACCCTGCAATGAAAGGACCACTGCTCACTCACTAACGCTGGCTTACCTCCAGCACTGGGTGACTAAGTTCACTCATTGTAGGCTGGGAGTGCTTCCTGACTATGCATACACTCCATCTCAAACCAAGAAGTAGCTCTAGAGAGGTTTTGTATTCATCAGGCTGTCGTCCCTCTGCCAGAGTCTTAAATTTGTGGTCTCATTTAAAATACATACTACATACTGTAGTCCAACCAACTGCATTTAAAAAAAAAACAATAACAAAAAAACAAACAGTTTTAGCTGTTTGATGAGCTGGATTTATAGTGAGGTGACACTGTAGCACATCTGTTGTTTTCCCCTACTGTTATAATGCTTATGTGCAACACCAAAGCCATTTGGGACAACTCCTTAGTCGAATAAATGTAAAATTGTGTATCAGTTAGTTTATGATGCTAAGTTAAGATAAGTTGATCTAAGTGATTTTTCAGTGATCTAATGGTTGTAGTTTTCCTCAGTGGACTTCTCCAGAAAGTTTTGTCTTAAAGCCTTTTTGGCATTGTCATTATCATCCGCTCTAATTGTCCAACTTTTTGAACAGAGATATGGTAATAATAATTGTCCAAAATTATGGGAAATTTATTTTATTTTTATTTTTTTATGACAAACTACCTGGACCTTGCACCTTAGTCTTCTTCAAACATAAGAAACACACTGACATCAAATAAATGTGGATGTTTTTAGTTGTCAGTGCATCTGTTCTGTAATTAGCCCATTTTCAGCAGTTGCATAGTTCAGTCTTTAGGGGGCAGACATGAATCATCTTCTGTGGTTCCATGGATGCTTCTGTTGGTAGTGTTCTAACCTTGTCTGCCTGTCGGATTCGTGAACTTTGTCTTTGAAATATGAACAGGGCCTTGTCAACTTTGGTCGTTTTCTCTCCTGTCTTCTGTCTGACTGTCTGTAAAGGTATCCCTGTTGCCCAGCAACACCTTATCTGGAACAATCTGGAGCTGGATGATGAACATTGTCTGCATGACTATGGGTAAGTCTATTCCTCCCGACCCTTTCTGTGCTTCAGAGCATTGTCACTGAGACAAATTCACTCAGACAGCAAAGGCTTGTGAGAGCAATTACCAGCAATATGTTTGAAAACAAGCTGTGTACATCTAGAATCATTTGCATGTGCACTTTAAAAGCCCCTCAGCTGCAGTGGTGACTCAGTCTAAATTCAATTCAACATCTTGTAAATGTGCCAGAGATGTGGAGCCAGGATGTGACAAGTGACATACTGGTCATATTTAGAGAGGTGGCCCTTCCACTCTTGTCATTTTATGAGATGCCGACCTCACCCTCCAGTGCTCTGCTGGCTGCAGATGGTAGTTATTGTTAAGAATGTTTGTCATTTAATTTTCCACATGAACAGCCTCTGGTGAGATCTTGCTCAGCTTGCCTATCACACTGCAGCATGCTTTTGAAGTTCTAGATGCAGAGGCGTAGGCAATGAGACATCTGCTCATATGAAACAAATGTTCCAGTGGAATTCCCAGTCATACACTTAAGTTCATCTGGAAATCATCTTGACCCTTGAAGTGTTATTTACTTAATATCAGAGCCTTTCCCCTCTGCCTCACAAGTAAAGCATTTCCCCCCAAATGTAAATATGTTGCCTACTGCTGCATCCTACTGTCACATTAGAATTACATGCACTGGGGAATGGGTTACATTAATGTTTACTTATGCTGCTTCTGTTTGTGTTCGTAGCATTGCAGAGGGCTGCACTTTGAAACTAGTCTTGGCTATGAGGGGAGGACCTATTAACACCAGGAGAGGTAAGGAAGAAATCAGAGAACTATACACTCACATGGTGGACATCTATAGTTATAGATCAGCAGTGCAGCCCTCACTGCTGCTCCAAAGGAGCCCATTGGTTGTTCTGTGGTATTGCTGCTTGCAGCTTTGTAGAAAAGCTCAATCAAACAAAATTACACCTGACACCAGGCTTCCATAGATACTGAGCAGTACACCTGCAGTAACATAATTGCAAAACCTGGCAGTGCTTGAGTTTGTGCATTATTTGGGTACCGATGTTCACCGTAGATATCATACATGTTTGATATTTATGACTTTATATCTGGATCGTTGCACCGGTTATCTCCAAGCCAGACCACAATAGTCAATGAGAGAGGCATCCCAGAGCAGCAGATAGTGTTGCAAAGCAGTGGTAACCAATTTAAGCCCTCAATGCTAATGTTAGTTAACTGAAAATCTCACCTCCAATTAACTCTGAAGACTAAAAAACCTGTCTGAAAAACAAGTTGCATCACACTTATATCTGTTATGTTTATGTCTTCGCCTCCATTAGAACACATGATATGGTGCATTTCTCCTTGTTGTATGATAACGTTGTCTGTAATGTTTGATGTCCCATTATTTCAAAATCTTCTTGTGTCTGCATGTCTAAGATTAAATACAGGACAATCTTTGGAGTTTCTCCTTATGTGTGTTACACAACCAGATATCAAAATGGGTGAGGATTTTGAAATTGCTATAGTGTGAGCCCAGCGTCAGTCTGCAGAGGCACAAAGCCTGAGCACTGTAGTCATGTCCCTGCTGCTGCACAGAGCAGTGTACATCAATGCATTATTATTTATATGCATTATTATATATACGCCTGTCCAAATTGCACTTACACTTTACTTCGTCGGGTCCTCAGCAACAAACCTGCCTAGATCAAATTGGAAGAACTGTTCTTCAGATACGCTGTTTAACCACAGAACCCCCTCTATTCTTTTGTCAGTAACCATGGAGGATCCTGTCAAAGAGGTGGCTGACCTGATGGAGAGCACAAAGGAGGAGGGTTGGGAGAAAAGCCTGTCCAATAAGCAGGTCACGTTTGTGGTCTATCGTGAGGGAGACCAGCTAAACTTCTTCCGAGTAGTTGACAGGGGAGATGGTACCCTGACCCCCCTGTCTGAATCAATGAGGTTCAGGATATTTTCATATTGTCTGTGTTTTGTTTTTGTTTTTTTAAACAGAAATTATCATATTTTTGTATTTGTGTCCATCCAAATACCGATATTATGCATATATAGAGAGCTGAGCCAGGGCTTTGCTCATATTGGTCATCATTAAACCTTCAGTTTATATATGAACATAAAGTATTGCATCAGGTTCTGTATATTGAGAATAGTGCAAACCAAAGTAAATGAGGCACAAATTAGGAACAAACATTAATTAAGTATAATTGTACAGCTGGTGCAGAGTTGAGTCCTTAACATTTATTATTCAGTGGTAGTTGAAGGACTTTGCACCTGAATGCATGCTCATTGTACTGACAAATGTTGCAATGAGCAGGGCCACTGAGGAGACTGCTGTTTTTGTTAGACCACTAATAGGAAGAATGTTTTTGTGCTCATATTTTCCAGCGGTGGCTCAGTGTACAATGTGTGTGCAGAGGAGGAGGAGGATGGAGAGGGTTGTGCAGCTGCACAGCAGAGCCTTGAGAACTCCATCACCATGAACAAAATGAAGCTTCTCAAAGCCAAGATGGAGGACATGAACCTCAACAAGAAGGTTGGAAGATACTTAAATCATGAAAAACCTTTTAAGATTTTACTGCCTAATGGAGTGCAAATGTAGCCTGCACAACATTTTTGACATGTAGATATGCTATTAGAAACAGGCACTGTGGCCTTCTTGTTTTTTAATTCAAGCATCCTTTTTTAGTATTTTTTATTTTTTATCAATAAAATGGTGAAACTAAATGATGTATAATATTGCCATCACGCAGAATCATGCTTGCCATAATCAAACTAAAAATGTTAGCCAGCTACCATTTGCATACTGCAGCTGTACTGCACCACATACTAATTTGCATGTGTTTATAAGAGAAGGGAGCCTTTCATAACATTAAACTGAACTGGTTTGATGATGTTTTTTATGTGCATAATTAATGTATCCAAGCAGCTTGAATCAAGGGATGAGATAACAACTATAATTTTATAATTTTGCTGAATGGAGAAATGTTGAATATGTGCCGTACTTATGATGGGCTGCTGTGGTATAATCTCACTGTCTCTGTCCGTGTCTCTCCCCTCCAGCCGAAGAAGTCGGCAAAGATAAAACCCCGGCCTCCCGTCAACCCACATCCCTTCAGTGGCTCTGTAGGACCTTCCAGCATGCGACACCATCATCGCCTCTTTCGTTCGTTCTCCCAGATCAACCAGCCACGGCAGTCAAACTCACAACTACCTCCAATCCCTGACCATAAATCCTTAGATCCCTCCTTGACCTCTGCTGCTGCAGCTCCTGCTCACTTGTCCATCCCTCAACGACCACCTCCCTCTTTCTACTCGCCTTCTTGTTATATGCTTCAGGAGCAGGAGGCATGGGAGACATGCCCACCGTTTTCGAAGATCCGCCCCCCTCCCAAAGTATCCCGGTTGGACATTGGCAGCAACAGGTTGATGAGGGACTGCGTGTACCCCCAGCTCCCTCCACTGTGTATCAGGGGGCCACCTGAAACCACCTTTGACACAGCCGAGTCTGCAGCAGAGGCAGTCGGGCTAGGTTTGTTGGAGGAAGCTGCTGGACTGGTGGTGCCGGCACAACCTGGAACTCCATTTGGGGAACTGTCAGACCCTCTGAGTCTGGATGTGTCCACCCAGCCAGAGGGGGGTCATCGGTCCCTGGAGGTCGGGGCGCAGCACCAGCTGCCACTCTCCCCTTCCCCACTCAGCACCTGGACCCTAGGGACAAGTGATGCTCTGACCAGCAGGGCTGATGGGACGCAGCTTGGAGCAGCATTTCATATCAGCCCTCCTCCTCCTTTGCCTGCCTCCACCTCACAATCCACTTCTATGAGACTGCTGCCTCAGCCTTTTGATTCCACTCTGTCCTTTTTACAGCCCAACCTTCAAGCACAATCCTCTGCACAAGTAAAGCCAGGAGACACACCCCCTCACCCCTCCTCATCTTATCCCCCACGCCTTCGTGGTGTTAAAGTGGAGTCACCTGGCAAGAGGCCAGAGGTTATTTCCAAGAGGGAAGCAAGAGGCATCACTAAGATGGCCAACCAAGCCTGTAAAGAGCCAGTAGGGTCCCTGACCAACTCTGAACTCTTGGCTTCTCTTTCTACAAGGGCTCCAGACAGCAGCAACAGCAGGGACAGTCTTGGAGAGAGTTTGGGACTTGCACTGGCTTTGCCTCCTGCCACTGCCTCAGGACAGGGCAGCTTTGGCTCCAGGCTGCCATCCATCCCAACTGACAGGCTCCTTCAGGATGATCTCATAAGACAAATGTCACCGTTGCACCGAGCAGCAGCCTCTTTCATGGTGAGCACAGATCGGTGTCAGTGTTTGCTGCTATGAGTGGTTTAGTGAGACTGTTTTAATGCTCAATTTTGTTACTTATGAAGAAATTCTGCAAGTTTTAAAACGCTGGGTTCTGTGAATTGCTTTTCCTTAGATGTGAATAATATTAACAGAATTAATATTAATCTGCAAACGTTGCAGATGCTTAAAAGTAAAGGATAGGTGATGATAGGAGTTTCTTGTCAATAATTGTAATGGCAATAGCCTCACATGACAGATCTCAATCATATTCATTCAAAATACTGCAAACATTATATTGTCAAGTATTTTTGATGTCATGCTGTGACAAATATCTCAAAGAACCAATATTTAAAAAGCACACAATGTAATAATGAAAAAATGATATACCCACACATTGCTCATCTGTTGAAACACTTCATTTTATTTATTAGGCATAAGTAAAAAAAAAAAAAAAAAGTCTTGTAAATATGTTGGATACAAAGGGAGAAAGTAAAAACAATTCCCCTTCCCTTCTTCCAGGAATATTCACTCTCTCAATATCTTTTTCTTCTCCAGAACTACTTAAATGTCATTTGTTTGTCCTGCTTGAACAATTGTGTATGATTTGAAATCATGAACTTCACATTTTTTTATTTAGAGCTAATTCCATTCAAATATATTGTACATACCTTTTATCACCTAACCAGTAATATGTACTACTTTCAGCTCTCTTCCAGGACAGCATTTTTTATTTCGATCTTTCTCTAGAAAGAGCTCTACAACATGTTTTATTCATCTGCTCTTAAAAAATATTTAATGTTGCTGTTCTCGTGTTGCTCATGTTGTTTCTCAGGCCACCAACACTGTTGCATCAGCTGGGGGAGTCATGGCTCCATTCGGGAGAATAGGTAAGGGAGACGCACAAGCTCCTTTTATGTTTTCATAAAGCCCAAGTATATTAAAGAAAATGCTGCATTTACAGCCACCTGTTGCATTTCAAAAAGCTGTTAGACTCAGCATCCTAGCACACAGTTCTGAACCAAGAGCTGGTTCTTGAAAGCTGCAGTCACATACTGACAGGATGTTGTTATGTGAAAGCTGTCTGTGCATGTTGTATGAGCACTTCAACAAAGCCCCGCAAGGGCTTTAAATATTCATTATTGCAACAACTGCACAAGCAGCATACACAACAGAAGGCGCCAGGCCTACACACAAGCAAACTAACTTATTTATGTCAGACGCTGATATGCTTACACTGTTCACAGAGAGTATGGATAGATGTGTATGAATCAATATGCTGAGTCAAGAGTCAAGGTTCTCAATTTTCCTTTATTACTTGACATTTGATTATCAGTATCAGTGTTTCCCAAAGGCTGGAAATGTATCGATGGTGGTCAAAGAGTCCACTGCAAACGGCAGTAAACCACTAAACTAAAGATTGTACCTGAAGTACTTTCTTTTTAGTCTGTTAGAGTTGCAAAAGGAATATATAAATCTTACAGGGGGTAAAAAAATATTTGAGTTGGCTTCCAAAATAAATCTATCTAATAGAGACACTAAGTATGCTAAATCTGTTGTTCACACCTCCATGAGTATTCAAAATTATTAAATTGCTCCTCAAGCTTGTTTTGTTTTTTAATCCTAATTGAACTCCTGGGGTCTGTTTATTAAAAAATAAAGTCTGAAATTTCTCATTTACATATTTTATTCAGAATGCTTCAGAGACATCGTGACAGTAATTACAGCTTTTGGGGTTACCTTTTGCAGCTTTAAACACAAAACTTTTGTGGCATTTTTACTTATTCTTCCCTGTAGATGCCCTCAAGTACTGCACCAATATGAGAAAATTGGAAAATTGTATTTTCAGCATGGTTAGGATTAGTGTGGATTCTTAGAAGGCCATTTAAGAAGAGTCAGAATTAAATCCAATCTGTTATTGTTTTATCTGTGATACTGCTCTTTTTTAAATTTATCCCAATGATCCAACTAATAACATCAGCATGGTTTCCTCACTTTACAGATGCAGTGTTCAGTCTTTAGTCTGCAAAATCTACATTCAATCCACCCACAACATATGTTTGTAATGTTGGTAATGCTTAAAGTCTTTCCTTATAATTTGCCTGGAAGGAAAGAGAATAATCGTGTAAGTACCAATTACAGGGGAAATGACACACTGTTCAGTTGGATAAAATTTTTAATGATAAATTAATAATAGCTTTAAATTTTCCCCTTTCAAAATAAGTACCTCAGAGTTCCTTCAAAGAAACTATTATTAGGAAATGATTAGTAAAGTACAGACCTGTAAATAAACCATAATTGAATTGGTCAATAAAGCAGATTTATTGTTCTCAAAAACCTGTTGTGCTTCAGCTACAACAGCTTTCACAAAAATCTCATTGTGCCCCATTAAAATATTGGAACCTTATTCACTCTTAATCAGTGACTGCACTGTAGAGCAACACAAACAAAACACTGTCAGCAATTGAAATGAAGATATCAACACTGACAGAGCATGTGAAACAAGCTGAGATACTTTAAAACACAAAAAAAAGGTCTCTACAGTGCTGCTGTGTGTGCAGCAAACATACATATCAGATCATCTGTATTAAATGAGTAGGATTAGGATTTGGAGCAAAGAAGACTTAATTGGGACAGCCCTTAATTAATGTAATCAAATTCAAGTCTGGTGAATTACACAAGAGGATATGGAAAATGTTCATGTCTCTGAATATATCTGAACCCACCCTACACTGTAGCAGATTTAAGTGCACATGAAAAATAAAATCCAATCCCGCACCCAGCAGCTTGACAGAGAGCTTCCTATACCTTCATCACAGAGCTGTCAGTTTTATCTGTATGTTTCTGTACCCTCACGGCTCACAAACCGAGCTGAGCTGCATGCTCCCACAGACATGATTATCACGGGTACAAGCTGACATAAACCGGTGTTCCCTGACTGGGGAAATGAACTGTTTATTTTCTGACATATTTTTCTAAAATAATGGCAGGTTAATGGCTCATGTGCGGAAGCCTGAAAAATTTCCTGAAACCCCCTCTTTCAAATGGAAGTACATAATTGACGACTATCTGCAATATTTCAGGAGAAACAGTCTATTATTATTTTAAAATGCACACCAAGCTTGAAATGAATTGTAAGAATTGACAAATAAACCCTAGATAAAACATCATGAATATGCCCTTTTGAACAGTGTGTTTTTAAAGGATTCTTTTCCGGCAATTTTTTTCCTGTGGGTATCAGGTGACTGACATTAAGCAGACAGAACTCCGATATGAAAACACTCTCACGCTCAATGAAACAGCAATAAAATAGAAACTTAGACAAAACAAAGTGAAATGATGAAGAATGACAGTTTTTCAGAAAGGTTTGGTGACATTTAAAAGCATATTGCAGTTCTGGCCACACTCCAGTATGTGATTTCACAGCAGGTGTTTTTGCCTTTTGACAGCTGGTGAGAATGGCTGCTTTGACATCACTGCTGGGGTTTGGTCAGAAGTACAACATTCCTACTGAGTAGAGAGAAGTGCTATTTTTCTCCCTTGTGGGGTTCTCTGTTGATCTAACCTTTTATGGCTTTATGATTACTGTGATGATCTAGCTTGAGTAAATTTGAGGCCTGTGACACATTTAACAAGAACAAATCGAAGAAAACAGCTTTTAAAGAAAGTAGAAAAGGAATATAGATATTAGCATAACTGGAGATTTTAGGAACCTTTTACATTCTGTGTGCAAACACCAGGAACGCTCATGGTATCCTTTACAAGAGTTGGGCTCAATCTGATGTCACTTATCCATGTACCAGAGCCAAAATATTGTAGCAAGAAGTGATTAAAGATCAAGTATGCTACATTTCTGCTTTAAGCTTTCTAGATATGACTAGAACTTTATTTATCTATTTTGTTGTGTTATGTTCTTAAACGAGAAAGAGAGTGAAGATTGAATCGGCAAACTTTGACTTAATGTTACACGAATAAAACTTACACAGCATTTCTCATACACGAAATTTTCTTGTCCGAGTCACTTTGGATAGATTTTCATCATCAGTGGGGGTTGTTTAGTGATGTAGACCGCAACAACGTGATTCCACGTTACTTGCGTCTTTTGTCTTGACTGATATAAAATTAGCTATCAGAGTCAGATCAGAACTAGAAGCAATGGAGTGACATAACTGAATAGTATATAGATAAATCCCTGGCACTGATACAAACCTTCTCACCATACACTTGGTCACTCCACTCTGAGGGCTGTAAACTAAATAAAAAATGTCTCCTCAAATCTCAGGCACTCCAACATACCACCTACCTCCAGTCAAGGCTCCCACTGGCACCAAGAAGAAGAGCTCAAAGCACTGCTTCCTCTGTGGCAAGAAGACTGGCCTGGCCTCCAGCTACGAGTGCAGGTACCAGTTCCTCCTGCACTCACTCTCTCACACACACGCTTACTGACTCGAAATCAAATCTCCCCATGCCACAAGTTATTAACATTATCAAAGTTTCTCCCTATGACATCAATCTGGATCACTTACCTCCCTTGGGCTTTGTCCAGGGCGAACACACTGAATCTGATGCAACAGTATGCAACTCTAATCTCTTAACACCAGCCACTTGAAATGGAGCCCCCGACTGTGTTCAAAAGACCACTGATAGCAGTTTTGTCAAATGGCAAACTTCTGTGATTAAATGAGTAAAGTAATTTTCTCGCTATTAGTGCTTACAAGTTAAACAGACATCTGAAATAGTGTTGCTCTTTTTTTACTAAAAGACTAATGGGAACAGAAAGATTAAAGTGCATAATGGAGGCTTTCAGTCTTAAGTATATGTTGCTATGGGGGAGTTAAAATCAGAAGGGAGTAATGTGACTCGACATCAGCAGAGCAGCCTGATGACTGAGCAGATGATGTTTGCTGATGGAGAAACAGTGTTTTTATTTGCTTACTTGAGGTTTCGTGAGGAAAATATTATAAATAACGTATTGTCTTTTGTAAATGTTTTTGCAAACAATACCTAGCAATTCAGGAACCATTTAAAGGAGGTGCTCAGCCAACTCTACACTTGCACAATCTAGAGTGATGTATGTGTTTTACGAACTGCGATTCCTTTTGCCTACTTTGCAGCTAGCCTAACTGGCTTTCCTAAAAAGCTCTTCATGTAAAGGTGTGTGCACATATTAATGGTCAGTCACCCTTCTCTCTGATTTGTGATTTGAATCACTTATCCAGCCATGAGATCGGAGCTTTACTGCTCACTTGCATAAGATGGTATACTTCAGTCACTTCCATTTTTGGCAGCTCTTCCAGCATCAAGTATGAAAAAAGCCACAGTGACCTCATGTTAGTGTGTAGCTACCTAACCCCACTCACAGTATCTGTCTGACATAATGATATTGCATGCAGTTACATATCAGAATACATATACATATCAAATAATCACATAATATACAAGTGTATTGATGCATTTGTCGCAGCACAAAAGAATAACATCAGTCTGGTGGCCATTATAATTTCAATCTGGTTAGTGACCAAGTAGAGTCAACTGTAGATCCATAGTCCCTGTAGTCTATAGTGATGACATACAGCACCCAAGGTCTCTTCTCTTGCCTTAGAACAACCCACCTATAAGAATACTCGGACATTAAAGACCACATTCAGACCTGTTGGAGCAAGTGTACCCAGATGTCTTTTGCATACGTACTACAAAAAAATCTGTTAACTTGAATGTTTCAGGTGCGGTCACAACTTCTGCGCCACACACCGCTACGCAGAGACTCACGACTGCACCTATGACTACAAGAGCGCCGGACGGCGATTTCTACAGGAGACCAACCCTCTTATCAGTGCCCCCAAGCTGCCTAAGATCTAGACCTGACAACCTTCACCTCTCACAAGGGACGACCGGAAGAACCGCAGGTTAAACTGACCGAACAGGAGAGAATCTACAGAGTTCATTCTAGTATAAAGAGGGAACTTATTCACCACTGTGTGCTTTTTTTTATCAGCCAAGTTTGCTTAAAATTTTAAATGGAGTACTCTGTAAAGCCAAGTTTGAACAAACGAGAGAAGACTGAAATGGCACAGAAACTACTTACCACCTCTCGACAATGTGAAGATGTTTATCCTTTTTATCTGTTACCTTTTTCTTTTTCCATTGCTCAAAAACAAAAGAATGGAAAAAAAAACCTGTGCATGTATGTAGGTAGTTTTTGCTAAATATATCTGCTGCACGTTCAGACATATCTATTTTTAGTTTTGTCAGCCTTTTTGTTTTTTTTGTTTTTATAAATAGGACCGCTGATGACTTCTCATCCGACAAGTCTTTGACAGATGCACTTTAGAACTATCATATTTATACATTTGACTCTCCTTATTGTTGCGAGGAAGGATACTTAAATTTCCGTGTTTGTCTTTTGAAGTGTTTATGTTGTCGTCATCCAGATTTTTTATATTCTGCACTCTAAGCGTCTCTCTTACATGGGCACATACATACCGACATCACTAATTAAATATTTCTTAAAAGAGAACAATACACCCACTTATCAATGAAATACTTAATATTTATTAATGAATATTTAAATTCAAGGTTGGTTTTGAAATAGCGAGTATGAAATGTGTGTAGGTGTGAATGTCAGTTGTAATCTGTAATCCTATTAAGTAAAGTGTATTAGGATTGGGGCAGTGGTTATAGTATTTATGATGTGTCTGTGATTAAGGTGGTTGCCATAAGAAAAAAAAAATCTTTTGTAAGTCTTTTTTTATCACTCAGCTGTTGCAAAAACTTTAAATGCTGTTATAGTATCTACAGGGGTTTGATCTAATAAAGTTTCTTTCCGTACATACTGTAGATGATTGGAGTAAGTGTTTGTTTCTAAATCGGTTCACACCTTTAACATATAGCCATGCTTTCTTATTTCCTTACAGTTGTCAAGTCTCGCTGTGCACATGGAGTATTTGACCTATCACGCCGCTCGCCCTTAATAGTTTTCACATTGCTGTCAAGTAGGTGCATGACTGTGTCTGTTTCGTATCACTGACTCATTCTTGTTCCAGTACCCTGTCCTCCTGACTCAGACCCACGGCCAGTTCCTTGGCAACAAGCTAAAATGTCTCCAAACCTGTTGCAAACTAAGACCCCCTTACCTTCCTAATTTCTAGGCAAAGTTTGATCAAATTTGGGTTAAGTAGACATCTTGTGAGATCATCTTTCATTAGCCGTTTCATCTAAAGAAAAACTTGTGATCTTCTCACCAGTGCTAATTACTTAGACTCAGTAGGTTGCTTGTTTTAAGTGCCACAACAAGTTAATGCACTTTATTTAAAAAGAATAACACAAGCTTGAGTCTGAGCCTGTAATTTGTTTTGGGAGTTTATTGTTTGTGTGTCAACAATTAACGGTAAATGTTCGATATCCCTCGTGGAAAACAAAACAGCTCTGTTTGAAATACCCATTTGTCAGGGAGAGCACTCCAAAGCTCTAGCTTGTTTATATCCAGACATGCAAAACGCACATTCTGGAGAGGATAATGTTGCGATCATTAAATTCCAGAACGCTGTATATATTTTAAAAAACAAATATGTTGTCTTTCTTTGCTGATGAGTCACCGAGTAGAAAGGTTCACTGGAACAGTGGGGGCGCCACTCTGCTTTTACTTTGCTTTTGCTTTGGATGCTGTTCCCGTGCAGCAGACAAACCCTGACCTCCGTCACGTCTCAGTGTTTTTATCCTCACTTTCCTCCTTCATGTTGTCTGGCTTTGATCCAAGATAATTGGTCTGTGCAGCATATACTTCTGAAACTGCTTAGTCCCTGCTGGCAGATAAATGCACCTTTAGCTGTGAGAAGGGCAGCTTTTTCAGAAAAAGGAAGGAGTTTACAGACTCCTCCGTCTGAATTTGAGAAAAATGCATCACGCTGATTTTATTTCAAGCTGCATAGGGCTGCAGCCGAAAAGTGCTGTTATTACGCAAAATTTTTCTTTCAAGCTCTGACAAAATTTGTCATGTAGTCATAGAAAGTCATCAAGGAAATACATTAAAAAAAAACAGTTTTTGAATAATAATCACAACATGTCAAAGTCACTGGGAGTACTCCGTGGAGAAGCCAAGCGTTGGCCGAGGCCACTGTAGACTAAATCCTGACCACTCCACTGGCAATTTGCATATACCGACACCTTTCAGCTCAGTTCAGGCTGCAATTTACATTTATTCCAACTGTGTCACACATTTCTGACCCATTCAAGCTGCTGTAATTGACATTTGTATCAGAAAATGTTAAATGGCTCTATATTCAAATGTAATCACTTGTGTCTCTCCTCCTCCTGGTCATGCAGTGAAAGAGAGAAGAAATGATGTGGTATCCCTGCTTGATTTATCCAATCAGGACGAAGATCCCCATAAAGGGACGGTCCTGTCTGTGTGTGAACGTGCAGAGAGCAGGAGCCTCCTGTCTGCTCCTGTGTCTGGTGATTACTGCATCACGTTAACGTAGCAGAGCGGAGAGGAGGGTGGGGATTGGCAACCAAACGGACAGGAAGTTGGCTAAGACGTCAACAACGCTTGCAGCATGCTTTAATGGGTTACGTGTTCAGTCTATGAAATGGCAGAAAACGGGGCAGAAAAATGTTGTCGATGTTTTCCCGAAGCCCAAGATGAAATCATCAGATCTGTTCATTCGTCCAGAAGCCGAAAATATTCAGTGTACATGTCTGTGCCCCCCCACTGCTGCCTGTGAGAGGAGCTGCATTTCCTGTGGGTCCGGAGGAGGTTTGTCATGTCCAACAAATGACGTGACATCACAAGTATCTCATCTTGGAGACTACACATTTCAAACAAACCCCCCAGATACAAACTGGTGCGTAGTGTATGACTTGGGTATTTTCGGCTGAAAGGGAATTGTTGGAGCACTTTTTGGAGCCCAAACCATATCAGAGACAGAGTGTTTGGGCCTGTGCTGCATCGACTTTGACCGTTCTTTTTGTTTTCTTGTGAGTCCCTAGTGTAATATTAAGCTGCTCGCTCCACCTTTTTTTGACAGTACAATCTTGTCATTGTCAAACCACAGTGTACCGTTTTCAGGATATACAGTTTTTTTTAATATTTGGCTCTCTTCAACTGCTTCTTGAGAGGAACAGTCTTCCACTGGCTCTGTGCAGCGGGTAACACAAACACAACAAACCAAATGTCTATTTTCTGTTTCAGGAATTGTTCAGCTTGCCTCTTCCAGCTCCGCCAGCTCTGCCAAGCGCTGCAAGTCTATATTTTGCATGGACAGAAAAACAATGCTTTGTTTTTCCGTCTCTCATACATGGCTTTTAGACGAAGACATCCAGCTCAGTGAAGCTGGCAGAGGACATACTCAGTACCAGAATGCACCCAGCACTGGGAAGAATTCTCTGAAAACATAATACATTGCAGGTTACTGATTACCAATTAAATAGTGAAGCATTAGGAAAGCTGAACTTTGCTTTTTTGGGGGTGTTTTTTTTTGCCTCTAAAATGTAGTCACTGCCAGATATACAGGCTGAGATCTGTTATACTGTAATCATCATCTGCCATCATTAACCAGCACCTGACTGCTGCTGGATCTCTCAGACTCTAAACTCTGAAGTTTGCACGCACCGGCCTAATGAGGAACATGCAAAGTACACGGAAGTGTGTAAGCTTTAATGCTTTTAATAACTCATAGCTGTGCTCGTGTATGAAATAAGGGTGTTTACTCTGCTGAGTCATGTGAGCACGGATCCTACAATGAAGGATGACCAGTCTGACAGGTTCACTGCACAGGTAAAGCAGAAGGAAAGTCACACGCCTAGAAAAACTTTGGAGGGTTTTTTTTTAACTGCTCCACTCCCACCTATTAACAGACCAAACCACCTGGGACAAACTTCTTCTACTTGTCTTCCATCCTTCCTCTTTCCTAACAACCCTCTCTCACACACTTCACTCACACGCCCTGTTCTAATCGCTACAGGGGACATTCTAATTGTCCGTCGGCCTTGTTGCTGGGGTTGATTACACCCGTCAGACTCAGTGTTTAGGCTTCTCTTCCCCTCGTGTAAGAACAATTAGTGGCTTCTTAAAGGATAAGTTCGCTCAGTGATGAAAAACTCAGTCATTATCTGCTCACCTCCGTGCCGAATGCTGAAAAGTCAAGTATTTGTAGTCTACCGAACATTCATGGAGCTTCCCAGCAAAACGGCGTCACAGCATTCTCCCAGACAACCGAATTAGGCCCCAAATAGCTTGTTCTGTTTAATCCAAGTCTCAAGAAGACCTGTGATTCCAAACTGATTGGAAAAGATGTGATTTACACCCTTTATATAGCTGAAATCTTCACTGCTAAGCTAAAAGTGTCAGCGTACAACCCGGCCAGAGGTGGGAGCATGAGTTCCATCGAGTGTCTAGGGTGTAAAATAACATTCAAACTGAGCTGTATGAAGCGTTTCTTGTTTTATTTCTGGTATGTTTGTTCTCAAAAACAAGTCCCCATCTTCTTCAAACTACTCCTTTATTTTTGGGGTGGGGGAACTCATCCTTTAAGTTCTAGAAATGTGGTGAAAAAGCTGTTTGAGTATCAACGCCACAGCTGTGTTTCACTTCCCTGCCTCTCCTCTAATCTCTCCAGGCCACGCACTGAGACAGCCTGTATCTCTCTGACGCAGAGACACACGCACGACAGTTTGGCACACTCACATCTGAGGTGCCCACTCGGTCCAGACAGCGGACAGAGGCCCCGTTGTCCCGCCCTCGAGGACGGAGTGGCGGACCGCGCATCGGTAATGAGCCCCGAACACAATGACAGGTTTTCACTGGGACAGAGCCGAGGCTTTGAGTCAACAGAGGATACGTTCCCTCCTTTAAGAAGCGAGCCTCTTCCCGACATACTGCACTGTGGCGGAGTTACAGTAGGCTCCATCAGTCCAGTTAAATCAGTCGTATGGCACACTGCAGGCTATTCATAATCTAATACTAAAGACCATTGTACCAGAATATATTGATACAGTCTGACAGAATGGAGGCACTTGCTGAGGATTGTGTTCCACAGCCTGATAACAAACCTATGAGGTGATTTACAGACAATCTCTAAAATTATCAATGCCAAAATAAATGATGTTTATCATCATCTTTAAAAAAAAAAAAAAAGGGAAAAAACACTGTCTGGCAGAGTTAGACGAGAAGATTGATACCACTTTAACGTCTGTCTGATAAATTTTAGGCTCCAGCTGGTTAGCTTAGCTTAGCATTAGACTGGAAACAGTGGGAAACAGCTAGCCAGGTGACAAACTCCACCTAGCAGCGCCTTTAAAGCTCATTACAACACTCTCTGCGTTGTTTGTTTAATCCGTCCATATACCAACATGTAGATTTGACATTTAGGGGTTTGTGTGCAGACTATTTCTGAGCAGGACGAGGAACTTCCCGGAGTAACTTCCTGCAGTTCGTTGCCCAGTAACAGCTCGGAGCCAAGAAACGGCCCCACAAAAGACGGATTGTCATTTCTCTGCTTTGCTTTTTGTGTGTGACACAAACAAACAACGTGCTTCAGTGTGGAAGCTGAGAATGGCCGCGTCTGCAATTATTTCTTTTTGAAATGTTTGATTGCAAGTTGAATATCTCATTGTCTTGACAAAACAAGCTCATTTCCTCGAGGTTACAGGAAAATGAAGCTTGCCTTCACGGGAAAACAAAAAGGCAGGTTTCGTCTTTATTACCTTGTAAGTTTATCAGAGATCAGGAGTGCCATGTCAGCATGCGTAGATGGCATCTTGATAACTGCGGCATCATGATCTAAGCTGAAAATGTCCGCGATCCTCACATCACAGTGCCCTTAAGCCTTAGTTATTTATGCACCACACATTTTATTCTACTTTTTTAGTAGCAATGTAGGCAGCTCTATGCTAATGAGCCGTGTTTTGGTTGTGGCCTTCTGGATCTGCAGTGTATGTCAGCCTATCCTTAAAGTCATTCGAAATCACCAGGGAAAGCATCCTTACATTAGTGAGAGTTCTATCATCGTTAGCTTGATGACTCATTGACAATTAGCCTGATTGTTGTAGCTGTCATGAAAAATGATCTCTTCGACTCAGGAGATTGGCCTTTTGTTTTCCTAAGAAAATGAGACGAATAAGCTGGTTATCACAAGAAAATCAGCTTTTGCCATCTCAAGATAACGCCATTAAAAAAAATGAATAGCAAGCATTCATTGCAACCATCCTGAGCTTCGGTACCTTAAAATTGCTGGTGGGTAGTATATAATCGCTGCTACGCTAAGCTAACTGGGCTGGCCCTGGACTGGGTTCACACATTCAGACATGTAGTAATGTGGTATTAATCTTCTTATTCAACCCAAGTGGTCAAAGTTTGCTTTAAACTTTCATACATTTATTATTTCTTGGCCGGACTGGTGGCAGTGGAACAAGCTGCTAATATACACTTAAAGTGAAACTCTTGCCAAAATGCAACCTAGGCTTTTTTTGTGAGTGTACTCGAGTCAAACCTTCCTGTAAAAGCATAATTACAACGAAAGAGGTACTTTTAAGATTGACCGTATTTTCATTTTCGGCTCAAACTCATTTTCAATGGGAGTGCATGGGGCACTTTTATGCTAGCATCAAAATGGCTATTTTTAAAACACTAAGAAGGCTCGACACAGCATGAAACTTTGCTCGTAGTATCACCAGGGTCTCTACACATGAACACAAGCATTGAGGACATTGTTTGTGTGCACAGAGTTTACTAAAAAGAAAGTTTTTTAACAACTCAAGTTAGCAGTAGCTTGTTCCTCGAGCCATCGTCATGGCAGCCCAGACGTAATTGGGGATCGACACGTCTGGGTAGAGTGTATATGGTTCAGCTGAGCTATGTGTAGACACCCTGGTGATACTACGAGCAAAGTTTCATGTTGTATCGAGCCTTCTCAGTGTTTTAAAAATAGAGATTTTGATGCTAGCGTAAAAGTGCCCCATGCACTCCCATTGAAAATGAGCTTGAGCCGAAAACGAAAATACGGTAGAGGCAGCAACATCAGCTTTGGTTTGAAGTTGGCTCCTGCGTCCACCCGATGAAAGGCCAGTTTAAATCTGGTCTTTCCTCTTGTTTTAGTTTAGTCTGGTCTCTGAACACTATGACCTCCTAAGGTTAGCCCAAACAAACTAAATAAACAGACTTTCTTTCTTTTAATGACTGAATCAACTTAATAAACAGACTGACCTTAAAGGAACAATACAGTTTTATACTAGCCCCATTCACACTGCCGTTTGCATGTGGGGATCCTGCGCCAATTCTCCGCACCCTCCTCTGTGTGAAAGTTTCAGATGCGGAGAGGGGGGAAATTTCGCTCCGGTGCTGATCTGCCTCTGGTGGTAGTATCAGGGCCACATTATTGGTGAGCCGCCCCAGCGAGGGCGTGTCGCTCTGACAGTCTGATAACTGCACAGGTCCTTCACTCAACTAAATAAAGAGAAATCTCCCACAAACAACCGTTACAGGACCAAACAAAAGTAACATAGTAACTGTAACTGTCTTTGGCAACTTATATGAGGAAAACAAATACCACAGCTGTACGTGGAGAAGCGTCTGTCCTCCTGTCTGTCCTCCTGTCTGTCCTCCTGTCTGTCCTACCGACTCTTCGTCACATTTCTGCCTGAAAAACAGCGTCTGTCACTGGCAAAAAAACCTTTAATTCACTGAGTGTTTGTGATGAAAATAAATCACCGCGACCATCAGCCCTCCCGACCGAGACTTCAGGGAACTTTCCCCCAGAAAATGGCCTCTGTCCCCGCGAGTGAGGGAGTCAGACAGCGTCCTGTTTACTGACGGTGATTATGTAATTATGTAATTTAGAGTGAAAAATGTAACTTTGTCACTTTCCAGGGTATTTGATGGGTCAGGATCTCAATCACTACACATTATTACAGCATCCATATGATAAAAAACTGTACGCGGGTTTAGATCGACAGGGGGGACACCTGGGAAACACCGACATCATCATCATGACGTGTACCATCACGGTAGGAGCCGCAGCGTCGGCTTCCTGTGTGAATTACACAGCGGAGATGCTTCGCTCTGTGTGAATCACTACTGGTGGAGAATTGGTGAACCACCGCTCTGGAGATAATGCGGAGACGCTGTGTAAAAAGGGCTATAGTTTATATTTGGCGGACCCTGCCACCTTTCTAGCTTCAAACAGTGTTCTGGGACCATATTTTCCTCTGAGAACAGCTTGTTTATTCATTTATCGAGAAAATACATGTTTCTGAGTTTGTATTATTGCTTCGTCAATGTTGTAACTATTAAAAATCTGAGTTGGTCTTTCGCCTCCAAAACTACACAGTGCCCCTTTAAGTGTCAAAAGTATTTTTCTGTAATAAATTAAGTATCAGAACTACAGGTAGGCTGAAAGTATTTACATACATGTATCTGCTGTAAATTGTAGTTCAACCAGTTATCGTCCAAACCGAATATTTTTAACCCATATTTAGCATTTTCTTTCTTACTTTTAATCCAATATCCAATAAAAAAAAAAAAACAGAACTCTGGCTCTGACGCAGCATGCTATCTGTGAGGCAACTAATTGCTAAAGTTATCAAATAAATGTAATCGAGTAAAAGTACAATATGTGCTTGCAAAACGTATTAAAATAGCTCAACACTGAGTAAAGTACAAGTACTTGGAAATTGTACTTGAGTAAATGTACTTGTCACCGGCAGTTCTAGCTCATTTATTCAGACTACCGGTGAGCTGAGCTTTTTATCTTCCACCATCATCCTCGTCATCATAGCTACACCTTCATCACCTCCCCTCTCCTCCTCCTCCTCCTCCCCTCCTCATCCCCTCAGTAGTGGACAGCTCTCGGTGCGCCCGCGTGCGCCGCCTGTCCTTTAAATTCATTAGGCCTATTTTTTTTTTTTTGTGCCTTTTTTTAAAACTCCATCTTAACGCGGAAGTCAGTGACGCACCACTACACACAGCTGCTCAGCGGGGGCCATGAAATAAACAGAACGTCGTGATTCGGGAGGCGAACAGCGGTGAGTGTTCTGGTCTCTGGTCTCGGTGGGGACATGGAGCGGCAGTGCAGATATGCGTCCGTCCACACTGAGGCTCCTCTGTCCCCGCTGCGCCCCTCGCCTTATTGAAGCCGACCGGAGGAGGCTGACGCTCGGTGTGTCGGTCGCTCGGTGTGTCGGTCGGACTCACGGACGTCCGGACTTTACTGGGATGTGAATGTGTGAGAATTTGCTCCCTCTCCTGTTTGTATGTGTGTGTTGTGTTACCGGTCGCTGTAGGAGCTGAGAGTCGCTCCGGGCGGCGGTGACCGCAGCGCAGCCCCGTTGTGTTTAAGGTACGGACATTTATGTACTGCGCGGTGCGGTGCGATGCGGTGCGGTGCGCTCTGCAGCACGAACCGGAGACGCGTCTGTGTGTCCGCCGCTGTCTCTCTGGGTTTAATGCTCGACTTTCATGTGCGTTGAGAGGGGGGACGCTGTGTGGATTGTGGACCGGGTCCGAGAGCAGCCTTTGTTAGTTTCCCCCTCACGCTCGGAAGCCTAAATGATCGCGACCAGTATTTGCGTTTTCTTCCCATCTTCGCTGTCTGTCTGCTTTTCACTTGTCAAGTCAGGGCGCAGCAGCAGCGGCAGCAGCGGGTCTGTCCCATTTGAGTTGACCACCGGATCGATCGCGACTGCGATGCTAATGGTCAAATATGCAAGATGTGACCTCGGCAGCTTCCTTTGTCTCGCAGCGCCTGCCCCTGTGCTATCACATTAACCGGAGTCCTCACAGGGCGCACTGTTCCCTTTATTATGAACCATAATAAACCCAGGCGGAGGAGTCCGGGCTGCTGCTCCCACCAGCATTGAGTTTAATTCTGTTTTCGGCCGGACAACGCTCAGGTCTGTACCTTGATCTGCCACCAGACCCCATTAATCGGTTAATTGTCACACTGGCTCTCACATGACACAGTTTGTGCCCCCTTACACTTCAACCCTCAGTGTGCCAGCAGCAGTTTCTCCGGTTTTTCTGTTTTTATAAGGCATAGAAATGTGTTCCAGTGCATCTCCGTGTGGATGCTCGCTGCTGTGCTGTATTTATTGTTTTTCAGTGGGAGGGCCAAAACCTTCACTCAGATTTATTCCAAGGTGTCAAGTCTTGGCTTCATGTCTAAACCAGCTTCTTGTTACACCATATATGCTGTGATGCTGTGGTACTCAGCTGTGTTTTCTCTCTACGTGTGTGTGGGTTACATCACAGTAGCCTTTGGTTATGTCTTCGCCACGCAGTGTTGTGAAATACTGAGGTCTTGTTGCGATAAGAAGCCTCATTGTCTCGCTGCTATCTGTGGAGTGCGCGTGCATAAACTTGCAGATAACAACAACGCTCATTCTCTCCGTCGTGCCGCTGCTGTGTAACTAATCCTGCCTCCTCTTGTGGGATTACTGCATATAGATTGTTTTTTTTTCTCCCTCCACACAAACACTGTTTAAGTTTCTGACACAGCTGAGTGTTTGAACAGCAGCTGAGGACGGTGGCCTTTTTTGTAGGCTGCTGAACAAAAGAAATATCTTGGCTTTGATGAAAGAAGTAATTTTTTTTTTTTTTATTCTACAGCAGCAGTCAAAGTAAGGAGCAGAAAAAAAAAGGGAAGCGAGGCTTTTATTCATGAGATGCTTTCAACTTGTCAAAGTTTTCATGTTGAGTGCACCGATATTTTATATTATGAGTTCAGCTGTAGCAATAAAATCAAACGTTTGGGGTTGTATATTCAGCAGACTGATGAGTTTACACTCGGGCGTGCACTTACTGTCAGTCAAGATGGGAACAAAAGGTGGAATATGAAGGTGTGCTCTCTTCCAAAAGAGGGACTGCACCAACATATTTGCCAAAAATCCTCTCATATGACCACATCATACCATCTGCTTCCCCTCTCCCTGTCCTGGTCTTTCTCCGTGACCAGCTGACTATCTGTGCAGCCTCTGACAAAGAGAGATTTTGCTGCTATCAACGAGCCTCCTCCTGTTTTTTTTGTTGTTTTTTTTGTTCTTTTCTGGACCCTGAGCTGCCAACGGTCTCTGAGGTCGTCAGTTGTCCTGGCAGGATGGGATGCGGGGGGGGGAATGAGAAAGTAAACCCATGATTATGATTTCAAACAGGAGGAGGAGGGCGACTGAGAGTGTCTGCTAAGCTACTAAAACTGAGAGCGAAGGAGCCTGCAGCCCTAATGGACTCTGCGCCATTGTGCGCCTGCATATTAAGTCATACTTTGTGCCTTTGGAGACAGGTTCTTAAGGAAGTAATTGGAGGGTGAGAAGAATGCAATCAAAAGTATCTTAAGGCTCTGATAGTAGCTTTCTGCCAATTAACCGCCGTCATTGTTTGACACAATTGGTTCTGATGGTGAATTGTGCCTCCCACGGACACTTTTACAGCAGGGAGCGGCGGACGGGTTTGACAG
Source organism: Diplodus puntazzo (assembly GCA_963678695.2). NCBI lineage: Eukaryota > Metazoa > Chordata > Actinopteri > Spariformes > Sparidae > Diplodus > Diplodus puntazzo. The sequence continues at coordinate 7,264,669 of OZ023168.1, read as the reverse complement.
CCCCCTTTTGTGCTTTCCTGTAGTGGTTTCAATCAAATTCAATTTAAGAACGGCTGAAAACATTTTGACTTTCAGGAGAGTTTTAGAGAAGGGTTTTTTTAGTTCTGGTTCGCTCACCATGGTGCACATCTTTGTTTTTGCCTAATTAGTTCCAACTGTAGAGGAGCTGACGTCTGCTCTTATTAATGGCAGGAAGTAGGGCCGGGCAATATATTGTTCCACATTGTTATCATGAAATGAGACTGTATATTGTCTTAGATTTTGGATATCGTTATATCGTGGTATGGCGAGGCGAGTTTATTTGTACAGCACAATTCAGACGCAAGGCAACTGAAAGGGCTTTATGGTGCAAGTGTGCTGCATTACAGTCAAATGAAGCCCACAGACTGGTCTTGTTCTAATATTTGCCTTGAGGTATATGTGAAAAATATAGTTATATTTGTTCTTATTGCCCAGTCTGAGCATTTGTTGGACCGTGTTTTAGTGGAGATTTTATATAGATGGATGTAGATATATATTGTATGTCCTGATATGCTTTTAATATCTCTATATACTCTGTTTCTAAGGAGAATGCAGTGTTGTTGAAGTAGATGGGGACTAGTTTTAAAATGAAATAAGTAAAAAAATAACAACCAAAAAACATGAAATTGCTCCAAACAGTCTCTGATCCCACACTGATTTAAAAAGACAGTTTTGACACCCTGTACGCTCGGGTGAGTGCTTGTGCACCCTCTGTAGATGGGCTGCGTGCAAGATTCTGGCTTTAAAAAAGGGGGTCAGAATAACCATCTTTTCAAATCAATTTGGGATCTCTGGACTTCCGGAGACTTGAATTCCAGGTGAAATGCTGTATGGAGGTTCCCCATCTACATGAGTCGTTGAGGACAATGCTGCAAGGCAATTTTGCTGTAAAGCTCGAGAAACGTTTCGTCGAATCCAAAACTTCATCTGAGTTTCCATCGGCTCAAGGGTGGGAAGATGACGACTGAGTTTTTATTTTTGCATGAAATGATCCTTTAAGGCCGTATCAAGCAGCCATAACAGAGAGCTAAAATATAAACTGACTGTATTCGTGTTGACCTATTTATTAGTTTTGTTGTTTGTATTTTCTTTTGAGCGTTGCCGTAATCGAGCTGCAGCTAACAATTATGCCCCTCATCGATTAATCTGTCTGCTATTCTCTCGACTAATTGTCTGCTCTGTGAAATGTCAGACAGCGGTGACAGAAACGCCTGTCATAGTTTCCCAGACACAGAGCTGATGTATTCAGATATCTTGTTTGGTCCGAGCAACGGTCCAAAAACTGAATATGTCACATTTATAAAATGTTCACCTTTAAGAAGCTGCGACGAGCAACTTTTTTTGTCAATAGTCAGTTAATTTTCCGTCTGTCAATTAAAAATCAATGAACTGAGTAGTTGTTTCAGCTTTGCTCTTTGAAACAGTGTATTGATTAGAGAAAAAAATAGGTCAATCTCAAACACTAATAGACACATACACACACAAACACACTTCCCTTTTTATTTCTCTCTGTTTCCTGTACATCAACACAGGATGTGATAGAGTTCCAGTTAGCAACACCCTTTGCGATTCGCACCGATCAAGAGCGTTTTCTCTTTAGCCCTCACATATATGAATTTGCTTTGTTTAATGCCAACCTGTTTTTAAAATGGCACCTGCAGACACGCCCCTCGGACTCATGCTGCGCCGGCTGCTTACCCCTGCCTCTTCTCTCTCGCGGTTAATCTGTAAAAATGATATTGATTGCGCTCTGCAGGGGGGGACAGGAAATGGATCCAGCCATCAGAAACAGCCTTCGTAGGCATTCTGTACGTGGGGTATGTGCGCGTGTTGTTTGTGATGTGGGTTTTCCTGGCCTCCTGTCACTGAAATGAGGCCCTGATGGTGTCAGTTATTACCAGTCCTTTAGTAGACTCCCAGCTTAGCAAGTTGTACTTCATAATTGATCAGCGGCTGAACTAATTAAAAGTATATCAGCAAATTTGCCACCATATGGCAGATGCAGGGTTTCCAGTGCTGTGTGCACTCCGTGCAGCTGTCCCACGCTGCTACCTGATCCTGCACTATAATCGCATGAATACGTCCCCTGCTAGTCTTGTTGTGTCAGCGTCTGGCTGGGCTGTAATGTAATAACATAATAAAGGTATCATACGGTGTCGTTTCTCTTTGCCTCCCCTGCACTAACTCAATCCTGGGCCTGCCCTGCTACTGTGTCCTTCTGTGGCTGGTCTTCGTCCGTAGGGAATATAGAGTATATTGATCCGGTATAATGACTTCCTGCTGTGGATGATGTCATAGACCCCTGTGAATTAAACCTCACCGGAGAAATGCTAATGGAGTAGTTAAAAAAACACTGGTTATTTGATAAGTGGCTGGTGTTTTTTTATTGATATTTCCTATAGATCTTAAATAGCCTTCTTTGCTCAGACTTACACACACACACACACACACACACAAATGTTGTGCGTGCGTGTGTGCGTGCGTGCGTGCGTGCGTGCGTGCGTGTGTGTGTGCAGTGAAATTATAAAATACAAGCTGAAGCGGTGCTCGACAGCCGGCATACATCAGCCGAGTCTCGGTGCTGGCTCAGCTGAACGCGCTGTGGGATGGCACTGCTGCAGGTAGTGGGCTATGGTTGATGATGTCATTAGGGCTTTCATGGTCTCTCAAGGTTTTCTGTCTGCTCGCAGGAAACAATTCAAGAAGAGGGTGTGGGTGAGGAGGCACAATACTGTGTGTTACTCTAACCGACAGCATATGTGTGAAAATACACTGACCTGTGGAATATGGAATTATATGTAAATATAAATATTTGATTATGTTTGTGATGGTTTTATGTCTTTGTCAGTAATACCAAATATTTAAAGTTGTAGTACTATTTTGTGCATACTGTTCTATTAAACCGGTAGCTGGATGAACATTCAGTGACTTGGTAAACTTTGGTCATTATGAGCTTCCAGAGCGGCTTCAGTGCTCTTTGGCAGCAATTCTCTGCTGCTCCAAAGTGGGAATCAACACAATAATAATTATATTAATTCCTTATTTGGTGCTTTTAGTGACGGTCAATCCAAAAAACTCAGACAGGCCTTTTCCTTTCCAGTAACAATGCGCAGCATGCCTGCCAAGCTTTGGATTTCTACACATACGGAAACAGTGTGCATGGGCTGGAGTTAGAATGATGGGCTTCCAGAGTGTGGCGTCTACTTTTTTAGTCTTTCCGAGACCAGAACAATAAACCACAAGGGGTGAAAGTGTTGGAATTGGTCTAAACGGTTTGTTTATCTGCCATTCTGTAAGCTTTACCTCCTCCTGCAGGAACTGAGCATTACTTCCTAGGAACACATCATAAACTGGACAAGCAGCTCAAGCCTCAGTCCTTTAACATGATGTTGTGTATGTAGCCAACAAGTGCATATTTAGGACCCCTATAACAGAGTGACTAACGTTTGAAGAATTAATACAAATTGGTTAAGAGTTGTAAATCCACTCTTGTTACTTAAACAATATAATATGTGCTGCATATGAAAGAAGCACTTGACAGGCATAGCCACAGTATCTACTGTGGGCGGGGCTTAACAAGTGGTCACTTAGGTTGAGATACACTATTCAGGTTTTTCCTTGCAAGGCAGCTGGATCCAAAGAGTCATGTGATCATGTGAGCTTGCAAATCCACATTGACCAAGGACGTCTAATTATACCTGGACACAGCCATGGAGGCGAAGTCCCAATTATTTTCTATGAAAGCTCCTCAGTGGTGCATGAAGCCAAAATGACTCAAATGTCTCCTGCATAGCTTCTACATTGTGGGGCCCACAGAACGTGTACACTAGAGACTTCCGCTGACCGAGCCAGCTAACTTCTGGTTTAGCGCCTGGCTAACTTGAATGGGGATATAATTCAATTGTGCAGCTCTTCTAGACTTTGCAAAATGTTATGGGACCGAATAGCTCAAATTCTGACAGTGAAACAAATCATTTATCAGGGACTGTGATGGTTAAAATAAGGTATCCACCATTTAAGAGTTCCTCCTTTACCGTGCAAGCTTATGGGCAAAAGTCTTTTTTGGGCCCCAGTGCATCACGTAATGTTGTAATTACACAGTATGGCCACTACGAAAGTTGTGCTTCAAAGCCTGTGGTTGATCATATAATGGTTGAACCAACCATCATCCTATGAGGAACTACCAGCAGCTACGGGTGTGACAGTAGCCGTTTTTAGACAGCGCATCAATACAAGCCGCCAATTTGCCCGTCCTTTTGGCGGCTCAGTCCGCGGTTTTATACAGAGGCCGGCAAATTGGGGGTCTGTTTTGGGCCGCCGATTTTCCGCCTCGGAGGGTACACTTATTTCCGCCTCGACTGCTATCTAAAACTGAGGCAGAAATGTGCCGGCCTCTGCGTGAGGTGGGCGGAGGTGTCAATGACCTGCACTGTTGTGCGACCCACAGCCGGGGAGTTTTAAAACCAGGAAACAGCTGATCACAGCAGTCAGTCCATCACTTCATCCGCGGACATTAAGATAAAAACAACTGGACAGCCGCTGAGATCCAGGACATGCTAGTGTCTCTTCAGTCTCTGTAGCTGTTTGGTTGTGTTAGCTTGTTGTTGTGTTGGCAAGCAAGAACGGTTGCTACTTTCAAATTAAAAGCCCCCCGCTTAGAACCCAGTCCTAAACTTCAATGGGGTGCAATGTAAAGCTCTTATTTTGAAGACAAATTCTATGTCACTGTTTGCAGCCAAACTTCGAGCTTCACGTCACGTCACATGTTTACACCTACCCCAGAGGCAGCTTTTGGAAAATTACGCCTTGGTTTTAGAAAGACAGGCCGGCACATTGCCGCCCTTACCTTGGAGCAAATGTGCCGCTTTTTCTATCTAAAAAGGGCTAGTGAGTGAGAGGACTGACTGTTTCCCTCCTCAAGAGGTTAGCATAGATGCTGCTGTAGCATCTGTTATTTCAGAAGTGCAGAACAGATTTTTGGTAAGAATTTGATTTACCAACTGGCACGGCTTACAGCACTCTCCGTCTGTTGATCTGATTGGTTGAAGTTAGCCTGTGATAGACGGCAATAGACAGATGGTTCCTCCAAGTATTTTTTCCGGAAATGTGGCTGCCCTTTTTCCAAGCACTTTTCCGGCTCGTTTCCAGATTGGTATTCTCGTGTGTTCTGTGGAAGGATCTGAATTAGTTCTGTTTCTGCAGTTGTTTCTTGAGGGTTTTTTCCTCAGTTTGACACCTGCCTGTGTCTGATTGGTAGGCTGACTGCAGATTTAACAGATTAAAGATCTGCAGTGTTTAACAGTGGAAACAGGATCCACTGATAGCAGAATGATATGACAGCGTGGAAATTGCAATAAAAAATATATGCATTAAGAGACAGACGCTCTGTGTATTTGATTGATATGGAAGGCTTTGTGTACAGTCTCTCCAGCTTCACTGTGACCACAGTTTACCTGAATTATTCTGTGTATAGTAACATTTATTCACTCTGCTTGCGATATTTGATGTAAAAGCGACTATAATGAATCAGTTGAGGGAACACAGAAAAGCACGCTGTCTTTAATTAGAATAAAAAGAAAATTTAATGGTCTAATTAACTCGGCGTCTGTGAGTAGTTTATCATTATTCCTAGCATGTTGAACCTCCCCTTGTCTTCCTGAACTTGACTCACAAGACCCGAAGCTTATTCAGGCTCCTCTTCGCTCTTACAGTATTCACGCTGATTTACATCACTATCACTGTCTGCCACACATCATATTTGATTAGGCTCCTGAAAGCCAGTCAGCCGTCATTTTCTTTACTTTTGTTGGAAGAAAAAAAATCCAACTTGAAGAAAACTTTTTACGACGGGTAATTCATCATCATGAACATGCTTCCTAAAATCGCTTCTCATCTGCCAGTGACAGTGTGACAAATGCTTAGTTCTCATTAACTTATCATAGTCACAACTTTTTTGTGAAGTCGAAGGAATCAACATCATCATTTTCCTGCCAGCATTCAGTGCCATTAGTCTCTGTCTTTTTTTAAAATCGGCTTGTGCAACAAAGTTGGTCACTCTGAGCAAGTTAAGTTTCTGGTCTGTGGATGTTGAGTTTCCGAGGCTAATGGCTGCCCTAGTGAGAAGAAAAGGGGATTTAAAAATCTAGTTTGTATGGTATGTAAAATATCTGTGACCTTTTCCTCGTAAATCCACTCTCTTTTTGCCACTGTCCGTCTCATTATACTGTCGTGACTCATCCTATAGGCATCTCATAAAAGTGTATGCATTTTGTTCTAACCTCGTGGCAGCATTTTGTTTGGCCTAACTGGAGGAAAAACTGTGTAATTGGCCTGAGCAGCAGCAGCAGCAGACAAAGAGAAGAGTTTGGATGTCATTGTATCTTAAACATTAGTTGTCGTGATCTTTTGGAAGTTGCGTGATGCTTCTGGAGCTTTTTCTGGGTTAGGTTTTTGTCTAATTAACAAAATTGACTGTTTGTAAACAGTGACGATGTAATTGGCTGCTTCTAATGTGGATTTCTGCAAACCTAACGAGAAGATCCCAACAGCAGAGTGAGTCCCTTCCTCCCCTCTGTCATTTCGTGATGAATATCAAATTAGTTTTTCTTACTAATGACTTTTCTGTTGTCCCCCATCGATTGTTGCCGACCGGCGGTGTTTTCGTTGCCAGAGGTAGTTTGCTGCTTGTCTTTTTTGTGTGTGAAGTGTATTCATGACTTAAAGCTCATCAAATAAACATGCACGTCAGAGAGAATCCCCGGTCGCAGCAGCCTTAAAAACCTCCACTGTGACTCCACTATGACTCTCTGATCATTTTAATTCAATCCCCAGTGACTAGCCGTCATTAATAATATTTTTAAATAATTAATTCGTCCTGTTATTGCCTGCACAAATTAGTTGTGTAGACAGTAGCACAGTGTGGTGTAGTTGGTTTGAATCAGTTTTTCCAGCAATTAATGAGTTTGTTTGATGAATATTAATTCAGTTGAGTGATTGCAAGTTGCTATTTGTGTACGTGCAGCTGTTGGAAGTGATGTGACCACAACAGTTGTGGTAACATTCAGACCATTCTGATTCACGATGGGTGAGATAGCTGCCCGATGTGGCAGGAGCTGCTGTATTGATGTAACTTCAACAATGAGACTTTGGTAACCTGAGCTCATTGAGACACAGATGTGTGTGCTTTTAGGAAAAGATGTACAGACTTAAATTTCATGTTGTTGTTTTTTTATTGGAAGCTGTATTGCAACGATGTCAAATTAGGAAAACGGAAATATGGCTTTAATATGATAAAAGCATATTTTTAGGCTAAATTGCGATGGACAGTATGTCTCGTTCAAGAACAGAGCAAGTATTGGGACAGATTTGCAGCATTTTCCCAATGATGCGTATCGGTGTGTTTGATTATTGTTATAATTAAATGTAAAAATGCATTGCTTTGGCTCTGATGCTGAACCACTCTTTGGTCTCACTCAATGTCCCGCCCACAGCACTATGTGATTGGTAACACATCACTAGAAATTTGCCGATCAACACTGAATAATCTGAATCTGCAAAATAACTTGTAACTAAAAAAATTTAGAGGAATGAAAGGTGTATAAAGTAGTAAAAAGTTAAAATATTCAAGTAAAGTACATTAAATTGTACGAAACTACAGTACTAGAGTAAATTGTACTTACCATTACTAGCTATTCTAAATTTTGACTCTAAGAGATTTATTTTTTACTGATATTTTTATTTGATCTTTTCACAAAATGTTAGTGGAGTGAGAATTCTTCATAGAAAATCATCTATAATGTGAATAAAATGACTGAATAGCTAAAGGGAAATACTAAAACAAAATTTTAGACTATATTAGAAGAGCATTTGAAGTGCAACAGTCTCACATCATGATGAAGATAAAATGTTAATCTGTGTTCCAACATTTTTATTTGTTCTACAACATAACTGAAAAAAAGTTAAAAAGTTACGTTACAAAAGTAATTCAGAATGAAAAAGAGTAAAGAGGGAGGTGGGATGTTGAAGGTTGGTTTACTGTGGAGCCCTGTAGGTCCGATCATCCCCTATAAACAACGAGATGACGAGGGCTGTGTGCGGAGGATGCTGGGTCTCTTTGTCAAACCAGCCTGACATCTTCATTTGTTCCATTACCTTGGAGGTGGCTGCTGTGAGCAGAAAGGAGGAGGTTCGGGCCGGGGTCTAAATCAAGACATGTCTTGTTGGGACAAAGGTTGTTTGATGAAAAACCCACTCTCCATATGTGCACAATGTGTCATCACGCCAGACATCAACGCCTGATCTGAAAGGCAGTAAAAATATCTGCGCTCTTTTTCTCTCTCAAATCAAATACAATGGAAGCAGAGCTGAAAGAATAAACTGATTAATTGATTAGACAGTCAGCAGAATGTTAATTCACAACTCTTTAGATGATAATTTTGTGCTTTTCTGTTTGAGACTAAATATCTTGTCGTCTGGGTAAAAGGGACACTTTGAATCCATCACTCTGAGATCTCTGAGGAATGATTTCTCTGCTCTCTGACATTTTATTGATAAATGGTTCAACAGAGAAAAACAGCAGATTAATAAGTGATGAAAAAGCTGTTAGTTGCAGTCAAAACGAAAGTGAAACTCTTGATGTTGTGTAAAACAATGTGAAACACTCTGAAGTATATCTTAGAAAAACCCTCCCACTCGAGTGTGCCACTTACTCAGGATAATGGGATACTTACAGACCATGATGTTTATTGACTCTGTTAAAAGTGCTTTGAGGGCGTACCGTCATTTTATTCCAGAGAAGAGACCAGAGAGTTAACAGGAAATGAGGGCGGAGAAGGGGGCATAACATGGAACAAAGGCACTCATCCAGAATCAAAGCAGGAACTTTAGTTGGCTTTTTAAACCCAGAGTTTACGAGGAGGCGGAGAAGCAAAAGACCAGATACCAGTAGATGTGATTGAAGACACAAGATGCAGTATCAAGTTTCTCTGATTTAGTTTCTGTAATCGTGGGCGAATTCCTTGTTATTCTGTAACTGAGTTGAGACATTAACAGTAAGCCTCCCTTGACTCATGAGTAAAGTCTTAGTCATCTCATATACCAGCAGGTATGAGGAAGTGTAGAAAACCCTTTATTAAAGCAGCAGATATGAAGTAAGCGGTGTGACGTTATCTTCCAAAGAAACGGATCCCAGGATAGTCTCAGGATAAGATCCAAGTATTTAGTCTTTGGCGCTTCATCCTGTTTTTACAAGTTTGTAAAGCAATACTGTGCAGGATTGTCCTAAAATAGCAATGTTATTTTATCTTGGATGTTAAACTTAAAGGTCCCATATTATGAAAAACTGACTTTTTCTGGGATTTGGGGTGTTATTGTGGGTCTATGGTGCTGCCACACGCCGAGAAACTTTGAAAATAGTCTATCCATGCTTTTTTGAGTGAGATACAGGTTTCTAAAGGGGTCTTGCCTGCAGTTTCCAGATACACGAGTCAAATTTGCTGCGGCTGTCGACGTCGACGGCCGCACATTTGCATATGGCTACCCCACTGCCCCTCCCTTCACCGCACGGTGTCTCCACCCACCAGGTACAGCTCCGGTCTCGGAGATCCGCCATTATTCTACTGAAATCCCCATGGCCAAACTCAAGGAAAAGTGCTCTGTTGTTGGCTGCAAGGACCAGCACAACACACTCCATCGTCTCACACTGTGAGACTCACAGCTGCAGAGGACAAAAGAGCGGCATGGATTGAATTTATTTTTATGATTTATTTTTGAAGTTGGCAAAAAACTGTTGGTGTGCGAGCCACTTTGACACTGACTGTTTCATCAACTTGGGCCAGTACAACGCAGGAGTCGTCGGCAGACTTTTACTCAAAGGAATACATGCAGACCAAGGACATGTAAGTACACAAATAAAGTGCTGTGTGTTTCTGTAGATTAGGCTGAACTCATGCCTGATGTACTGTGTGTTTTGCCATTGAGAACAAGCTAACGTTAGCGGCTAACCGCTAACGTTAGCTTCCCTGACCACACAAGTTAACGTTAGTGCTAAAGCAGAATCATTGTGTGTAGTACGTTTCTGATCTTGCACACTATGTAATGCGTGTCCCAGGGAAATGTCTGCATGTACAAGTATTTAGCTGTGTTTATTTAGCAATTTTACACGAACTAACCAAGCAGTGTCACATAGTACCAGCTAACGCTAACCGTGAGCTTTCAAGCTAATGCTAACCGCGAGCCCCTAGTTCGCATCAACACGGTCTCCACATGCAAACCCAGAGGCGCGGTCAGTCAAGCAGTACATACACACACCCTCCGCCGGGTCTAAGCTTTCAGGATTTTGTGAAATAATGCATTTGAAAATGTTTTCTAAGCTGGAATATGTTGGCATAGGCCGGGGCAATACGAGTGTACTGTTGACTGCTACATAGAGTTTAGATTCTCTGCCCGGGCCGGGTCGGGCTGGGCCCTTGACCAAGCATTTGTGCTTTTTTGTTTTAAATAACTCAGCATAATGAGTATATTTCCAGCTAGGAAACACGCATCTCTCTCCTCCCTCCATTTTTGTGTTGCTGCGTGGTGTACACGTGAGTTATCCTTATGGCTAAAACGTGACTTGAGACGTACGTGACAAGAAGAAAGCAAAAATATATATTTTTACGAATGAAAATGACAATAATTGTAACGCACAGTGACTTGAATAAATAACTTTAATGTGATTACTGGTTTGGAAATATTAATGTAGATTACTCGTTACTATAATAAAGTGGTCGGATTAGAGTAATGTAAGGCGTTGCAGCCTTTAGTGCTTGAATTATACTGTAACAGTGCTGTCATGTGTTATCCTATCCATATCTGGGAATGCTGTGCAGGTAAATTAAACTGTGATTACTTGTTGAGAACATTTGCCCATTTCTTGCAATTGTTTTCATGTTTGTCTTTTTACTGTTCAAGACTCTGACTGGCTGCACTGCATCACAATAAGAATGCTGATGGAGGACAAGCCACCACATCATCAGGAGATCGTCTTTTCAAACTGGGCTTTCCAAAGTCCTGGAAGGGAGAGTGCAGAGCCAAACCAGTGAAGACATACACGACATTCTGTAAGTTTTACAATCTTTTATTTGAACCTCTCAAATTAAAATAAACATGGACACACAGGCATCACACATAAGGTTGAACACAAACACTTAAAATCTGAATTCTTTTAAGATGGTTTTCAAAATAAATAATGAGAATGTATAAATGAGAAGTAATTAGGAGAAATAAGAGACACTTTACAACACTGCAGCACAAGGTGTTTTGGTTCTACTGCAGTTTTCCTGTAAACATGCATTTGTTTATTGCACTGCAGACTGCGGTGATGCACTGTTGGACCTGATCTTCCAGAAGGTTTTCCAGGACCCTGCCCCATATGTGAACGAGGTGCTGAAACTCATAATCCCTGAAGACCTCTCGGACCACACAGACAGGCAGCACAACTCTCACTCTCCGCCCCAAAGAGCACCAGCACCACCTTACAAAGCTTATGTAGGCTATATTGGCTGAACACAATTCAATATAAAGTCAGCACTGAATGTTTACACCCATGGCAACTAGATACTTTCTTTGTTATCATTTTCATATTGATATTGAAGTTAATATATAAAGTCAAACTGTTTCACTTCAGATATGTATTTTCTTCTTATTTCATTCATGTCAACACATGTTTACAAATGTTTCTTACAATTAAAACATCTTTCCTAACTGTTCTGTGTTTTCATTGTTTGATATGTAATTTTCATGGTAATAAGTAAAAGATAATAAACTATAAACAATGTAAGATAGAAGAAGCAGTTATATACTTTTAATCATAACACTTTTACGATAAATGAATAGTATTTATGTGACTAAAAGCTGACTGCACTATTCTCCTCAGATGTAAAGATTCATAGTCTGCCCGATAAATGTTCAGTGCATTCTGCAGTGCAGATACATTCAGGCAGACAGGTTCCAGGCCAGGGTGGTCCACCATGCATGATGGTGGCTCAGGAAACTGCTGTAGTCTTCGTATAACCTAGAAATAATGACAGGTAAGTGAGTGACAATAGATTAGAGAAAAGAGAGAGCAGAATGACAACGTTGTTTGCCCAGTGTTCACACTTCATTGTGGTATTTCCATACAGCAGATATTCTCAGGTTCTGTAGGCATTTGTTTACAATAGTCACAGGAACACCTGTTTTTATGTCTTTTTTTTATTATTCATGGGAAACTATGATCACTAATCATGTCACATTGTTTCTTTGATAATATATATAAAGTTTAGAAACCGTTTTAAATGGTTAAAAAACAATTCTGCTGGTAGAAAGGTGATTGGAAGCAACTGTGGCTTACTGAAAACTACAGTTGAAAATTGCTGGCAGTAGCTAATTACAGGTCGTCACTGCAAATAAGAGCAGGTTCTCAATCAACTTATCTGGCTACATAAAGGTAAATAATAATATGATAACATAATAATAACATAAAAGTAATGTCGAGGTAACAAACTTAACTACTAACCACTGAGAAACACCAATGTTCATTCTTGGCTGCTTACTTTCTTTTGGAGCCTCTTGTTCTGGGTCGGACCGCAGTCTGTTGTCTGGCAGCCATTATTCCCAGAAACTCCGCCGTTGCCATGGTCACATGATGCCATCCTCACGTCTTCCGCAGGCAGGAGGAGGTGGGCGGTACCGTGGGCGGTGCGCAGTAGCTCATTAGCATTTAAAGGGAAAGGCACTGAAACAGGCCACCTGGAGCAGGGCTGTGAAACTGGTGTTTCAAGAACCCTGCTTTGCTCAATCCTTCAGCTTTTTTCGACCAAAGCATGTTACTAACATTCCATTTAGACATCAAGGAACCATGTCAAGAAGCAGAAATGACCATAATATGGGACCTTTAAGAAGAAGTACATTTAAACTGAGTTGTTGTTGTGAGTAATGAAATCACGATGTGTCACAGTTGACCTGATGGACTTTCGTGCTGCTGTCATTCATTGTGTTCCTCTTGGGAGCGGCAGGTTGTAACCGGTCCATTCACAAATTAAGTGTCATATCAAACTGGCTGGATTTTTTTTTTTTTAAATGACCTAACCTTAATGCTTTGTGTTTATTTCCATCATCCCAGTAATCATGAGGACAAATGGCTTCTTTGGCTTTATTGCTGTATTAAATATGCGTTAGCCTGTCGTTCCCTTCATTGATTGTAGATTGGTCCATTAGGAAATTGTGTTTTAGAACACTAACCTTCTCTCTTGGCTGTGTCATATGAGCAGACTCCCTCTTTGAATTTGTCAGAGTGAAGCAATTTCAGCTGCACAAGCAAATTGGATTTAAAAAAAAAAAAAAAGAAAAGAATTTAGGAAGTAAGTCCTAAAATTTTTGCAGCACCATCAAAATTCTGAGCGAGTTTATATGAATGTTGAAGTTGTTGCGGTGGATATCCTGGCTGTTGTTATAACACCAAATAAGAGGCATGGAAAACAGTTCTGAGAGCAGTGCATCGTGGCCTCTGTGCTAAACCTGACTAAATGAATGCCTTTGTAGATATCTAAAGTATCATAGACTACTTGTAGCATTACCATTGATCAAATAACCAAGGCCAAAACATATAGCTTCTGTTTTGTGTTTTCGATACACTTTGAGTGACGAACTGAACCTCCGACCGGCACCCTCTGCCTATTTGTCTGCCTGGTTTAACAATGTTTCTGGCAGATATTTCCACATTTTCAACCTAAAATCTTAATTTTATGCCCTCAATGGTATGAAATATGAATATTTTTCAAGTTATTGTATCAAAGTTGTAAAATTCCAGTATTGTGACAACGCTGGAACACTTACGATAAAACAGAGAGAGATGCAGGGGTTAGCAGTGGTTGATAGAAAATTAACATAAATTGCACTTAACAGCTGTCTGAGAGAACAATTACTGTAATCGTTTAAGCTATTTTTCAAGAGAAAATAGCAAACAGAAATGTGAGAATTGGCTGATTGTGCCTGCTGTTAAATTAAAGTAAGGTTGAATTTATTTGGGTTTTGTTCAGGCAAAACGAGACATCAAAAGATGTCACCTTGGGAGTCTATGAAATATTATCGAGCTTTTTCCACAGTCTTCAGGCATTTTATAGACCAAGTGATCAGTCACTGCCTTCAGAGGATAACCAGCAGTTTAAGTTATTTAAACAGTAGCAGTGCTCTGGAAGGGATTTGTTTAGCGCCATGTTGGTATCTCCTCAGTCTTGCAGATTCGCACTTCACCTGCTGTTGCATCTGTCAGATTTGGCGGTGCCTCATTAAAACTAGCAGCAGGCTTCTGCACAACTTTTCCTCCACAAACCTGACCTGAAGCGTGCAGCTGAACTGGGCTCAGTACAGTGTGGACCTTCAGCGCTGCTGCGAATATGCTTTGATTGAATTATATTTTCTCATAGCTGCAGGGATTCTCTTTTGAACCGGGGCTATGCAGCTGTGATTTTTTTTTTTCAACCCCGTCAGTGTTCTCCGACATCCAGAGGCTGCACCTGCTCGCTTACTGTGACTCAGTCTGGATCAGTCAGCTTTGGCCACATTCCCAAAATGCTAATGCGAATCTGTGCTTGTGGGTTCAAATTTGCATCTGTACCTCTTCCTGCTTTTATCGATGCAAACAGGTTAGCAGGTTTGATGGTGGTGCTCTGCTGGCTGCAGGCTAATCGGGGGTTGTATACGACCGATTCGGACATGTGCAGGAGAGAAGATATTTTAGTCTGCATGAGAATCAAGTTAGGCGCACTTACGTTCCTCTGTGTTCTAGTTCCCCTTCGTGGTGTCAACTGTAGGGACATTTAAAAAGTGTGTGTCACCAATATACTGTAAGTGCTGCTCCTTTTTAAAAATTTCAGTTCCTGTCTCCATTTTTAATGCGTTCGCACTTTTCTCCCTTCAGATGTTGAATACTCGACCTGCTCGTAGTCTCTGTTTATTCTTTCTTTCTCTTATCTGTCCATCACGCACACACCCAAAGAATCGAACAGCATCCTGTCAACACTCTTATCAAATATTCTTTGACTCAGCCATTCATTGATATGTCTTTTTCCCTGTTTTTTCCCCCCCGCTGTTTTTTTTAGATTTCTTTCTGCCCTGTGTTGGCAGCTGATGAAGTTATCAACAAGACAGTAAAGGACGATAACAGACAGAGGGAACTCTACACTTCCTCTTGGCCTTAAAGCTGGTCTGACAGCTTTATGCTCATACTGTGATAAAATGTCCATCTTTGCAGACATTTTATTGCACCTAAATCATTCCCACATTGATATCCAGGGTTCACTGTAAACAAAGTTTTATGTTTACCAAAATGTTGATGAAGGTTCTCAGTCATCCAGCTCATGATCATTCTAAGTGCTGTATCATAGCAAGCCAAGTCCAGTTGCCTATCATACAGCACTTTGAATATTTACCAAAACTTTTTGGCAATCCGCAACCACCTCTTGTTGGACGATAAAGCGTAATAACTGCAGGTTTCAGTGGTCGCATTATGCTCACAACAATAGACAATAAACACAGTTTCAGTTTGGCCTTTGGGTAAGGTACTTAGGGAATTACCGTTAATTAACTACAGCCTACAGCTGATCTAATCTGCAGCTGGCAATGTCTGTCATTTGCACTGCTGAAACTGCTGGATAAATATGCAAGGCCTGCTAGCTGAACATTCTGTGCAATGTGGCGTTAATAATATAAAGAGTGTGTGGATATAAAATATTAGAAAGGAGATTTGTTCTAATAATAGTGAATCCAACTTGAAACACAAATGTAAATGTACTCACAGTGCAGTTTAATTTTGTCCTTTGTTTAAAGATTGAGTTGGACTTTGTATTGTCACGATGATGTGCTTTCACAGTATAAAGTACGTGCATGAAGATGCTACTCAAAAGTATGCGGCTGTCATACAGATGCTAAAGGAATATTGTCAGACCTCCCATTCATTGCCTATGCAAGCAGCTGTGCACAGCATTCTGGTAGCGTAGCATTGCCCACTCCTCTCTAGCATGAAGTTGAAGTCTGGCTACTTCATGCAAATCGGGGGCATCCTGAAACTAACCATTATCAAGTCATAATGAAGACTTCACATTCTGCAACTGCATGGCTCCCCAACGGACACATTTCAGTGAACTATTTTCTCGATATATGAGCAAGTGTTTCCAGACAGCCACAATGTCAGTTAGGTTTGCCATCCCAGAGCAGGCTGCCCATGAGCAGCATTCGTCCAGGGGCATCAGGTGCAGCCAGTAAGTGTTTGCATGGTTGTCCGAGGGTGTAGAACGTTTTGGACAAGCGTGCAAAGCCTTAGTTAAGCATGAAGACTGGAAGCAGGAGGAAACAGCCAGTCTGGCTCTTTCCAAAGGGTAGCAAAATCAACCTACCAGCAACTCTTAAATTGACTTTTCCATGTATGCTGTATCTGGTTTGCTTCGTCTTTGCAAAACTGGAAGTGTATAAAAGACAAGTTGTGTTTTTTACAGCGAGTTCTCGTAAGAGTGGGAGGGACCGCCAACACATGCAACATTACAATGTACATGTAACGAGCGTCAGTCTGTTTGAATCAATTTTTTGCTACAAAGATATAACTATTCTAACGGAACGGAATTTCATGTAGTGGAATATTTGGGGAAAAAGACGTTTTAGGGTTTTAACGCACATAAATGCAAAAATGGAGCTGGAGAGTTGGCTCGATGAAGTCTTGATGGTTTTATTAGATGAGTTTTAGTACATGTCTGAAAACTGAAAAAAAAACATTTCATAGTTAACCTAAATTTTGCAATAGTGTGCGGGAGTTATTTCACATCCCTTTTTTCAGAAACCCAGAGAATGAAACCGCTCTTCTATCGGGAAATTGATTGTGGGAAAGGTTGAACGCCGCTCAATGATTTCTTCACACGCCTGACGTCAGGGTCTCGACATGTCACTGCACTAATCCAGGGAACTCAACAAGGTGTCACTGAAAGAATTTTCTTAGTCAAGTATTTAACTGAACTATGAATAGCCCACTTTTACACGGGCTAATCTCGTAGCGGTACTGAAAGTGAAACATTTACTGTAAATTAACAGATCCTGCTTCCTTTTTCCAAAGAGGAAGTTACATGTGTGTATGTGTATGTGTATGTGTATGTGTGTGTGTGTGTGTGTGTGTATGTGTGTGTGTGTATGTGTGTGTGTGTGTGTGTGTGTGTGTGTATGTGTGTGTGTGTGTGTATGTGTATGTGTATGTGTATGTGTATGTGTGTGTGTGTGTGTGTGTGTGTGTGCGTGTGTGTGTGTGAGAATCTGTGTTATCCCTCTTGGCTCTCTGTCTCTTTTCGCTCTTGTTTGCTCTTCTTGCCCTTCACAGCTCCTCAGCAGCAGAGAAAGAGTAAAGATCTTTTCAGTAAATGTTGGTAAAGTCCCAGAGAATTTTGTCGGTGTGTGTAGGAAAAGCGGCAGCTCTTGCGTTTTCCCACACCAACCAGTCTGTTCATCCCAGATGTCTCTGCAGGGGCTCCCTTCACCAACCACACAGTTAATCACATGCAAACTGGGACTCATTAGCATATAATCAAATAGGACAGCTAATGGAGGAATTATGTATGCAGCAAACTTAAATATCATAGGAGCTTTTGATTAAGCCTGCATATAGGGTAAACAGACATGGAGACATTTAGGAGGTAGAGGAGAGGCCGCAGTAATACTCAGACCGAGCCGCTGCTGATAAATGATGCAGCAACATTTGAAATGACAATGAGCTAAAAACATTATGATAATTTATTCCCGGTAGGTTATGAAAAAGTGTTCAAGTAATCACCAGTCTGCAGCACAGACTCGGTGTTTGTGTATGTGTGTGTGTTTGTGTGTGTGAGGAATAACACAATGTCAGTGACAATAAAATTTTGGAACAGTTTGACGGTGAAATTTGTTCAACAATTTATCCAAACCTATGAAGAACTGCGGTGCCAGATTTGACCTGTTTCTAGTCGTGTTGTGTGTGTGTGTGTGTGTGTGTGTATGTGAGGAAGTGAGCTGCAGCAGGCTTTATCAGAGGAGTCCATCAGGTTTTACTGACACCCCGTTAATCCATGTGTGTGTGTGTGTGTGTGAGAGTGTGAGTCTTCTGGCAGAGCATTAAGTCCTATCATCGCCATCAACATGGCTATAGAATCTGTGCCATGATGAAATGAATGCCCCCCTCCTCGTCCCTGACTCGTACCCTTC
Source organism: Diplodus puntazzo (assembly GCA_963678695.2). Lineage (NCBI taxonomy): Eukaryota > Metazoa > Chordata > Actinopteri > Spariformes > Sparidae > Diplodus > Diplodus puntazzo. Next base: position 7,246,414 of record OZ023168.1, on the reverse strand, counting down.
AGCAGGGGCGCCGGTCCAACATACAGGCATATCTGTCACATTTTCTTTCTATAAAATCCTTCTCATAAAATGATTCAGTGATGGAGTGGCACATCCCTTGAGGGAACAGCAATCAAAGCAAGAAATTACATTTTCAAGCGTTGCACTGTACCTGCCAAATCATCACTGAATACCTGCTGGAGAAGTACAATTTAGGAGAACTTTCCTTAATGAGGACCGTCACATACTCGGCTCAGCTACAACAGTCAATCAGAAGTTAATGTTCTCCCACGGTTTAAAATTATCCTCTAAAACTGTAATATCAGCATAAAGTCATAGATTGAGAGGCAGAACAAACTCGTCCTTTTAAAATGAGGCTACAAAATTCATGAATTTAAAGCACTCAGAATTCAAAATATAGCTGTATAATATAGCTGTATTATCTGATTAACGCAACATTTTTAAGACCCTTACTCTATCCAGTCTCTTTCATAAGCTGCCAATCCTCGAGGAAGACACCTCTTTAAATATAGACTATAGCAGTAGTACAGTAATGGTAGGATTGATTGATACACAGCCGAGCTTTTCTGCCTGGTTGCGCATCAGAGGCAGGGAACGGGCTCTCAGCCATATCTCAGGTCTGATCTGACAGCAGGGACACAGAGGGGCCTCTTGGCAAGCTGAATAACAGCAGAGCTCATCTGAGCAGAACATGGAGGAGACAGGACTGTGATTTACCTGGAGCAGGACCAGAGGGGGGAGGAGAGGGAGAGGAGGACAGAATTGTCTGCCTTTTGAAATAGATGGACTTTAGTGTTATGAGCTACAGTAATGTTTTGATGACCTTGTCTCTCTGGGGGACCCGCTGCGAGAATGTCTTTCATGATTGCAGTATGAAAAATCCCACTATTCCCCTTTTAAAGCAATTTTTTCCCCTTTTAATATTTTTCTTTTGTATGTGTGTAAGCTTTAAACACAACATTGGCATGTTATAAAGTTGATATATGGTGAGTGGCTTATTTACAAATCCAGCAGACATGGCGCTATTATTATTCATTTGACAAATGTGAATGTGATATCTTTGTCCTTTTAGCTCAGTTTTAGTCTCCTCCACCACCTCCTGAGGTGCTAAATGTTCCCCTATGTTCACCGACTAACTAATTGTGTCTGTCTGCTGTTTGTTGCTGGCAAGGTAATGCACAGTAGTTTCACTGAGCGACACCTTCGACACTATATGAAGTCGAGTGATTGTATTTGATCATTCAAAATCAATATTTTCATATCAAACAATGTTTACCAATACTGAAAAAAAATAAAAATTTAAGCTGCACCACTTAATCAAATCAAAATACTCTAGATATCTTATTTTATTCATCGTTGACTGCTGATTGCCCCAGTTAGATACAAAAATGTACCAAATAGAGGAAGCAGCATTACGATCTTTTTATAGAGAACATAACTTGTTATCAACCTTGCTACACTGGTAAAAATAGCAGCAGATAAAAGGCAACGTGTGTGAGACAGATTGCATCTGTACAAGAAAAAAAACCTCATAAATGACTTCTTCAGTGATTTGGCGTTGCACTCCTGTAACTGACAGTTAAGTAATACAGTTCTTTCTCCTCAAAACCAGGTGCCTACAATACCCACAATGCAATTCGGTGGGTTAATCTAGCAGCAGCCAATGCAGCCTCGGAGTGGACTACGTAGGGTCTCCGTGATTACCTCTTTCTTTGGATGTTTCAAGCATATAGTCTGAATCTTCCAGGAGTGATGTCACCTGAGACAACTTTATCAGATTTCACAGATTTCAGCTGACTTTTCAATGTGTAAAATCAGAGTCAGTGTGCTGGTGGGGAGTGCTACCACAAAAAAATTTGAATGATGATGGTTTGAAGAGGTTAAATAATTATAAAGATGTTTAGTGCCATGAACTCCGTGACCACTGGTTAAATTACATCTGCAAACTAATAAAAACTAATAATTACTCATTATGTTAGTTTTTAATTACAGCTTGCTTTGAATTTTTAATTTACATAACAGTATTAAGCAATTAACCTGATATGATCGTACACCACAAAGCAGTCAAAATGATAATATTAACTTGTTTCTCATAACCAGCCAGATGTACGTCCATTAATCCAAAGCTATCGTCCCCTTAACAGCTTAAACTGACCCCTGGAGCTGCTGCCATGGCAACAGGTCAGCATAAAAATTGGACCTGCGGGAGGTCTGTGATTGGTTGGAGTGCTGCAGGATTTGTAGCTATTAATATTGTTGCAGTGAACTCTTTGACTGGCAGCCAGCCCAGCGGACACACACACGCGCACAACTGGAAATGGCCCGATCGCACATCCAAGGGACCTTCTGACAGCTTGACTGACAGATTGAGTTTAGCCATACTAATCCCTAAAAATACTCATGCCGCAGCGCTGAAATGAATGTTTACATACAGTGTATATGGTGAAAGCATAATCCTGAGTGTCCGTCTAGCACATCTCTCCCCATTAGTGCAAGCTCTCAGCTGAACAGCGGCTTGAAATACAGAGCCAATTAAGAGAGGCGCGGAGGGTTTTACTGCAGTTGTTGTTCTTCAGATGTATAGTAACGAGCTCTGTGGTGCAGCGGCGGGCCGTGCTGTGGCCGCAGTGATGAATGCTGCTGCAAAGCCACAGCTCTATATGCCACGCAGACAATGCACGACATGGACTATTGTGATTTGTTTTGACCATCCCCTCTCATTTACTTCACCGCATAGTCTTGGGAAATGACACAAGAATGGGCGCTTTTTAATTAACCCAAACATGTGTGGGGCTTTAATGATGCCACCATTTGATGCCCTCAGGCGGGTAACTTTGTGCCCCGACCCGCGCTCATTTACTGTAACTCATTAGCCGTCCACACAGTAAGACTGTGCGTGCTCTCTGCCCATCAAAGTGACCTGTATTCTCCTTCTGTAGCTCACTATTTCAAAGCGAGGTCACATAATGGCTCATAATAAAGATAGAATTACCAACAGGGATTAAATTACTGCACTGCTCTTGCCTTCAAGTCACTAAATCCACTTAACGTGTAACGAAATCAAGATAGATGGCTTCGGAAGGAGGGAATCGAGGCCTGCGGAGGAAAGAATTGAACGATTGGTGGCTGGATGTAACCAGGCCAATTTAGGTTTTTATTAATGGTTTCCTGTTTTTACATGTACAGCTCCAGCAGCGTCATAACAGACTGTTTTAAAACATGAAGCATAGAGGATCGAGTTTGGGTTGAAAATCAGTCGAAAAAAGCATGAGTCATCTGTTGCACCAGCAAAGAACTCCACCATCCTCCAACATCCTGACATCTAAGGGCGCGCTGCCTCCTGGATTAGCTCAGTAAATCCAGCTCTGGATCAAATGTACCCGTTTTTTCTTCGTCTGTTTGACCTGCTGTGCAACTCCCTTTCGTATGGCAAAACAAACAAATGGTGGGGTTTTAGTGGGATGTGACTCATCAGTCGAAGTCAGAAAAGTCAGTCTTGAACAAAGTCTCTTTCTGTTGTCATTCTTTTAAAAGATTTAAAAAGCACAGTCTGGTAAGTCCAGACTCATAGAGGGGCCTGCCGGGTGTTGGGATGTTCTGAGAATCAAGAGCATTTTTCGAGGATTCAGGGATTTTTTTTGTTTGTGCTGTTGGGCCTGTGTTGTCGTTTGTAGTGGAGAAGGTGGTGTTACGACCGGGATGGGTGCGGGGTTGAGTTGTTTTGGCCAGTAGCCTCAGACTTTTTGACCCTGCTGTATGTATTTTATGAATTATAGACCCCAAAGTGACCAAAAGTTCTAAGCACACCCCTCCACACTGTCTAATCTGCAAAACTGTGCTTGCGACTTGTCAGTGCTAGACCTTCATCGCATGACATCTCATGTGGGGACTGTAATTGGTTGCGGGCTTGCAGCCACCTCATACTTGAGATGGCTTCTCATTATAACAAATTATTTTCCTGAAGAAGTTCTCGGGCCAGAAATGTTGCTAATAAATGTAATTTTGCAATTTAGAGTGTGTGGACGTTTGCCTGGAACCACTGTTAGTGACAACAAGTTTCGTTCCCTTTCAGTGTAGGGTTTTACCGTCAGTTATTACCAGACACATAAAGGCATCGTCATCAAGCAGAAGTTTTCTTACAAGTCATTATGTGTCACATTAACTCGCAGGTAACCAATAGAAGCACATTGTGATTGTGATGTGAGCAAACATGAGGTAGGGACTAATGTTCCCAATGAAGAATAACTGCTCTATCTGTGCCACTCCACTGTGTCCAGGACCACTCTGTAGTTTGTTAGTTTGGTGGAGGGATGTGCTCCCTCCACCCTCTCTGGCACCGAGCTGAGGCTGCCAGCTGTTGCACAAGAAGATGATGTGACTGCTGACTGTGTGAGTTAGTGAGCCCATATGAGTGTAATCAGTGCTCCATCTTGATAAATACTTTTCAGACAGTGTGCTGATGAACTGAAGTGGCATCTCTGGCTGTGCTGTTCTGTTTCCTCACCGAACCCTTGTGACACTCTCAGTCCAAACCCTTCACCACCACCACCACCAGCTCCATCAGCAGCAGCACCACCCGCCCTCCCATCATCAACCAAACGCTGGTTTCTGATTACTAGCATTTCACTGACCTCCCATCTGTCTGCCTGCTTTTTGGTTTCTTAATCCCATCATTTTCATACCGCGGGGCTTGAGGGTTTGCTCGGGAAGCGGCGCTGCGTGCAAACGCACACACACAAGCACACAGCCTGGTGGTGAGAAGGAGCTAAAGCTTAATTGCAGTCAGTGGCAGTGCAGATGGCTGCATTAACTGAAGTTAAAACGACCCATTTGTAAACCCTCTTGTGTAACTCCCCAGGACAGCCCCATACTGCTACTGCTGCTGCTGCTGCTGCCTCCATGACTCTGTCTGTCTCAATCTATCTAAGAACGACAGGCAACCGCACGCATCACAGATCTCTCTTGTGTGGAAATCATGGCCCTGAATCTCCAGGTCTTTGGGAAAAAATGAATTCACCCACACAGAGGATTACCTCTGTAGTGATTTATTACACACTTCTGGGATCACCTCTGTGATAATTTATTACACTCTGCGCTTGAGCTATTCTGAGACAAACTTCTGCTCTCCTGTGGAAAATCACAAGGGACGACTGTGCTTTTGGTGGTTGGAGACTGAAGTTTCTTACAGGGTACTGTCAGTCAGCTCCAAGTAAAGACCACGAGCAGGCTTGATTTTGGAGGCTTAAATGTGGTTTTAAAGCTGAAGAAAATCACCCCAAAATAACATATTTTTTTTGTGCTGCTTAGCTGTGAGCTTACTAGCTAACGGGAAATACGGATAGCAATAGTTAGCAATTACTTTGGCAAAAAAATGCTAGCTCTTTTTTTGAAGTGACCACAGGAAGTATTAATCTGCTGAGAAAATACAAGAAAAATGACACAGGGCCTATTTAAAAGCCTTATTGGTGTAAAATATAAAGCTTGTTTCACTATTTATACTGACGAATACAGTACAATATAATTAAAGCTATAATAGAGTCTGTTTACACGTAACGTCTACTGAATTTTTTAGAGCAGCCCGGGCTTGTAAAAGACATTGTTTTACTATTCATAAAGATGGACATGGCAAAAAAAGAATAATTAAAACTACAATGCAGTCTGATTACATGTAAAGTGATTTAGACCTCAGCTCGTTTTTGATCTCCTTGTATTTAAATAAATGTATGCCTGAAATATTAATTCACGGTTCTAAAATTATATTTCAAAAACAGTTTTTGTGGTCGAAGGGAGATGCTGTGAGAAAGCCCAGCAGCAGCACCCACTACTTGATATATGAATACAGTTATGCGACCATAAATAAAACATGCTCAGTGTTTGCACCGATGAATAAACACACTCTAGAGGTCGAGTTGCGGAGCGTCCTCATCAGAATCTAAATTGAGTCATTTATTGGGTTTCCGTACTGAAAACATTTGAAGGAGCCGAGCAGCAGGAGAGGTCAGTCAAGTGATCAGCTGATGAGATGAAAACACAAAATGGAGTTGTGTCACTTCAGTGCTTTCATTTCTCTCTTTTTTTTCGTTGTACATTTTCATTGTGTTTCAGCCTCCTTCAGGTGCAGCAATACACACTTTGTTTTCACACTGTATTTGAATTTGTCGTCTCGTTGCTAATCTCCAGCTGTCCTCTGTGTGACCTCTGCAGGGCATTGCGGGCAAGGTGTCGTAGTTCAGACCATCATGCCCTTGGCTCCAGCTGTGGGACAGGAAGTGTGTGTGTGAGCGCCCCTGGTTGGCTCTGCTGGGATGAACATGCCACTGCACCAGATCTCTGTCATCCCCCGTGATGTCACCTCTTCGCGGGTGTCGGGCAGTGGGAAAGCGAAGGACAAGGACAAGCAGGTACGTGAAGGGTTCGAAAGGCCCGATCAGGTCGCAAGCTCTTCAGCGATCGTTCTGTCTGCTAAGTGTATTTCATATATATTTGATTTACAACTAAACACCTGCACAGGTCCTGAACAAAGAGGAAGTAGATTGACATTATGAAGGGACAAAGTCTGCAGCGGGGGGGAAGTTAGGCTGGATGGGTCAACACAAAATCAGACTGCAGTTCGTTTCCTGTTTCCTACAAATGGTCAACATTGGTTTCTTTTTTTTATAACTCTGACTGCAGTTGTTCCCGAACCTTAACCACATGGCTATTCTTGTATGACGACAAAGGACCCCCAAAGGGAAATTCCAATATTTTTAACCCAGCCCTATATTATTATTATACGCATTTTGGAGTGTAATGATTTGCTTACTAAACAGTTTTGGTCCAGTAGATCGCCTCAGCTGGCTGTAATGGCTGCAGCGTAATCCTTCGGTGCGACTTGGACTGTCAAAGTTCTATCCACTTAAAGCTGCTTGTTTTTGCCACTGACAGACTGACATTGTTACTGGAAGTGTCAACATGATAGAATGTTTTGTTTTTTTTGTAACCAGAAAGGGGAAGTCTCGCCCTAAAATGTTGCGGGAGTTGAGTTGTTGCAGGGAGATGAAAGTGGAAGGAATTGGGAGAGGAGCTTGGACTTTCCCTGTTGGAACTGCCAGCGAGTTCCTTGACTCATGGCTGATCATCTTACTGATTTTAACAATCTAGATGAAGCAACAACTGTAAGGAATCACGTTTCAGAGCCAGACTCCTCCTTGAGCGAGACTTGTGTTTCTGGGAACAAAATGCCTCCATCCGTTCATCTCATTCTCATAAACACCATGTCACAAGAACGTGGGAAGGGAATTTCTTTTAACTGACAAAGGACCACTGTGACTTCCTGGAGAAAAAGATATGAATTTGATTGCCAGGGTCAAGGACAACATGTTTTTGGCCATTATTCAAGAAATTGCTCGCTAATTCTGAAAAAAATACGCTCATAACTCAAGAACAGAAGGGGAGATTGTGACCGTATGTCACATCTGGTTGGATGCTTAACTGGTGACACTAATCTCAGGTGCCCACCCTGAAACTGGCAATTTTGGAACTCTTTTTGTGCTGCTCTGTCGAACATGTATGTAGCATCCACTTTTTTTTTCATATTTGCAGCTTCTTTGCAGCAACATCCGTAACTGAAGCATTGTAGTCAACCAACCACGAGCTCATTGCTTTTCACTCGCTGATGTCGAGCTTCAGGTGGCTGTCGGTGCACCGTGTGATGAAGCTCCATCAGTCCTCTGTGAAAGTAGTCCCCAAGGTGTAGACGGCAGGTTTGACAAATCAGTTGAATCATACATATGAGTATGGTGAAACCATTTATTAAACGTAAAAAGTAGTGAAAATACACTATTCATGACACTGTCTGCATATGCTAAACTGCTGATGGCTTATCTTCCCCCCTTGAGAATGAAATGGTTGGAATTGGCTGCCGTTCATTTTGAAACACTATCAAAAATGATTCCCTCACTTTTTACCATCTCAGACAAAGCCTCAGTTTGGTTTTGTCAGTTTTTTCTGTTTTATTGTAATTTTCAAATGCCACAGCGGACTGTTTATATATCAACGCCACATTCAGTTACGTTCTGCTTAATGTCACTCAAACACCCACAGAGGGAGAAGCGTTTGCCAGATGCCTGAAAAAGTTTACTGTGCCTATTCTTTTTGCTTATTCATCGTGCCGTTGTTTTTAAACCAGGTTTGACGGCACGAAATGTGTATTTTGTTTTAAACGGCTCTTTGTTACCTAGAAAAGAAATGAAAGAGCGCACTGAATGCACTGCAGAACGATTTGTGAAAATGTCAATCAGATTTAGACACAAACAGAAAGAGTTGCAATCGAAGTAAAAGATGGAGAAACCAACCCCGGGTGCCCTTTTTTTCATTCATCAGAGAACAATCAGAAAGTTTAGGTTTTTTTTTTAATGCCAGCGGTGTCAATCCTAACGTGGCAACATGAATTACAACATGTCCCGCACAAACAAATTATTTCTGTGCTGCCCGTGGTTTGAGCTTTGCATCAAATGAGGTCTGGTCTGCTTTTCAACTCAGTGCTTAGAACCGCCTGGAGGACATCTGGTTTTGCAATTCAACAATGGATTGCCTTTAAAGGTACCAGATAAAGAATTTGGTATCTTTTTAATGGTGTTTTGTGAATCACTGGCTACTCGGAGCACTTTTATTCATCCCTGCTGCCTTTATCGGGATAGTTACAGCTTTCACAATACAATTTGACTGGAAAACTTGATTTGAAATCTGCCAAAACAAAGGCCTTTATAGAAATCTGTGATGTTAGCTTTTATAAAGAATAATTAGAGGCAGTTAATGTGAGCCTGTCAAAGAGTTCTGATTAGAGAATTTTGACTTTATTTTCTTATAAATCCTGCAACCTCTCACATCATTATGAATTATCAATTATCATTGTCTGAGGTTCTCATTGCTCTTCATTTTAAGTCATGACCAGTCCTCAGTCTGACATGCGGCGTATCGCTCTTCACTGTCTCTTCCCCTTCTCTGTTTCACCATCAAACACCACTGTGAAGTGCTCTCAGTTGTTTTTTTTTGAGCTCCGGAACAAAGCAAGGTGCTAAGTCAATATGTCCACGGCCTGCCCTTTCTACTGGGTGTCGTCACATCACAATAGATCCCGGGCGCTAAGTGCAGCAGCACAGGTGTTCTTAAGAGGCTTCTTCATGCTGCACATGGTGCTGCGTTTTATCCCTCCGTTGTTGAAAATGTGATACAAAATACACGCTGTAAACTGGAGCTGATGTGTATTTTTTACTTAACACACACACACACACACACACACACACACACACACACACACACACACACACACACACACACACACACACACACACACACACACACACCTCGCTGAAGCTCAAAATCCTGCCTCATCATTGCAGAAGTGAAAGTAACTGGGAGTCATTCCAAAACTGGCTCCAGTCCAAAGTGAAACGAAGGCGTGAGTTTGTGCAGCTGAGATATCAGTTTGTACAATGCATTGTAACAGGATTAAGGTGTTTAAACTTTCCGAGCAGTCGTTGCAAGGTTACTCTTAGTCTGCTGGGAACTAAAGTTGAAACTGTAGGCTTCATGAAGCCTTGAGGGCATTTGGTCTCCCTGACACCATGTCTGCTAACGGTGCACAGATCCAACCAAGTCAGCATCACTCTCTCCCCTCTGTCCGTCTCCCGCTGGCTGAACCTCTGTCTTTTCCCCTGAGGAATAAGAGGGTAAACAGCAGCGACTCCCGTCCTTCCTGTGGAACCATCAGCGGAGCAGAGAAAGGAGAAACAGTGTGTAGGAAAAGAGAAGAGAGAAAACGGCGAGTGTTTACTTTGAATGCTGATCAGCTTGCGGGTCCTGAAAGTGTGTGTGTGTGTGTGTGTGTGTGTGTGTGTGTGTGTGTGTGTGTGTGTGTGTGTGTGTGTGTGTGTGTGCGTGTGCGTATGCGTATGCGTGTGCGTGTGTGCAGAGTTTAGTCACAGAGCGCAGGTCCATCTGGCGCTCTCAGACAACACAACTGGTCTTTTTAACGCCTCAAGAAAAAAAAGCAGAACTTTCCTCTACTTAGAATTCAGAGTTAGTCAGCTGCTCCTTTTGAGAGCAACACATCTTTAACTGTTGCCGTCCCCTCTCTGGCCCCCCTCTCCTCCACCCACCCCAAGTTCATTTGTCTTCCTCGAAATCCTCTTTGGTTTGTACTTGTGGGCACTTTGTTCGTGCTCTGCCGTCCGCTTGAGAATTCATGTTTGGGTGGATGAATCAAGCTTTTAGAAAATTGTTTAAAAAGAGGCTTTAAAAAGCTCGGAGTGGAGTAAAAGAGTTTTATTTCGAGGGAAGTTTTTGAAAAAAAAAAAAAAGAAAAAGAAAAGTTCCTGACAGCTCTCAGCCTCGGGGAATAATACAGTCAGATTTATTTGAGTCTGGGCTTTTTGATAAGGTGTGCAGCAAATGGATTATGCATGAGTTGACAATAAAGTGAGCTCTGGCACAGTCTGGCAGGTGGGGAAGGAGAAAAATCAGGTCCAGTTGTGCCTACATGTTGAGCTGACGGAGTTTGTTCTGATGATTATCGTCTCTTTAACCCCGATGACACTCGCTGGTGTTTTTTACCGTAAAAGCAGCTTTAGTGGACACAGCTGTAGCTTTCAATTTCACACCATCACACGTATTCACGCCCACGCACAGGGCAGCGCTCGCACTAGTTACATATTTAGCAGTATGTCTCTGTGACTGCGCACACGCACGAAACCCTGTGATACTTGATACCCACCCTTTGGATGCTGCATGTATTTTTTATGAAAGCTGAGAGCACTGGAAGCTTTGTCCTTCGTTAAGTGTGTGTCGGAGTCAAGGACAGAGAAAACTCCCAGCCTCCGCTCTGATGTTTGGTGGTTTGATAACAGCCGCACAGCTCCTGGGCACTGATGGAGATGGGCTTTGTAGAGACCGCTATCACACACTGACGGCCACGGCAAATATTCAACACGGCCTCCAGGCTGAAGAGGACCTTTTAATCTGTCTGTTTTTTGCTAATTTGATGGGAAAACTTCTAGTATAATAACATTGTTGTTCTTCAGATGGTGTTATCTTGCACATCTGATGTAGATGAAGCAGTCTCAACTGAGATGACAGATAGCACCGCTGCCTGTTCGCTCTCGGCGTCATTTAATCTTTAAGATATTCTCCCAAAATTACTGTTTGATTAAAATGTGTTTAAGAAATATCTGAAAATATGTGTCCTAGCCTCAAGGCAGAGGAACATTTTCCAAACATTTGGGCATCTAAACTGTCCAAATCAGTCCCCTCCAGATTGTCATGCCCAGGGGCTTGCAAATGGAAATGCCATGATAATCACCCAGAAAGCCTTGGGGCTGGGTAAACCAGCCATGAAATGCTGAATTATCAGGAAGAGGAGTGTTTACTGTGTGTGACTCGAGTGTATAAACTCAAGGTGGTCACCTCTGGTCGTCTTCGGGGGGATGTGATCAGTTTATTTTGCAGACGCATGTACTAACAGATCAGTCTACAGCCATATTGATGTTTTCTCATACAGGCATAAATTATCTCCCTCTGACACACACCTACAGTCTGTATGCCTATACTGTGTACAGGTGTTAATCTAGCTGATATCCGGGTTACACAAACATACACAGGCGCACAACCGTGCGTTCATCCCAGTGTCGATGTTCTGAGGCCAAACAGGTCGACACAGCCTGCCTATAAAGCAGAAGCTGGAGAGAGAAGATAACACATAGGCGGAATGGGATTCTCTCTTTCCTGGCAGACTTTTTTTTTTTTTATAAAGGTATGAATGTTGTGTGTCAGCAAACTGGCTTACTTTACACGTGCCACTCATGGAATTCAGAAAGATTTCACAAACTCTGCAAACATCCTGTCTTTTAGCTGCTGACATACAGAATATCATTACTGACTGTAAACTGGAGAAAGTTAAAGTGTAAATGTTATTATGTGCTTCAGTGGTGCTTCTGATTGCGGGTTGTTGGCAGTAAGGTTGAACTTAAGTCCAAAACCCGAAGATATGTGATTTGCAAAGCACATTCTCACATATTGAAGCCGAAACCACTGCATTTTTCACATTTTTCTTCATACTTTTATTTTGGCTGAGTACTCAAGAATAGTTACATGCTTGACTGTTTAAAAAAAAAAATATTATTCTAATATGGTCAATTGCTGCAGCTCCTCTATCCCCCCTCTGTCTGAAACACTCGGCTTTAGCTACCGTCTCTTTAAGCCTGCTCTGATTGGTCAGCTCACCCACACCTGAGCCAGCACAGCAAACAAAGACCTGGCAGCTGGACTAAATAAAAGATAAATACGAATTCTTATGCACCGAACTAGCCACTAGGCATAAATGATGCATGAATGAGGAATGTGTGATATAGTGTGATGTCCCAAAGTCATCATTAAAGGTGTGACTTTTGAGGAGGCATTTTACTAGCAGTGCTTTCTGTGGGAGAGAGAAACTTCTGTTGGCGCGGACTTTGACCTTTTATAACTTTCGAGATCTTTTACATGCACAAGAGCCCGTATAAAACACTTAAAGGAAAAAAACTATAAAGCATAATAGGTCTCCGGTAAACAGCTGACTCTTTGATTTATCGTCTGATCATTTCAGCACCAACTTGCAGGATTCACTGCCCACTGAAGCGGCTTCCATTATTTTTCTGCCTTGTGTCTCTCTCCGTCTCACTACCTGGCTCTCTCTTTGTGCTCAGGTTGCAGGTACACACTTGCCAGCAGCTGGTGTTGTTAGTCGGCCCGTATGTGCAGAACTTGCTCGAGTCTCCCGGAGGGACCTGGCTGTGCTGAGCCACTTGAGGTTGAAGTGCTAAAAAACCTAATTAAATGTGGAAGAACCAACATGACGGCCGAGGCCTTCGAGGGCCCTGGCTGTTGTGAGCGAGGACTTTGCTTCGCTCTGTTAAAGATTTCATTTCATTAGGCCCTGTGATGGCTCCATGGGTTGTTTTACAGTGTTTTTGGTCGCTCTGACACTCTGCTCTATATTACGTGTTTTATGTACAATTACAATTGACCCATAGCAGCAGAAAATAGACTCTGAGAGGCATGGCAGGAAATAATTACAGTCCCCTACCTTGGTTGCTCTAAATTCTTGTAGACATGCACAGTGTTATATGAATCGAAAAGAGGGTCCGCTTTGTCTCTGGTGTGAGGGGGCGCCTTCTTTGCTGTGTGCATTTCCGCTCTTGGTTTGAGAAGAGCAAGAGAGATATTCAGTGAAGACGATATCTGCTAATTAACCCCGTCACCCACAGATATAGACACACTTTACTGTTATAACGGAAGGCTCGGCAAGTAAATATGTCTATATGTTAAGCTGCTTTCAGATGTTTTTCTCAGGAAAAGCACATTTTCAAGTGATAATCTCATGATTTACATATCATGTGTGGGCTGTTGTATAACCTAATCCGACAGATGTATAGTTATTAACCTACTAACCCACAGGAATTTGTTCAGCCTGTCACACTGCAGGAACAGAAAGTGCACCTGAATGCCACCAAATTTGCGAGAATACATTTAAGAGAGCTAATTTAATTTTTGCACAGAGGGCGCATTTTGAGTTTCTCTGTTATCGGAGCGACTGTGGTTATAGAGCGCTGAGATACAAGTCGGGAGCCGGCAGATAACAAGAGGCAGCCGTGCAGACAGACGGAGATGAATAAAGAAAAATGCAAGGATGACGTTAATGAAGTTATTTCCAGGATGGAGACATGAAATCACCACATGAAAGGCTGTATCTGGAGGTCCGCTCCCCCTCTCTGAGGCGCCGCTGTCTCAGACTCCCTGCTCTGTTCTCCGTCCAGAGCGCTCTGTCGCACCTCGCTGCAAGGTGTCCCCGCGGGGCGTCTGAGGACACCGGTTAATTGTCTGTGACATGCTGACTTGACTCCTGTGACTCACATTGCCCCTGAACATTCAGCCACTGCCTGCCAGATCAGTGGTGGGACTGTGAGCACTCTCACAACACCCAAATTCATCTTCCCGAGGAGACGCTGCAGATGTTTCCCTGCCACCTGGCTCCGTGGCTCTGACGCGCAACTGCTGCCTAATGCATGCCGCTCGTATAGAGCCGTGCAGGATTCGTAGCTCTGCTGTGCACCATTACCATGGCCAGTATGTGGTGATAATAAGTCTCTTGGGCATTAAGTGAACGACAGTGTGCAGTCAGATGCTTTCCAGTACGATTTGATAATGAGATTCCCAGCTTTGGATCATTTGTGGTTCATTTATTTAATGAACTCCTGTATCCTGTATGTCCCTTGAAATGAGGCCGCGTCTTCTTTCCACCCAGTCCCCCTCTCCCCAAATGTCTTCATCACTCTTCCTCCAACTTCTCCTCCTCTCCCTCCTCCCACCACCTCCTCTTTTCATCCCTATCCATCATCCTCTCATGGTGTTATCCGGTGAAGATTAGTGCCGTTAATCTCTCTGCCTGTGGATTCACTATTGTGACCACACTGTGAACTCCTCCTCGTTGCTGCCTGGATGTCTGGGCAGGCAGATGCCCAACAGCTGGATGTGTTGACTCAACTGCTGAGTTTTTTTTTTTTTTTTTTTTTTTTTTTTTTTACTTGTAGGTATAAAAGGCGATAATTGCTGATTGTTTAATTCTGCTACCACCTGCAGGGCACACATCACCTCGCCTCAGTCAATCAATTCCGGTGTATTATTCTGTTATTAAGAGCCCTATCTGTGTATAAAGCTCTAGACATGCCAAAATCAGTCTGTCTACATTAGAATTAATTCTAGTAACTCGCCGGATTTTTCATCTGACATAATCAAAAGGTCAACATGTCCATTTGTCCAACATTTTGGTTTCTGAAAACTAAAACCGAGTACCTTTCTGCCTCAGCTGCACATTTTGTTTACTGATAATCAGCAATGTTGGCATATTGCTGCTGTTCTCAACTTTATTTGAAATGGTCATTTAACAGACGTTACAACTAGCACTGTTGTCATCGTCCTCGAGAAACATTAAGGCACACATTGGGCCGTTTCTTCCTCTCCGTCATGACTCTTGTTGCAAGTTTCCAGCAGCACAGACTCATGAGTTTGAGGTTATTGTTTTGCAATGTGCAATTGTCAGAAAGAAGTCATATGATTCAAGACAATTTGGAACTGCGACTGACATCCCTGGGCATAAGCAGCATTATACTTGAACAGGAACTTTGCAGTTTTGTTTCACTATGATGTAAATGAAAGCGAACAATGTCAAACTTCTTTTCACTGCCTGTCTTTCACCTTACTGTCTAGCTGCGATAGTGAAACACTGTGAACCGGAAGTAACGGCCATATTGTGTCTGTACTGTGAAAACGGAGGCTGAAAAAACAAACCGTAGAACAAGGCAGTGCTGATGAAATATGAACCACAGTCCTGTCCATTGTCTACTTCTCTTCTAAAATGTTTTCAGAAACACATTTAAGTCTATGTAAGCTGTCGATATCATGAAGTGTAGCGCATTCTGGTTGTTGTAGGAGTACCACACAGCCCCGTCTCTGTTTATTCTATTTTGTCTGCTCGTGGAGCACAGATGTCAAAAATCTTGGTGTCACTCTCCTGCATAGACAGCCCAGTTTTGTGTGAGAGCCAGTGTTGCAGCAGTAAATTACTTCTCTAAGTAAGTACAGCCTCACAGAGCCCTAAGTGTGTCTGGTTAAAGGATAATTGAGGTTGATTACAACTTAAGACTTTCTTTTCAATTTGTAGCCATCATTTCTATTGGTTTTTAATAGCAGTGTGCTCACTGAAGTTACTGTTGAGCTCTTTAAATTTGGCAGCATCACTACAACAAAGTCATATGGGGCAAGAAACGAGCGATCAGACG
This sequence comes from Diplodus puntazzo, assembly GCA_963678695.2. NCBI lineage: Eukaryota > Metazoa > Chordata > Actinopteri > Spariformes > Sparidae > Diplodus > Diplodus puntazzo. The sequence goes on along the minus strand of OZ023168.1, from coordinate 7,230,563 downwards.
GTCAGACAGGTTGATAACAAGCGAGCAACCGTAACATTGTCATTTCTTTCTGCACGCTAAATGGTTCAAATGCACAACTATAGCACGTATTGCAAGTCAAAGGTGAAGCAGAGCTAGTTTTGATTTCTCAAGCAGGAAAGTCAGGCTAACCAGCCCCATCTGACTTATGTTTGGTGATGTTCCTATATCTCAGCCATTAAGCTGATGAGCAGCCTACACTGTTATTATTACAGCTGGAAAAGATTGCCAAAACTATTAAAATAGTCACCTCAAGTTGTGATAAATCAGGATTTTTGCTTCTGCTTCGGTCTCAGTGTTTCTTTCTGTTTTTCTGTACGAACTGAGTAACCCGACGCTGACCTTAGACTACACAGCGGGACACATTTGATCAAGGCTTTAAGGACTTTCTCTCAGGAAAGAGCAAACCAGCATCAGCTTTCTCTGCTAATTTATACTTTCGACAGGAGAGCCAAATTATGGATGCCATAATTGGCACGTCCAGAGTCAGTCTGAGGGACCGAAATGAGACCAGATCTAGACGAATTTAAATTTACCGATATCGGTTAAATTTAGCCTAACATAATTCCAGTCCTCAGATTAAATTACCACATTGCAACGTGTCTTTGGAGGCCACCGCATGGGCGTCATGGGTGGACATTATCCACGTCTCGTGTGAGCAAGGCACACGTTTAAAAAGCAGCAGAACCTGTGTAGTGTCGACATAAAAATGGAACCTGAAAACAGTCCAACTTCCATTTGTGGTTGTACAGCTAGTGTTTAGAGTGATGGTGTTTGAACAAGTCTGATAAGGTACATAAGAAGAAGGAGACACTAAGGCAAAAGCACTGCTGTTGTTTTTCTAACATGGCAGATTAAAGGAAAAGAGAACAGGAGGTACCAAATATTTTTGCCTTGTTTTAGGATGTTTTGTGTTCTCTTTCTTTTTATATTAGTGACGGCTGTGACATTTTCATGGTTTATATGGTACCGGGAATTGAAAGCATCGAAGCTTTAAAAGCAGCACAACATTTTTCAGTTCTGAAGCACATCCTCAATGAGCTAAATTGCTTTCACCCACCTGTAAGTGTGCACAGTGCAGCTGCGTGTAGGAAATTAAAGATATCACATAAAAACTCTTTACTGGCAGATAATATTAAATGAGCTGGATCATTATATAAATAATACATAATTTGCTACTTTAATCAATTATAAAAAATGTCTTTTCTCTCCAGATGATGATTCTCAGGGATACTTGCTGCCCACCTGATCGTCATGTGTGTCAGTTGTGTAACATTGTCATCGGAGAGCTTCGAAAGAGCCAAATGAGCTTTCATCCCACATCATGTTTCTTACTGGAAAATGATGCCACATCTGTAGAAATCCATCAGCTTTATTTCTAAAGACTCAATCTACACCAAGAGCATTTAAATAATGGACAAATCTGCCACTTTTTTCCCTCTATTGCTATGCTGGAGTGGGTGAATCTGTTCTTGTTATGTTGAAAGGAAACAGACAAAAGAGCGACTGTCGGCAGAGCACAATACCAGATGTTTGTTGCTTGGAAGCCCGGAGCTCATTTTAAAATCCTTCGATCCATCTTCACAGCAAGTGTCTCAGCTAAGATTTGTCTCAGAAGTCTTGTTTAACGTTGATTCTAGATCAGCTCTTGACTCTCATACATGGGTTTACTTTGAGGTAAATGTTGCCGCCTGACCCCGCGATGCGAAAGTTACTATTTTTTTCATTCGTGCGCCACTAGAGCGGTTCGAGACAAGAGAGTAACCGATAAAAAAAATAATAGACAGCGAGAGTGATGACGACTTCTTACAGGGGTCATAAACCGCTCTTGAACCCATGAAATTGTGTCCGGGGTGCTTATCGTCTCCCTCCTCAGCCTGTGGATGGTACAGCTGCATGAGTGCACTAGTACCTGCCCTCTTGATGAGGCCCTCAGCGTGCACGGCAGATTGCGGAGGACTGCGGCCTGGCATTGACATTCACCTCCATCTACCCAGGAGGAGAAATTGAGTCGAGGCAGAACGAACCGAATAAGCTCCGAGAGAGATGTGCCAGGTGAGAGAATAAAAAGATGAGGTGAAAGAGAGCACAATTACGGCCTGTTGTAAACAACGCGAAGGAAGCCAGAGCGAGAGAGGAGCATGTTGTTGCCTTAGAAACAGAGCAAAGACTGAATAGGAGTACTTACTATTGGCAGGAGTGAAGCAGCAGAGGAGGACGTGGAGAGAGAGAAAGGAAGAGAGAGAGAGAGCCTGCTGATCACTCCAAACATGCCTCAGCTTTTCTTCTGTCAAATGCTTTGCGTGCCTGGAGCGCTGCGGTCTCCCACTTTGCTGCTTCAATGACTGTTCAGCTGGCGGTGGCTCTTGGAGGACAGATCTCTTCCGCCATCGGAAAAAAACCGGGGTCCCGTGTTGCAGATCTGAACGGGGGGCACCCTGAATCAGAAAAGTGTCTTCTCTGTGAAATTGAGGTGACGCCAGTTTGCAGGAGCCCGAACCGTGGATGGTCCCTGTCTGTTGTTTTGATTGATGTGTTTATTTGAACCCGCGGGCCTCTTATAGACAGGCCTAAGGAGCCACGTAGCCGCTCCGTTATCATTACCAAAGGGTGACAGCAATCAGGCGATGTCTTTTTGAACGCTTGTATGCACGACCGCTCGTTTTCTTTCTCCTATCTCCGAGGGCCGCGGCCTCCCTCAGGCTTGTTATTAAATTATGATGGTGAAACATGACAAATCTCAGGCCTCTTGGATGAGACGAGCATGGGGGGGCAGGCAGCCAGAGAGACTGAGTCCTCGCCACCTCCCAAGGACTCTGTTCAGCTGCTCTCCAAACCTGTGTTGTTTTTATCTTTTTATTTGCACCACAAGGATTCCTTTTAAAACGTTTTCGAGGCACAGATCTTCACTAAGTGATCCAGTTTAAGGTTACAAACTATAATTATACTATTATTTCTTTTTTGGCACATGCAGAGAAGCACACACTCTGCTTATATTAACACTAATGTTCGGGAATTCTTTGGACACACATGCACAAGTCGTGGCCATTGTTTTTTTCAGCGTTGTCGACTGAAACGAGTGGAGACCAGGGCTGCAGTTGCTCAGATTTTTGGAAATTTAGCCGAGGGGTGGGAGAGAGTGTTTGCTTGTTTATAAGTGAGAACATATTCGCCTCTTCGCTCACTTCATTATTATGTATCTGTTAGCAGCACGTTTACAGCGAGAGCTTTGAAGCACATGAAGGCTAACGCTATAGTCAAGATGTTGTCTGCTCAGCGCTGCCAGATGGAAAATGTTTAACTTTCGGCTTGAAATGATCATTTTTGGGGGGAAATGATTGCAAGCTAGCACGCTGATGCAGCTGATGGTGAATGGAGGGGGGTGTCCATTAAATTCAACAGTCTTTGTCAGACAATTTTGGTTGAAGCTTGTATTGCAAAATTAAATCGCAAGATGGCACAGCTGGAAACCTGGTTATATTCAGTCAAGTCCATGAGGCAATTGAATAAATAATAATAAATAAATAACTGGGGTTACTCAAGCATTTTAAACAACTCGACTTGAACGGAGGAAAACCTTACCAATAATTATCAAAATCGACCTCAATGTGAAGCAGCGACGAGAGGACAACAGCTGTACTTGCAAATCACGTTCATCATCGTGGCCTACACCGAGCTGGAGAAAAGGTAGATGCAGGATTCATAATGTGCCGTCATGATCATGCCAGGAAATGAATCGAAACAAAACAGCGTCAACTCTAAGCAACTGCTAAGTGTCACAAAATGGTGGCTTTTTCAGAATTATTGATGATGCATCATACAGAGGTCAAAATTATTCCTCATAACTGCGGTGCTGTTTATCCATCTAGATTGTTTTGCTGCAAGTTGCTGAGTTTCGGAGATACCGACATACTATTTTTTCTATTAATTTGAATGAACAGAATGACTTAGAAACTACAGTTTCCAACCCTGAGATCGTTGAACTCCAGCATTCTCCAGTGAGGAGATGAAGAGGGAGAGAAATATACCAGACTCCATTATAAAACTGCTCAATTTTGTGAGTTGTTGAGTTGAGTTAGGAGAAAGTATGTTATCTTGAATAACCTGGTCATGATGTCTGCAACGAATCATTGAATTTCAATTCAGTCTTGATTTTATATATTTATATAGCCACAGGATCACAAATCCCATCGCCTCAGTTTACAGTTTATGACACTCTCTGCCCTAAGACCCTTAATTCAAGTAGGAAAACCTCTCCAAAACACTTTCAGCTGGGTAAAAAATGGAAGAAAGAGGAGCTGCAGAGAAGATTCCTCTCCCAGGATGGACAGACATGAGATGGATGTGTAAACAGAACAGACGAAAAAACTCACAAGGTGTACAGATAAAGGTGACGAAATATCGGATGCAAGTTTTCTGTTTCTCTACCACTGCTATTGATTCTTGGCGCTTTGAGCACCACGAGCTGAGTGCCATCTAGTTCCATCATTATGGAGAGATGGCAGACCTCTCTGCGGCTGTTACAAAACTCAGCAGCTCACACTGAAAGTCTGGCATGAATAAAAAGCACTACAGCTATGTGGAGAACATGTATTTTTCATTTTCTAGGTGAACTGTCCCTTTAAGACTAGCCTGCTCTTTTTTTATTTACATATTTATAATTGTAGGTTTGTGCAGTTTGACAGAGATGACAGTCATCCACAGTTGTTGACACACTCAACAGAGAGTGTGCTGTGTGTGTGCACTGACTCCAGGAAGTGTGCGGATTTGGGCAGAAGGGGAAGGATTTCTCTCTTGGATTGGCAGCGAACCTGTTGAGCATGCTCGCAGCATGTAAAAGTGTGAGAGTGTGTGTGTGTCATCCAACGTGCGCACACACACCGAGACGAAGCTAGCCACGTGACTGAAAGCCGAACCTGCTACGCTGCGATAGACAAAGATGCGTGATGGCACAGAATTGAGCGTGGACAATGGTGTGTTAGTGAAAGAGGATCTGATACCTTGCTCCTATTGACCACTCGAAGCATTCTGACGGAATACAAAACACGCAGACCGCAGTCGATCTCCCAGGGAGCTGAATGACTCCGCTGAACAAACAGCTGAAACTCTAGCTGCACAGAAGAGGCACTTTTCTACTGAAAGATGCCGTCTCCATAAAAATGTTATCACTGCTCCTTTCCTGAGGACAATTGCTATCTCGGTTATTAGCTGGTTGATGTCTTGTCTCCCTGTAATCTCTCACCCATCCTAAATAGATGCTTATGCCTCTGAAATGTGTCGTACAAGCCTGCTTATCCGAGGGGAAATGAAATGTAATCACCAGTTAGTGATTTACTGTGAAATGGGAAGAATGTATTTGTTGTTTTGAGCTTGGAACAGAGCAATCCCTCCAGTTTTGGCATGAAAAGGAATCGCTGTGTGCGTGTTCGTGTGTGTGTGTATGTGTGTCTGTGTGGGCAGTTGCCAGTGTCTTCACTCTGTAAGGCTGTTGACTCGGGGGGGCTGAGATGCAGAGCAAGCTGCTCACAAGGCTCTAAACTTTAGGGAAAGGTTGTTGATCTCGTTGTGAGGCCTCGAGCGTGATGAAAGAGGGGAGGGATGGAGCGAGCTCCGGAGAATCGCCAAAAGATGTCATCAGGAAAGTATCGCCATCTGGTCCCTCTTTGAGAGCTGATTTCGGTCCCATTTCACATTGACGGGCCGCTCTTTACCGATGATATTTGTTTAAAGCTGTCTGCACACAGACGGGAGAGCTGGCCGGACAAATATTGACAGGGTGTGGAGGGAGACTGGAGCGGTGATTGGAAGGAGGTCTCTGAGTAAATGTGGATGAAGAGGGAAGGAAGCTGTCGAGGAGGATGGGGAGTAGCTGTTTCAGACGGCAGCCGTGGGAGATGGGAATGGAAAAAAGAGCAAAGGTTGGAGAGTGCGTCGGATTGGAGCGGTGGGACTTCATGCTTATCACTTCAAAAGAAACTGTCTGTAAAATGCAGCCTGCTCCTCGGCACACCCTCCGCCATCTTCCACTCTGTCTCTCTCCTCCTAACCTGAGGTGAAGTGGATCATTTCAGAAGATGCGTGGCCTAATAGTTATGGTTTGATACGCCGTGCAGTTCTGTTCCACAGAGAAAACCTCAGTGTCCCAGGGCGCCCACTCATTCAGCGCTGCGTGTAATCCTCGGCTCTGGGCTACCCCCTGCTTTATGTGGGCAGCAGCGGTCAGGGAGTCCAGCATTTTTTAGAGGGTGACATTGTTATAAACACTTGAAACAACCCTCCAGGGGGAGAGGGGAGAGTTTGAGACAATCAAATGGGGTAAAAACACAACACTGGGGTTTCAAACTTGCCTTTTTTTTTGTCGCCACACCATGATGTGCCTCTCAACCGTTTTACTGTCATCCTGCCGTCTTGCACTGTCGTGGAAAAAAACAAAACAATGTGGAGCAAGTCGCAACAGCTTGCCGCAGCCTCGTCGCGAGCCCCCTCGCAGCTGTGTCACGCGGCATTAAACAATCCTGACCAGTAGCGTAAGAGTTTCGCCAATATGGAGAGGAAATGGGGCACACATGTTGATGTGTGGTGGGCTGGTTGGTATGCCAGGACGGCGCCCTGTCGCCTGTCGATCAGACAACAAACATGATAACAAGGTGGAAGGATGTAGAAGGCTTTGTGAAGCTTCGGTTGGGACATCAGTGATGTCACTGCGAGGAGTGGACTGCCACCCCTCGTTTATCCTGTAAGAGAAGTATTCATGAGTTACCACCCTTACTGTAATCGTCCTGAAAACCTTGATTGACACTACATTAGTCGTTGTATTTCACAGTTTTGCTTTGTAGGCGTTGCGAACACGCTGATCTTGTTTTGGTTAATGTCCTGCTTAGCTTCCTGGAACAAACTGTTTAATTCGGGCATAATTACAGGTAAAATAGAGACGGTGTCGCTGCATTTTCATTTAAATAATACCAATTAAAAGCGGAGATAGGATAACGATCGTCAGTCAGTGCACAGCAGGTCAGTCGGGTCTGCAAAAATGTGCAGTGAATGTACAAATAAGCACAAAATTGTATGTGTGTGAGGATTATTTGTCAGTTTTTTTCCAACAAGTTCCTTTTTGTTAAATTCACACCTTCTTAAAACCCAACTAATTAAATAGTCTACCACAGTGCACTGACGTTGGGAAGCCATTACAACACTTTAGTTGGAGTCATGTCCTAATCATCAGGTGGTGCATCCCAAAAGCCTGGTCCACATTTCCAGTTGGCTGTTAGCTTTGTATCTTCTTGTCATTTTGAGATATGGCATCAATCATTGAAAATGGCAGAGGGAAGAACAATTTCTTATTTTTTGTGGCAGCCTCGAAAAAAGGCAAAAGCCACTCGAGGGAATGAGAGTAGGGTCTGAAAAGAAAATATCAAAGGTTAAAAAAAAAAAGCAGTTCTTTCATACGAGCACATGACACAAGCGCTGCATACATGGCATACAGTCTGGCACACTAGCAGCAGGCACACAGCGAGCAGACATCACAGACCATTGCTTCAGATGCTCCAAACAGGGACACGGGTGTCACACACGAGCAGTATGACAAACAAGCAGAGCAAAACTGCAGCCGCAGACGTCAAGAAGTGTGCTGGAGACGACAGTAAGCAGCAGACGGATAAATCGAGTGAAGAGAAATATTAGTGAGTCGGGGAAACGGCTGCACGCATCATTAAACACGTCCATGATAGAGCTCTCGAGCTGACCTTGAGTTAAAGTTATGACTGAAGCAATGACAGACAGAAAACAGGATTTGTTCCGGGAACGTGTTGCAGGCAGCTGATGTAGTTTGGATAAGAGACACAGGCAGGGGACACTTCTGGAATAACTGTTGAATCCTATAATCCTAATCCTATATCCTAGTGGATCTTATATCTCACTTCACTATAAGATGCGGAAAATACATGTGTCCACTCAGGTGCACCAAAGATTCTGCCTAGTTTTGAATATTTTATTTAAAATGATGATGTCATTTGCACTTAAATAGTTTGATTAAACAACAATATGAAATAGTTTTCAGGCTGTATCTAAGTATATTGTAGATATATTGTAGATCCAATAGGTAAAATACAACCTTTTGGTGCGTTACCTCCACTGGAGTGTATTTTAAGATTAGGTTAGATTGTTGATTGTCATTTGCACAGGAGCAGGTCGGGACAGGCACATTTGATTTTTTGTTTGACTGCTGGAGTCAATAAGAGAAAAGAAAAAAAATATAGATAGAAAAAAAATATATGTAGTGTAGTGGCAAAAAAAGTTAATGATTTTTCACTTTTTAAAGTGTGAAAACAAACATTGAATAAGATATTAGATGGTGAGTTAATAAGTCATGCATTAAAGGGTTAAACAGGCTACATAAACAGTCTCGGAGTTTTGTCTGCATCTCTGTGTCATCAGAAGTCCTCCCAGGAAGCTTTCAGTTAATAGTTAGAAACGGATTAGGAAATAACAGCTTGGTGAGATAAAGTGTTGGCCTCGCTCCTTTTGCCCCCTCCTCCTTCTTGTTTTGAATTTGAGTTGAGGGTATGTGCAGGAGTGTGTCAGCAGGGGGCGGTAGAGCAAACAGTGTATCTGAGCTCAAAGAAGAGCAGTGCATTTGAACCGGGGACTGCCTTTAAACGCACCACCACATTCAGGTCTGTTTAATCTCCTCTGTTGTTTTGGGTAAAATTAGATTCAAACCCGCCTGCAAACCTGCGTGAAGGCTTTTAAATGCCTGCAATGGAGCCCTGGGAGAGAGTTTGTCCCTAATGTGCCCTGCTACCTCTGCACAATATGTGAACTTGAGTCTGTCACTTTTTTTTTTATATAATCACAAGCAATTACAGCTTTTAAATCCCAAAGATTTCAGCTCCCTGTTTTCCCCCTTCGGACCGGAATATTTGAGCATTTGGGTTTTTATCATTTTTCAGGCATTCAAAATGCAAATGTGTCGCTCAGGGAATTGCGGGCAGGAGGGATGTGTAAGGAGAACAGCCTTTAAATGCAAATCACTGCCGCTGCTCTGGACCGGTATTTATCTGGAAACCAAATGAGGCTGGACCCTAAAAATGGGCGATTGGAGTGGGTGGGTGGAGGACAGATTCATCGCTCCATCCTTCATCCATCATCATCGGCGTGGTTGGGGGGGGCGGGAGAGGGAAGAGAGGGTGGGTAAATCCAAGGTTACTCGCCTCAGGTAGCTGTAGTGTGAAGGAGCGAGTAGCTGCATCCCACTGGTACACAGAACATCAAAAGCATCTAATGTTACAAACGAGCTGAGCTGGAAAGAAATGAAATTGTCTGAGGAGTTTCTGTTTACTCTCGTCTTTTGTTCACCGGTAAACAACGCTCCTGTGAAGATGCTGTCTTCTGATGGCAGGACTTGGTGGAATTATTTATACTTCCTCTTTTTGCTGAGTTGAAAAGATCCACGCTGGTTCCTGTTTCGGCTAGATCAGAGGTAAAGCGGTTCGACTTTACATCAGCGCTGCGCCTCTATACATCGACATCAAACGTAAAATTTCCAACTTAGGTTATTTTGACCTGTTGGTCACGGCCGGATGTCGGGGACGGAAGGTTTAGATAGTAGCTTTGTAACCCCAGGTGTTTCGCAAACCTGAAATCCTGATCAGCAGAGGTAGCACCAAAGAATATACACATTCTACAGACGCACAAAAAAGACACCAGTTAAAGTAGAAGTACTGATTCAACTTCAAGTACACGCTCTGAAATCTTCCCAGAGCATAAAACTAAAAAGTATCCCTCTGAGGGGAATTTCTACCCGCCATTTCTGGTCAAAGCTTACTGAACCTCATGTCACATTAATATAATTCAAAGGCTTTTAAACTTAAAGGTAGAGTCAGTAGGATTTGTCCGAGCTGTTCCAAAACTCACCAGAAAGATCATCAAGTACCTACATTTTGGGTCGGTATAACTTCCAGAGCACGGCAACAAATTGAAAAAATTGGAAAATGAAGGTAGGGTCCGTGCAGATTCCAGATTTGAGTCTCCCTCTCTGTCCGTCTCTGTCTTGTCACATATTTTACGTGGTAAGGTCAGGCTTGTGATGCTGTGAATGCGGCCTGCAATGACCCAAAATAAAAACGACCAATAATTCTCCTCGAATACATTTGTTCTAAAGCAGCAAGCTTGTTCTGAAAATCTGAAGATTAGAAAGTACAGATATGATGTAGGGAGTGAACACAGGTGTCTTCTTGGGGCATCCGAGAAGGCACCTGTGTTTCCTCCCTGCATTTTTGGGTAGATAAAACATGATAACAGATACATGAAAAATCTACTTAAATACAGTAATACAGTTTTTGTACTTCGTCATTTCCCACCTCTGCACATCAGATCCTTGATGGCTGAAGTGCAGTTGTGGTCGAAGAGAATATTATTTGATTCCAAACGTGAGTGTGCATTTAAAACACCCTAATGAGGATATTTGCAATTTAGACTCCTCCACCTGTCTGGGGTCAGTAGCGGGGCGCCATCTGTTTCACAGCAGGTGATGATTGATGATGTCATAGCTAGTGGACAGGAGCCAGAAGGGAGAGGGAGAGAGGCGGATACTGAGGAAGGGGATGCATATTTTTCTTTCTTTTTTTTTTCCTTCTAATTCACTGAGGTCATTCCTGCAGCGATGCTCGTGGACAGCAGAAGTTCAGCACAGATGATAGATCTGAGGCGTTTCTGGCTGGATGGAGTGTATCAATCATGTTCAAACAACCTTTGAAAAATCATCCGTTTTTCCCCTCCTTCAAAGCCTGAGAACGTCTGAGAAAATAAGAAGCCGTGCCTTAAAACCGTTTGTGCTGCCTCCTTATTTGAGAGACACATGATATTGATCTTAATTGCCCTCATCAGGTTGCTATAGGAGACGGGGCCAAAGCCAGACTTAGCCTGCCCATTGATTTTACTTCAAAGAACGTATACAGCTGCCGTAATTAACTCTCCTCCGCCAGCCAGCAGAACTAGAAAACTGTTTTTTTTACTTTTAACATTCATATTCATAACATCCGTGCTGGTGTTTCAGCCGTTTGTGTTCATCTGGCCAGTGGTCGGACTAATTGTCTGATGTGGGAGACGTCAGGTCAGCCGGGTCGGTAGTTTAAAGGCAGCGAGCTCTGCCGTGGTGGCTCCGTGCCGCTGTCTGCATCTAAATAGCTTCTGACGACTCATCTCATCAACACGCGCGCACAAACACACGCGCATTACCGTGGAGTTTTAATTACCCAGGTGAGATTTGTGTCATATTTCGTAGCGCCTCGTCCTGCTGAAAGTGTAGATTTGTTGCCAGCGTCTGCTGTTGTCGTGTGCCTCCTCACAGACCCGAATGCACTGGTGAAATACTTATCTAATTTAGAAGGTTATCAGCAGCCCTCAGGAGCTGATGTGGATACTGATAGAGTCCATGCTTAAGTCTACGCAGTAACTGCTGAAGGGGCTTTTTTTTCCCAAGATGCTGGCAGAGAGGGGTATGTGGCTGCGGGCTAACGCATATCTGCAACATGACGTGTGTGAGTGTGGATGATTGTGACAAAGGTGAGCTAGCAGTGGTCTTCCTTGAGCATATGTTGAACTAAAAAGAACTGAGACAAAATAGAGGCGTGCAGACTGTAACCAACCCTGCTCATAAAAACTTAACAGATTTGCGTTTTTCCTCCTGTGGATTACCTCCTCCGTCATGACCGCCACTGAGGTGCCCTTGAGCAGAGCCCTAATCCCCACCTGCTGCCTCGGAGCTGCTGAATCGCAGCAGACCAGGCTGTGTGTGTTCTGGATCCAGCTGTGATATGCAACTTATGCAAGTAGAGGCTAAAAAAGGATAACTTTTATGTTTCAAAAATCCAAGTGTGTCATTTCACTCCAGTATCCCCTGCCTTTTTACATTTATTTAGCTAACACTTTTATCCACAAGTGACATAAAATAAGCACAGTCAACCATGTGAATACAACTCTAATTCTAAAAGCCCATCTGGGACAGCCCTGGATGTTTCCAATCTTTAAAAGGGAAGCAGCTATGCCTCCTTAAGCTTTCCTAAACTTTGCCAGATGTGCGTTTTGCCAAACCAGCAACTAAACCACTCCTAAAGCATCTCTCTTGAAAAAGGAAAGCACCGCCGAACACTCTCGCAGTAAAGCATACATCTCACCTTTGTGCAGCTCATGGATAATGAGTTCATTTTTGCTTCTACTGGCTGATGTGAGACTCACTAATGAGTCCGTTACGGCCTGAATTGCACCTGAATGAGGTGAAGAAGAATCGAGAATTAACAACACAAAACGTGAGATTTATACTTTATACTTTATTGGAAAGGTACTTCAGGGATACTAAGTAAGTGGATACCTTCCCCACAGCCTTTTTTTTCATCCAGTTTTTGTTGATGTGGAGCACTCGATGATCCAGAAGGCTGTTGCCCACATGCACCGTCACTCATTCAGTCTCTCATGGTTGCTCCTGATGGAGCATTGCAAAACAGACCCCAGGTTCTTGATAAATTGCCGTGTTTGGAGCTCAGATTTGATAGACTCCTGTTATTATTTTCTTTTTTCTCGATAACAGACAGACACACATATTAGTGACATGCAGTCTCTCGCCAGTTATTCTGTACCACCGCTGTTCTGATAAGCCACTGTGACCTTGTCTATCGCCATATTACTTCTAAGTACAGTGTGTTCTGCTCTATGCCACAGCAGTGAGTCACTCATTAGTGATACAAAGCTTTTTTTTTCCTGCTCTGAAGCAGTGTGCAGCCGGGAAAACACCAGGAGACTGTGAAAAAGACCGCATCACGACTGACGTTTGCAGATTACACTCTCACAGAAGAACGCTGCGTTCATATTTTCACAGACAGATCGGTCTTGACTCCATTTGAATAAAATTAAACATGCCCGATGTCATGGCTCATACTTGAGGCTTGAGATTGAGGTTTGAGGTCAAGCACTGACATGATAGATAAAAAATATCTTTACAGGCACAAAACACTAACTAAAGTTAACTTTAGGCACAACTGAATGAGAGTATTTATTTATGAAGCCGTAAGAAAAACACAGTAAAAACACACAACAGTTCAAGCATATTGTGTTTTTGTTTATTTGTATGTTTGGTGTTTCACCATGGGAAAAAAAAGCCCTCTTTGGGTGAGTCATATAAAACCAACATCAAAGAACCAGCAGTGACGGAGGCTGACTGTCGCCTCATGACGCCGGTGTCTCAGCAGAAAGCTGCGCGGAAAGACGACAGCCAGCAGACAACTAACTCATTTCTTTCTGCGCCGTCTGGTGCAGTGATGAAAGTGAAAAGCCGATGGTGCCAAAGGTGCAGGACACCCCCCAAAAGCTATGGCCACAGATGTTCACCAATGTCCCCAACATTGACCTGGTGTGTCCGGAACCGCACAGGCCAGCGTGGCAAAACTTCCCCCTGCTTCTACCTGCCAGTGTTCATCTAGCCTTCTGCTCTGAGGTAAAATACTGCACAGCTTTCCTGGGAATAATAATCACCTGAGGATAATACAAACATATGAAAATAAAACTCAATTTTGACCCTCTGTAAGATAAGACCACTAAATGTATGTATAGTATAGGCACCTCCCAAGTTAAAGGGGCTCTGCAGATCCTCTGTGTTGCTCTGGAAGCTGCTCTGTAGTTGTTGTTAGTAGACATTAGCTACTGTTGCTATCTGTTAGCAGAAAGAAGAGAGGTGCACAGACAAGGCACATGAGAACGTGCATTAAACTCCATTTTTTGGGCTGGCGCTGAAAAATTGTGTTGCAAGGAAACAAAGAAATCCACAGTCCAGCAGCAACAAACAACTTTAAACAACTGTTGTCAGGCCTGAATAGGCATCTGAGAGAGAAGGGGACAGTCTCATTAACAATCCGCTCACATCACTTTTGTTTTTACATCTTGTTTTCTATCAATATTTTGTTTTGTGTGTTTGGGCCAATGACCTCCAATATGTTCACCTGTTGTTCTAAGTTGATGCAAGTCAGATTGGTTTAATAAACGTAGCCCAAAATCCCAAACTTCCTGAGCTTTATTATCAGTTCTTCAACAGGGGAGAGGAGGGACAGACAGAGATTAGATGCATGTTGTATACAAGAGGTGTAAGAGTTTGATTTTTGCACATTTGTGCACTCAGACTGGGCCTAAAAGACTTGTTGCACCCACGTTGAGATAATAATCCATTGAGCTGTACAGCAATAGCTGTAAATAATTGATTTTAACCACTATATCTTTGTGTTATTGAATTAATAATTCAAAGTTTTCCATGTAGCATTGTTAACATGCTGCACAGTGTTATAATGAGTCCCTCCTGCATCGCTGCACAGTCCCGCGGCCGTTCCTCGCAGCCCCGCCCAGAAATAGCCTTTCAAAGTGTGGCTCCCGGAAAGAGGTCACTTTAAAGTTTGTCCCTCCCGCTCCACCCGAGCGCTCCGCTGACGGTCACGCCCGCTCACAGCAGGAGCCCCTTTCCGCAAATCACCATCGGCTTTCACACGTCGAGATAGACGCGCTCCATTGGGTGTCAAAATTGAAGAGATGGTGAGATCGGGGGCAGCAGGACGGTTCAGTTAGGGAGAGCCACAAATCAATAAAGCAGCCGCAGTCAACCCTTTTTGTTATTTTTGGGATGCTGAATGGATGGCGTTGTGCCCTGGCTGTGCTGCCGCAGCGACGGCCCACTTAGTGTTTGCGCTTGTGCATTATGGCCTGGAGATTATGTCCCGTGAATACAAGAGGCTGCGAAAAACCATCCTCCGCTTAATTGCATGGAGATATGTAAATGAAAAGCAGAGCAACAGATCAAAGCGTTGCACGCGGTTACAGCAGATAAGTAGCAAAGGATCCCCGTGCAGTTATTCAGAACATTTTACAGAATATTAAACAAAGAAAAAAAAAGTTGAAATTGTTTCTGAAGAGCTCGCTCTTTGATTTTCCTCGCTCCCCTCTCGCCGTTTCCACCTCTCTGCCCCACTCGGTCTGGTTCTCTTAATTTGAGGTAGATTTGATTGAAACGTGCGGCAGGCCGACGAGCTGTGCTGTTGTAGTTATCGGTATGCATGGCTGTATTTGAATAGGAGCTGAAAAGGCTATTACAGCTCAATTTTACGCCCAGTGGGATATGTGACATGTTTCCCCCTCGGAAAACAGAGTTCTTTCGTTCCTCTCCCTCGCTCTCTCTCTGGCCTTTCACATTTTACCTTATATTTCTGTCTTTACTCCTCCGTACACCTCTCGAATATTTCATCTCCTCTCTTCTCGGGTCTCTGACTTCGTATGGCCCCGTTCTCCTGCCTCGATCAGGCTGTTTTACCTGTGATTGATATTTTCTGACAAGGGCAATAATCAGTTCACACGCTGTTCTCTCCGAACCACCCTTCACAGTTTTACATGAGAAATATCTGCAGTGAAGCCTGTGCTGAAAGATTACCAGCTTATTATGAGAGCTGTTCTCTCATCATCTTCAGTTATAGCCTATTCTCGTCTCGTCTAAACAATTTCTTTTCTTTTCCTCATCAAACAGCCTTCCTCCCGAGAGGCTGAATCATATCCGCTTGTCTCAGAGCAAGCAAAGATTAGTCTTGTGTTGATGTGCTGTAAATGAGATGCACCATCTCCACCTTTAGACACCATGTCATTCTGAATGGATTCAGGAGCTGGTTATACAAACCTCCTCACTCAGTAAACTCAGCAGCTCTTTCCATCTCTTGTTGCCTGCTGTTGCCTCATCATTTTACTGCTGCCTGGGTCCAATTTCAAACTGTTCATTTACAAACTACAAACCGCCGCGGTTTGTACCAGCTCTTGTTTGGCTCACGAGGACTGTTTATTGAAGAGGAAAATGATCAATCACAGTTTCAGAGGAGGAGGTTTTCTGCAGAAAGGTTTGTGTGAAGCTGGAACGCACAGCTCAGATCTGCCGGATTGATACTGACTTCCTCAGGCAGATGTGTTATTGGCCAGACAGCATGGATCCACATTGAACAGTTTCTTCGTCAAAGTCAATTTAATACTCAGTCTTTTTGACTGTCGGTTACAATAAAGACGTGTCATTTCCCCATTAGAAAGCCTAAATGCAAATAGACGTGTTATACATTTGCTTGAGCTGTGTACGTAAAATGTTTCCCACCATTTTCAAACTCAGAAAATGTAAACCCATTTTATTTAAGGTAACTTAAACTAAAACTAAACTAAAACTTTAAAACATCACCTCATCCTTGAGTCACATCCACGATGGTCTTTGTTTAACAATGAAGACAGCATCTTCAACGATCCACGGTGCTTCCCACAACATCAGACTAGAACCCTGGCAGCAAAATTTATAAACTGTATGTTTAAAGGTACAATGCGTAGGATGTGACTAACCTCTGCTTACTATACTCTTTCCTGGAGCTCAGTTAGCCGTTAGCCGGACCTAAGCTGATCTGAGCCTAAACAGACTGGGAGTTTTTGAGCAGTGGGGAAGTCTTGGTGTTGCACTGCCTGTTATGTCCGTTTAGGAAGAATGAATCAGTGTTCGTTTGGTAATGCCTCGCTGCATGTGTAGTATGCAGCTGTTGTTGTCTGAAGTTTTAAGTTTCGGTTTGATCGAAAGTAAACAGAGTTAAGTAAAAAACCTCTCGTCCAGCGTACTCTTTATATTCAACACCGAACAGCACTTACCTGCCTTCATCTTTGACATGATGTCAAAACTGATATTTCTTCAAATTCGATTTGTACACAGATGTGACATATTGTACATGAAAACACAATGCATCTTAGTGCAGTCACTGGCATCACAAGACCTTACATAAAATCAGTTCCACATGATGTGGCAGATACGGTTTGGGGGAATAGACGGTGCTGATATTAGAATCTGGGGAATCTGTATTCAAGGGTATTATGAATTGTGGTATCTCGAGACAAAAAGTCAGCAGTTGTGACGAAGAATTATCAACGGAATAGCCTTAAGTCATTATTACTCATATTTAGATTTCATATTATTATATCTTTATTACTGATTAATAGCATTACTGTAAATAATGCAGCTGGTCAGTTGGTGGTTGGAATGTTGAAAAACTATGTTAACAAATAATGACATATATAATATATAAGAAGGTTTCATATCTTTTAATGGATATTTTACATTGTGTGTTATACATTAAAAATATGGTGAGTGTCTAATACTGTATATGTAAAATCTTAATGTATAATGGCAACTGTGAGTGATCACAGTTACGGGTGGCTGTAGCTCAGGAGGTAGAGTAGGTCATCTAGTAATCGGAACGTCGCTGGTTCGAATCCCAGCTCCCCTCAGCTGCATGTTGTGATAGTATCTTTGGGCAAGACACTGAACCCCAAACTGCTCCTGATGTGCTGGTCGGCATGAATGTATGAATGTGTGAATTACTGTAAGTCGCTTTGGACAGAGAGACATTTAATGTAAATGTAATCATGCAACTACCTCCCATCCCAGCTGTACTTAGTAAAAGCAGCAGTGGCGTGTACCTCAGGTAAATTATTGCTGTGATTGGTGCTGTGTTCAAAATGTTAGGTGTCTTTGTTGTGTTGGTTGCTGGACAAAGTCCACGAGGTGGGTGTAAGACTGTATTTAGAAGCTAAAGCTGTTTACCAACTAAAGTAAGGAGCTGCTCAGCTCATTATCCAATAGAAAGGACCTGATCTGTCCTCAGCAGGAGTAGTAAGTAGTAGTAAGTCTCACCAGTTCATCTCAGTCTTTGGACATCAAGCTGCACCTCTGTCATGGTAACATTTGGTAAAAGCTTTCCGAAACTAACTTGAAGCAAAATTGGTGCTGGATGCAAGAAAAATAGCAATGTTATCAAAGATTTTGGCCACAAAGATCTTCAGATACACAGAACATAAACTGGAGTCTATCTCAAAGACAAGGAGTGAGCGCTCACTAGTGTTACAAATAAACAAAACACGAAGGGTTAGGGTTAAAAGTAGGCCAATTAACATCAATCAAAGCAGAATGACCTGGAGAAAAAAGATAACAGAGCATCCATTTCCACTATAGTTATATCAGCCATGCATCATGGCCTAGGCCTAACTGTCATATCAGAGTCCTCATTAAGGCCTGGACTGGATTTTGTAAGCATATTTTTTCCAACAGTGGCCCTTCGAGGGAGGTCGATACTGTAACATTTGATCTACAAAGATGAGTAGCTGAAATATGGGAAATAACCCCTGACTGAGAAAAAGACTTACTACTAGTCGAATTATTCGTCCATGCTACAAAATAATTTTAGTTGACATGCAAGTGAATAAAATAAGTCTTCTTGCCTTAAAATTGATGTTTTGCAGACATTTCCCCCTTGATCGAGTTAAAAATAAATACCCATAAAGACAAAATTGCTTATAAGTGACTTGAATATTTAACTTGAATGAAGTCAAATGATCTTCCTTTTGAAAACACTAGATAATCCTCTTATAACAAAAACAAGATCAACAGACTTGGTTAGATCTTCCTCTTCTTTTTCGCCATATATTTTATTATTCCATCGAAAACAAAAATAGTAACAGCCCCCACTTCATCCCAGTCCCGTGAACCCAGGCGTCGTTCACTGCAATACTGCAATTATTGATAAACAAATGCAAAAAAACAGCATGTCCATGCAAGGCGAAATATCACCCTAGTGCTAAAATAGAGCTGGAATAACAAAATCAGATAGACAGTTAGTCCAGATTCTTCTAGTCACCTGTGGTACGTGGTTAAAGAAAGGAAAATTTAAACATTTGATTTCACTGCCTCTCAGGACTGCTGGCAGCCTTTCTTGGGGAAAGATGCTGAGTATGTCATTGTAAAATATATGAGGTATAGGGTCTCAGTCAAAGCTGTGGTTAGATTTGCAGTTTTTTGGTGTGTTAAAATGAATTATAGATGGTATGAATTTATACTCCCCAATAACCCAGAGTTGAGCCGGGACGGGAGATGTGTGCGGTTTTCTGTGCGCTCGGTCTCCATGTTTGATAATTGTTTGTTTATCTGTGTCCTCTGCCGCCGCCTGCGTTCCTGTCCATCAGAAGTTGGGAGCATCCTTGAGCAAGACAAACGAGTTTTGGTTGTTCTCACTGAGTCATCACTGTGTGTTAAAGGTGTAATTGGCGTGTTTTATTAGTGGACCTCGGCCTGTGGTATTGCTTGCTCTTTGAGTGACTGTAATGTGCTGTAGCCTTGCCCTTGAATACAGCTGTGAGGATGTGTGTAATAAATTACCTTCTGTCATCTCTGCCTCACCTCGCATCCCTCCGTGCCTGCCGGGGATTGGTAGAGTCAGCAGTAACGGCTTCTCTGATTGGTGGCTGATGGTCGTGGTCCATGAGCGAGCTGGTGGTGGCTGACTCTTTTTGTCAGTGTGTGTGTGTGTGTCTGTCTGTCTGTGTGTGTAGTAGTTGCTGGACAGGCTTAAGTAGGGTTAGGGGGAGGTACTTTAAGGTTAAGCTCGGTGTGCAGAGCAGAGGGAGTCTATTTAAAGGACACCACCAACAAACCTCCCATGAATGATTCAACAATGCTTTGCCCCTCCCCCACCACTCATCAAGATCAGCTGGAGGAAGTGCTTGCTCGGCCAATGGGATTACAGTACTGGATTGACTCTCGTATGTGTGTGTGTGTTTGTGTGTGTGTGTGCAGCTGAGAGGGAGAGCAAGCCCGGACAAGTAGCAGCAGCAGCAGCAGCTCTGCCTCTGTGTTTGTGTATGTATGTGTGTGTGTGTGTGTGTGAAGAAAATGTAGGGCAGCCACTCGTGCTCCCTCCCTCTGCCATCTCTCTCCCTATCTGCTCCTCTGTCTGTCTTTGTTTCCGCGCTGTGTTGCCGTAGCTGCAGTCACCGCAGCTCCACTTCCGTATTTGCAGAGGCTCTCTCTCTCTCTCTCTCTCTCTGTCTCTGTCTCTGTCTCTGTCTCTCCCTCTCCCTGCCTGCCTGTCTTTCTCTCTCTCTCCGTCTCGGCTCACCTCGAGGATTTACAAGAGGGGGGCATGTAACCCTCCCTGAGGAAACCATTGTCTGCGTGAGGGTGTGTGTGGGTGCATGCGTGTATGACTGTGTGTTTTGTGTGTGTGAAAGAGAGGTGAGGTGTGGGCTTCAGGATCAAAACATGAATTCCTGCTGGAAGATGAAGATTCAGGTACAGACTCTTGCTCGTGGTGGTGGTGGTGGTGTTGTGGATGTTTGTCTGTGCTGTGGTGCTGTTGTCGTGTTTACACTTGCATCGTCTGGATTGTTTTTGTTTTTTCCTCAGCTTCCGTCCTTACGTTGTTTGTTGTGTATCTATGCCTCGCAGTGTCACCCGCTGCACCCACAGGCAGGAAGCAGCACTTTCTCCCAAATGTATACTTCTATATGGAGGTGTTGACAATAAAGACATGTCTGATGTCATTGTTTTCAACGCGGCCGCTTCCACCCATGGGTGTATGCTCTGTGTGAGTAGCTTGACATCATATCTACACGCCTAGGTAATAATCACAAAAGAATAGGCGACGCTAATAAAAAGAAATGGGGCTCATCGCAGTTTCCATTCCCTGGTTGTTATGGTGAGGCCTTCTGTCTCTGTGGTGATGGCAGAGCGCTTCTGCTGCAGTAGCCCAGAGATGAAAGAGTTGCCAGGAGTGTGTGGTTTTGTCTATTTGTGTGCGAGAGTGAGAGTGAGTCTGGGCGAGGGGATAAATGGAGAGCGAAATTAACAGAGACAGTCGGAAATGCTCCGTCTGATACCGTCACCGCTGCTAAGCAGGATGTAGTCTGGTTATAAATGTGTTCCTCGGCACATTGGGTTTTTCGCGTCTCGCCGTGTGTTTTCGCAATCACTCAGACTGCTTGTGTGTGCAGCTTGACATTCAGTGCATGTTCCTGGCCGCGCATGCATGACGGTGCTGTATGTGTTTGTTTGTGCGGCGCAGAGGAGCATCTGCCACCTCTTCGGTGTGAAAGGTTGACCCACTTTCTCCTGTGCCTCTGCCCTTTGTTCAGCATGAGTGGGGGTGCATGGAAATACTGTACGTGACTCGTGAACTTGAGCGCCCCATGAGCATTGTTGTATTGACTTTACAGCAGTGTGCATAGCTGCACCTTTTTGTGAGAGCAATCATTGTGTTGTGCAATAATCAGTTTGCGTGCCATGATTGAGTGCTGAAGTACAGGACATTGTAAAACGAACTCAGTTACCCCTCCTCTCTGACTTGAGTCTTTTCTGATTTCTATCTGCTCATGTGCTCCTTCAGTGGCACCCAACTCTGCTTATGGAGTGAAAGTGCAAAGCAGTTCCTGCAGGGTGCTGCTGTCTTCTCCAGGGAGTGTGATTGTTTGCTAATAGGTGCACACAGGAAACTCCAAGCAAGCAGACAGGGAAGGCCTCAGTGGTGGAGTGATCAGATTTGAATATATTTTCCCCTCTCGGTCTACAGCTTAGCATATCACATCATCGACTGATGCACCAAATCACAGAGCTTTGTGTCAAATCTGAAAGCTGGGGGAGGGAGGGAGGTAGGGGGAGATTAATTCAGTCACATGTCATGGCAGAGCTTAAAGCCTGTTGGAGAGGGGAGGAGAAGGAGGGGGCGGAGGGAGAAATGAGGAAGGCCGGACAGGAGAGGATAGCAAGTCAGATGGTGTCATGCACAGGAGTTTGTAGCACACTGGGGGTCTTTCCTGGAGTGCCATGATGGTCGGATCCCTAAGTTAGGGACCTTTGCAACAGTTTTCACTAAAAGGGGCAGTAAGTAAGAATTTTCAGTTGGAGATGTTCCAAAATGATCAACAAAACTTTTGATAGATATCAATTTTCACATTATGATGTCCGTGTATTGTATATATCTACTGGAGTTAGCATGCTAACCAGCTAGCCACATCCCGTCCCAGTTCAATGCTCCTGTGCAAACGGTTACACTCCCCTGGTCCCCGGGCTCCCAGTCCGAACCACTAACTGCAAGGCTAACTGAGTTAATAAGTTACTGACAGCTACAGTTAGCAGAGTGTGTGGCTCCTCTGGTGATACGCTGCATTTTCATTTTTTTTTTGAGTATGAATTTGACGGTTGGCAATTTTTTACATATTGCACCTTTAACTACATGTAATTAAACTAGCAGTTTAGCTGCATTTTTGCAGTAGAATGCTGCTAGTTCAACTACATTTCCATCTGAAGCGTGATTCAAGAATGAAATAACTTTTTTTGCCATTATTTGTGTAGTATAGTTGTAGTAGGCCATATTTATTTAACCATTGCTTTCTTACTGTAGGTAGTGGACACTATGTTAGAATTTCAGACCACATGCGTGTCAATATGATTGTCTTTTGTATAGTTGTCAATAGTAATATTTAGTTAATCTAACTACATTTCTCCCATGGGTAGCTGTGCTCTAGTTGAAAATCTTCCTGTTTGAAATAATTCCTAAGGTTTGTGCTCAAAGTAGCTGCCCCGACACTGCATGTTTTGCCCTGCAGAGCACCTTGATTTTTGCAGCGTCGTCTTCTGCCTATTGTTTTTCCTCTTTTCCGCTTTTTAAAACCCCAGAGCACGATTTCAACAGTGCCAAGAACTGAGGGCTCATGCAGTTAGTAGACAGCGCGCTGGATGCAGAATTTGAAAATAAATAAAAAGAGAAACTTGTCTCAAATGTTCCATTTACTTCAGAACGGGTGTTTGTATTCCCAGCGGGTGCCAGAGCTGATGCTTCTCTGAGCAGCTGATAAGTGCTGCTAGTTGTAAAGAAGCTGTCTGGTGGGCAAAAGAGTCTCCAAGCCCCTTCTAAAGGATCACTGTATTTTTGTTTTATGTCGCTGAATGCAAGTCTCGGTCAATATTTCACTCCTTCCTTTTCTTTGCTGAGTCAACCTCTTGGTTTCTGTGAGAGTTTTTTTTCCCACGAGCCTGTGATCGAGGGATTATATCACAAGGGGGACTGGGGGTTCACACCCTAATAACACACCTAATTAGGAGGCACTGTGCTGAACTAATTACATGTAGCTTGACTTTTTTACACAATTCACGAATAATGACTGATGCCATGTGGAAGAGTCTGACATGGAGTGCAGCTAATGAGGAAATGAAGCTTCACTGCAGAGTCCCAAAAACACTTCACAAAATCGTTGGATCCTTTTTTTTCTTTTTTTTTCTTTATAAAACAGTCACCGACTTCTGATGCTTTCTTTGTCAGATCTGCTTCTTTCTGTTGGACTTTGGTTTTGTTTAACAGCTTAGACTACATCCAGAATAGGTCACTGTCCACGTGGTCCTGCACTGAATGGTCACTGTCTCTCTTCTACAATATCCTGTTTGGACATACTGATGTGATTATGCCTGTGATGAAGAAAGATGAGGGACAGATAGAAAAGGAGGAGGAGGAGGAGGAGGAGGAAGGAGGGGGGAAACCACAAGTTGCACATCCTGTCGGTGAGAGCACAGACATGTTGTTCTCACACAAACACTGAAAAGCTGTAGATTTGAGACTGGGGGTGTTTCCTTCCTCCCCTGCAGTCTCACGTTTCATCAGTTTGATGTGGATTTATGACGCATGCAGACGCACACACACATACACAG
The DNA here is from genome assembly GCA_963678695.2 of Diplodus puntazzo. NCBI lineage: Eukaryota > Metazoa > Chordata > Actinopteri > Spariformes > Sparidae > Diplodus > Diplodus puntazzo. The sequence goes on along the minus strand of OZ023168.1, from coordinate 7,206,979 downwards.
ATGCTGCAGGCTGACACTGTGGGGTTTTGCTGAGCTAATGCCTCTTGTGTACAAAGAATGTAGCCTCAAAGAAAACATACTGCCACGTTAGCCAAACGTTCAGCCGCTTTGTTTGAAGCTACAATCTCAAGTATGTGGTTTGCCGGGTTTTTATTTTTCTCTCCAAAGTGCATGACCTCTCTGTACGGCCATATCCTTTTTCCGACAGTCACAGTTATCCCAGATCTGGTTAGACGTCTGTGGTCAACCAAGTCTCTCTCCGCTTAGTGTTCTTGCTGCGCATAGTTTCTCATCCTTTGACGCCCGGCTGCTCGGCTGCCCCAGTCCGGCTCGGCCTGCATTTCCTCTCTAAGTGGTTGCGAGACATTTGACAGGGGTAGGAAACAACGTAAGGGCCGGCTTCCTTTTGTCGGGGACCTTTGATATTGCTTTTCCTGCCCGTGACCCCTGAGCAGGGAGGAGCTGGTCCATGGAAAGTTTACTCAAATGTCAGCCTGTTTGTATAGTGGCTTACTTGACTTGTCATTTAATTTATGGGTTTTTGGAGAAATTTCTCTGAGGAGCTGAGGCTGTGCAGAAAAAGTCATTTTGAGTCCACTTGTTTGAACCAACTTGTGCAGTAAACAAAAAAGAGGAAGAAAAACAGGATGGCCTCGTTTTTTGTTTTTTTTTTAGATCTGCATTTGGCAGAGTGATCAGCCCTAAGCAGATCATGCCACGCTGATGCCATTTATTCCAGGGAAAGCTGTTTAGATGTAAACGCTGCCCTGTGCTGTCTGCCACAGGCTAAACCCCTCTGTACCTGCAGATCCACAGGCTTTCCTCTGACTCTGCAAAGTTCAACTGTAAACAAAGTGGTTACGGTTGTCTGAGCCAGTGTGCTGTTGTTCCCAGGAAAATCATTTCCATAAACATTTTGATCACGGTGCTCATTTGGGCATGGCGGGTGCAAGGTGACATTGATGCATAGGTTTGTGTTTTACTGTAAGCAGACCATAGGAAACGCTGCAGGAGGTCTGAGAGTCTGAAAGTCTGGCACGCGATTTAGAGCCATTTATGGTTTGATGCCAGCTGAAAGCTGACGTGATGTTTGTACTGCGTTAATCTGCTTCACCATTTCAGGAATAGAATTGGGGAAAAGTTGATTCATAGTGCGTGGTGGTTCTTTCCTGCAAGATTGTCATAATGCAGAAAAGTCTATAATCAGACATTTAAAACCCAATTCAAGACATTAGCGCTCCACGATATATCACTTTAGCAATGACATTAGCCAGACAAGCTAATTTAGCCCTTCCATGGTTTAGATCCATTCACATTAATATTGTGGGATGTGATGAATAGTGTTGCCACTCTGTGGTTTTCCTGCTTCTCAGTGGTTGTAACTGTGTGCCATCTATGATTTCACGAACCAGTTGTTTGGTGGTGAAACATAACAGATGTTAACATGTGCATTGTGTTTATGTTCTAAGCTAGGCTACCTCTTGTGTTCTGGGGAAGATGTGGAAAAGTGTGAGCAAAGTAAAAAAGAAAAATGAATCTGTTTCAAAGTAGTCACACATTGAGAACATTTTTTTTTTGTATCTATCAAGATGCATCGTTAATCATTTAATGATCACATTCGGGCTGTCCTGACATCAGATTTTCACTAGACAATGGCCAAACAAATTCACGATAATGATATTATAGATATTTATAGAAAATAAAACATAAAATGGCAGCAATCAAATCTATTTTCAATTTCATTGACTGTGTGTTTTTTGTTTTGTGTCTTTTTGTGATTTTTTTGTGATTTGTGAAATTACCCTCAAAATACATGAGACAGCCAGTAACCATAACTTGTAAAAATGCACACAAAGAGTAATTACTATCAACTACTCGATCACTTGTAAAGGCAACTAAATGAATTCAAACATCTGATGCACAAGGCACATATACCATCATATGAATTAGTTTAGTATTATTGCCATGATATAATATTGTAATATCACGGTTATCACGAAAATTGCGATATTGCAACACCGCAAAATCACATCGTGGCCTACTGAGTCAGAATCAGATGTTAAGGTGCCGAGACATTCCCAGCCCTGTTCAGGAAGCACACATCCCTTAGCAGGATCCCTTAGCAAGGTTTTCCAAAAAGTAATTTAGGTTTACATCATTGAAATATAACTCAGCATAATGAGGGTTGGCACCAGTAAGAATAACAGAGGAAGAATGAAGACGGATGACACACTCTTTAAAAGTCAGTAAGGTGTATGCAGCGCCACGTCGCCTTTCACAACATCCTCATAGTTTTGAACCTTAAACCGAGGTAAGCGCCCACAGAAGAATCACTTGACTGCACATGAATAGCAAGTAGTAGCAAGTAAACCTTGATACATGACACATTTATATTTACGTAACTCCTCTCAGAGCAACAGAAGCACCCTGAGGTGGAGCAGTGGGTGGTAAACGTTTAACGTACAGCGGGATGTGTAGTGAAAGGATAGGCACAACAGTCAGCCCTCGTGTTGTTTGAGCTGTCAGAGGCGGAGGTGTGTGCGACCTGCGGTGATAGAGAAATTACAGCTTTCCTTGAATGAAGAATTCGGCAGCTTGCAGGGGTCACTCACTGTCGACCTGTAATGAATTTACAAAGAAAGAACCAGACAGGAGAAGAGAGACGAGAAAAGTTGTATCTAATAAACCACCTGCTCATACACGCACACGCACACACACACACACGCACACACACACACAAACCTCTGTTCATTAATTTCACTGATTTAATTCCTTTGACGGTCCCCTCATTACCACTGTCTGATAACTATCATTCACTTGGCTTCTCTGTCTCTTGCTTTATGTGTCTTTTCTTTCTACAATCTCTCGGTCGCTTCCTCCCGCTCTTGTTACGATGTCAGCTATTTGTAGCAGGAGATGATAAAATGAATTCTTCGGCTCTTTTTCAACACAGTAACTGCCACATAAAACAACTCTGTCAGTGTTGGAGGTGCTCAGGGAGGAGCTGCATAGGGAAAGCATCTCTGAAATGGGCAAACGTTTTTCCCTAAAAGTGGTTGTAGAGCTCAGTCGAGAGATGTTTCACTCTGTCCGGAGGGGCCATTGTTGAAAATAGTTTGGACAGAGGCCATTTCCCAAGGCATCTGTTAAAAGGCTCTTTATCGCCCACAATCAATTTTTACCGTTTCAACTTGTCCTTGGCCCGGCTCTTTTCTGTGTCCCAGCTCCCTCAGTGAAGACGCTTGCACACACATCCCACCAATTATCAGTCCAGAAGCACTGTTTTCTTACTCGGTGGGATTCCATTAACCTCTGGAAACAGGTTGCTTGTCATTACGGGAGATTGTGGAGCTGCAGACTATGATTGTGTCTGAGGCAGAGGAAGCTGAAGGCATAAGATAATTATGTCCACAGAGTGGCCTCAGGGAGGTCGATGCTCCTGTTTCAAGCCTGATATTTGTGATAAATTACTAATGATCACAGAAACATTTATATTTAAAAAAAAAAAAAAGTTTTATCAAATAGATTCCATTGCAGCGAAAAAGCCTTGTTGTAGCTGAACAGCTTAACTGTTGTTCAATCACAGCTGGAAAATAAACCAACCTCTGATGATGTAGCCATCCATGTGTCACAATCACTATCACTCTGCTCCTCACCAGAGATGCAGCAAGTCCAGACACGTCCTGGTGGTATTCTGGAAAGTTAAGTCAAAGTAGATGAAATCAGTTCAGGAAAATAAACACAAAGGTACCTTGGAAGTGTCCACGCCTGATATACCAATGCATAACAGAGTATATAAAACACCCCGCGCTGTTCTTTAAGGAACTCTCTTAATTACGTCATGATTCTGACACCAAAATGTACAAGGTGAAACTTGGCAAGCAGCTTTCACCTGTGACCCTGACCAGCCCCAGTTAGTGACTGTGGTTAGGTTGAAACGTGTGTGTGTGTGCGCGCGCGCATGCGTGTGTGCGTGCGTGCATGTGTGTGGGCGAGCGCAGATGGTGTGTGAGCAGCCTCTCCGACTGCAGGTTTCAGGTTTTGTATTCCGAGAAGCTGTTGACCTCAAACACAAACCCATCTTTATGCTCAGCCTGCGGCGTGACGCTGGTGTGAAATGGTGCAGGAACCAGGAAAAGAATTTAACTCTGCGCTGTAGAATTTGTGAACAAAATAAGAGACGTTTGGCTTTGGCCCGTCGAGGTCATTTTCTGACTTTGTTGCTCTTTTCAGCATTCGAGTCACCTTTCACCATCTGCCCCTGAAACAGTATTTAATTTAAGGTGTTGTACTGTTATTATTCCACATGCATTTACATTCTCTGCAGTTAAATTTTGAGGATGCATGTTTATATAGAGCTGCACCGATAAGTTGGTTAAATTGTCGACTCATCTCACGCTTAGTCGACTCATAGAAAATTAGTTGATTGAGCCACAGGTCTTTTAAACAGGTGATGTCCAATTTCTGTCTGTCTATATATAGACAATATAACATCCTTTCTGTCAATGTACAACCTCAAATACACAAATGTCACATGACAGTACAGACACTGATAAAGCCCAATAAGGAAGCAAACGTGGGTATGTGCGTCATTGGTTCTAAAAATCACTCATCACTTCCGCCGTGTACATTTTTGCTATTAGTATGTCGGTTGCATCTTAATGTGCATTTTCACATGCACAAAAAATATTTGACTATTATCAAACAATCCTTCTGCAGTAAACTGAGTATCTTCAGGATTAGGGCTGCTGGTTGGACATAACAAGTTTCTGTATGCATTTTTCACAGTTGGTAATTAAGAAACCTGTAGCAACATGCAGCAAAAGGCCAAAGGTCAGATTCGAACCCTGGGCCACTGCCGTGAGGACACACATTGTATTCAATTTTCAGTGATACTGGTGAAACCAGCAAATATTTAGTGGTCTTCATGTTAAACAGTTAATGGATCATAAAGGTTTGGGGATTTTCATGATTGAATGAGTGTTTCAGCTCCAGCCTCTGACATGAAAGATGCTGCAGATTGCGGATTCAGCTGTTGAAGATAGAAACTTTGGCAACTTAGACACATTTCAAAGAGGCAGGGTTAACTTTGCAAAGGTTTTATCTTTTGAGGGTCTCGCTTTAAAGTGAGCGGAGCCCTTGTCCCTGTGGGCCGAGAACAGAAGCAGCGATCCCTCTTGAATATGACCTCTCCTCCTCTGTCGTACTCGCCTCAGCTTCGTCTTCTTACAAGCCCCAGCCTTCAGAGTCCGGTCTAAAAGTTGTGTTATCAAAGCCTGGGGGTACGAACAGACCCACAGAGGAGGAGGCGGAGAAAGACAGACACGGCGGACTGTGAAACCTGAAACCTTCTTTATCAGAATTATGCATGAGCCCAGAGAATAAGGCCCTTTTATAGTCCGCGGTCATGGTGGCGGTGAAGGTGACTCTCAGACTTTGTACTGTAGGAAACGTGGAGGATTTTGAGAAAAATGGGGTTACAAAGAAAGACAGGGGCGCATGGAAATGGTGTTGATCTACTTCCTTTCTCATCCGTCTGCAGCCTTGCCGCTCTAATCACTGCTGTCTGTAAAAGTCATCGGTCCATTTGTGGCCTTATTATTTCTCAAAAACCCCCCATGTCTGCTTGTTACTTCATTTTTCGGGCCAAGAAGGAAGGATTAAGGGCAAGGATCATCAATTTGTTCCATTCTTTTGGCTGTGCCTTGTTATCCTCGGTTGTCGTCCCCAGTGCAAACTGAATTTTTTTTATCCTCTTCAACAATCTGACAGCTGATATGCTGCACAAATTGCATCCATTGAGAGCCGTATTTACAATTTCGTGACATCGCATTGAAGACATTGTAGGAGGTAATGGCATGGCGATGGAGTAAACAGGTTCATTTCAAACCCCTTGTATAGTAGGAAATGGAGATCATGCCTCTCTTTGCTGTATATCTGCGAAACAGCCAGTGAGGATATACAAAACTGGGTGGTTTTTAGGCCTCACTTCTGTACGTTTACATGTGAAACAAAGCCTTTTACCACTGAATCTGCCAGATAGTGCGTCATACAGGAAGTTGGCAGATTAAAACTTGGAGATAATGGCCACAAGCTTGCAGCTGACATTTTCATTAATCAGGAACCTGCGTATAGATTAGTTTACTCAGAATTTTGTTTTCTTCTTATGAAATCTCTTGAGAGTGAGTCTTTTGCTCATTCACTGTGATCACTCGACTGTTCAGACATAAGAGATGCCTGATGTGTTTTTCACCACCTTCTCTGCACAAAGACGAGGGTGTGACCGCAGTTTAACGGCCAAGAATTTGGTATGTCGCTTGGATGTGAGTGCAGGTATATTTGCGCAACCAAAACACAGCTGATGAAAATGTTTAATCACGTAGTTGGATTTCAGAAATCCTATCCAAGCTGTCATCGTATCAGCGTGGTTGGGAGGTTCTGCGTGACCATTGAGAGAGAGGTGTGTGTGTGTGTGTGTGTGTGTGTGTGTGTGTGTGTGTGTGTGTGTGTGTGTGTGTGTGTTGTGTGTGTGTGTGTGTGTGTGTGTGTGTGTGTGTGTGTGTGTGTGTGTGTGGAAAATAAGGAAGATAAAGATGAAGATGGAGGGCAGCAGGGATAATCAGCGAGTGATGGAGAGACTTGGCACATATCATGGACCTCCATCACTATGGCAACTAGTCACGGCAAGGACACGAGTGTAGCGCTTAAGTAATTAAGAATTGGAAGCACATCATGTAGTCTCTTAGTGGTACGATTTGAGTGTGTGTTTGTACTTGTGGTTCATGACCTTGTGCTGGCAAGGTTAATGTGCTTCCTGTTCAGACAAGGGTGGCAGAGTAACACCTCTGAGAAGTTGTTCAGGGTTGAGACAAATCCTGCCCTTCAGGATTTGTGTCCCTTTCACGGTTGGAAGGCTGACTTAAAAAATTTATTCCAGTATAATTACTGAATACCTGTTTTTAAATGCAGCTTGATGATTTTCCGTTTTGATTACTTCAGTACCAGACATATGCAAATAAAAGTCGCCTCACTGATTTTCTCTTTTGTCAAAGTTTAGGTTTAACTGAAGACCAGAGTGATGTTGTGCAAGACTTGTCAAGTGTCACCTGTGCATGGTTACAGACTAGTTTATTATTCTTTATTCTAGAATTGTGATCGTAATGTTATTAAAGTTGCTTTAATGAAAGGCTGGGGCAAACAGAATGGTCTTCAACCTTAATTTAAACAGGGTTAAAGTTGATGAGGACCTGCAGTGTTCTGAGAGTTTGTTCCAGATTTGTTGCGCATAATAACTGAATGCTGCTTCTCCACGTTTAGTGTTGACTCTGGGGACTGAAAGCAGGCCTGTACCTGACGACCTCAGAGGTCTGGATGGTTCATGACATAGCAGCAGATCAGAAATGTACTTTGGCTCGAAGCCATCATTGCTTTATAAACCAACAGCAGGATTTGGAAATCTATTATTTGACTGACAGGAAGCCAGTGTAATGATCTAAGAACTGGAGTGATATGATCTACTTTTTTGGTCCTTGTTAGGACTTGAGCAGCAGCGTTCTGAATCAGCTGCAGCTGTCTGATGAATTCTGATGGAGTCCTCCAGAGAAACCAAGATAAATGCATGGACAAGTTTTTCCAAATCCTGCTGAGACATAAGTCCTTTAATCCCTGATTTATTCTTAAGGTGATAGTAAACTGACTTTGTAATTGTCTTAGTGTGGCTGCACACTGAGTCCATGATTACACCAAGATTTCCGGATCGGTTTGTAGTTTTCAACATCACAGGATGAAGCTGAGCAGAAACTGTAATTCATTCTTCCTTGGCTCCAACAACAATTATTTCAGTCTTATCTTTGCTAACTAAAGAAAACTCTGGCATATCCAACCATTGATTTATTCAATGCATCTACTCAGCGTCTGTATGGGATTATAGTCCCCTGGTGATATGGTTATGTAAATTTGTGTGTCATCTGCATAACCGTGGGAACAGATTTTGTTGCTTTCAATTATCTGAGCTAGAGGGAGCATTTAAATGTTGAACAGCAGAGACCCCGAATGGAGCCCTGGGGTACCCCGCATGTCATTTTTATCTGCTCAGACACAAAGTAGTCTCTATCATTAGGATATAGATAGGATTTAAACCAATTTAGTGCTGTACCAGAGAATCTCACCCAGTTTTCCAGTCAGTCCATTAGTATATTGTGGTTGAACATGTGAAACACACCACTGAAATCCAGTAATAGTAAGACTGAAATTTTGCCATCTGCTTGTGTTGTAAATGAATGTCATTGAGTACCTTGACAAGAGTGGTGTCAGTGCTGTGATGTGTTGTAGGAACACGGTGGTAACACTTAATAGTCATCAATAATAAATGATGCATTTATAGTTAATTAAACTTGTGAACAAACAATGAATTATTTAAAACCATTTATTAAGCATTTGTTTATTGTAAAGTTGCAACTGATGTGTCCAATACTTAGTAAAAAGTTAATAAATTCTGTCTAGTTCATCTGTAAACATTATTTGAACGGCCATAACATTTTGCAGTTGCTTCATCAATTCTTTAGCATTTCATTTGATTAGTTTAATCAACCATACGTCTACCGTGTATTAATGTTGGTGAAGTCTCACCACCACAGTATGAAGAAAAACTTATCCGATATTAAAAGAATTCATTCATTCAGTCATTATATTGGGGAAAATGGTAAGATTTAGAGGAAAAGTCTTAATTTTCAAGAAAATACATCATAACACTTGACTTTCTGACTATCAATAGGTTACTGTAGCCTTTTTTTGGACCGCACATCTCCCATAACATGCATAACACATACTACAACAGTGTAGGACAGGTAGATTCTGGCTGCCTCTCACATCATTTGCATTAAGCCCACTTTAATCAGTTTCTGATGCCACGACTGAAAAACAGGTCCCTGCTGTACTCCAGCTGCTGCTTCAGAACACATCTGGTTATTGACTCATACATCACTATAATGATTTTATTGGCTTAGATAATAAGATCTGGGGCTTATTGATGAAACCTGTAACTTCATACAGGTTTCACCAATAAAAAAGACGGACCGCTCTCATATGTTTGTTACGACAGAGTATTAAAATCCTTTTTTCTCTCAAAATATTACCACCTTATTATGGACACTTCAGATCTGTTTTTCTATGATGTGGCACTAAAACAATGTCAGTCTGTTGGACAGATTGCTGAAAATTTGGTTCAGTCATTCATGCCCCTTTCTGGTACGAGTTGTAATAAATCATCCTCCGATGTTTCCTCTAGCACAGTCGTCACGTCAAATTTTAGAAAACATAGTTGAAACAACTTTTGATTAAAAAAACATCCTTAAGTATTAGCTCGAGTTGAATTCTCTCTGCGAAGGACTACCAGTTGATTATGTGATCCCGGTTATGTAATAAAGCTGCCATGTGTGGTCTCCTGTGAACTTGATGGGAGGTTGGAGGACATTTTGGGGCCCTAACAGTTTAATCTGTCCATGCTTCTCTGTCTACAGTCAGTTAAAACGCTCTCCCCACTGGGCTGATTTCCCTTTGTAAAGATTTGTTTGTGTCCAGAACACCACAGCCCTGTCAGAGCTGGTGTGAACTCAGCGTTATGCAACTGTGATTGATCACTCATTAAGGAGTCACGCAATGCGTTTAATACCAACACTGAATGCAGCACAGCACCCTGGTGGCTGTGTACCCGAGTCCCTGATGTAAGCCGAGAACACTGGGAGGGAATCGAGGAGCCTCGAAACAAAACTTAACAGCGCTGAGAGCTGAGTGTGCTGGCCTGCTTCACTCACTTGGTAGTGATACCAACATTGTGACACCATTTAATTTGGACTTGGATGGATGTGTTATGTAATCAGCTTGTCCTCCTTTTATCGCGTGCCAGAATGATTTGATTTACTAACTTAAGACGCTCACAGCCCCCCGAGCTGCTGAGAAATGTGGCTGTGCTGCGTTTTATTGTTGTGTTTGCTCGTTAGGAGACAAACCATGAATCGGTCTTCCAGTCCTGCTGGAGCTCCTCACAATATTTCTTCTTTCATATTTACATATCTACACCATTAAAACTGTCAAAAAATTGGGAGAGAGAAATGTGTGAATGTGTGTCGGTCCAGATTGAAATATTTCAGCAACTATTAAACTGATTGCCATGAACTTTGTTACAGTCATTGTACCCAAAGGATGGATCCTGGTGACACTGATCACGTGATGTTTGCTGTAGCTCACCCAGCATGTCGAATTCTTTTTTTTCTAGAATTAGTCTATCATTGATGTATTCGCACATCATTTTAGAGACATTAATGGAGACGAGACAATGAATCGTAGTGACTATATCTCAAGGCCATGATGGAGTTGACAGTTTTTAATTTGAGTAAAACATCTTGACAACTGTTGGCTGACTTGGTTAAGACATTCATGCCTACCTCAGGATGTTTTGTAATAACTTATGCAAATGCTAATGCGCTAATCTAACCTGGCAGGAATAATAAACATGGGGTGCTTTTCATCACGCTGTGTCTCCTTGTCTCTTCCTCACGTCTTGGCTCTTCCCAGCAACGATGCGAGGAAGGTTGCAAGGTGTTTCCTCTCTCCTTGCTCTCCGTCTCCTCGGGGTGCATTTAAGGAATTGGACGATCCTCCGTGATGGTGGATTGGGAATGATTTCCAGGTCACAGGAAAGAGAGAGGACACAAGGAAACATACGTTAGCACAATGGGCTCTTCCTATTTACCCCCTTTTTTTTGACTTTTGAATTGTTCTCAGGATGCCATCTTGAAAGGTGCCTAGACACGAGGAGGATTGTGTAATGTGTTAAGGAATGGAGGATGTGCAAACTGAAAAATGAGAAGAGGAGAATGTAACTGCTGAACATCAGCATGTTAGCATGCTAACATTAGCATTTAGCTCAAAAAATATCCACTTGTATTTTTACACATGCAGGCCCTTCATCTTGTCAACCGTTTATTCCCCTTGCGTAGATTTCCTGTTCCGTTTCAAATAGTCAATTGTGAATCATGTCAAACGAGCAGTCACTGTGCTGCTCCATGCATCACAAACAAAGTGTCACCTAGATAAATCTGAGGCATACGCCGGTTCTCACTGTGCAGAGTTCATATGCATATTGAACTGCTATTTTCTCTGTTTCTGAATGTGCTTTTTTCACTCACTGGAGCTCTCTATCCTTTTCTCTTTTTACAGAATGAAAAGCCCCTGGGCCATTCTGCAAGCAGGTCCAGCAATATATCAAAGGTGAGCAAAGCACACACACAAATGGAAAAATCTCAACGAGTGATGTATGGCTGTCCTCAACCACGGAGAGAGAGAAGACAGAGAACACAAAAGAAGTGAGGGCAGTGGTGAGATGAGCTGTGGAGGAGCACAGAGATTGACAGGACAGATATAGGCGCCGCTGATGGATGACATGCCTCTCTCGCATCACAACCCCCCAATAAGAGCTGATCTCTGAACAGACATGTCTTTACACCTCAGCTCCCCAGCTCAGCATGCCTCTCAGTCAGACTGGTCATGGAAACGTTTTTTTCTCTGTGTCTTTCTCTTCTTTGTCTCCCCTGTCCCCCCCGCTATCGCTCCCTCGGGCAAAGCCTGCATGACTCCAGGGATTCAATCCTTGTCCTCCTGAGCCTCTAACAGGATAAACCCTTTACCTGTGCTAATAGATGTCATGGTCACTTCATAGCCACGGGACCGCTCCGGCAATAATGTGTGATTCACAAGCCAGCCACCATTTGAACACGAGCAGTTGTAGGTTTAACCAGTTTTTCTGCACTGGTGATTTGATGGTGAAGACCAGAAGTGAACACATCCAATGTCCACTACAGTCATCCGGTGCATTTCTTAAATTGCGTTGTGTGCACAATTGCAGTGGGTACAAAGTCTGTCAGAGTCTAAGTACAACTGCCACATAAACATTTGATAAGAGACCTTTGGTAGCTTATGATATAATAATGTTGACTGTTATTATGTAACATCAATAACAGTAAAAAATTATGACTAATTTACTGCCTTGACTTCCCTGTTCATAAATTGAATGAGGCTAAAGTCAGCTGCTGGCGTACTAAGATTAGCTTAGACTGGAAAACGAGGCGAAAACGACTTGCCTGGCTCTGTTTGAAGCATCCCAACAATCTGAGCAAAAACTGAAGTGTAAAAATGCCGGTTAGACTTGTATTTTTATTGTATGTGCCCTGCCATTTTACGTTGAAGTTACGAAGTTGAAAGTCAAAGCTTGGAATGACATCATATCAGTTGACCGCGTCTGTGTCCACGGATAGAAGTTGGACTGTATTTTGTGTGATAATGATTTAATGAGACACAAATAAGACAGAATTGCTTACAAACAGTTTATTCTACAGCGTTCACAGAGCAGACATCTTGGATTTTGATGTCCAGGCTGGTGAGGTGCCTCCAACTTTACAATTAAGAAATCTAACTTTGTGGGTTGTTCCAACTTGAAACACTTCAAATGAACGGCACTATGTTTCTTTATCAGGACCACTAACTTCCTGGGTTCTCCACTGGCCTCCTAGTTACTGGTCCTGGCCAAGAAAATAACCCAGCACATAACATCCTGTTCAGCTGTAATTTGTCATTTTTACTCTCACAACAGACTAGACAGACTTATGAGTGGTATCAATCTTCTCATCAACCTCTCAACAAGAAAATAAATACGTGTATACCCCAAAATGTCAAACTGCATCTCAAAGGGTTTCCAACAGCGTATGGTCTAATATCTGTGCAGGGAGCCGAGTCAGTCTGGAGTCTGCTGTGGAATGACTGATCTGATGGTTTGAAGTGGTTTAAATGAAGTGAAAAGTACCTTGTTTGGATCAGATACTGATCTTGCAGATCAGCTGGGATGACTGTAAGAATTTAAACTAGTTTGGATAGGAAGACTGAAAGTTTAAATATGGGAGGATTTCTCGAGTCCCAGAAGTAGCTAACAACGTTCTACAGTCTTTCTACGCACAAACATGCATGAGAGGGCCAACAAAATCTCAGTGCCAGGTTTTACATGTGTGAGTGGCGAGGCGGATTTAATTAGTTTCTGGACACAATACATTGTCATTGAATGTCCTACCTTCTTAGCTATTCTTCGGATAAATGTGTGCATAATGGAGTGATGGACATGAAGTACGAACAAGGCTCTTAAGTTTGACAGCCTTAATTAATAATCAGCAGTCTGTCTGCCAGCTGGTGTTTCCTGCTCCGTCCTAAAGGGAAATACCACTGACTGGCAGGTCTTAAATCTGTATTAATTGTTCTCTAGGCGCATTAGTCTGCCAGGAGTCTCGACGGTTAAGGAGGAAGGTTGCTAGTTTGAGTACCTAAGAAGAAGTCCTCTGCAAACTCCTGACAGATATTGTCAATGACTTGCGGTGTTATACTTCTTCATATCCGTGAAACTATTTTCCCTGGAAGTAGCTTGAATCAGAATATGATCTGTGCGACTACAGTAGATTATTTTATGCATGTATGCAGCTTCCCCGCTCCCTGCAGTATTGGCAGGATGAAATGGAGGATTTTCATATTTGCAGCAGTGACTCAAATGTTCCTTTTTTGCTGTAAGAATATGAAATGTAGGTCCAGTTCATTTATGTTGAACAGTGCCCGATAATGAAAGATAAAGATGCTGAAAACATACAGCTAGCAAGAACGTCCGTACATTCATGCCGGTTTATCGTAGGATCTTGAGGGACGCCCGATTTGTTTTCCTTCATTTTCCACATGAGCTCCAGCCAGACACAAAAACAGGGACACCAAAACAAACCCTGCATTGCTTCACATGGCACAGATTCAAGCTGAATCACATCGGCTCGCGTCAGATCAAATCAAAAATGAATGCGCTTGTATCCAATTGTTGACCTACTTAAAAGATATCTCTCTGCATAAATAACCACAGCGCCGGCTTGCAGAGGGACATTTCATAACATCTCCGGCTTGGCGTGACACTACAGTCTGGATTATTTGTATGTGAAAGCTCAGACATCCAAAGAATTTGATCATTCTGTCAAAGCACCTGCTCTACTTTACAGCTAAAAATGCTTTGGGTCCTTTTTTGGATTTCGAGCTTCTGACTTTTCAGCGTGACAGTCGCTGAACTGTTGGCGGTTTCTTTAATGCAACATCCTCTCTGAGGTTGACTCAGTCAAACATCTTCTCTCTAGGCATCTGGCTAGTTGTGACAGTCCCGCTGTAGTACCTGTCAGGAGACTCACCAGGAGAGAGATTTACATAATAACAGGAAAACAAGCTGCAGCAGTTAGCCAGGGGGTGAATTGTTTCATGAAGAGGATAATCACGCACAGCGACGGCCTCACTGATGGAGGCAACACGGTGTGTGGTTTTAGATATGCATGTACACATGTGACCAAAGCCAAATACTCATTCTCTCTCATGTGGGTTCATTTATTCAGGTGTCTTTTATCAAGCAGTTTAGAAAGAGATCATCTGGAGAGTTGTGAAAGACAGGTGAAGTTAAGGGCAAACAATTTACGTTAAATAGAAGAGTGGTGGCTGTAGAATATGGCATAAAAGCAGCTCTGAAAGCTATAGCGGACTGAGGATTGCCCGGTGATTTGGCAGGAGTAGATTTTCCACTCTACGAGGTCAGGAGGCTTAGCTCTAGCCGTTTCTCTCTTTAGCACCATGCCAGGGAGCTGTGCAATGCCTCCTACTCTGTTTGGGAAGGAATTAAACTATTACAGTCCTCATAAAGACACAAAGCACCGACCCAGCGGCTCTGTGGGCTGCGTTGATATTGGGCCAAACATCTGCCAGTGTTCTAATATTCAAGCATGTCAGAATCCATCGCTGCCGTTCACGGCACAAGTCGGCCCATCTGATCTCTACAGGATGGGTTCTGCTGGCCAGTTCACTGGTGTTGACACCAGGCACAGGGCCAAGCCAATATTTTGAAGAAAGGGAAATGAATTGTTAATTTCTTGGAACACGTCATAGTTTGTTCGCTGACTTCTTGGCAGGATTGCTCTTTTCTTCAGGCTTCTGCTGAAGCTGGCTCTGGCCTTTGGAGACAAACCAGACTATAATGGTTTTATTGCAAAATGCTTTCGGTGAAAAATGCTGTAATTGCCTATTTTTCATGATCCATCTTGAAGACGTACACAATCTTCTTTTCAGGCAAATCTTAGCGATCAAGTGTTTTGTGTCTTTTTTTTACTTCTGTTCACAAACTGCACATAACCTCAGAAACACAACATCAAGAGAGCTCAAGAAGTTCAGACTAAATATGATAAAGGTGCTCTTTAGTGTCGAACACTGAAGTTCGAAAAGGAGAGAAATCCAAGGAACTCTCTTGGCAGCGAGCCTTTTGTTTAGATGTTTATTTCATGCTGAAATTCTTAAAAACATTGACGGTGAATGTTAAAAAATGAGCTGAATAGCAGCCCACGCAAAGCTGCACAAACAACCGTCTTCAGAGTGAAACAAAGGCTTTCACATAACCTCTGTGACGAGCAGATCGGCGCTGCTTGAACAAGCCGTCAGACAGCTAGATGGCTGCGCTGATTGGACAGATGCTGCGGCTCATCCTTGGGTGACGCACTGTAAACAATGCAACATGACTTATAGCTTGCCACGTGGCGGATGAGGAAGAAGCTCGTGCCACAAAGGAGCAATCTTTGATGCAATGCCGTGTTTTAAAGGAGACCTACTATGCTTATCACTTTTCTCCTTTCCTTCGGTGTTGTATATATTCTTGTGCGTGTAAAAGATCTTGATCGTATTCTAGTAGTAACGCTAAATGAACTAATAAACCTGAAAATGAGCATAACACGTCTCCTTTAATGGTGCAAAATGGAGGAATTCATTTGGTATTGCAAGGCTTACTAATAAATATGATAAATGTATTTTGTCACAAAATATGTAAGAGAAATTGAGATGCGAGTGTGGCGCGACAGTGTTGTTGATGAGACCCGGTGACCCCTTGAGGATGTTTTGTTCCGTCTTCAAGGTCGTGAATGAACTGCGATGCTTATTTTCTGTGCTGCTTTTCTGTTGGCATCTGGTAAACAGCTGGTCCATTCACACAGTGAATATTCGGCGATTGGTCGGAAGCTTCACACTGGGCGGTGATTCATTGTTTCTGTTTAAAGGTTATTCTTTGAAAAAGGCCCTGGTGGCCGGTAAACAGAGACGGCAGGAAGGTAAAACCAGTGGAGAAGGGGGTGATTAATGCAAAGATGAAGTGTAGTCAAGGAGAGGAGTTGAATTAGTAGTTATGACGATGAATTGAGAGACTAAGCACAATAATCAGGTGTTCATACAGTGAGAATGTGATGTGAGGAGGGACATCACCCAGCACATGGATGGAGGTGCCGAGGAGTAAATGTGCTTCTTTTCAGTACACGGTTTGAAACGAATGTCAAGGCCACCTGTGTCAGGTGGCCTTGACACTCGTTTCAAACCGTGAACTGAAAAGAAGCACAGACCCTCGTTGGCTCCCCTCAGGTCCTCGTCTCAATAGAGGGCGGTTGCAAGAGAGCAGATGCTTAATAGAAGTCTGAAAAGGCCGTTCGGAAGTTTTTCATCGGCATCTCCACCGTGGTGTCATCAATTCTGTTGTTTGACCCTGCTCTGAGACAGAGTGGGTTGTGTTTTCTCGCCTGCGTACATGAATGATTAACAGAGCTGGACGCAACTGGAACATTGTGTTTGCACTGCTGTCATAAAAACACGAAAATAAAGATACTCTTTTTTAATGGTTCATATTCAGATTTGAGTCACATGAATCTTTTGCTCGGCACGTGTCATCGGTTTTTTAGATGTAGCACTCGCTGCAGAATACTAAAGTTTTATGGCTTTAATCTTTTCCTAACTCTCTGCCCATTTAACATTTATAGTCCAGACTACTGCAGGAGCCCTGAACAGCAGCCTTGAATGTGAACTATACAACAACCTAAGAAAATAACATTTAATAACAAAGGGAATGGAAGATATGGTGAAGGTGCAACCTTGGATGAACTGTTGCAGCGCGACAGTAGAAAAAGAGAATCAGAGCGGTTAATGGGAAGCTGCGCTGTTAGTGAACGGAGGGAAAGAAACAGGCCGAAGGGCAAAAATGGACATTGAATTTTCTATTGATCAGTGTCAGGCCGCGAGCTATAAATTCTCCAACGGTTTGAAATGAAATCAATAGGTAATTAGTTTCTTACTGAAATCACCAGGCCCCCCCTGTCTTTATGTTAGCAACTCAAACACCATCTGATACTGCTCTTTACCATCTATCCCTATCCAGACTATACGTCTGTCACTCTGGGATGTCAGACAAATGAAGAGGATTCTTTCTTCAACTCAAACTATTTATTTTTAACTATTTTTCAGCTGTCAAAATGTCTCTTATAGTCTCGTATAGCGTCACCAGAGATCTGGGGTTTGTGAGACTCTTTTTTTTCCTCAGTGAGCTGGATGCAGGAGATTTGGTGAATTTTCTTTCATATTAAAAGTGATTCACGGGCACTAACTCTGGAACTGGAGACCCATCTGAGGCTACTGGTGGTGGTAAAAAGACAACTGGAGCACGAGGAAGACAAACTATCAATCTGCCCATTTAAAGCTTCAATATATAAGAATTGTCCAGCTGTGGAATTCACAGTCAGAATTAACAGGCAGCAGCATGTCACCAGAATAACCGCTCCATGTAGCTGTCGTTAGCTAGTTAGCGTAATTAGCCGTGCATCTGGTGGTCCTCCAAGGGGATTGTTGGTGTTTACAGCACTAGCACAGGAATGTTGAACAGTTATAGGCTGTTGCTAGCTGGTTAGCATGCCAATTCATTAAATATCTAAACACAATACATGATTTTAGTTGATTTTTTTTAAGGTTGTCAAACAAAATTCTTACACATTTCCCCTTTAAGCAAATTTACCCAAATGTTGAGCTATTTCTTTGAGGATAATTAGAGTTTATTGCACTTTAGATCTTAGTTCTTTAGTGGTGATCATCTTTTCTATCAGTGATATAAACGAGTTCTGCAACATTGCATATAAGACAGACGGGGCAAGAAAAATGGACAGCCGGACAATCAGGTTGGTTTTAATGATCCAGGAAGGTTGAATGTGCTTTTAAAACGAAAACAAAAGATGTTTGATTTATTGCCCGAACCGACTCCCTGGCTGATATTTGACCTTTCATGCTTATCGTAGTCGCACAGTTGTGCACGCAACTATGTAGGTGCACAACTGTGCTACGAGGGGTTTATGCCACGTTCAAATCAGGTCGCTCAAATCATAATTACAAGCAGCCCCACAGGGGAGAATCTTCGAGGTCAGCCTCTGAAGTCCAAATTGGAGGCAGTGGGATTTTTCTGACAGCCACAGTATCTCCCACTCGATAAAAACAGCTGCAGAGGTGCGACAGAGCAGTGGCGAAGTGGCTACGGAGCCTTCATTAGCATCCAAATAAAATCCAATATTAACACTAATGGAATCACTTCAGGTCATTTAAAAGCACTTGCACAGTTTGTGTCTTGTTTCGCTTGTTAACAGACCTCTTCGCTGCTGCATTACTCTGCAAAAGCAATGAATTTACGGTATATAAGTGGTCTGACTGCAAGGCTGGAAGCATCTTGGAATAATCCATTAACACCTATAAACTGGAGTATTTCCTGTGCATAGTTCACTTCACGCGGCTTAGTTACCAAAAATGATCGACTTTTCTTCTAAAGTTGTTTACATAATATTGCTAAACTGTTCAATTATTTACAACCTGTCTGACAGCTTTTATTATTTTCTTCAGAACAGAGGGAATTATCATGTTTAATACACCTTTGATCATCTGACGGCTTGTGCTTCTTTTCAGACTGTGTTCCCTCAGCAGTAAACCTGTCTTGTAAATATAGCCCAAATTGTAATAAACCAGAGGTTTCCTTTAAGATCAAAGACCATTTAAAGTAATCCCCGCCATGTCCTTGTGTAAAATAAATACTGGTGAGAGCTACAATACATAAAGCTGAAGGTATTTTTTAATAACAGCCGTGTACCTGCAGGTGCATCTGTTCAGAAAGTCTCTGCGGAGGCTGAACGAGTCTACAGCCTCGCTTCCTCCAGCTGTGCTCCTCTCTGCGCCTCATTCTTCATAACTCGCCCTGTCTCTCAGTCTGTCTCCCCCGAGCCTCGCTCCGTGGCAGCCTGGTGTTTTTTCGCCTGATCTGTGACGTGCCCAGGCAGATTTTGCCTGGCACTGCTTTAATCAGATAGATTAACTGCCCTGTATTGTGTTTTTCCTTTTTATCATCCTGTGCATCGTTGCGTGGCATGCCTTTACAATTTCAATTTACAATCAGATTCAGCCACTGATAGCCTGATAATTCTCACTGCTCAGGATGCTGTCCTGGCAACACGAGAGCCATGATTTGATCCCGTTTGTTGAATAATGCAGTGCGTGTTTCTGTCGCTGACTTTTTTGCGGATGTGTTTCGTTCCGCAGGCGGGGAGCCCGACTTCAGTCAACGCTCCGTGCAGTTTCTCGAGGACGTCGGTTTCCCCCTCCAGCCAGGACATCTGCAGGTACACACTTCAACCTCACTCCACTCTGAATCTACTTATCCGGTCATTACCGGTGAAGAAAAGCATCAGTGTGGTGCTGGTGTACCTTTTACCCTTGAGCTTTCAGAATTGGACATACCCTTGGTTGCCCTAAAATTATTTTTAAAACAACAAATATCAGCAATATCAACAGTGATGTCTATTTTCATGTTGAGACCCAGCGCAGAAAACTTTTATCTCCTCTTTTTTCTATTTCCTTTGTTTTTAAATGCATGATGTCTTTTCCATTTCTCTCTTTTGTTCTTTCCAACTCCTCCTCCTGCCGTCCTTTACCACCGTCATCACTCACGCTCCTCTTTCATAACCACACACGCACAAACACGTCCACGGCAGCAGTCAGGATCAGGACTGTCACAAGCAGACTGCAGTGGTTCTGTTGAGTTCTAACGGTAAATCCTGTCAAGGTTCAGGAGGCATTTCCGTCACCACCCTCTGCATGGACGGCCCGCCGTCTTCCAAACATGGCAAACAACGAGACTGGCTCTCCCTGATACGCCCCTCCTCCGTCAACGTCAACCCTAACGGCTCGCTCAGGTTCTCCGCGTCTCTGAATGACGTGGGCCAGCGCGTGGACAGTCTCTGTCGAGGTCTGCACTTCATAGATCGCACCTGCTCTGAGGGCGAGCTGGAGCTGAAGCCCGAGCCCGCTCAGCCTCCTGTTTCTGATCGGAGGGCGCACACGCTCAACAGCAAGCTGGCTGCAGCACCCGCACACCAGAACCCAAATCCATCCTTCTCCACCCGCACCCAGCCCCACCTCGTCCCCTCCTTCACCAACAACTACAAATACATGCTGGGCGTCCCCTCCGCCAATTGTCTCCCATCTGACCCTCCTCCTCCCCTCTCCAACACCCACCTCCACCCTCATCATTCTCCGAGCGCCAACTTCCTCCGTCTCCTCCTCCCCTTCTCTCGATCCTCTACCTCGGCCAGCCTGCAGTGCTCCGAGCTGGGCAGCTACGCCTCTCACCTCCACATCACCAAGTCCTCCAGCGCCCTGCTGGAAGGCAGTGAGTCAGGGTTTCCCCCTGAGGATCTACTGGGAGACGACGATGTGTTTGAGGAGGACCGGCCCAGTCCTGCTCCAAAGGGCAGGGACCAGCCGGCGACCCCAGAAACAGTCGCCGAGGCTCGGCCAGGTTTTCTTCTCGCCCCCCTGTGCTATATGGATGAGGACAGTGACTTGGACTGCTGCCCATCCCCTTTGTCAGAGAAAACTGGGCCACTTTCACCCTATTCGCTGCAGGGGGACTGCTGCAGGTGGGTGACTGTCTGGATGGTATAGTCCACACCCACCCTTCTTGTGACTTGGTAGCATCCAGTGCACCCCTGTGCCGTCACGTGGCAGTGAACCCCAGAGCCCTGTGGAGTAGTGGAGAGCTTCTCATCCTGTAGTGTATCTACCCAGCAAATATCCTACACCACAGCAGTACTAGTCCTGCTCGGAGTGGAGCTGCTTATCAGAAGGACCTGGCACATAGACAATTTAGTCTACACACACTGCAACACCTCCTCCTGCGCCTCCTCCCCGGCTGTCCTCATTCAACCCCTCGTGTGTGTCTAGAACAGATAAAACGTGACTTCATATCATTCCATACCATTTCATTGCACTCGCTGTTTTTTCCTCGATCTGTCACGCTGTGTTTTTAAAACAATTTTTCATTGTCACTGGATCGATGAGGCATTAAACTGTCTAATATCGTGTGATTGATTTCAGCCAGGAGGTGTGAGCTTTGCGGTAGAGGCAGGAATGGGAGGGCAGTGGCGATGCTGAGGAGAAGATCAAGGGGCAGAGGTTAGGGGAGAAAATGTAATAGAATTGAGGAGCAGGGTGTGGGTCTGTCGGGGAACAGAGGCAGATGGGGGACAGTAAACAACGTCGAACCGATGGAGTCTGTCTGATTGGGTCGACAGGGCCGTCATCAGTCTTTTTCACTTGGCAGTTTGTGCTCAATCTGATGGCTGTGTTGGTAAAGACAGATTGTGAGTAATATTTGATTACAGAGCAGGTCATGGCTGCATGGCCCCCACAGATGAGACTCTCTAGCAGAATTTTTGATTCGGCTTAGATCCCATTAAGCCCTTCTGGGTTAAAATACGTCTCTTGATACTCCACACGAGAGTCTTAAACACAGAGGAATGTCAATTGTAACGGCTGTCTTGCTTTTCCCATCAGCGTCTGTGCAAGTTACTCCACTCCAGATTATACGTCAGCCGTGGCCTGATGGAGAAACCCGAGCTTAGAACTGGAAAGGTGAAGGTCTCAGATCAGGAGGCAGATTATTGGCTTCAAATAGCCTGCGTAGACGCTGACTGCACACACACACACACACACACACACGCACACACACACACACACACACACACACACACGTGTGTACACAAACAAACACACCCGTGCCAGCTTTCAGTCAGGTGGCTAGACACGTGAGCTCAGAACACAAGCTGACCTCACCTGTTAGACAGCCCGCGTGTGTGTGTGGGTGTGTGTGTGTGGGTGGCCACTTGTTTTCACCTATGACTGGCAGGTGAATGATGGACTATGGACTATGTTTTAGATAGTAGTAGTCTGATAAGAGGTTGAATCGGCCTCTTTCATTATTAGAAATGTCACCTTGGAGAGAAACTTAAAGGTTCATAACATGTTTTACATTCAGTGTTTCTATGGATATAGGCCTGTGCTGCTTGACATGTTTCTGCCAGATCAGCTGATCTGCAAAAAGCGTAGATGAACTGAATGGATGAACTTCCTCTCTCAGTTGATAGATATAGCCAACCTTAAGTAAATGGCAATTATTACAGTCAGGCTCACGTTTCCTTGCTTCGACCACATTTTCACCTTATCCAAGTTCTTCCATCCTGCTTCACCTCTTTCCCTTCTTCTCCTTTTTAGTCTTATGACTTGCACTCAGATGCAAACAAAACAGTATGCCTTTAGTATGCAAAAGAATTCCACGGGGTTACCTTTTTAGCCTTTACATCTGACACTATAAACCAACTGGAGTCTATGTACTTCCATAACCTTCCTCCAAAGGATAAGTTTCTTCGAAGCAGATTTAATATGCTCTTTTAAGGCAAGCATCACACAAGTGGGAAGGAGAAAGGGAAGAAAGGGGAAGATGGCTTCCGGTGGTGCAGTCGCTAATTGAATTGTGCTTTTGCTCTGATCAGCGTGTCTCTGGCAGAGTGTAAAGCCTCAGACTGAAAACAGGCTGAGAACAAAACGCTTCAGACGTCACTCCTCTGCCCCGTACCACCTATAAAAGATCTGTTTAGCAGAAACGCAAAACAACAGATTGGTGCTGCAAAATTCATTTAAAAAGTAAATGCATAAACATTTCAGGACGGGGCGGGGGGCAGAGCAAAAGAAATGGCTTGAGGGATGTTCAAGCGACACGTAGAGAGAGCGTGGAGTGCAAAGAAGGGGCTGAACGCCGCAGGAAAAAAAACTACAAGGAAGCAGACAAGAGGGAACAGGAAGAACGGGGAACGCCTCGACAGGGCTGAAATGTTGCCGAGCTTGTTTCCCCCTCAGCCCGTCGTGCTCGTGATTTCCCGACTCTGTTTTTCTTCTCACATTTTAATGTTGACATACTCATAGCGGCGCCTCTGCCATCCTCAAATTGCTGCTAAACAGGGTGTGTTTCGGCTGTTCAAGGGAGACAAATTAAATATTAACTCCCCCCCCCCTTCATGCCTGACAGTGGTTGGAATGCGCTGCTGCTTACTCAGACGCAGTACATTTAGCTGTGAATTTGCATGAGGATCTGGGATTACTCTGTCTAATGTAAGGACCAAAGAGACGCCAAATTTGTGTGATTTTTATCTTCAAAGTGTAGTTTGAATCTTAAGCCTGCGCACATTTTCCAGCCGATGATGCCCCGTCTCTTCACTCATTATGTTTACTGATCGCTTTTTTATTTTTCCCCACCGTGGCTCCATGTTGAAGTGCAGGGATTTTTCCCCTCCTACGTGGAGAAAAAAAATTAAAAAAGGAATCCACTTCAACGTTCTAGAATAACTTATCAAATCTGTCCATTTCAGCACTCGCCATGCCTCAGTATAAACAAAGAGTCCGGGTCCTCAGGCTGACTCTGTTTGTTCCTTTGAAAGATGAGTACGCTGCCGTATGTGTGGGATGAGAATATGCAGTTCATCATCTTGTGATCCGCGCAAACAGACACAAACAAAGCAGCCCAGCCATAACCGATAGAAGGGAGAAAAAAAACCCAGAGATTTTAATTGTGCCTCCTCTATCCCTTAATCCCGCAGTCCTCCCTCCACCTCCTCCTCCAGTCGAGAAAGCCGTAGAAATGACCTATTTTTATCCTCCTTTGTTCACTTTGCCTTTTAATCTTGTAACGCTTTGGCCAGATCAGTAAAGTCCGAAAATAGACATCTCACTCGCTCACTTCCTTGCACGTGTGGGTGTGCATGTGTGTCTTCATGTGTTTTCTTATCTTCCTGAACCGGGATTAAGACAAACCCATTTTTAAATGCCGCGCTCGCTACTCCCTTTCCATCTTTTCCCTCAATGCCTTCCCTTTATTTACCGGCTCACGATGCCCCTCTCTGGTTCTATGCACATGCTGGTGGAAATGGGCAGAAAAACACTATTGAATTTTTTAGGTTGAAATATCGACTTGCAGATTTCCCTCTGTTTTTTGCTTTTTTTGTTCTAAGCCAGAGACATCAGCCTGACTTTTAATCATAGTTGTGTTGTGCTTGAACGAGCAGTAGCTGAGTTGTACATGCACTGCTCATCTACAGAGGACTCCCTGGTATACAGCCGCGACAAGGTCAATGCGCTGACACTGAATTCTCAGATCATAACGGCTCCAGCTTCTTTCTACAAGGGGCTTGAGTGTGATATTAACTTGGCTTGGAGGTAATAGCTTGCCCTAATAACTTTCTCCAACACGTCATTCTTTTCGAATCTCTTTACTTTAACAGACTGTGGCTGACTTATGGTGAAGGCTGTCTTGAGTTTAACACAATCTATCTCAGATGTACAGACACACACACCGAACAGACAGGCACTCCTCCTTAGTGTGTGTGACAAATAGCTGCTATCCTCCAACCTGTCGGTCGGCGCCAGATGTGATCTTGAGGTGGAGGTATTAAAAATCGGACAGGTTCCTCTCCCTGAGAAAAAGCCTGTCGAGCAGTCCCACAAGGTAGCAACCACCTAATCGAATGTCGCAGTTGTCAGTACCTGTAACCCAGAATACCGTACCAAGCATCTACAGGGGATAAACGCAATATCAAACACCTGTTTAGGTCAGTGCAATTTCATGCAGAGGCATTGAAACACAATCCACATTTGAGAAGCTTTAAAATGTGTGTGGCAGTTATTCTCAAGCAGGTGTAGTGGGGGAAGGCTAGGCTACACTGAGAGACTGTGAGGTAGTTTTAAAAGACTGGTTTAAAAAAGATTAAAAATAATTTGATTTGAAAATATAAATCCAAATACTGACTCAATTGTAACCGTTAGAGTTTAAATAACATTAAGTTACTCTAAAACTGTTAAAGTAGCTTAAAGTAGGCTAATGAACAATTGGGATAGTTAGCTGAAATGAATGGATAATGGTTGAAAAAGTTAGCTACAGTACAAGTAAATCATTTACAATGGTTGGCCATATGTAATATAGCATACAGTCACTGTAAAATAGTTAGCCAAAAGTCAAAGGTTGAAATAGTTAGATAAAAAAAAGGAAACAGTTGTAATGGTCAGCAGCAATGTACAGTTGTAATCGTTTGCTAACAGTAAACAGTTGCTGGGTTAGGGGACAGCCTTCCATTCCGACAACCCTCCATTCCAAAACCCCCCCACTCCGAAACACCGCTGTTCCGACGCTCCCCCCAAAACACCGCTGTTCCGAAATTAAACACCGCTATCCGTGGTGCTGGTGTCCACTTCCAGCCGCACACGCACAGTTCTGAAGTGGGTTAAGGTTAGGGTTAGTTCGGAGTGGGGGGGGGTTCGGAATGGAGGGGTTTCCCCAATAGCCTTTTCAGAATAGCGGGGTCTTTGAAAAAAAGGGAAACGGAAGGGAAGTTGAAAGAGTTAACGTAAGCTAAAACATTTGAAATGGTTAGCCAAAAGTCGACTAATAAACACCTTAAATAGTTAGCACAAAGTCAGTAAACAGTTGAAATTGTTAGCTAATAGGCTAACAGATGAAAAGTTGAAATAAACCTAGTTAAACGTAGTTAAACGGCTAATAGTAGACCAGGGATGCTATATTAAATCGGTAGTGATAAATGCAAACATAACCAAGACACCAAATTGTTTGTGTACAATGAATTGTATGAAAAAAACAATGACAAGAACTAAAAGTGACAATATCCACTTTTATATAGTTAATAGTGAGTAAGATCATGACAGGTCGTATTGAGGAAGGTGTCTGAGTTCATCAGACAGCAATATGGGGGTATTTGTTGGGGTACATCCAAAACAAAAGGTTGGTAAGCACAGATGTGCTGGACATTGATGTTGATGAAGTTGTTTGCACTCCTTGCCATAGTTATCATTACATACAACTCCTTTTATCTCTCCGAGGCTAGAGCTGCTAAACGGCGAGGTGTCTGCGATTAGATTTGTTGTGTTCAATTTTACGCCGCCATGTTGCAAGAACACAGAGGATTATTTCCTGAAAATGTCATTTTGATTTGCAGACGAAGTGCTTTGAATCAAATTAGTTTGTCTTGATTGGGTTTATCCATGTGGGACATGTATTGTACTCAGCGTTCTTCGCCTTATTATGTTTTTATATTTGTGAAATTATATTCCCACCTGCTGTGCTCTCCTAACACCTTGTCTCATTATACTAGAGAGTGCTACAAGTTTGCTGACATATATCTTCCAATGCTCAAGTTTTTCCTGAGTTTGGGGAAATATCTGTCAGCTTTGCCTGCCAACTTTTCTCTTTTTGATCCTGCCTCTCCCCTGTCCCCCTCCTATTACAGCTGCCTTGCCTCTAGCTTAGTGTTGACTGTATTCTTTGGCTCCCGTAGGATTTGTCACTGTGAAGGGGATGACGAGAGCCCTCTGATCACACCATGCCACTGCACAGGGAGCCTGCGCTTCGTCCATCAGTCCTGTCTACAGCAGTGGATCAAGAGCTCCGACACTCGCTGCTGCGAGCTCTGTAAATATGAGTTCATCATGGAGACCAAGCTCAAACCACTGCGCAAGGTAAGACGCGATTTGTACTGCAGCGCAAAGTCAATTAACTTTCAGGTTCATTAGTGGATAAACTCGGGCTGTCGGTGCAGCTCTGCCTCCGAGAGTCCCGACTGAGCCCACATCACTCCTTCGTTATGAAGCTCGAAATGCCAAAAGCTGCCTCCAATCTGTCATGCAGATAACACAAGCGCGACACTGAGCTTTGAAGCCTTTTTTCATAAGCGTAACTTGTTGAAGTGTGGTGGTGGTGGTGGGTGGGGGGGGTTCATTTCAAATAGTTCAGAGGATGTACAACTTCCATTAAAGGCTCTTATCAATCGCTGTGGCCTGGAGATAGCAGGACACTCTAATTAAAATTCCTCCACCCTTCATTAGCTGCACAAAAGGCCTTAAACAAATGCTCCGCTGTTAAATAGCTTCTGAATCCCACTGGTGGACGCTGAATTTGTGCCCGTGTGTGAGCCGGCAGGGAACTTCATGATGAGATGCCAGCCTCTGTGTGAAGTGTTTATCAACGGATGCTTGGGTTTCATCTCACGCCACGGCACCGGCGTCTCATCACCGAGCGTGCGAGCGATGCAGAAATGATGTGACGGTGCTGGTGTTGAATTTTCTGCTTTTGTTTTGCGCTGCTTGGCTCACATCCTGAAGATGTATTGTGACAAGGTACCTGGCCTCTGTGAGCGGTGGGGGCTGTCGGCCACTTTGCTTCTCTTATCACACTCGCCAAGGAGCGATATGTAGGATTGGATCTCGATCACAGCCGCCGAATGCTCTCCATCAAATATTTAGCTCACACGCTCAGCTGTTCCAGAGACGGGAGCCAACTGTTTAATGCCAATCGTTTGATTGCTTTTAAGAATTGTGTTGTTTTGAGAGCCTGCTTGAATTCTTCGACCTCATCAAGCGTCCTCTCCCTTTGTGTCGCAGTGGGAGAAGCTACAGATGACGGCGAGCGAGAGGAGGAAGATCATGTGTTCGGTCACCTTCCACGTCATCGCCATCACCTGCGTGGTGTGGTCGCTCTACGTCCTCATCGACAGAACAGCGGACGAAATCAAACAAGGTCAGCGCAGACTCTCACGCACACACACAAATGCATTTACGTAAACACCGCTGTCTGTGTTGGGTGTCGTCCATTCGTCCGCAGCCTGCCCACCGTCTCCAAGTCATTCATCGACGGTATTAAATGACAAATCTGCATAAGTGTAGTGTTGTTTCAGTGGTGTGACTATTGAGTGCTAGTGGTGTGAACTGTTGTCTAAAAACTAAACTGTACGTGGGAGAATTTCATTTGCAAAAGCTTGGTCGGCATCAAAGTGTGTAGAGGAGTGTACGGAGACTCTCGGGAGGTGATTTTCCTTCAGTTCAATTCAGTTCACTTTGATTTCAGGCCTGTAGTACATAAAAGAGAAAGTTAAGAGGTGCGAGATTAAAGAAGAAAGAAAAGAGATTCTAAAGATGGATATTTACATCCATCAGTCTGGGATCTCGGTTCTATTTCTTCAGGGGGCTCAGATCAGGGAAGGTGCGTGGTGTGAATTAACATGCCTGAGCTGAATGTCAGTTTGTGGTTAGTTAAGTTGTCAAAGGAGTGAATAAAGTCAACGAAAGGTGCTCACAAGGATAAGTGTTTGAATGCTTGTGTGATGTCGAAGAAATTAACATGGAGCGTAAAGTCCCGCAGCCAATGTAGCAAGTGGTACCTGTCCGGCACATGCATGTTTGTGGACACAGACAAAAGCTAAGACACACTGTAGTCAGTATATTTTATATCTGCAAAGCAATTTAAGGGAATAGTTGGACATGTTGGGTCATGCTTACTTGCTGAGAGTAAACCTTAGTCCACACGTACACAGGTGTTTCTGGAAACGGTTTTAAAAACAAAGATGAGTATTTTGTCATGGTTTCATAAATAATCTCCGTCCATGGAAACGTATGTCACATGAGCATTGACACACACACACTCAGAATATGCGCGCCAGCGTTAACCTAGCTACTTTGTTGCCTGGCTACAGAAAATAATCTGAACGAGTCAGGGAAGCATGACTGCTCTTCAGAGAATCCTCTCGGATAATGCTATTTTTATTAAACATTGCCAGCAGCCGTTTTTGCCTCTCCTTTTCTATCATTGAATTTCCAGCTCTGTTTTGAGTCTTCCTAAATATAAACTGAATGGTGTTCCTGCCTTCCATTGTATTAACATAATAAAAATAATTTCATTTATACAGTTCAAAAACAAGTTGGCAAACAAGGGCTTGAAGAACAAAAAGACTTAAAAACAGGACATAATTAGAAAGAAATGACAAACAGCACACAGTACAATTCCCACAGTAAGACGACAATAAAACAAGCAAGGCAGGAATTACTCAAACACATTAAAAGCTAATAAATAAAGGAAGAGTGAGCCATTCTGAAAAAGTGTGTTCTGAAGAGAGATTCAAAACACACACAAATAGTCCGATGTCATTTGACATAACATATAATCTAAGTTCATATTTGCATCCAGATTTAAACACCAACAAAGCAGTTGCTGAGTATCATCACCCTGGAAGGAGTTTTCCAAAAGGTCCATTTTCAGTGAGCTAAAATGCCAAAAGCCAACAGTGATTTAGAAATAAGCCACGTACAGGTGAACAGGGTCTTATACGAGACTGATCCCACTCCCATGTTATCTTACAGTAGCTTACAGTGGCACTAAAGCTCACTGATTAGCATGTATAGCTTGGTTGTTAATGTGTAAAAACAATGAGGTTGTGCTGCTGGATGTTGCTTTAATGGGGGATATCGATCACCCCTGCTTTAACGCTAGGACTGAACATGAAAAAGCACATCTGGCCCACCCTGTCTTTACATTGATTATTTGGTTAGAACAATAGTCCTAAAGTCAGTGGTGTTCAGATCCCTCTAATATAAGACAAATTAAAGCAGTCAAACTTGAATTCCAGAGCTTAGAACTGACAGTTTTGGGCAAATTCTTCTTAATCGACTCCTGAACAAATTTCATCTGATTAAACCACTTTTTGTTAAAGCCCTCCACTTGGACAACAGCAAAACAAT
The DNA here is from genome assembly GCA_963678695.2 of Diplodus puntazzo. Classification (NCBI taxonomy): domain Eukaryota; kingdom Metazoa; phylum Chordata; class Actinopteri; order Spariformes; family Sparidae; genus Diplodus; species Diplodus puntazzo. Next base: position 7,177,129 of record OZ023168.1, on the reverse strand, counting down.
CATAACTGACTCCCTATGATCACATCAGCAGTTATCTCAGGCAAGATTCAACAAACAAACAGAATCTGAAAGAACACCAGCAACCAGGAAAGAGAAATGGCTTTATTTTTTTTTTTTTTTTGTTTCCTGATCAGGACGGTTGTTGTGCCCCATTGCCTTTCAGATTTTAGTCACCAAATTGTTTGTGTTATTGTGTGCATGCGCCAGACTGGAACCTCCTGCTGACATAGACTGTAGGAGCTACAGCCAATTAGCAACTCCACCAGTGACTCAGAGCCTTAAAAGCACCTTTAGCAGCCTCTAGTGGCCGGGCCGCTCCTTTGCATCCGTCTTCACCAAAGTGGTCAGCAGCACCGAGTTACGGAGAGATTAACGGCGTCATCCTTCAGAGCGCCGTGCTCTTGCCACCAGGGCTATAAATGGACTTCGGCTGCTTTCATGATGAGCTGTTGTACCATCCGCTGGCACGACGTCTGCTGCCACTCATTCCTCGCTGGCATGTTCGGCGCTTCTGAGGCAGCGTACAGATGGGAGAGCAGCCTGTGCCTGTTTAGCCCAACCTGATGATTCAGACTTGTCAGAGTCCCCGAGGACTGTCAGGTTCAATCACCATGGTGATGCCAAATATTTCCCAGACGTCCCGACTGTCCACTGCCAAGTCCCACAGAACCACGGTTATCTTTTGCTCTCAATTTGCTTACAAAGATAGAGCAGGCAGCAGACTCGCATCTAATACACTTGAAATGTATTCCATCGTCTGCTGTGGTTTGCGATGCCGTTTCAGTGTTTATGATTGCATGCATCACATCGTAAAGTGTGCAACTGTAATATTTGTCTTTTACTTTCAATTTTCTGCGCTTTTTTACTATCAACCTGTTTGTGTGTCTCTGGTAATACATGATACTTACACTTTCTTTACTCATGCAGCCGGAAGAATCCCAGGTAAACATTTCAACTTTGACCTTTTGACTTCCAAATTGTGTTTCCCCCCCCTCCGTCAGCCTTTCTGTCCGCTGTGTCCGCTTCTTTTCCAAACTGCTCTTTACACCCCTTTCCCTCCCTTCCCGTCCTGTCCTCGCTTTCAGGATAAGAATTCTTCAGCGTTAGAGCCGGTTACGTCCACCCCGCCTCACTGAACGTTCCAACCTAATGAACGCAGACAGACAGTGTCCCTCCACTGTGTGTGTGTCTGTTGGGGTTTTGATTAAAACAAATCTCACTGCCATCCCCACTCGTTAATCTCCTCTCATAAAGTTAGACACAGATATTGCATACCTGCATAAGCACAGTTAATACCACGCTGATGATACTATGTTTGCCTTGTGGGAGCTGGTGTTCCTCCTATTATATGAGGGGAATTTTTGCATTTCATTCCTCAAGGGCAGATTTTATTAACTCGTCTGCAGACCTTTCTTGCATTCATTTGTTCCGATGACACGAAATATGATAGCCAGCATGGAGAGACTGATTGGTTAAAGGTCGGCTGAAAGAACATAGACTTTTTTTCTCTTTCTTTTAGAAGATCCCTTTTCCGCCTCTTAATTTGTGTTTTGGATGACTCTGCAGCTTGTTATAAATGTGCGCACTTCCCAAAATTGCAAATTATTTAGCCTTGTGTTTCAGGGTTTTTACAATTTGCAGAAATGCTGCGGCTGCCTCAGGGGACATACAAATGTTTTTTGCACGGTTTAGTAAATTCACCACAAATCACCAATTTGTAAAGCCTTTGTAGTGTTTTCTTTTTTTAAAAAAAGTTGTTGCTCCCACTTTCCTAGTAGTTTCTTTTTGTCACATGTGTCCCTTAATTGAACAGAGATAAGAGGCAATAAGGAGAAAGATGTCCATGTTTGACTTGTGCACGTTTCTTTTCTTTCTGTCCTCTCTTCCCAGGGATCCTGGAATGGCCTTTCTGGACCAAGCTGGTGGTGGTGGCCATCGGCTTCACGGGTGGACTGGTGTTCATGTACGTCCAGTGCAAAGTCTACATCCACCTTTGGAGGAGACTCAAGGCTTACAACCGGGTCATATACGTCCAGAACCGGCCAGACACGTGTAAAAAGCTGGTGCTGGAGAAGCCGCCGCTCTTGGAGCCAAGTCTGGAGAACAAGGAAGCTCTGGCCCCCACCCAGTCGGACACAAACTCCTCCCAGTACACAGAGACAGAGGACTACAGTATGGAGGTGCTGCATGTCTGACCGCTCGGTCCATGCCATTGGTTGTCCCGCTCATACTACACACACAAACGAACCGTCGTGGAAATGCTGAGGGCTGAGGACTGAGGAACGACCAGACACTCCCCTTCTTCTGATCCCAGCCTGACCCACTGTCCTCCGCTGGTCATCTTATATTCCTAAAACTCCACCCACAGAGACAGACGGACCCCGACTATCTTCTACTATCCACGACTCCTCCTGTCGGACCTTACCCCTCCCTCCACCTGCACCCTCCATCCACACTCTCGCCTCTCTCCTTTCCAAGGACCTGACTGTTTCTACTGGAAATGTCTGAAGAGGCCTGGAGCATACCACTCTACACACACACACACACACACACACACACACACACACACACACACACACACACACACAAACACACACATACATGGACACACACACACACACACACACACACACACTTGTATGTACACCTCTGGGAGAGCAGGACTGAGACAAACGGACTCATAAAAGGCTCTGGAGGTCTACACGTGTCTGATGTGTGGTTTGTTTACTCGTGGGTTTGTTAGATTTGTTCGTTTTTACCTCCTGTGAGTCTCGGGGCTAACCTGCCGTGGATCAGTATGTAGCGCCGCGCATCGGATCTCTGGAACATTCCAGCTACTGCCATCTCTGTCGCCGTGGTCTGTCGGCCCCGAGCTGGTCAGGCCTTGATCTGGACACGCATCGAAGCACTTTTGTTTTTTTTTTTTAGTTTCCAAAACAAATCCCTTCTTGTCCTTTCTCTCTTCTGTTTTTCTTTGATATGAATTCACATGTTGTACATCGAGGAGAGCACACGCAAACAAATGTGTTTGACATTGCATTTCCTCATTCGCACATATACGTATATAATGACCCTCCCGTGGATGAGAAAAAAGGAACTGGGGTTAAAAAAAAAATGGAATCGTGCTGAAAGAAACGTGAGTGTTTTAGTCAAAAACAGGAAAAAATGAGTTAATCGCTGTAATGCAGATAACGGAAAATCTAGCCACATGACTTCTCTACCCCAAACGTGAACTTTCTGAAGGCTTTGAGAATGTAAACTTTTTAAAAAATGCTAAAAATAATAAATAAAATACACAAAAAAAATAAAATAAAATAAAATAAACAAACAAAAGTTTTTTTACTGGTCACAGGAAATGAGTTAATTTCCATGTCTTGAGATCATAACGAGAGCCTTTGGGCATAAACGGCGTTGTTCATGTTTTTTCTATCATGTGAATGACACAGTATTTACAGTGTGATATTCCATGTGCAGTTTTGAATATGTTGATTTGTTTGCTTAATCACAGGATGTGCCTTGAGAAATCCACAGCTGCCTATTTGCAGCCTCGCCGTCGTTCCCATTGTGCAGGCGGTGCATTGATTGACCCCAGGTAGAAGGAGCCAGGCAGCCTTCTATTTTAAATCAGACCGCTGACAATAAGCTTTAGGCTCCTTTTTGGCACTTGCATATTTTCAATCCGCTGCAGCGCTTCAGGAATATGAGGTGCAACATCTGGTGTCAGGAGCACTTCAGATGAGCAGGCGTCTCGGCTTCAGTGAAAGTGTCTTGTTTCTTCCTGCCAGATTCTTATCACATGATGTCTATTTTAGTATTTAATCACAAGACGGCCAGCTTGTTGCCTCTCATTTGATCAAGTGTTATTCTCACATCCTGCCTTGTGTGGCTCAAATGAGACGACTTGTTCCAACACCTCTTGTTTTTGTTTTGTTTTTTTCATTTCTCGAAAGAAGCACAGTGAAGCCCAGCTGAGGAGGCTTTTTTTGTATCAGTCCAACACTTTCACTGCAAGTCATCAGCAAACAGATCGTTTATTTTGCGATGAAAGCGTTAGAGCCACGTATACAATGCTACTTGTAGTGGTTAAAGAAGTGCATCATGGCTGACTTGGGCGCCACCTGCTGGTTTTGGGGAGCTGAAGGTCTGAGGTAGGCAGCAGTGGATTTCTCAGGGCGATGTGTTTTTTTGGGCTTACAGTCATTGTAAGTGCTTTTGTGTACGTGGGAGCACAGCGATGCCGGGCTCATGTTGAGCCTCACAGCCATTCCAGCAACACACACATTTTAAAAAAAAACTGTCTTTGATACCAGTATATTGTCTGTGAACAACGATGGTCCAACAACATACCTGACAATTACTGCTCAGCAGCAGCAGCAATAAATGAAACCTGCGCTTTGTTTTTTTTTGTTTTTTTTTTTGCAAACAATGCATACTGTACTTGTGTATATGCCCCATGGTGACTTGAGATCTGGAGTCTAATATAATTTTAATACGTAATATGAGCCGAGGGAGTCGTTTCGCGTGTCAAGTTGGATTAAAGACCCAGTAACGAGAAGCTTCTCTGAAACTTCAATTCCCGCGAGGCTCAGTGCAATTAGACAGATAAAAAGTGCAATTACCCTTTTGTTGTTATTCTATTCTATAGTTATGTACTGGTGTTTAATGTCCAGGGTGTCCTCTGGGTATGAAAAGATTTATTTCTTCATTTTGTGTTGTATTTATTTTTAAAAGAAAATAGAGTACAATTTGTTCATTTATAAACCCCTTTCATTAGTAATTTTATGCAACTTACACTTTGGTTTTTTTTTCGTCCCAGGCATAAAAACCTTGGCTCTTTGTTCCACACTTCAGATACTAGACTTGTTAAAAAAAAACAAAAAAACATGTTTGCTTAACCTTAAAAGTGAATATCTGCTCTCCTTTCTCAGTTTCTGAACTGCTTGATCAACTTTGTTTTCCCAGTGCAGAATACACACTTACACGACAGCATTAAATTGAAACATTTCACCTATAGTTTCCTCCGACAGGAAGATTAAAGATGCACTGTAGCTTTTCTTCTTTCTTTTTTTTCCTCCACGTTCTACTCATAGGAGCTGGCTCCTTTCATGAAGTCCGAGACAGATGTTTTGATGTAGTCCTGATAAAGATTGAGGCCACTTTTGCGAGCAGTTTTATCTTTCCTTTTGAACTGATTTCTTCTTTGTGTAATCCTATCGACCGGCCTCACTGTCCCAGTATTTTAGGTTTCTCTCCGTCTTTACCCCGCCGCTTAAATTCAATCGTGTCTGGGAGAAGTGTGACTTGCATAAAGCTACGTTTGTTTACTACTGACTGGACTTGAACATATATGACTGTTCCCCTGTCTTATGATATCATTCCACAAGTTTGTCTGTGAATTTACTTTGGAATAGTAACTGTAAAGAATTTGGTAAAAGTACTTATGTTTTTAAAAAGAAATATTGATGTGTTTTCAGTTTAATTTCCCATTATTGAACAAAGTATGTAGAATTAAAAAGAACAACCAAATAAAAATTAAGTTACTTTTAACACTTTGGTGTCCTTGTCGTCTTCTTCGATTGGAAAAGCATGCTGGCAGATAGAAATGACTCATTACAGCTGCAAATGAGAAGATTTTAATTGGAAACTCTCTGCAATAACATTTAAAACAATTTTCAACCAAATACGTGACAAAAAAAACCAAACAATTTAGAAGCAAAGTTGAGTTTTGCAAATTGACTTTTTTGTCAGCACATATGCATTGTAGAGCTTTTCTCACAGGAATATCAGCAGAACTTGCAAAACATTACGTGGGGTCATCTCCCCCTCAGACAGCGACACTGTTTGGGATTTTGTCGGGGGACATGTTGTAGTAAGGCAGCTTCTTTCCATCATTCCTCCTCTTGATGGAGCTGGTGACCTCCGCCAGCTGCTTCCTAAACTTCTCCATGGCTTCCTTCACCGGCTTCTCGATGAAGTGCTCATCAGGATACATGCCCAGGTACAGCTGCGGGGAGAGAGAGGAGACTGATCATTCAGCCTGGAGACACACTGTAGGGGGGAAAAGCACGTGTCACAGCAGGGGGAAGCTTCTTGTGAAATTAGAAATTGTGTCTTTGTCTGTGCCCAGACGTGGGTGTGATTGCCTGTGTGTCTGGACATGAAGTGCCCTCTCTGTACCTCGTTCTCCTGGTACTGGCTGAGGGCCCAGACGGCCCCCAGGTGCCAGCTGGAACGTCCTCTATCAGGGAGGCTCTCGATGATCAAGTTCACATCTGCCAGGCCCTTCTTGTGGGGCGGGGGCTTTCGCATGGTGGATGGAGCGTTCGGGATCCAGGAACACCAGTCATACTGCGCAATGTCCAACAATATGCATCAGTTTTAACTTCTAAATAATGTCATGTAATACTATATCAGTCACAGCAAACAGTTTGCTGGTAATACTTTTGTACTTTTACTTAAGTAGGGTGTGGAGGATTTTGACTTCTTTTGGAGTATTTTTGTACTGCTGTTTCTGGTACTTGATCTTGTGTTCAAAAAAGTACCCAAGAGCCATATTTGAGTAAAAGTGAAGTTATCTTGTTAAAATGTTACTTTGGTAAAAATGAGAGTCATCCATAAGAAAAGTACTGGGTAAATACTTGGTAAAAGCCTTCAAGTGTCTGATATTAATAGTACTTCAGTGTCAAAAGTAAACGTGACAGCAAATTATGCATATTGAAAAGTATATACAAACCATATAATAACGGTCACCCGATTATCAGCCTGGACAATTATCAGATACAATATTCAGAATGTTTCTGATTATCAGAATTTCTTTTGTTTTATCTGATTGCTACTAGAAATTACTATTTTTTAATGCAGGACTTTGGCTCTGCTGTGGCATTTTAATTGACTAAGTAAATAATAATGTAAGTTATCAAATAAATGTAGTGGAGTTAGATACAATACATTAATTGCCTCCAAAACATAGTGGACTGGATGGAAGTATAAGTGGCAAAAAAATGAATTTCTTGAGTAAAGTTCAAGTACTAAAAACTGAAAGAAAAAAAAATCAAGTAGAGTACTTGAGTAAATATACTTGGTTACATTCCATCACTGCTGGTACTTTTACTTAAATCAACAATATGAATACCTCCTCAACAAACCATTTGTTTAAGTGAACAGTGAAGAAACAGTCATACCTGCATGATTCATCTCAATTCATCTATAAGAATCCAAAACTATAAGTCTAAAATGGACTTTTTAATAAAGGAAATGATATTTTAGTGTTTTCTTTTATTTTGAATATAATATAGTGATATTGAATGGTTCCTGATGATCTATCGCTCACCTGTCCGAAGTTGACGGCTGCATGCTGGGCTGAAGCGGTGAACACGATCGCGGTCAGATACTCTGCCAGCTCCTCTCGTGATTTCAGGGACTTGGGAAACTCTGTGCACAGACGGTGGACAGTTGGAAAAGAGTGAGTGAGCTTTGACCTTCACAGAAATTCTGCTTCTTTTCTCTTTTGCAAGGGTTGCTTTGTGAAACATCCGTGCACAGTGGACACAAGCAGGAAACATAGAAATGCAGGAAGGGCCTTACAACACCGGCACTCAGCAAGTGACACCATCGGACTCCTGTGACTTCCTGTCCTTCCCCTCAAACCATTAGTGAATTGTAGGACATATTTGAATTTATAGTGCTGTCTGTTCCCTGTCGTACCTGTCCCCTGCAGAAAGTCCCTGAGTCGTAAATTATTAAACAGGAGTGGGAAACTTTATTGGATGTTGTTGTGGTGCTTGAAGAAAAGTGATATCAACAGGATGTCTTTCATGTGCACCCACCGCAGTGATCGAAGTCCTGCATGCCGAAGCTGCACACATCTTTAATGAAGGCCTGGATCTCTTCGTCTGTCTGCACCGCCTCGTCGCTGGTGTAGTAAATATGCACCACATCAGACACAAAACTGCCAGGAAGGAAAACAGGACAGCAGTCAGATGTAGAGGACGCGGAAAACACAGCAACTTCTCTCACTTTGAAATTCTGCCACTCGCACACCACAGAGGTAGAAAATGTTCCCACACTTCTCCCTGTGTATCCCAGTTTTCTATCCCTCAGACGCACAAACTATTTCCCTGCGCCATCTCTAAGTTATCCCAGAGCCGTCGCTCACCTCTTGGTGGCCCCCCACACCAGGTAGCCATCGTCTCTGTAGAAGTAGGTGGGCAGATCCTCCTTGTTGTCCACGCCGCGGGCCTTGACAGCATCCGGGAAGCACAGAGACCTGAAGGTGAGATTCTTCACGGCCTTCTGGACCAGCTGGACGTGACCACCTCCGCCTGTGGCGTTTGCCTTGATGAGGATGGAGGAGAGAATGCAACATTGCACTATTTCTGCAGCTGATGATTGTGATCCTGTTCTCCCTTTTCTACGTATGCGTGAGATTGAGCGCCCATTACTGAGTGGTCTTTTAGGGGAAATGGATAGACACTTTGGGGGCTGTTTAAACATATTACTTTCCCGTAATTTGCTCATTGTTTTGACTTTTGTTTGCTTCCAACTCAATAATTAAAGCCTTGATGAGAAGTAAAACAGAAAAAAATAATGAATGAGTTGAGTCTGTTATGTTGTAACCACTTGATTGGTGGTAAAATTGGTCTAAAATCATGTAAAATTGCATGTTTTTTCACTGAAAAACAGAAATCATCCTTTCAAAGGAGGATTCCCAAATTCCCCACCAAGTACATGCACCTAGGTCTTCCACAAACCTGAAGAAAACACTGAGGTTAAATAAAGACCAGCAGGTTGCAACTGCTTTAATGATCCCTCTCTTTCCTTTTCCTCTTTCTTTTCAATTATCTGTCTCATTAATTTTTGAACAGAAACAGTCGACCCGCTTCCTTCTGCCCGGAAACTCACCTTGTCAAAGATGCCACACTCACAGATGAGCTGCTCTCTGGCCTTGGTGTTGATGGCGATGGTGAAACGAATGTGTGGAATAAGAAGCTGGGAGACAGAACACCAATCGGTGAGTCAAGCAATCAGTCAGTCAGCTGATCAGTCGATGCATGTGTTGAATCAGAGGTTTACCTTATACACAGGATGGACAGCAGGGAGCTGCCTGTACATGGCAATAGCGAACACCTCCGTGACCAGGTGTGTCCTGAGCAGGTGGGTGATGGTCTGGTGGTGATGGAAGTCAGCCGAGCGGACCCAGATCTTAGCCAGCAGCCAGTCGTACTGACCGTCGGTAGGCAGGAAGATCGGGTTGTCTTTGCCCGGAGTCTGGCCGAGCTGAAAAACACACAGAGGATGAAGGAGAAGCAGGAAAAAGAAATGCTTCCCTCGTGGTGTAACAGCATTGCTTAACATCACTGTACTTGTATGGCGATGGGCAGGATCTTGTTCTGAACAGTCTTGTAGAGCAGACAGATGGGAGCTGCCAGGTACTGCAGGGTGCACGGGTCTGTGGAGTTCGGACTGATGCCGTCTAACACCTCGTAGTCTACTATGTAGATGTTACCTGCCTGGAGCCAGAACAGTGGTTTACATTGTTTATCAGTGGGAGAAAAAGTCGAGAGGGCACGATTTTATCTCACATATGGAACATTTAATAGACTCAGATAGACACAATCATGTTTACCTCTATCTCCTCCTGCAGAGTCATGTCTCTCTCCAGGCTGACGGAGACCATCTCATGAGTGACGGGAAACTTCTCAGGAAGTTTGGTGCACTTCTTGATTATTACAGGGTTGCAGCCGTTCAGGAACTGGTACCCAAACATGAAGTCCTCTCTCCAGTGTTGCATCACATACTCTGGGTGACGTAATATAAGTGTTGTTAAGAGTACCCAAAAGTCATACTAGAGAAAAAGTAATAATAGTCAAATCAAAAGCAATCTTCGGTGAAAATTTCATTCTACAGATCTTTACCAAGTTTCGTAGTGAAAAGGTGGTGTTTACCAGGAAATACCACTTTTTTCCATTTCAAATGTATTTGAGATTACCCCTAATTACTACAATAATAATTAATTAACTATTTTTTCCTCTCATTTTCCCCCTTCACTCAATTTACTGACATGACAAAATTAGGCAGAAACTAATTCAAAGCTGCCACAACTCACTTTAATTGAGAGGCCTGCTGAGGGGAAGTTAGACAGAAACTAGTTGAAGGTTAAACTGGAAAATCAGCAGAAGTCAAGGAGACACTGGTTGGAAGTTTCCTGGAAATGTGTTAAATAAATTACCAGGTGTTTATCAAACGTTAGTGGAAAAATAGCTGAATATTATTGAATCATGTTGGGGTCATTTTCAATAAATTGTTCGGTAATTATTGGTGTAATTTGAGGGTAATTTCAATGACTTTCTAAATATGGTACTCGATAATTACCACCTGCTTGCCATGAAATTTGCAGACCTGTAAAATGAGGTGATACCTAATTTAGTGGCAATAAACACACTCCATGGGTCGACTGATTATCTGGCCGATGACCATTTGTTTTGTTTTTTGTTTTTAATTCAATTGCCAATAAAATAAATGAATGGACAGATGTGTTATTATTCTGAAGCAGCCTGCAGTCTTCAAAGTAACAAATGAAATCTTATCAAATGAATGTAAGAGAGTAAACAGTACAACATTTGCCTCAAATTTAAAGCAGCAGAAAATGGAAACATGCAAATAAAGTACAAGTAGCTCAACATTGTGCCTAAGTTACTATTCATGACAACAATATAACATAACATAATATAATATAATATAATATAATATAATATAATATATAATATAATATAACATAATATAATATAATATAATATAATATAATATAATATAATATAATATAATATAATATAATATATGTGAGGCTGACCTGAGATTGTGTTTTTGATTCTCACAAAGATTTTCTCAAAGTCGGCGAAGTCGTTCCAGGAGGACTGGAACATGTGCATGAAGTGGTTCACAAACAGGTTCTCTATTCTGGAAAGTCATAGTTATCATCGTCATCGTCTTCATCACTCCTGTACCATCACCATTATCATATTTGTTACCACATTCACATCAAAGTATGTCTGAAATCGGCAGAGCAGCATCAAACGCAAATGCTGTTCAACCACTTCTGTCCACAGACAGGCAGAATATCTACCAACAGCGCTGGAAGCTCACCGTGGCAAATTGCATGACTCAATTTCTATCTCAGCCACTTTTCCTTTTCATAAATGATATATTATCAGACATCCTTCTAAGGTTTGTTATTTTTGCACTCTCTGCCTTTTGTTCTGTGCTGCTGCGTGATGCATACACTTGTGTTCTGGCTGTGTTTTGTGTTTATCTGCAGGCTCACACTCCTGCATGAAAGCGCAATGCAAATGCCCCTGGTGATAAACACACAATGACGCCTCTGTTTTCTTCCAGGTTATCCTGAGCACAGAAAATAGAAGTATGTTATCGTGGCAACGTGAAAGCTTTGCATTGGAAAAACACCTGCGAGGATAAAGCTCCACTGACTCACTGTGCTCCGCGCTGAGGGGCCGTCAGCTCTCCTCACAACTAGAGTAAATCTGTTTACTACAGCGGGCTGTTAGAGGGAGCACGTACGCCTTACTGTAGTTCAGCACAAAGTCCACTCCCTTCTCGCTGTCAAACTGGATGTCCCGCGGCAGATCCTTGTGTCTGTTGGCATCTATGCTCATAGGAAAGCCAGGCTGCCACTCTTTCCACCTATAAAGGTCAGCAGAGTTATTAGACATTAATGAGCAGCCTCAGCCTCCTGTAACATACATGTGCAGAGTGAACCTGCCTGTAGGTTTTTCGCCTCATGTCCAGCTCTTTTTGCCGGTGCTGCTTCACCAGGCTGGTCTTATCATCCTGAGGCAGATGTGCTACAAACAGACACAAGACAGAGTGAGGGATGGAGCATCATGGAGGGCCTGTTTACACTTTTTTTGCACTGCAGACTCCAGACAGACAGATGAAGCCGACGGCTGTACCTCTTCCGTCCCGCAGCACCACCTCCTTCTCATCCACCAGCCAGCGGAAGCAGGGGAACTCCAGATACTCTCCAGATGGGGTCTTGACTGTGATGTACCTGCAGTACCAGTCGTCGTGCACCCAGTACTTCTTCTTCTCAATCTTCACCAACGCAATGTCGCCCAGGTCCTCGCCGACCCTCACGTCATAGGAGTCCACCTGCAGTTTAGTATGCAGGCAGGTAAATACACATGTGCTGGAGGAAATAGTGTCATTTACTGAATCATGTTCTCCATTTTGTCTCATATCACGTCATTACCACATGTGTATTAAAAACATCAATGTCAAGGATTGGCAGTAGACAACTTTTTTGTAGTAAATACTGGTTGCACAGTGTTATTCACTTTCACTGTCAGGGGCGTAGCTAGGAGTGCAAAATATCCGGGGCTTTAGCCCCACAGGTAGAGCCTTTTTTTAATGGGGGTCCGGAGATGTCTCCCCGGGGGAAATTTTGAAAATTGGGCTGTTAAAGATGCAATTTCAACATAGTTTGAGAAGGAAAGGAAGGCCAGCCGTTGGGGTCCTCATTGTCATATTTTAATCACAACTAAAACTAATTTTCCCTCACTATAGGCCTACTGAGCAATGTTTACGTTAAAGATATTATAGCCTGTAATAAGACCTGTGCTGTGTGCATAGGCTATTAGAGAACATTCCTTATTATAATTTCTTCACTTCATTGTCTGTCTGCATTAGGCCCACAGTAGGCTTTGTAGGATATTAAGAGAAACATATCGTTGACAGAGACTACACACCCAGACTACACCCACTACCAAAATTCAACTGATGGAAGTATTATCAGGGGTTGGGGGAGATGTCTCACGTCTTCTTTATCTGGCTGTGACTTTTAGTTTCCAAAGAACTTCCGTACATCCATAATAACAAACTACTATAAACACTGCAATGGTACTAAACAGTAAGGCTAATAGACGGGCTCTGGTAATATCAGTGAGGCTTAGAGGGGTAAAGAATAACACTGATGTTGAATTTGCAAACAAAACAAATTATTCTGACTCTGCCTATATATGGGCATATGTCATAAGGAAAGCCAGGTCAGCTTCTGCGCAATTTGCGCTGGTGACAATGTTGCATTTGTGGCTGCTTGCCGCTCGATATGCAACCATATAAAAACCTCTGGGGCTATATGATTTTTAGATTTTTATTTTAAGGCACAGAGATCCAGGGCTATTCCGAAAACATCCGGGCTATAGTCTCGAATGCCCAGGTCTAACGACGCGCCTGTTCATTGTGTTTGTCAGTCTGCCGCCAAGCTCAAAGCACGCCTGCCATTGAGCAACCAAAACAGGAACGTTGTTTTCCCCAGTCACTATCCCCCAGTAAAGACAGAACAACCGGAATAACTGGGGAAACTCCCACTGATGGAGGAAGCAAAGCAGGAAAAGAGGGAGAGTGAATGAAATCTAAGTATAACAACGAGTGAACGGAAGGGCATTTACTCGATTGAGAGCGCCGATAGTCTGTTCCCCTTGCCAACGTGACTTTTTTCTTATCAGTGCAACTGAAGACGGTTCAAAACTAGCATTTTGTTCTGTGAGATCGGTAAGTAAGAAAACCTGGTGACGAATCAGTACATCTAAGTTGTAGGCTAATACATATTTATACAATTTGTGTCTTTAGAGTTTAATGTTGTGCTGTAAAAATCATATAATTTAGCTCAACGAATTGTCATTCAAAATTCAAAACATACCGTTTCACAGCAGGGACACACTAAAACAAGAGGTTGTTGTGCAGCAGAAGAGGCCGTGATCGTATAGTGGTTAGTACTCTGCGTTGTGGCCGCAGCAACCCCGGTTCGAATCCGGGTCACGGCAGCACTTGCAAGATGAAGCTCTCTAATATCTTTGCTGAAACTCACTCCAGCCTGCGCTTCAATGTAGACTTTATGTAACTAGACGACTCTCCATGCATTTACTCTGCAAAACCCCATTCTAATAACCCCATTCTTGTCACTTGATAGAGTAAGGCATCAGGAACAAGATGCAAAGACAATGAACTACCCTATGAAGAAATTGACCCATTAGATCATAGGTCAGGATAGTGTAAATACAGTAAATTCATTTTCGAGGTGCTAATCACAGATGTACACAGGGCTAGTGGCGCAATGGATAACGCGTCTGACTACGGATCAGAAGATTCTAGGTTCGACTCCTGGCTAGCTCGATGTACCCTTTAGTCCCCTTTAGTGTGAGGCACTTGGTCCTCTTGTCAATGCTGCCACTCTGCATACTGTGCAACGGAGGACATTTACAACTGAAAAACTCCAACTAATACCTAATAGGCCATTCAACAACGAGTAGAAGCCGTCAAAATCCGTCAGTGACAGCCAGCAAGGAATCCTGTTACTCCATAATTGTCTTTGAAAAGCTACAATTCAAGCTGAAGAATATACAGAGCGGCATTCCATGAGCCCCTGATGACCTTGCTTGATTGTCTTCTATGACACATCAGTTAAGATATTCAAAATTCAAAACATACCATTTCACAGCAGGGACACACTAAAACAAGAGGTTGTTGTGCAGCAGAAGAGGCCGTGATCGTATAGTGGTTAGTACTCTGCGTTGTGGCCGCAGCAACCCCGGTTCGAATCCGGGTCACGGCAGCACTTGCAAGATGAAGCTCTCTGATATCTTTACTGAAACTCACTCCAGCCTGCGCTTCAATGTAGACTTTATGTAACTAGACGACTCTCCATGCATTTACTCTGCAAAACCCCATTCTAATAACCCCATTCTTGTCACTTGATAGAGTAAGGCATCAGGAACAAGATGCAAAGACAATGAACTACCCTATGAAGAAATTGACCCATTAGATCATAGGTCAGGATAGTGTAAATACAGTAAATTCATTTTCGAGGTGCTAATCACAGATGTACACAGGGCTAGTGGCGCAATGGATAACGCGTCTGACTACGGATCAGAAGATTCTAGGTTCGACTCCTGGCTAGCTCGATGTACCCTTTAGTGTGAAGCACTTGGTCCTCTTGTCAATGCTGCCACTCTGCATACTGTGCAACGAAGGACATTTACAACTGAAAAACTCCAACTCATACCTAATAGGCCATTCAACAACGAGTAGAAGCCGTCAAAATCCGTCAGTGACAGCCAGCAAGGAATCTTGTTACTCCATAATTGTCTTTGAAAAGCTACATTTCAAGCTGAAGAATATACCGAGCAGCACTCCATGAGCCCCTGATGACCTTGCTTGATTGTTTTCTATGACACATCAGTTAAGATATTCAAAATTCAAAACATACCATTTCACAGCAGGGACACACTAAAACAAGAGGTTGTTGTGCAGCAGAAGAGGCCGTGATCGTATAGTGGTTAGTACTCTGCGTTGTGGCCGCAGCAACCCCGGTTCGAATCCGGGTCACGGCAGCACTTACAAGATGAAGCTCTCTGATATCTTTGCTGAAACTCACTCCAGCCTGCGCTTCAATGTAAATGTTTTGTAACTAGACGGCTCTACCCACATTTACTCTGCAAAACCCCATTCTAATAACCCCATTCTTGTCACTTGATAGAGTAAGGCATCAGGAACAAGATGCAAAGACAATGAACTACCCTATGAAGAAATTGACCCATTAGATCATAGGTCAGGATACCGTAAATACAGTAAATTCATTTTCGAGGTGCTAATCACGGATGTACACAGGGCTAGTGGCGCAATGGATAACGCGTCTGACTACGGATCAGAAGATTCTAGGTTCGACTCCTGGCTAGCTCGATGTACCCTTTAGTCCCCTTTAGTGTGAGGCACTTGGTCCTCTTGTCAATGCTGCCACTCTGCATACTGTGCAACGAAGGACATTTACAACTGAAAAACTCCAACTCATACCTAATAGGCCATTCAACAACGAGTAGAAGCCGTCAAAATCCGTCAGTGACAGCCAGCAAGGAATCTTGTTACTCCATAATTGTCTTTGAAAAGCTACATTTCAAGCTGAAGAATATACAGAGCGGCACTCCATGAGCCCCTGATGACCTTGATTGATTGTCTTCTATGACACATCAGTTAAGATATTCAAAATTCAAAACATACCGTTTCACAGCAGGGACACAATAAAACAAGAGGTTGTTGTGCAGCAGAAGAGGCCGTGATCGTATAGTGGTTAGTACTCTGCGTTGTGGCCGCAGCAACCCCGGTTCGAATCCGGGTCACGGCAGCACTTCTCTCGGATATCTTTGCTGAAACTCACTCCAGCCTGTGCTTCAATGTAGACATTTTGTAACCCTCATTTTTCAGGTTGCATTGAACAACATGTTAAACTCAGATCTTAATTTTTCATTGGAAAAATCACTGTACAAATATACAATACAATGAAGTCATCATCCCAAGACCTCCCCAGTAAACCTACAATAGTGTATCTGCTACTAGTGGAGAATAATCTGATGGCAGCAGTTTAATTAGTGGAGAATAAATTGATCAAACAGAGTTTAGCCAAATGTAAAAGATGAGAAACAGGCTGTCTGACTGGTTAACTTTTACATCACAGAAGATCCTAAAAGAATAATGTTGCTTTTATTTTCTATTAATATACATTTCATGTTCACAGCAGCAGACATTTCCTGAAAATAGACTTAAATGTTTTCCCTGTTATACAGGTTTTGTTTTCCTTCCTTGTTATAATTTTCTTCCTCTTTTACCTCAGTGCAGCCACCGTTTGTGTGCTCAGCAGCTGAATGCAGTTTGTAACACAGTCGGCCTCACATCTCTACGGCGCCGTAACATCACTTACCGCCCCCCTCTCGAAGTCATTGTACAGAGGCTTGTCCAGCAGTGTTCTCTCGCTGCATCGCTCTGTGCCCACCAGTGTGATGTAGATGTAGTCATCCGTCCCTGCGAACCACTGGCTACCTGTGGAAACGGTCACCGTGTAAGAAGGCATGGTGGTCTCACAGGATGAAGAAAAACTGCCCAAATGCCCCTCTGAAGATGAGGAAATCTACAGAAAAACAACCCCCCCTCGGCTAGGTAAGTTCCCCGTTTGTTGCTCAAATTTATTTCGCCGACTGACTTCTAACTTCTCCCCATTTCTCTTGCACAAACACTAACAAAAAGTGTCATCAGGCTGAAGAGGGAGGTGCAGGACACGGACAAGCTCTCGCCCACCTCGATGATATGACTGATCCCCGCCCTCAGACTGTAAATGAGGTCAGAATATAATACCACCGTCTTTCCTAGATGTGAGCGTGGTGCACAAGAAAAGGTGCCTTGTGCCAGGAGTCCATATCAAATTCATCGTCTTTGTCTGCAAATAGTTAATAGATTGTTTTATAGAAGCGTGATAAAACAACTCCTGCAGAGAAGGGCCGGGTTTTTATTTTGAGTCTTTTTTGTGAATCATTAACAATGGAAGGGGAAGCAACTAAAAAAAAAAAGATCCTGGTTGAATTGTAGTAAAATGAAGGTAAGCACGATAACATCGACAAACTCTCTCCCTTTATTATCCTGACATCCATCATATTAATTCAGCTCCATTTCCATATGTTCCCCCAAGTCATCCACGCCCCATCTGGAGGGGCCCTACGCCCCCACCGCCCCGCACATCTTTCACACCTCACATTTACCAGTCAAATCAGTACATGACATCGGAAAACAACGGGCAGTGTACTCCGGTTTCAGTGAAATAAATGCAAATGAATCATAGAGTCCCTCTGTGAAAACAGCAGCATCAATATTCACGGTGAGTTTGTACGTGTGGAACTCAAAGAGGGAAATGGAATCCACTGCTTTCTGCTCCACGAGTTTGAATTTTTCTCTAATTTAAAAGACATTCGAGTCAGCTAGTGCCCCCTCGTCGTTCAGTTGAAAACAGTGTAAAATACAAAAAAGAGAAGAAAAAAAAATACTTGTCACAATGTACCGGAGCTCAGAGTTATCTCTTCAAATTGCTTCTTTCACCACACCAACAGTCCAAAACCAAAAGACTTTTCATTTACTGTCATAAATGACAAAGCAAAGCAGCACATCCTCAATTTTAAGAAGCTGAATCAAGTGAATGTTCAACATTTGTGCTTGAAAAATGACTAAAATGATTAATGGATTATGAAAAAAGTTGGCATCTTTATATTATTTTCGATTGACTTATCATTGCAGCTCTGGTTGTAAACTGCCAGGGTTGAACATAGATAAGCCAAAAAGGTTGGAAACCACTGTTCCAAGTCATCTGCTTTCTGAGAATCCCCGCCCTCATACACAGTGATCCAACAGCTGGAGTGTCTGCATCAGTAAAACACATTAATCACTCTGCTGAAGTCAGAACATCAATATTCGCGGTGAGTTTGTACGTGTGAAACTAAAAGAGGGAAATGGAATCCACCACTTTCTGCTTCACAGGTTTGAATTTTTCTCTGAAAATAAGACATTCAAGTCAGCTACTGTGCCCTCGTCCTTCAGGTGAGAACAGTTTAAAGGCATAAAAAAAGACACAAGCGTTGTTACCGTTTTGATAAGGAGACTGAATGATTAATAAAAAGCAAGGCAGTTGAAGCTGAACATGTACAAACAGAGAAAACGAAAAATAAAAACAGACATTTTCATTGTTCAGTCCTCTTTCAGTCACATCCAACACAGCCTGAACAGGAAGCACAGCCTACTATTACATACATTTGCATGTATAAATTGTGAATATTTCTGCTGCAGTGTGCAGCAGGGATAGCTGCTGTTTTCTAAACAGAAAAAAAACAGCAGTGACATTGAAAGTTCATGTAATTGAAACCAAACACAGTAATCAAAGGAGCAGTGAATGAAAGCCTCTGCGTGCAGTGGTGCTGCAGAAGAATGAGTGGCGCCATAAAAAGGAAGAAAACTGTAGTTCGTTTCCCCCATTGGTAGCTGCCACTCATCACCAGTGTGTGCGCGTGATTACACTCTTAAGCCCGAGCAGGTAGGCACGGTCGGATACTGGAGTTAATTTACTGTTACATACACTTCAGTCAAGAGTTACACTGAAGGCTCTTGGGAGAATCATATGCTGAGATATCTGTAGTTAGCTTGACGTCTTTTCTCATTATGAATCTGAAGTCCATTGTTGGGATCAGATGTTTGGAGCTCATGCAAAGGTTCATGGGACCGGTTGATGGGTGACAACAATCCAACTGCGGAGCTTTAATGAAGCCTTATGGACGCCCCCCTTCCTCTACAGTAAACAGCTTTCAAATGGTTCAGTGGTACATCTGAGTTCTCGGTATATATAAATCTGAGCCATCACAATATGATGAAATAGCAACTTAATGACACCTTTAGATGTTCAATGAATGCATTAGAACCATGACACATGCTACCTTTACTGGTTCTCTGCAACCGCTGACACTACCGTCCCCAGTCACAGCTGTCTCTCTGGTGTCTCCCTGTCTGAATCGTATCCACATTTGTAAGAGAGAGCTCACAAGTAGTAGAGGTAGTGTCTAAACTACTGATATGCTCGGCTGACTGCTGGCTGCTGCTGTGTTTATGTGTCTGGTTGCAACTAACATTTACTTTCAATGTCGATTAATCTGCCTATTACATTTAGGATTATTCAATGAGTTCATAAAATGTCAATGAAAAAAAAAAATAATTAGACAAATACTTGTCACAATGTACCAGAGCTCAAAGTTATGTCTTCACCAACAGTCCAAAAACGCAAAGACTCTTCATTTAATGTAATAAATGACAAAACAAAGCAGCAAATCCTCACATTTAAGAAGCTGAATCCAGCGAACGTTTGAAAAATGATTAAAACGATTCATGGATTATGAACGAAGTTGGCAACTTAATTTTATTTCTATAGACTTATCATTGCAGCTCTGGTGGTAAACTGCTGCTCACACACAGTGAGCCAACAGCTGAAGTGCGTGCCTCAGTAAAACACATTAATCACTCTGGTGAAGTAAGACATCGGATGCAGAGGAAGGCAAAAATGACGATGTTTGTACGACAAACTGATGAGGCTCACGCAAACATCGGCAGTGAGTTGAAGGCCTGCAGTGCACTTAACAACACGTTCATTCAGTAATTAACGTTTAGCTTTCCTGGGGACAGTAAAAAAAAAAAAAAAAAATGAC
Source organism: Diplodus puntazzo (assembly GCA_963678695.2). NCBI lineage: Eukaryota > Metazoa > Chordata > Actinopteri > Spariformes > Sparidae > Diplodus > Diplodus puntazzo. The sequence continues at coordinate 7,157,054 of OZ023168.1, read as the reverse complement.
ATACAGTACTTCCAGTGAGTAATAAGGTTAAAATGACGGCATACCACTCACTATCTGACAACTTCGATTAAGCAAAATATTAAAAAATATTACAAAGATCCTAATCCGACTTATATTCAATAAAAGATGTATGATATTTATATGAATGCTGTGCTCAGCTCTGACAGTAAACAATAATCTAAATTCAATGCTGCCACCCAGTGGCAACAGCTCGCTAAATCAATAAATAAGAAGAAACAGCTACAGTGATGAAGTGCAAATTTCTCCTGAGTCCCTCCAGACATGTAAGACCTACTGTACATCCGCGTTTAGTCATCTTAAACAACTCAACACTGAACCCAAATATATTTCTTATTAAAGATGAGCATCAATATCATCAAAGCTACAGACTAAACATCCGACTGCACATTAACCAATATAAAAACAAAGGTTTTACAGCAGTTGAAAATACATACAGTAACTGCTCTACTCAAGAGTTTGGCATTTAAACTTAAATCATGTGCCGCATCAGTCTGTGAACCTATAAAACAAAAACAAACCAAAGAAACTGCATGTGAAGCACAAAAACTTCCTGCATTTTTATCTTGATTTTTAGAGTCGACATAGGTGCACAAACAGCGACTTCTGCAAAAGTTACTGCACTGCAAAATTGAAGAAACACTAAACCCTGAATAAACAAAACATCATAAATCATTAGATTATTCTAAAATGAGCCACCGTTAAAAAAAACAGCCAAACCCTTCATCACCACGTCAGTAGAAAGAAGAAGATATGATAAACAAAGAAAATGAGCAGCAGCTGAATTTAACTGTTTTAAAAAGAAGATAAGAAATAAACCGTTCATTTGAAGACGTTTCCGGTCTTAAAATCACAGGCCACGAAAAAGAAAAAAAAGACATGAGTGTGGACATCTGTGTTTGAGGGGACTTTTACACAATCAGAGAATTGTTGTGGTGTTGCCAACAACATTGTTAAAGAGCATATCATTGCCCCGAGCCGTCCGACCGACCAGGCCAGACCAAACGAGCCGCTTCCCCACCGTATCCATGGAGACACTGATGAGAGAGCTGCTCAAATTCAAGCCACATGTGAATAAAAGTTCTGCTTAGAGGTGGCGAGTCACAAAAACAGGAAGTAAGAGGGAATGAAACAGGACAGACATGGAGCGTTTCTTTGTCTGATAACCTGTTTCCCTTTTCAGCTTAACTGACTTCCCTGATGCCTTCAGTGAACCCAGGGAAAATAGGTAATTCCCACAGTCTGAAGTTTAAGATGAAGCGAGTGAGCCTTGGATCAGTCTACAAAGGAGGCGGTGACGTCGATCCGCGCGACCACTCAGGAGGTATAAAGACAAGCGACTAGTTCAGGTGGAGGAACTGCTTCATGAACTCGTAGGTGGTGAAGGCCACGGCCTGGGAGGGGACACAGCGGATGTAGTTGAGAGAAAGGCCTCGGTACAATCCCTTCTTGATCCCGTACTCTGTGTACACATACGTCAGGGTCTTCCTCAGCGATCTGTTCAGATGCAAGACGAGAAATGATACACTTTTTCAAAAAATGCAAAAACATAAACATTAGTTTTTTCATGTTTTTTTTCTATCTGTGATGATATTATGTCCCGAGCAATGATTAGTGAGTTTGATGGTACGATCAATATCTGAGTAAAAGGCAGAGGTTCACCATTTCACAAATGTAATGCGTTAAATTATTTCACAGCACTACGGATGTATAAAATCACATGATCATTTTTTTAACTATGGGTTTAGCTTATTTTGTCCATACATTATTTCTTTGTTGGCTTTTGCTTTTAACAGTTGCTGCCTTTCAAAGTAAAATAATGCAAGAGTCAAATAATACAGTTTGAATTTTTTTTAAATAAATAAACAACTCAGGGAAACGTGCAGTTTTAGTCAAAATAAAGAAATGAAAAATTCTCTGATGCATCTGAAGTGTTTAGCCCTTGAGGGAATTGCATGTCCTTACAAGTGTTTATTTGTATAAACGGTGCAATGCTCCTTTACCTGCGTGTTGCTGTGTGTTGCCCTGAAAGCCCAACTTTAAACTCAACACTACTTTCACTGTTTATTAGCGACACATGAATATTCCATTCCCTACCAACTTAGTCTTATATTACATAAGTTGTGCCATTGAGTTATTATTTTTTTTAAGTTAGTGTATTACCATCACTTGTCCATGTGTGGCTGGATGGCGATCTCTGAGATGTTGGCATGAATTCAAGGTGTTGAACCTTAAGTGGCGACCTTATTCAGCAAGTTTCACACCGTCTTTTATTAACAACCCCCTGGTTATTCTTTGCGTATCCCATCTACTCCCATACAAATGACTTTAGGCTTCAATGTTGGGTTCCACTGTCATAGTTTAGTTAAGGTAGACCTCCTCGAACAAACGCGAGGGGAGCTGCTCTTGTGACAGCATTTGTAACTTTGCGTACCAGAACACTTTATGCTGCCGCACTGGGTTTGTTTTCGTGCCACAGCTGTCTATATATTTTCAGTTTTCTTCACTATAAACCTGCTATAATTAAAAATGTCAAGTTTTAGGGTGACACCAGCAACACTCGGTGTGACTGGTTGCAAAACTGTGCCGCTTTTAACTGCATCATATAGAAAAAATCAGTTAATCACGTTTTTCTCTTTTAGAGCTAACCAAATGTTGAGCTGATAAAGTATTCAATCTTCCATCTTATTATGGGACAACTTGCAGTATTTATTACCAGCATTACAGGCATCATACATTTATGGTAAATCATGTTTGCTGTTTAGGTCAGCCTGTGCTATGTGGAGAGTAAACCCTGTTGATGACCACATTAACACAAAAAACAGGTAGCAGAAAAATGACATTTCAGGACAATAATGTACTCTTGTGAATGCATTCTTTAAATATCTGATGTATCAAAGAAAAGCAGAGAACAATGAGCGTGGTCTGGAAGGGCATGTGAACTTGTAAAGGTATGAGCGCTATGTTGCTTTGCAGCTCAGAGGCCTTCACGCTCCTTAAAGTTTCATCTAATGTACACAGAATGCATGGAGCTCTGGAATTTTCTATCAAATTGTAAGGACGCGCTTCACAACCTTCCAAACCAACTGTGGAATCAAACATTAGAAGAGGGAACTCCTCAATTAACACCCCAAACAGTTATATCCCAACTCCCAGAGCTCCTTTTGCTATGCCTGATTGTTTTTTTTTATAAAAACATGGACCCCGAGCAAAAGAGAGACACAGAGACATAAGAAAATTCATTACGTACCCCAGATCACTAAAAAAGAAGTACAGCTTGCCCGAGGTTACAGTAAACACATCCACTTTTAAATAACTCCCCCAATTAGAGGTGCACTAATGACTTCTGCAGAACAGGCGCAAGTGCCAATTACCTCTGTAGGTAGATGAGCACTCAACCCATTACTCATGAAATGATGAAGTTCATCGGCACCGTGCTGTGTAAGACACTACTGAGCAAGTCTGTTTTCATCTCTATTATCACCCTCAGTATTACACTACACCTTAACAATCATTTCTCCTTCATTTGTCTTTTAAAAAGGGTCATCCATTACATTATAATGACCCTACTTAACTTCCAAATCAAATCAATCCACATGAGAACACACTGCTAGAGCAACTGTTCGTATCTGTCTCGGTTGTTTGGTGCATTAAAAACACGTCACAACAACATTTTCCAACAGAGATCTAATGGCAAGATATGTACACAGTATAGTGTACATTCAGGTGTTATGTACAGCAGCCCATCATGGTGACAGTACAGTAATATGGAGAGTAGGAACAGTGGTGATACTTACACGCATTTATCAGAGTCTGGAAGCGCGGATCCTAACTGCATTCTTCTCCTAGCCACATCCAACGGGTATCTAGTGAGAGGAGACGCAATGGGACACATCAACCGACAATAAATCCTCATAACCAATAACAAACACCAGCCAGCCATCGTTTATGTGAGCCTTGCGCTTTAAGCTTGTTGACCGCCTGCCACCTGCACTTACGATATCGTCTGAGCGACGGCTCCGGCGACCCCTCCGCAGAGCAGGTTAACCTGGGGCTTCAGAATGAGGACATCGGGGTTGTCTGAGGAGGGGCGACCCAGCAGCTCTGGGAAGTGTTTCAAGCCGAGGCTTTTCAGGGTGCCAAAGGTGAAGAATGAGAAACCTAGAGGATGAAAACAGGAGTCACGCTAATGGTTACACAGGTGAAGGAGGACATCTAACACTGTTCTGCATAATATCAATTACAGAGTGGCATCAGTCTATGCAATGTAATCACCTGCATAAGGGGCCATTCCGATAAGTGTCGGAGTAAGTCCCCTATAGAAGCCAGGGACGCCCCCCTCCTTCACAAAAAAGAAAAACAGATGTTATTGTATATAGTGGGGCTTGTTGCCGACTCTCTAAGCCTTTATTATCACTAGTATGCATCCGAGACAATCAATATCAATTTGTCTGTTCTACCTGCCTTTTATGGTAACTCTGATTTTATCATTTGATCAGGATTAGTTAGTTTCAGGGTCAGGAAACAACAAACAAATTAAAAATATTATAAAAAAAAGCACATATTAATTATCGCGATCCATTCTCTAATTCTGATCTGAATAGTTCCCTCTCCTGTTTTTTATGATTTGGTGAACAGGTGAAAAATATTTTTTTTCCATGATAATATTTCAACGGTCCTTTTTTTTTTTTTCTATTCACTCTGCCTGCAAAATATTAATAATTAGGGATCATACATATCTGAAAGAGCAACCTCACAAAAAATAAACAGCATTTCAGATGCTATTGAGGTTATAACTGTTTTTAATACATTTTTCTCGAGAAACGTCTGGAGAGCCAAATCAAATATCATGGTGGGCCAATTTCGGCTGGCAGAGACTGGGGCTTTGGGCAGCCCTAGAGTACATGGAGCACCAGTATGTGTTGAAAATCAAACATTTTTCAAGGATTACTTCAAAAAGCACATTCCTGACCTTGAAAACATAACTATTCAAATAAGCATTTTCCAAACTTTCAAGACTAAAGGTCGATACGCTATAAATTATTATTGTATTATAAATTATTAACAATGTTGAGAAAAAACCTTGCATCGAAAGTCATACAGGGCATTTTATTTTCATGCTTTTTAATGTAAGACTTCAATGTTTGTGAAGACTGTGCTGTGTGTTTGAGAAGCTGAACACCACCTTAAGGTAAATGGTGTGGAAGGCATTGGCGATTCCAGTGTATCGATGAAATCCTGTCACCTGGAAGGCCAGTCTGGCTCGGACCACGTCCAGAGGGTAGGTGCATATCACCGCAGTCATCCCTGGGGAACGCAAACAAACAAACGACAATACAGCGACACACAATTTATGACAATGCTTCAACAGGATTTACTCAGATTTAAAAGACAGTGAAAGTAGTGTGGCTTTGTTCAAATTCACATGACTAACTTTCACCTTCCACACCGCTTTATGCAGATGGAAGTGAACTGGCAGACTGAACACTTTAATGTCTTACTTCAAGACACTAACAAAGCACGGCACTTACTTGCATATCAGTAATGCTGCATTTGTCACAGAGTGAGAAAGTCTGTACTGAAGTGACAAATGCAGACATTACCTATGATACAAGAGGAAGAAACAACAATGCATGCACTGCTAAGAATCACTAAATTGACATGAGAGGACCAAGTTAGAGAAGCAATGTCTACTCCAGTACAGTACCTGATATCCACCTGCCACTGTCTAAAAAGTCTTATCAATGAGAACAATAACGTACCTGCCATAGATCCTGCCACAAGGCGGTGGATGTGTCCAGAGATCCCAATCTGTTTACTTAGCAGCTGATAAGGAAATATCATTATCAGCATCAGCAGGTAGGAAACAAAGGTCGACAGTTTCACCAATAATATCAATGTAGAGATAAAAACATTCACTGCGTTTCACTTCAGCTGCAGCACAATGGCACAAACACATACTGTGACCACATAACCTCTTTCTCTATTGCCATGTTGACTAAAAGCCAGCATTATTCCACACAAATATACTGTACCTTTTTATAATTATCAAAGGCCATGAACTGGATGGCTCCGTAAGGAAATATCCTGACCATCATTGCCCCATTACCCTTGTACAAGCCAAGGAAGCCTTCTTTCTGTGGCACAGCTTTGAGAGTGGAAAACACTCCTGCAAAAAAAAAAAAAAAAAAAGTTCAGAGGTTTCACTCATGTGGCACAGAGGTGTGAGAACAAACACTTGTCTGCTTTTCCATGTTTGGCTATTGATGTTTTACCAAGATGTTTGTAATGGGGGCTCTGGGCTTGAAGAAGAATCTTGACTCTGTCCAGAGGGGCGATGGTGGTTTTGGCACAGCATCCTGCTACTCCTGAACAAAAACAGAGAAACTTTTAATCTCTCCACATTGATTTTTTTAGTAGGTCTACTAAACGCCTGTCAGTGATCTATGGACTCTGTTTGAAAATGTGTACACTAGTTTTTATCAATACCATGATAGCTTGCCCATGCATGTTTAACATAAAACTTTTATGAAAAACACAATTCATTCATTAATATGAGTAATGCCATCCTATGATTTTAAGAGAAAGATCATTTGATTGCACTTTTGATGGTATGTTCACAACATTGTTGGGTATGTGATGTCACTCTGTGGTTGACTGTGTTATTTGTAGCTTCTTGTAAGGAAAACTCTATTTTTGTCCCTCGCATTACACGGGGAGGTCAGAAGTCAGTGTCAACAGAGGACTGGTATCTCCGGAGCCGGTGGACATTCAATAGGTTGTTTAAGTACAGGTCAGCACTGGAAACGAGGAGTGTACATTCAAGGACAAGAAAAGAATCAGAGCAGCTGTCAATGTAAGCTCCTATACTTTAATCACTGTGGACAATAAATCTTGCCTGACCAATGTACAGTTTTATAACTGATTACTTTTGTATGCTATGACAGGGAAAATACAAATTAAGATGGTATTTAATGCCACTTTATGAATATTAAATGGTATGGTTTCTAAGTGATATTCTTACTTTAGTCAGAACCATGACCAACATGTTGCTGCTGATGGACGGCTTGCATGTGGTTTGAAGCACTGCATGTAGAAACCTTCTCAAAAAGCCCCCTTAAAGGTTTTTTTTTAACAAACCTGCAATGAGCATTTTGATAAATGAAATTATATAAGTAGCTTCTGGTCATTTGTATCCCTGTGCATACATCAGTTTCAGAGAGAAAGGAGACCTGCAGTCACAGGGGCTTGAACATGTGTCCTTGTGTCAGATTGTACCTTGAGCAAGAAAGTGATGACGCAAACTGGTGTGTCAGATCCTACCTCCAGCTACAAAGGAGCGAAGCCAGTAGTAGTCCCTCTTGGCAGGTGTGCTGCTGCTTATGGCAGGAGGTGTGGAGACCGCAGCCTCCGATGTCATGCTTCCTGCTCAGGAATCTGCCACATCCATGGCTGTAGAACATGGGGAAAAAAATACTGTAAATGCCCATGTGATAAGGATCTGGTATTGGTACAAGACGACAACATCATCATCATCATCATCATCATCATGGCATTCAAACTTACTTAAGTCTCGACATGATTTGCAAAAGTGGGACATAAGTTAAGGTTAGATTTAAAGACAGCAGCAACCCTTGCTGTTAAAAAGGGATACTCACAGGATATCAAAAGTGTTACAGGGGCGACAACATCAAAGATCTGCCTGAAATGTGTTGAACAAATCTGTTTCTCCTTCGCTGGGTTGCCTGATCCTCTCGTTTCCTTATTTCCTCGGTATGACAGCGGCTGTTAAATTGAAGAGTTAGCATGGACACCGGGTGGCATCACACCGAGAAGGTCGTCGCTCACCGTTAAGGTTGAAAAAGCTGACAAAAAAAAATCGGTTTTAATGAACGAATCTGAGGCACTTCGAGCATTACCAACAGTCGTGCCCTTCGCCCTGTCTGCTGACTGACGGGTAGTGACGAAACCTGTCGCGCGTTGATGACGCAGTCTGACGTAAACCAAGAGGAGGAGGTGGAGGGGGGTGAGTTATTAGCTTCGGAAAAGTTTCCAGTTTTTCATATTTTAGCGTCAAATTTATGACAACGTAGGCTCGTGAGATTAATTTTACATTTGTAACTTAAAAATGTTTATTATTATACATTAACTCTGCGTATTCAAATAAAACCCCCTTTTTTTAAAAAGCCAGTTAGCATGCTAACATTGACGTACAGCGTGCAATAACCGATTAATCATAGTAGCACATGTCACGGTAAGAGGTTTGTACAATTTTTAGCGTACTCCTGCGTCCACTTGCTAAAACAAACACCCAGTCAGTCCTGGCAGCACTGGGACGAACGACAGCTGTGACTCCACTCCAGGTTTTCCCGTCCACTCCTCCCTCCAGTGCCGACGACGAGGTTTTGGCCAGCGGAGACCGTAGGTTGCGTCTGGTGGAGGGAGAGTGAGCGGGGCTGCCCTGAATGGATTGACATAAGAGGGATTTACATTTTAACGGGTGTCGCGCTCCGCAAAGACTACACGGTGCACGCTGAAAACCAACGATTCCGCTCGATGTTTGTTCACGGTGCCGCTCGTATCATGTCCATGTGTCATCGTCGGGAGGGGATTGAACTTGCCAGCAGTCTATATTTGCCGAGGAGGGAAACCAATACAAGGTCTCGCTGTCTCGCTGGAGCGGAGTATTATTAGCAGTTCAGACAGTGCAACTGTCTCTCTCTGGTATGTAAAGCATTTCTGCCGTAAACGTGTAAATAAAACCTCGCTGGCAGTAAAACACGCTAAATCTACACGGCGTTTTAAATGACAGCGGTCAAGTGCAAGAATAACAATAAACATCGACGTTGAAGGCGTTTTTACACGGTTATTATCCCCTCTTCCGCCAGTCAGAAAGACGAAAACAGGATCCGACCTCCGGCCAGAGCCCACTCCTCAACATGCCTGCCCTTTAAACTGTTAAAGCGGTGTTAGTCACACAGGCAGTTATGGTATTTGTTTTTGTATAGCTCCTCTGGGTTGATAATATATGTATCCTAAATATTCTATTGTGTATAGCTGCATTGAATTGTGTTTATTGACGTGAACCTGTCAGCACTTTCTCGTCCGATACTAGATATTTCAGGCGGGGCGAAAGTGAAAAGCAAACAAAGTAAAGACAAGCTGTGTAGATCTCTGTTCATAGCCATTTTACTATCATGTTGTCAATAATCAAATCAGACGGAATGTTTTTGACTGAGTTACACTCAAAATACATTTAAAAGTGTTGAGACTATTTGTATTTAGATTTCTTCCTGCTTACTGTCTTTATAGGTCATGCACTGCAAGAACATGATAACGACAGCATCATAATTTACAATTCAAGAGTGAACCAAGAAAGAGGAAGATTTGAAAAAGAAAACAAATTGTGTGCTGAGCGAAAGATAAGCATTCACCTTGCTCCCATGCTGGCTGCCAGAAATCCTCCCCTCCACACCCTCAGCCATGCCTGCTACCACCAAATCCACCAGGAGACAGACACCTGCTCACAGAAGAAATGTCCAGAAAGTGATCAGCACCAAGAGGCAAACCTGTAACTCCAATAAACCCAGAGGAAGAGCCACTGAGAGGCCCCAGAAAACACCTGCAGAGCCCAAAAGGACCGCCGCCAGGGTCCAGACACAATCAGGCAGAAGTCCACACGGAAGAGGCGTAAGCGGGCCTGCTGGTCAGGGCCCTGGGAGGTCCCCTGGCACAGTTAACCATGCCCTAAATGTAACAGGATCTGCGAGGCTTAGACGACCGAGCAATCCGCCTGACCACTCTTGCGAGTTAGAAGACCCCCTAGGGCGAAGGAAGTCCCTGCGGGGTGCAGGGGTGTCTGTTACTCCTTGCCAGCCTCCTAAACCTATCAGAGGAGGGAGGAACAGCAGAGGGGGCGCACAGAGAATAGCAGCATCCCGGCAAATAAACACAAGAAACCAGCCATCAAGCACCAGCATCAATTATTCAACCCCTGACGAGGAAAACGAGAAAGTGGACTCTTGTGATGCTCAAGAAATCCTACCAGTGTCTCTAAAAACTGAGTTTGAAGTTCCTGTGAGCATCAAAGACAAGGGTCTTGGAGTCAGCAATGCTAAAGAGGGCAGCCCTCTTAAAGCAGACTCACCACCGTGTAACGACACACCGGAAGACTGTATCCAGTGCAGCTGTGACGGCTCTACAACCCAACAAGACAAAAAGAATATCAGCCCCAACAGTGAAGGTGACCTGAGGTGTGAGAGCCCTGTGTGTGACGATGCTGATGGACAGCTAGAACTCTGCAGTGACAGCAGTAAAGATAGCCCCTCTCCGCCTTCTGCGCTAACGAGTATTGGCTCTGCAGGGGTGCGGGGTGGAAGCGAGGGAACTGACAGTTCATCTGTCCTTGGAAATAAGCTTGATCATCTTGTCAGTGACGGTAACCAAGATGATGTGTGTCCTGTCCAACAAGAGGACGGCAACATGCTAGACGTGACAGAGAACAGGACAGATGAAGGAGTGATAGTTGTCACTGAGAGGAAAGAGAAGATAAATCATGAGAGAAGAGAGAATTTAGAGGCAGAGAAGGCAGTTGAGAGACTAAATGAGACTGTGGAAGAGATGGACGAGGACATTGAGAGGCTGGGAGAGGAGGGAGTGAGAAAAGAAAAGGAGAATGATGTTTCCATCAGTCCTGCTGACTCCCACCCCAACACTCCAGCCACTCAACCTCCTGACTCACCTCATTCTAACAATGGACTGACAGCACAGTCAGAATCACCTGTAAGTGTGCCACCTGTCTCCAACATAGCTACCTCAAATCCCACCAAAGCCCCCTTCACCTCAGAGTCACCTAAGCTAGAGGTTCTGAGCCAGGGTAAGACAGATATACAACCTACCGTTCATGGTGCTAAATCTCCAGGGTCCTTAGCTGTCGCTGAACCTGCTCTGATGTTGCAGACTGTTCTTGTTAAAAGAAATACGCCGGTTATTGTCCGTAGTGACTCCTTCAAACCTAGGAGCTTTAGGGATTTGAACCAGGGGGGACCACACCAACTGCGAATCCCAGAGATCCCTTCTCCTCAGGGAGAAAGACAAGCTTGCACACCAGCAGAGACACAGACCAAAGACAGTGAATCAAATCGAGAGCCATTAGAGCGCCGCGGCCAGAGAGAGACATCAGCACCTCAGCTGAACACCGATGTGCTTACAGCTGAGTGTGAACCAAACCTCAGCCATGGCAGTGTTATGATGGCCGTGCCAGAGCCGGACTCAGTGCCAAAGATCTCGACTCCTTCTCTGGAAAGTAGCTCCACATTCTCCTGCAGCTCAGAAAGCACTCGCTCCTCTTTGTCTTTTGACACTGAATCAGAGGCAGGGTACGGAGAGCCCAGCCCCTCTATTCTACCTGGATCCTGGGGGCCTGAGGCAGCTTGTTTTCCCTCCTGGACCACTCGTAAATCACAGAAGGAGAGGAAGAAGCGGAGCAGATGTGGGATGTGCGAGCCCTGCTTGAGGAAGTTCAGCTGTGGACAGTGCAGCTGCTGCCTCAACCGCAGGACTGGCCACCAGATCTGTAAGCTGAGGAAGTGTGTAGAACTGAAGAGGAGAAGAACTTCATCTCCACTCACTCTCTCTGCTGCACAGGTGAGGATTAAATTACATTGCTTAGATTTTAATTACATTTCATGGGAACACATTACAGTTTGTTTAGTTTTTTTTAATTGCAGTCAGGTCGTCAGTTCACACAAGGAGGTACATTTAGACAATGCTTTGAATGGGAATTTACTGGAGCTTCTTTTTGCTTCTCCAAGCAGCTGATCTGAAGCAACTGAAAATAGAGCTGTTATTACAGTCTGACAGCATTGCTTTTGATCTCCGAGGTTTCCCAGCCGCCCACTGGTAGCAGCAATAATCGAGAGTCGAGTGAGCCAAACAGTTTAAACAGAAGGTTTCACTTTCACATTGTGATTCACGTTTTTTGCGGTTGGTTTCAACAGATGCTGTACACTAAACTTCACACTGTCTTCCTGTTGGGGAATGCATTGAGCGATAAAAGGGGAAGTGCTGGTGTGTGTTTGTGTGTATGCACGTTTACACAAAAGGATTCAGGTGTGAATGCATACGAAACTTAAAGTGTTGATGATGCTCCGTGGTTAAGAGGAAGGCGCTGTCAGATGACCAGCAGCAGCCCAGCACGTGGTTTGTGTTTGTTTGTGTGTGTGTGTGCGCGTCTGTGTGTGTGTGTGTGTGTGTGTGTGTGTGTGCCTGCCATCCACAGTGGATAAGCTATTTTATGAGCTTCACATGGCGACTGTGTATGTGCATGTTTTTGTGAGTGGACGGGTATGGGTATGTAATTAAAGCCAGTTTGAGCCGGATGTTTATCCAGAGTGGCACTGAATGGCATTGTGAATGCTCTGGTTTAGAGAGGACATTTTCTCAAGGCAATTTTCAAGAGGCTGCAGTTGATATTTGACACATAGTGAGCTACTCGCTGGTGAACATAGTGGAGCATTTAGCAGATAAAGAGCCAGAATTATCCCTCAGGAGATATGGGGCTAAATGAGAGATTGTGAATGAGAGTGTATGTTGAAAGTGAATTAGTCTTGTAGTGAATGAGCAAAAACAAGAATAAAGGACAACACTCCTATTTAACTGTTTATTCTATTATTCTTGGTACGCGGACGTTTCGGGCAAGATGCCCTTCTTCCGCATGTGTTCAGTTGGTAAATTCATTAATTTGCCTGAAAACACATTGATGCATTTTTGAACATTGTGTTAATAACATGTTTCTGCTGCCACCAAGAGGCCCCCAAAAAGAAATTAATGTTAATTAAGCTAAAAGTGCCTGTTGCCCTTGTTTTTTGTAATATTTTTTAAAGCCGTATTAAGTCCAAGCATTAATTTACCTCTCTTCCAAGCTTCCGAGCCTTGTCTTTGTTTTGGTTTCTGGCATTTATACTGTAGGTTTATTCTTACCTCCTCTTATCAACCACATTTCCAGCAGCAGCAGAAAGCTGTTTGCAGTCAACAAGCTCTGATAAACCAACTATACATCAACTGCCCAGCACCAAGTGACAGACAGACTAATTTAGCCACTACCTAATGAAGCGCATCCATCATTTATTAACTGAACAAGCAACACATTTTCCTAGAGTTTGTTGAGACCAAATCAGAGTTAAAAAGTTACAAATATTGGGTTTGGAAGAAGGACTTTGAATGTCTAGAAACACAGCTTTCTTATAGAAATTATAATCTTGCTCTGTGTTTGCAGCATGCAAACTAAGGCAGCTATTTCCTAACACATGCATACTTGTCAGCTTTTTATGGAGTTATTCCACTGTCATCTGACTAAACTGATTAATGCAGATTCACATTGTTAAATTGTTTGCCAGGAGCTTAAGAAAGTAGCATTAGCAGTAGCAGATGGTTCAGATGAGACAACTAAATTGCACAAAGTATTTGTGATTATAGTGCTTGAACTGTGACATATTTATGTATGCATAGAAGAAGAAGGACATATTCTCAGTGATTTTGGCAGGTGGGAATAAGAGTACGTTACAGCAGCTGGCTGCGACATAAGCATGTGCATAGTTCAGTCCATGTGGCTGGGGGAGGGCAGTGTGAGCAACTGCGAGTTAGGGGTCCATGTGGCTGTGTGGTCGAGTGAGTGCAAGTGAGCATGCAGAGCCCTCAGAGTTGTAGTTGCAGTGGCAGTGGCAGATTAGGGCTGATTATATAACACCTGCAGTATTAGCGGTGACGAACTTTGTGCGCCTTTACATAGTGTATTGTACACTAAAAGGGGGTGAAGAGGAAGAGATGAAGCCGGGCAGAGATTTGCAAACATATTATTTGGGATACGCTGAAATGTGGGTCAGTGCGTGTGTGTGTGTGGCTCAGTGCCAAATACACATATACAGTATTACATCCGAGTTGTGACTTTTGACATTTTATAGCAGTAGGGCTGCGCAATATGGTAAAAAACATTATTTTGACAGATATTATGATTCTTAATTGATTTAAGATTTGTGGGAATGTTTGTTTTTACAACACAGTTTTCATTTTCTCTGAAAAAAATATTAAAAATCATGATGATAGGAAGCACGTTTTCTTAAATCTAGAGAACAAGATTTGTAGATCAGGGCATCTCCACAGCACCACAGTACTCCATTATAATGCTGTTTTGTCACATAATTTTACCTTTATCAAAAAATTGCAATTTGGATATTGCACTCATCGCCTATATTTCAATAATGATAATATTTCAATTATTTGTGCAGCCCTGTATAGAAGTTTGTGTGGTGCAGGCATACTGCTGTTAGAGGACAATTACGGTGAAAAGATAGAGGTGCAGGTCCCTTTTCACTCAAGCCGCAGAGCCAGTTGTCATTTCCCCATTTGTCTTAACTGACATTGGTCTACATGTGTACATAGCAATAACTGTGTTTTTTGTTTGAGAACAGGTTTTTGTTTGATTCTGTGCATGTGCAGGCATGGAGCCTGCACCAAAACCTGTAAGCTATCACTGTCAGGACAGATATCATCACAATGAGCTGGAGGTTAAATCCCCAAATCCATCCTTAACTTAAATCTAGATGCAAAGCAGGTGGAGCAAGGCTATCTTTTGTCTTGTTCTTAAATCTATAACTCAAGAAAACCAAACTGTGAGTGTAGTGTGTGGGTGTACTTGATGTGTACCTGTAGTGTGAGTAATACGTTGACATATTTGCCGGCCAGTCTTGCTAATCAAGCTCACACACCCTTCCAACGAATGTTTCTATTCTAACTCAGCAGGGCCAAAGACGAGTTCATGTAGTGGCATGTGGACTCTGCTCATGGTTTTACCATAGTGAGCTACTATTGTTGGTGTTGGTGTGGCTGTAGTTTGGCGTACGTAACTAACGTAATTGCAAAAATACACACAAAACACAGCACGTATTGAACAGAGTAAGAGTTATCTGTATGAGATCTAAAAATTAGCTTAAAATGAACTGCCATGTTTGTGTGTTTGTAAGAAAGAGAGTGAGAGTGGAGCTTTCCTTTTAAAAATGTCTGGTTTCACTCAGGCTTGATGGCCCCCTCGTGGCCTCGCCTTGTATTAGGCAGTGAGAACCTGGCTCGGAACACACACACACACACACACACACACACACACATATACACACACACTTACACACACAGGAACGCATACACACCAGAACCAAAATACTAAGGTTCATAGAGTGCAAACGCTCCTGTATTTGTAGAGTGAATTTGACTGAAACAGTCCTGACATGTTTAGAGCTGTAGGCTGCATAACTGACTCACTTTTTTATGGACTAACAATAGAGATGTCAGAACTCACAGTCTAGAGATGATGTTTTTACCATTCACATCTCAGCAAGATGGTATAATTCAATTCAATAATATACACATCCTATCAACCAGCACATGAGCAATGAGGAAGTAACCCATAGTGTAAACAGTTGCCCCTCAGTCAGTCAGTGCTGGCACTTCTAACAGCACTGAAACTCTTATATACTAGTAGATTTTTGGAACATTACACTATAGCTACGGTTTGATGCTTTATAGAAATTATTATTATCATTATTACTTGTATCATTCATATTACCTTTGCTTTTGCATTTTGTCTAAGATTGAGTTACACAGTATATGGCATAATTTACACTACTCACAAAAAGTCAAATATATTGGCCTTTCGGGTGAGATTTCAGGATGAACCTAAAATCCACTATAACCTTTACAGATGAACTTAATGTGACCTTCTAAACTTTTGAATGCGCATGTCCAACAGTTCAATGTTTCAGTACTTTCTGCACAACTTGCTGTTCTCTAACAAGGAGCTTAACGGCAAAATTCACAACAGGTGTTTGATCCATTAAACGACCAATACATTTCCTGGTTATATTAGAATTGGTATTTAAACAGTCCTCCTCATCATGCTGTACACATTTTGACATCATGAGACCAAGAGGACACCTAACAATTGATCAGAAGTAACTTGCAATTGCGAGGCTTCAAACAGGATGTTCTCAGACGGAAGTGGCCACTGAGCTTAGAGTGTCATCAGCAGGTTGCAACATAGATACAGAGAGACTGGAAGAGTCACAGAAAGGCATAGAAGTGTACGTCCATTGGCCACATCCCACACTGATGACCGCTTCATTGTGAACAGTGCCCTGCGGAACCGGATGATGAATGCCACTCAACTCCAGGCACATTTAAGGGAGGTGAGAGGCACCCAAGTGTCATGTCAGACCATTCGAAACTGTTTACATCAGTGTGGTCTGCGTGCTAGACGACCTGCAAGGGTACCTGACCACACCACCAGGCACAGGTGTCATCATCTTGCATGGGCCAGGGAGCATTTGCGCTGGACGAGGGGCCAGTGAGCCTCAGTGCTGTTCTCTGATGAAAGTCCATTCACGTTGAGCAGAAATGATGGGTACCAACGGTGTTGGTGACGTCAAGGAGAGCGCTATGCATCAGCCACTGTTGTCACCAGACGAGCCTTTGGTGGTGGTGGTGTTACAGTGTGGGCAGGTGTGTCTGGTCAATACAGAACTGCCCTAAACTTTGTGAATGGTACAGTGACAAGCCCATACTACCTGAATAACATCATTAATCCAGTCATTGTGTCCCTGCATGAACAAGACAGGCAATCATTAGGGAACAGCTGCTGAAGACTGAGGTACCTCAAATGGAGTGGCCTGCACTTTCTCCAGACCTGAATCCCATAGAAAATCTATGGGATTCAGAGTCTTCAGACAATTCGATTCAGACAATAGCTCGACTTGTGGACAGCATGAGACGTCGTTGTCAAGCTGTAATTGATGCTCAAGGGCACATGACAAGTTATTGAGACATTGACATGTTTTGGTTGTGGTATACCTACCACTGTTGTTGGCTTTTGTTTCAATAAACTGTTTGACATGAGGAAATCACCATTGTATGTTTCCACTTAAATGCCCTACTTTCATGATAAAATACCACTGTAGCGTGAACTTTTTACATTTTCCATAAATTTCACCCGAACCCCAGATATCCCTAACTTTTTGTGAGTAGTGTATCTGACTTGCCGTAATGCAAAAGCCTGCACTCCCAGGTATTGTTAACTATTATCTGTGAGTGCTGTTTTTTCCTTCTGTCACTGTATTTAGCAAGACCATGCACCTGGTGAGACACACTTTGGCTAAGTTTGAGGTGCTCCATAATTATATAGTAAAGGAAATGTTCAGTTCAGTGCAATACAGCTGCAGGTGGACACTATACTTTTATCAAATAGTAGTCTCCATGCTTCCAGTCAGTGAGCCAGCTCAGCCCAACTCTTCCTGCCAACTAATTTATCTCCCACACTTCTTCCACTGCTCCTTTTTCTGCTGCATTGCCAGAGGAGTCGCCCAGCAGAGATAACACATGTATCAGGAAACACTTCCCTCAGACAGCGCTCTGGTAGGGAGGACAGGCAGCCTGCAAACCTCTGTTTTGTAACAGATGTTTAAGGCTGTTTGTGTGCATATGAATGATTATGACCTATATGTTTGTGTCCAAAAGGGAGATGCTCATGCATACATGTATGTATGTGTGTTTACAAGGAGATCTTATTACAGGTTGTACTCAGCCCAGTCACATTCACATTTGTACATACCACATTGACATTTCAACAAAGCTTGTCATATCACTTTCACATTACATGTTTATGAGTTTTATATCAGGAGGTTGAGGGGATGGTGGTGGAGATACATTCAAGCCTGTGACCACCACTGCGTTTCAACATTTATTAGTGCGAAACCACTGGATGTTTTTCATGAGGGACACCTCATTTGTGATGACAAAAAAACGATATTTTTGATGGGAAGTCAGGACATGTCCTCTTGTGTTTGTGGTGCCGAAAACTGGCATTTTTAACAAGACCTCTGCACAATTTCATGCTGTGTTTATGACAAGAAAGAATGCATATTTTTGATGGGAAGTCATGACATCTCTTGCCATGTTTGTAGCGACAAAACCAGGTGTTTTTAACAAGACCTCTGGACATTTTCAGCTGTGTTTGTGGCAAACAAAGCAGGTATTTTAAGCCAAAACATGACGTTTTCCTCCCCCCTACCAAGAGATTATGTGCCCAAACCTAACAAGAGCATAAGCACAGCATTTTCACAACAACAATGTAAAATGTAACCCAAAGAAACGCAAAGTTGCAATATACAATTGTTTAAGAGAAACACACATTGGCAACAGTAATGCTGGTGACTGGGTTGTTGTCGTTGTCAGCCATCATGCGGCAAAACAGCCCCATTGTTCTCAAATGGAATCAGCTTAATGCAAAGGGAGAGTGATTTGTCCCAACAGACACCCCTGTCAGGGCTAAACTCCTCTTCCCCCTCTTGCACAGACAGAAGTAGAGGTCTTCGGTGCTGACGGTTGCCATGGGGATCTCATTGTCTTGTGCTGACCTTTGACCTGCCACGGTTGTCTGTTGGAGTAGTCCCAGGGTAGTAATGAGGATTAGCGGAGATAACCAGCAGACGCACACTATTACGGGTTTAAGGCTTTGAACTCAGTAACCTACATCCAGGTAATTAGGTTAAACTACGTAGATTGTCCTGCTCATAGTGGGTCAGCAGCAAGCTAGAGGTGTCTGCAAGGAATGAAAACCTTAAACATGGCAAAGTTAGACGCACTATATCAACCCATTCACTGAGGTAATCAGGCACTTGTTTATTGCATATATATACTCTTTACTTCTGTATTTGTTACATAGTTGCACTATCAATATAAAGTATGCTGTGGCTATGTGTTACACTGTGCTGTATGACTTTTGTGTGAGTAACTTTACCCTGTGCAACTTCTTGAAAATTAAATCTTAGATGCTTTAAAGATTCTGTATCAGAAGCAAGACATTTGCTTTACAAAAGATTTCACATCTTATAGTTTTATTGATCCCTGTTCAACAAAAGCAGTACCCAAAATAATACACAGGGTACAGTCAGTGAATTATGTGAATAGCTCTGAACAGATTGTTTGGTTAAGTGCAGAATTTAGAAAGATTTTCCCACATACCTTTAGTATTTGTAGACATAGTATCTATCACTGAACATAAAACCACATTTTTTAGAGATTCTCTCCATACAATTTCAGCAATGAATGTTAAAACATCATTATAGTGTCAAATTCTTTAAAAGGGAGAAATGTAAAAACTGGTCTGCATTACCACCCAGTAATAACATGTTAAAATAGACATAATGTTAACTGTTATCTCAAACATGTTTTAAGTCTCCTCAAGTTACTGTTTTGCAAAATGAAACAACTGGCAGCCAGAAGGTGATAAACTCTGCAGAAAATTGTACATACTCCAGTAGTGTGTGCACATGATATGTAGTAAAAATGAAAAACCTCTTAGATAGTGATAGAGTTTGTTCTGCCACTCTGTATTCTGTCATTGAAAAATAAATCATCTCCTTTCAGAAACAGATTACAGGTGCCCCCACATACGCATGTGGGCATTCTGGCAATGAGCTGAAGGACAGATGCACGTCCACTCTCTCTCTATTTTTCCTCTTCATTACGTAAACGTGTGGGACAGAAGGGGGCCGAGGTAACGATGAAGGTTCGTGAAATGTCAGAGATGCTGCCAACATTTTAACGGAGCCAACTCATTATGACAAAGCGGAGGGCGTTGCGCTTGAGCCTACTTTCACTCCTCGGACTTCTCTTCCTCCACAGACGCACATTTTATTACATGAGCTTGCCTCTGATTAGGGCTGCTTTATATTTTCTGTTAACCTGGTCCAAGCCAATTAAATTTAAAACAACTCTGTAGCGGTAGTTATCTGAATAGCTGCAGGGCTTGGGTAGTGGCCCAGAAAAAGGCTCTGTGGATGAGGGGAAATGTCTGTTTTATTTGATTTGGGGCGCAGTTATTTGGCCAGAGTGCACCATACATCAGAGCAGATGTATGGCCCAGGCTGTGCCAGGTTGAAGGTTTACATCAAACCAGCAACAGCGATTTAATGATTTCCTCTCAGATCTGTTTGCTTTAAAAGCACTTTCAGCTATTTTGCAGTTTTGTATCTTCAACATCAATGCA
Organism: Diplodus puntazzo; assembly: GCA_963678695.2. Classification (NCBI taxonomy): domain Eukaryota; kingdom Metazoa; phylum Chordata; class Actinopteri; order Spariformes; family Sparidae; genus Diplodus; species Diplodus puntazzo. The sequence continues at coordinate 7,136,944 of OZ023168.1, read as the reverse complement.
CATGTCTGTCTAAACATGGCAGATTGTTTGTGTTTTAGGATCTGTAATATTTACAAGTCAGCAATTCAGCGAGTTAAACTTTGATACCACTAATGCTCCACTCCTGAGCCCTCTTGGGTTCTTTGCATCTGTGAGGTTGTGCCGTGTCCTGACTGTTGTAAGGCTCTAAGTCCCTGGATAAGCTTTGAAGTTGTGCCACTTGGTTTCTCTGGGTGAAAAGAAATCCTCACTTTGCCCCCCTAAAGAAATGCCACTCAAATCCTACCAAGGGCACACAATGGCCTCCTTCTGGAGAAGCTTATTCATGCATCAACCTGACCTGCTTTATTTAGTAAATAGCTCATACATCTAGGGCTGCACGATATGGTGAACAAATCATATTGCGAATATTCTGACAGATATTAGGTTTGAGTCATCATTCATGATGATTAGTCATTTTTGCATCACAATTTTCACTTTGACTAAAAGAAAATAGATATGCCAGAACATCTCTGCAGCACTACAGTACTTCATCATAATGTTGTTTTGTCACACGATTGACCTTTATCAGACAATTACAGCTTCTGTGATTTGGATTGTACAGCCCTGATAAAACTCATCTTTTTGCTCATCACTGTGTGAGGGTGCTACATTTGTTAATACAAATTTCTAATTAAGAATTGCGTCTCTTCTATTTATTGTCTATGAATTTCACAGATATCAATAAATGGCCAGTTATATACATTTCCTGATGTCCGGACAATAATTTATTGGCCCAATAGTATCGTGTATTCCTAATCTTTATGCTTTTTTATTGTTTGGGCCCCCCTCTGTTCATCATTCATAATCCTCTCAGCTCTGGCCGTTGCTGTACAGTATGTGCAGTCGCTTTTTAATGCTCCACTGGGATTTGCATCTGCTGTCTGCACCCATATTTGTGCGTGTTTGCGATTGCATGCTAATACACATGCAGTCTTATAGCAGACATGCCTGCTCAGCATGTTTAACTTGCACAAACTTAAGTAAGCCTCATTGTGAGAGGACCTGGGGCCCCCACACCGCTCTGGCTGCGTAGTGTTTGTGGGAGTGTTTGGGTCTGTGCGTGTGTGTGTGTGTGTGCTCTTGTTAACATAAACTAGTGGACCGGCTCACCTTTCTCTACTGACCTTCCCAAGGTGAAACACTTATTTACATATTAAGCCACAGCAGCAACAGAACTTAATACTACTGAACTGAGATAAGATGTTAGCACTTTGTTGTGGGTTTGCACGGATGTTTGTCTTATGTCAAATACAAAATCAGCAAGTACAGACACTAAAATACATGAAATGATAAAGCAGGCACAAGGTTAAAGAGGACTTTTTGTTGATGTAACAAGGTTTTAAAGTTCATCCCTCCTCTCCTGGAGGTGTGAGAGCTGGAGTGTCCCACTATCCCCTCATCCTGACCAACCATTGTCAGCCTTTAAATTGAGTCCATGTGGGTTTAGGGTGTGGTGGTGAATGGTGCGCATTTCCTCTGAAGAGTGGGATTGTAGTGTGTTACATAACACACTGAAAAGGAATTTTAAATGTGAATCCGATGTGTCCTTAAAATAGCCTCACACAAACTATCCATACAGGAAGTATGAAAGCTTCAGACAAGCATGCGTATTTGTGTGTGCATGTAGAAGAGAGTGCAGAAAACGGCTGTGTAGATATTTATTCAAAGTCTTGAGGACGCAGATGTTCTCTTGGAACAGTGAGTGGTGTGATATGTAAGCAGCCTCTTGGGTCTGCTGAATATGAACCATACCTCCTCTCAGGTAACATCGACTTTATGGTTTCAAGGTTCTCTTCAAGGAAAAGCAGCTCTCATACAGCCTCAGTCCAGCTCCACGGGAGCCAAATGCTAATGTGGGTGTTTGCATATAGATTCTGCCTGCTTATTCTTCGTCTGTGTGTTGGTCTTGCGGGCTTTGACCTGTACAGAGATGTGTTTCAGCCAGTGTGATTGTGTGAGAGGTTGTACATGAGTGGACCTGAGTGGACAGGCCCAAGCATGAAGTTATGTTTTCCAGTTTTCACTTGATTGATACCACTCACACACACATCTCCACTCAGGACAGTGCAACCCACTTCTTCTTTATCGGACCCTTACTGTTGAGCAGCTGAAGCAACGACAAGTGAATATGTACTGCCCTTCATCAAAATTCTGTTGCTTTTCCATGCAAATGAAAGACAAGTTTACATTAGCGTCTACAGTAATGGCAGTAATGACAACTATTGGCAACAGTCGTGTTTGGCACGGCTCCATCACTGGGCCGGTCTCCAGTAGGTCAGCCTCCAGATGTGTCAGAGACAGTTTACGACTGTGCTGCAGAACGACTCTTTACCTCACTTGCATGCTCATGTACTGCAGCTTAAGGTGATTAATGCCCAGACTACTTGTTCCTAACGAGAGCTGGGCAGCTCGTTAAAGGGAAAAAAAACATATGGGACACTTAAAGAGCTGAAAATTTAGGGTGGGGTGGAATATTGTTTGTAGTTGTGGAGCGCTTTTGGATGAAGGCACGGAGTGGCTGCAGGAGGAGGACTGTTAAGCACGGTACAAGCAATGCAGTTCATGCTTAATTTTAACTACTTTTTTTTTTACGATTGAGCTGTACTGTAATGTGTATGTTTTTGTAAATTATATTGTCATAAAGGTAGTTTAACTTGGAATTTCATAATAGATTTTCCTACATTTTGATACTTGTCTGGTTACCCAAGAATCGAAGGTTCAGCCAGTAAGAGTTTGTTTAGACTAAAGTTACAACCAGAGTGGGAACTGCAATTTGACTGTTTTCTTGTCTTTCCACACCATATCACAGGTGAGTGAAGGCACAGTTTCTCTGTTTAATTTCATATAGCTGTTCATTGTTTGGTTTAATTCGGTGTTAAGTCCATATTATACATGTTTCGGTAGCACATGTCAGTCAATAGTAAAAAGGTAGATGCTGGTAGATGTGTGTCTTCCACAAGCTTATTTTGTTATTTACATTGGTGTAACCTGTTTAACAGTCTAGTTCATAGACTCAAAGTATGTCAAACCTGTCGGACTACCTGTGACCTCATTCACTGGAGGCCTCAGCCACAACTGCCACAGGGAAACCAAAAATATCTCCTTTATCATAACCAGATAAGGCACTCCCCAGTTTGGTTGGCGTGAAAATAGGGAGAAAACAGTTTGTCGTAAAGATGTCCGGATGTAAGATGGATCCAAGGTATCTATTACTGTTAGCCAGGAAGTTATCCTTGAGTCACAGGCTTGAATGACTGAATTATGCATATTTCGGCAGGTGCAAGTGACAGTAAAATGCTCTTACATGCACACACAAGGGTTAAACATTGAAATGCAACAGTATGTCCACATATGAATTCTAAATCTGCACATTGGGATAAAAAAAGCTGAGCTTATGTTGTTATAATGTGGAGGTTTTATGTTGCTGACAGCGCCGGAGAAATATTATTTTGGGGGTTTGAAGTTTGTTCCAGCACACCACACACATGCCTCCTGCATATCACAAGTGTTTAGTCTACATCTGTGTTTGTTTTATTGTGGGTCAGGAAACTTGTGATTAATACTGTTAGGGTGGAAATGACTTATGTTGAATATTACTTTTTTATTCTAATCGTGTGGTTATGGCTGTGCAGTAAATTACCAGCAACCTGCTTAAAGGGCATTGTGTCAGAACAGCCTGTTTCATGTTATCGATTGAGCAAGATGAATCAAAAGGGTGAGAGAAAAACAATTGCAGTCAACAGTCACCATCACAGATAAATTCTTAAAGACAAACACTGTTGGGCATTGTTCCAAGGCTCTGGTTTTGAAACTGTTTGCCATGAGCCTACATAAGCATGAAGCCACAACATGCAGGAGTTTGACTATGATAAGTTATAAGCATCTAACTGACTAACTGACTGACCGACTGTTGAACTGTAAAGTGATAAAAAGAAATGGGACAGATAATGAAAATCTTCAGTATCCATTTTTCTTTTGAACAGTTAAATGTCGATATTGTATGATATTCATGCTTTAATGTTGTTACAGGCTGTTGTCACAGTATTTGTTATTGCCGTTTAAACTGATCACTCAACTGTTTCCGTTTTAAACCACATTTGGTAATTTGCCATATTGGATATAATTCCAACCTACTGGGTGTATGTTTAAGAATATTCTTTTTAGATTTCACATGGCTTACCATTGTCAGCTTCCACCCTGACATGCTTGTGCATTTGTTTTATTCATCCTGATGTTTGTGTGTTTATTGCCTGCTGGATGCTACACTGATACAGTCTTTAGTGTTTAGTGTCAGAGCTGCATGCTCTCTGCTTCCACACTCGAACACACGGCTGAGGTTGGCTCCTAGAGTGTTACCGACAGGCACTGGCTCGGGCTGCCTTCATGTTTCCTTGTCCTGGTGTGACCTCAGTGTCTTGGCCACATGGCTGCCTTAAAAAGGGGGGAGTTCCTCACTCTCCCATAACATTTTTCTCTCTTTGTCTTGTGCCTTCTCTCTCCTTGTTTTTTTCTCTAACCACAGCTTCTCCTTAGGGTTTAGAAAGGGCCTTTGGGTGGTGGATGATAGAGAGATGAAGGGGTTGTTGAGACAGTGGGAGAAAGAGCTGTATGGATGTTGTGAACATCCTCTTTCCTGTTCCCACAATGTTTCTGGATCATGTGAGAATTAGAGGTGCTGCAGAGAATTATGCTGCCAAACAGATGCCACAGACTGCAACATTAACACAGATTATATATAACCTTATTATATAATCACATGCTTTAAAACATTTGCATTCCCACACATTCTATACTCCAGTCTTCTCTCTGTGGCAGAAGGGGTCAAATGGCTCACCCTTTAGCCTGAGGTTGAAGGGCTTATTTTTCTAAGAGATGCACAATATGTATCAGACTGTAGTTTATTGGCTATATATTGGTATATGTGAAATTATGACTGACTAATAGAGCCAGCAATAGTGATGTGATTTTAAATTGCTTTCAGTGACGACACAAGCTCAGTATCTATCATTCAGATACAGAAGAAGCACACTGTTGTTGCTCTAATGACGTCAAACTGCTGCGCCGGGACAGAGCCATGCAGTGTTCCACAAGGGTTCTGAGAGAAGGGAAAATATCTGCGAGTGTTAACAGAACACATCTTCTAAAGATGTGGAATATTAAATCATCCGTCATTATCCTCTCTAACCCACAGGTGTGAATGAACTGCAGGCTATGAACTGCTCGTCAGATAGAAACATTTAAAATCATCTATGATCTTGTTGGTATCGTACATAAACATCAGGAATTGGTTATCAGTATTGGTTGAAAAAAAATCAGTTTTCATGGATTGACAATTTTTCTTTTAATCTGCTGACTTTTCGGTCTGTAGAATTTCAGAAAATGCTGAAGAGTGAGCATCAAAATTTCCCAGAGCCCAAGTTGAAGTTCAAATAGTTGATTTTGTCTGGCCAGCAGTTAAAGTCCAAAGATATTCTATGTTTACATTGATATAAAGAAGGGAAAGTAAGCATGTGATAAGCTGAGATATGAGACCCAGGTAGTTAATCAGTGTATCCTCAGTTTATTAGTTTTTACTGTAAGTCAATGATTTATCTTTTGTAGTTGTAGAAATGTGTAAATCGTCTATATTAATTGTTCTATATTAATTAATTGATAGTCATTTTAGCAGTAGGGCAAGGCATTCAGTGAAAATCCCCAGAAGCAGTGCTGGTGAGCAGCTTCAGGGGTTAATTTCTGAGCGGTGATGGAGTTGTTTTTCTGTGATCCTGATCCAGAACGTGTGCAGCATCCGCTCCACAGCTTGCGTCCAGTCCGTGTGTGTAGGGCTGGAGTAAAAAGCCCACATAGGGGATCCTTTGTTTAGGAGAGTCTAGGCATGGAAGATAATTTACAAGCCGCTAAGGTCCTCACGCCATTGGCTGATGAGGCTCTGTCTGCGTCTGCAAAAGGCATCCCGTGTGTGTGTGTGTGTGTCTATATGTCTGTGTGTGTGCAGCGAGTGTGTGCGCGTCTGCTGTAGCAGCGCTTTGCTACAGCAGCTCGCAGTCGCCCTAGTCATGACACCCAGGAGCTCGCCCTGTGCACGGCTACTGTAGCCAGCGTTTTCTTTTGAGGCTGAAGGAAGGCAAAGCAAGATGGCCACCAATACCTTTTAGGGATATGCTGCCCAAACCTGAGGGGCTTCCTCCGAGGACAGACAAGGTAAAGGCAGCCGGAGCGTTCACTCTGGGGTCTATTGTCTCGCTGCAGATGGGTCAGCCACAGTGGAACTCATCTAGAGGTTATCCTGCGTTGTCTCTCTCTCACTGCCACTCTGGATTTAGCTGATTGGAGCGCTTTATTTGGAAGCTGCTGTTGTTATTGTTCCTACTGAATCACTCAGGACCTGGGCTTCTGTGCGGGAGTGTTTGGCTTGTCTTTTCCAGGTGAGTTTAAAGGATGTGACAACAAAGTCAGCAATAAAGAGGTCAGTTTCCACAGTAACAGATACCCCTCTTCTCTCTTCTCCGTCCCCATTGCAGGTCTGTTTTTAGCCATTGTACTGTATGAAGACCCCCTTGTCTTTCTTGCAGTCTTTCTTGGACAGCCATATTTCTGCACCTGCTGTTTTCTCACTGCCTAGCAGGGAAGTGGAGTGCTTGTAAGCCTTGGGTCGTAACTTGTAATTTGGCAGGCATTGCTCGTTTGGCTGCAGCAGTAATGGTATTGTGTGGTTTGCAGAAAAGGTCCCTCTGTTACGGATGTTGTCTAAATCTGTATAATTTTATAGATGATTAGGCTCTTTTGTACCGGGAGGCAGTTCTTTGTGGTTTATTAAGTTTATTGCCACTCATTAGGCCTGCTTTGTTGATTTATTTTTCTTTGTATGTTTGTGGTATTGATGTGTAGACTACGTGACATCGAGTGCATACAGGAAACTCTCTCAATGAATGAAGGAAACTCTCACGTGTTCAGAGAAACACGCATTAACCACTACTTACACTCACAGCCAGGAAGGAAGCGCGCTGTTTCAGCGTTGTGAGGTCCTAACGGCGTATGATTTCTCAGTCTGCACACTTTCTTTCTGTAGTAGTTCAGGTGACACGTTTGAATTCAGGTGTGTATGTTTATATGGAGTACGAGTGTATGTCTCTGTTGTTGAGTTATAAATAGACACACTCCTTCAAACTTCCTTGGAGACCCATTAGAGAGAGTGCGAGGGTTATTAGGATTCAAGCGGCGGTCACACTTTTGTTGCTAGGGTAGGTTTCTGAACGTGTGTTTATGTGACGCGCTCACCCTTAGCTACTGTAGCGTATGCTCTGTTGACTTCTAAAGCTCTGACAGGCACGTCAGTTAACACCAAAGAAGAATAGTGTGTTTGCATTTAAACCAGTACAGTGTGGGTGACTCTTCAGGCAGCCTGAGGCAGAGACAACAACACAAAGACACAGCCCTAACACATCACAGACGCAGCTCCCTCCAGAGACCCGGTGACTAAATGAGAGCACATGACTCTGCATTTACATCCTGCATTAGGCTCTTTGTTATCACAAGGCTAAATGTAACATAATTAAAAACAGGGGCTGTACTTTGATGTCAGCTTCGGATCGCGAACACTCAGATGCACACACACACACATGCATAGAGACACGCGTGTGTCTGGTGCAGTGCTGGAAGCCAGCCAGTGCTGCTTTGTCATTGAAAGCAGTTTATTGTGACAGACACACTGCCGTTTCCCTCTCTCTCCCCCCATGCTCCCCATCTTTTTTCACTCTTCTTCTCACTCTCTCATTTGAACGTCGCGGTGGCCCACTTCCACACATTGCGCGGGGCTCGTATCTCACCCTGTTTCATCGGCAGCTGCGGGATTGCCTCAGCCTGAGCTCCAGCTATCTGTTGCATCAGCAGCAGCATGTTTCTAGTAGTAAGATACAGTCCGGAGAGTCATAATCCAGTTGACTGCGGAGCGACGGACAAGAGAGGAATCAGGAATATCACATTAGAGTGATAGCATCATGCTCCACCATATTAGTCAAGTCTGATGTCACCATTTTACTCATCATGAACAGCTCTACGGTCGGAACTGCAACCCTCCCTTGCATTTTTGCTACCAGATTTGTAAACAAACACAAATTCAACAAAATTCAGGCAGCACCTTCTTGGGTGTCAAATCTCCTCATCACAGCCTAGGCTGAGAATATACCGTGGTAAACACACAGAGTAAAACCCTAGAATGCATTGAATGCTACAGATATGACATTTGACATAGTACCAAGCATGAGTGTTTCTTGAAACACAGCCTAACTAAATATATTGTATACCAATCTCTATGCTTAGTTATGAATGTAGTTTGAATTAACTGATCTTGTTTTAAAAAAATTGCGAAGAACTCCCTGACCTCACACAGCACAGTTACCAGCCTCTTTAAGGTAACCATCCATCATCTTTAAAAAAAACAATGCAGAAGAGTGCTCTGTATTAATCCTCTTAGACCTCAGTTCTTCTGTCAAATCGACACCTTTTATTTTCTGGCTTCATCTCTTATTTTACAATGCCTTCTTCCTCGTGTATAAGAGGTCATGCCTTTGCTCAGCGGCAATCACATGTGGGATGTCACAAGGCACAATTCTCTTTTTTTTCTACTACACCTGCTTTAAAGTCAGACACACTTTCTATTTTATCCATCCTGTCTCAGAACCTTAAAAGTAGACCAACCCCAGCTCTAGCTTTTTGGCTAATGGCAGCAGTGGCAGTGTGACCTCTTTTTTGGTGAGAAGTAGTAAATCTTAGTTGGTCAGGAGGGAGAGCAGGACTTAGACTCCTGGGCTTAATGGTTCAATTTCCCAATCATAGTGTGCAGAAGTTGCTCCTAGTAGTAGGTCCACAGCTTTACATGTAGCTATGCTGCCGTCAGTGTGTGGATGAAAAACCACAAACGTCTGCCGTTTGTCTAAAATGTGAACAGGTACAGTCGTCATCCACCCCTGCATCACATGACTCTGCAGTAGAAACCAGTGTTTATCGGCTCCAGCTCTGATTGACTGTAATGGAAATACAACACGCAGATCAACACGCTCATGTCCCCTCACATTGTCAGGCAAGATGCTATGACAGATGTTTAGGTTAAGGTCTTTGTTCAAGCCATGATCGAACATTGTTCAGTCGTCAGTGGCCTGCCAGCTGCCTGATTGGTACTGTGCATGTGCAACTTTGTACAGAGCTGAGAAAGAAACAAGATGCCTCACTCCTTTACAACTTCCATCATCAGCTCCAGAATAAACAATGTGTCTAGCTCATTTCAAACTTTCTAAACAAGTTTAAGGTCATCTGGATGTAGTCTGATGAGGTATATAATCTGCTCCTTTCTATGGCTCCCTGTTTTTCCAGGACATTTGTGATGATGAACATGAGACACGAGGGAAAAACAGTAAAGTGATGGAGTTTAATGGGTGTTTATGCCAGGTAAACAGTGATAAAGAAATGATCTCCAGCTACCCTGCAGTTGCACTGGTTCATGAGAGGGAAAATGGGATGCCTCTTACACACACACATACTCACAGCTCACAGTAATGCACACACATCCTCCAGCTCCTGTGAACGAGTTTAAGATGCTTTTGTCAGCTGAGTCTTGGCACATGATGTGGTGTTGTTTCTTATCTGTGTCACGCTGCAACATTTTTAATAAGTCTTCCACTGCTGAGGGCTTTAGTTGTGAAAGTGATAGGGGGTTAAATCCTAAAATAAGAAGCAGCTTGTCTTGACTTCTGTTGATCACACACTCACACACAATGAGGAAAAATAAAGTAGACGTTTGCTCAGTTTCAGAAATATTGTGGGTATACTAAATTACATCAGAATCGGTTTGCTCCTTTTAGTTTCACTGCAGTAGCAAAGATAGTGTCCTCAAAGCCTAAATTTCTATCTCAGATTGTTTTTCCTGCTGATGGAGATACAGCTCTGATTGTCTCCACTCAAGATGTCTATGTTATTGTGTATTCAACAGGGCTTTCAGGGACAGTCAATATGTCAATACTGTGGACCTTTGGATGGTAGCTCTGCTGGCAGTCAGAATCCACCTCAGCTGAAGGGTCAAGCAGGATAAGACCCCCTAGTGGGTTAATCACTCACTCAACAATGCACAGGGCTTTGCATGGGAGGGCTGTTCTGTTAATAATCCCATGTGCTTGCATAAACATGCATGCATGCCCAGCAACACATCTACAAACCGAGCACAAACCCAACGTGTACATGCGTGTTGCACACACGCCCTCAGTGACCCATCGGTAGTGACGCAATCATGAACTGTGCGTGACTCTAAATGTTTACTTGTTGGCTCTCGGCTACCTGTGGGTCTGCAGCTCTCAACACACAGCAGCTCTGGCAGGAATGTAGTCCCGATTGAAGCCTCAGCTGTGAGCTAACACAGTTTAACTCTCATATTAGTTCTGTTTAGAGATCAGTTTCAGTAAGATTTATAGAAAGCAGATTCTTTGTTTTCACATGGCATAATATTTTCCACAGCGTTCATCGTGGCTGCAGCAGATGCTCATGCCATGCTGGGAAACAATCTGTTGTGCTGTGTGCCGTGACTGTTTAGAACAAGCTGAATCACTGTACACTGCCAGAGCTTGTTGAGTCACCTCTCTCCCCTTGTTTCTCTCTCTCTGTCTCTCTGTCTCAGGTGGTTCCAGAAAGTGGGTCGGTAAATGGCAAAGGCAAGGCACAGATGGATGATACCCACACGGCAGCAGAGGAGGATGAGGGGGAGGAAGGCCACATACCTCATACACAATCTCCCCACATCACCTACTCGCTCACCCACAATCTGGCCTTGGACCAAGCCGGACGACCAGCACTTGTTAAAAGAGAGCCGGGGCAGGAGCTGACCAGCATTGCACTTCACCAACATGTATTCTCTTCTGTGACTTTTCAGAATGGTTCTGCAGAGAACCTGACAAAACCTAACGGTGCTAATATGACCACTGGGTCACACTCTGATCTGAAGTCTGCATATAAAAGGACTACGATTGCATCAGAGCCTCAAAGGACTATAATCGCTGCAGTCCCTAAAGACCGGTCTGAGAATGGACCCAAGGCTCCCTCAGATGACATGTCAGTCCCGCTGAAGAAGATCAAACTGGAGGAGCCATGGTTGTGGATCACTGAGCAAGCCACCACACAGCTGAGTGATGAAGAGGAGGTCTGTGAAGACCCGCTGTCCACGCTGGCAGCCGTGGTGTGTCTTTCTGTCACAGAGAGGAAGGGACTGGAGGAGAAACTTTTCAGCTCACGATCTTCCATTCTTTGCTCTATCAAAGCTGAGCCACCTGATTTGCACTTCGTCAAGAAAGAGCCTGAGGACTTAAAGAATGACTTGTGTCAGAAAAGCACTCCTGTTAACCTGCAAAGGATTCCCCAGCCTATCAAAAGTGAACCTCCTCCAAGTGTCTTGCTACCAAGCGTGCAGTCTTTGGCAGAGAAGAGAAATCTTAGTTTTGATCAGGCAATTGCTATCGAGGCCTTGACTCAACTGGCAGCTATACCTCAAAGCACCCCAGGGTCCATTAAAGCTGGAAGTAAGTGTGAACTTCCCATTTCTACTGCTGCCTCCAGTACAAACACAGCTCTGCATGAAGCCAAACCCACAGCAGCTATTCACTACAACAAAGTCTCGGTCATCAGCTCACCACTACACCAGACATCAGTCATACGCCCTCCTGTGGCCAGACAAGGGAATGTCATCACAAAGCTGTCCCTGCAGGACCGCTTGGACAGTGATAACTCACCCTGCAGGAGGACAGAGCAGGGCATTACTTCTCATGTCATCAAGTCGGAATGCACCTATAAAGATCCCAGTGACATGAAGTTCAGTCAAGATCATGAGCGGTTGTTTGGGGAGGACAGAGATAAGGCTGTTGATAAAGTGAGGAGAAACAGAGACGAGGAGGAGGTGGCAGCTCAATTGGCAGACCTGGCCTTCATCATCCAGGCCCGGCAGAACCAGCAGTCAGAGAACAACCCTCCAAAGGGGACACCTGTGTCGGCCATCAAGTATAACTACAACTCCCAGCTACCCCCCAATCAGAAAAAGCCTCTCATTAAAAAAGCAAAAGCTACCCCCTCCAAACCCAGGAAGAAGAAAACTGATGGACTACCTGAGGGAATCAACTGCAGGACCCCCCTCTCAAAACGAATGCCAAATGGAGAGACGTCGCACCGGAGCAAAGGCAGGAAGATTCTCCCTCAGGGGAAATCAGGCCTTCATCACAAGAGGAACCTGTTTCTGCCTCAGGCTCAAATTGACCTGAAGAGATACTTGGCTGAGGCTCAGGAGGAAAGGAGGCAACTCATCCATCAGAGTAATTCACACAATACTACAGCCCTCTTAGGGCCACAGACTCACAACTACAGCACTCTCACGAGAATAAACCACATTCACGGTCAAGAGACCCAACCATGGTCCCTTTCAAATGGTCCACTCCATCAACAAAGCCCCTGTAGTAATGGTCACGCTGCAGGACCAGGGCCAGAGAGTGAAAGGCATTTGTTATCTCAGGTACCGCAGCCCTGTGGTGGGCTGCAGCACGGTGCTGACCTGAACACCAGCCCAGCTAATGCCGCCTTTCTCAGCCACACCACTGGGCACCATGGTCTGGTTAATGGCTTCTCAGGGGCTCGACAGTCCCCTCCTCCAAGCCAGCAGGGCTACTACAAGCTGGAGAGGTCAGGACCTATCACAGTCCTGTCCACAGTTAATGATGGGGATATGGGCCACTCTGCAGAGTCTACTCCATCCAAGAACAGCGTCAACAGCTTTCTGGAGTCTCCAATGAGTTTTCTAGACACCCCTACCAAGAACTTGCTCAATACACCTTCCAAAAAACTGTCTGATCTTCCATCCTGTCAATGCGTGGGTGAGTTGATGCTACCCTTTTCTTTTTCAGAAGATAAGTTAGTTACTTATATTCCATTTGTGACTAATACTGCTCAGAAATATGCTTACAACGAACACTACAGTTCTTTGACCTCAAACTGATGCTGGTTTTCTGCTCCTCTCTCTTTAATGAAAACACACACACATACACACACACACACACACACACACACACACACACACACACACTAGCTGTGTCCTAATTCAGGGGCCAATTCAAGCAAAAGGAGGCCGCATTTCTCTGCCATATTTGGAGGAGGTTCTGGGATGCTTTGTGAAGCCTTGTTGACCCTTGTTATGATGTATTTGGTCTTGAAATGCGGACTTCCGAGATGATGGCCCTTGAACTGAGATCCAGCTACTTTCATTGTGTCTATTGGACTTAAATGAATCTGACTTATGGAGAAACAGCATGAATGTTTACTTGAAGCCATTGTGCTCTATGAATGACAGTTCTACACTCAGTAAAGTTGATATGTAATAGATCTTGATATTTTTTCAACAGACCAAATCATTGAAAAGGAGGAAGGCCCTTACTATACTCACCTTGGGGCAGGACCTAGTGTTGCTGCCGTGAGGGAAATGATGGAGAACAGGTAGAGTGACTACTACCACTATGTTTACATACTGAGTCTATGTGGGTGTGTTTACTACCAAACTGAGCTGCCTAGAGCCGACGAGTCAACCACAGGCTTGGAAGAATGGGGTGGGGTTACAGCCAAAGAGTCTTTCATTAAAAGGAAGCATTGCTGAGCCAGCTCAACACGTTCACCCTCTGTCTCGGCTACACACATGTACACATAACACACACACACACACACACACAGCGTGTTGAAACAGGAAACCGCTTTAGCGTAGACGAGGGGCCCGTAAACCAAGATGACAGCCGGTTTAAAACAAGTTGAGGTCCGTCACAGTCCATCTGACAGACACGCTTAACTGGAAAAAGTCATCCTGAGTTACTGAGGTTCACAAGGACCATTGCATTTTCTAATGAAAGCATTTTGACCATTGAATCAATACTTAATGGTGTGGACTATTGTGCTTTATACTGGTATATACTAACCAATAACTGCAGGCTATTTTAACAGTTTTTGTTAAAGTCCCAATAAAGCATTTTCAAAAAATGTAAAAGTGAATTGTTTTAACATATTTACATTTCTAGCTTTACAGGTTGGGACACATAAAGGCTTTATAACATATTAGCTGATGCTTATTGCAAGGCCCCTTAATATAAAGTATTACTCTCTCCAGTATGGGAAGCAGTTTAATGTTTTCTAACATGTGTTGTCAGTGACATGTTTCTCTTCTGTTGTGTTGTGTATGTCACAGGTATGGTACCAAAGGAAATGCAGTAAGAGTGGAAGTTGTTGTTTACACTGGGAAAGAAGGAAAGAGCTCCCAGGGGTGTCCAATAGCTAAATGGGTACGTGGCTGCTGTTTGTGTTCGTGGTAGTATCCTAAATGCCCTGAATACAGTGAATACAGTATGTCTGCTGTTTGTTGAAGAGTTCTGCTGGATCCTACCATAGTTTATTTACAGGCATAGATGGAAGTCACTCCCAGATTCTTAAGCTTACCACAACCACAGCAAACCCTCAGCTGCCCCCAACCATGTGACCACAACCAAAACATAATTGTTGCCAACTTCTTCCCTAAACATAGACTTTGTCAATCCCAGTGTTGCAAACATCACCCAGTAGGGCCTGTAGTTTCTTGATACTGTTACAAAATACTTGTTTCTGCCTTTTCCTGTGTTACATTGCTGTCGATCATCTGTTGAAACCTGCTTGCTTTCCGTGTCATCAAACAGGTGATCCGGCGTGGCAGCGAAGAGGAGAAGCTGCTGTGTTTGGTCCGCCAGAGGCCAGGGCACTACTGTGAAAATGCCGTGTTGGTGATCCTCATCCTGGCATGGGAGGGAATCCGTCGGCCAGTGGCAGATAATCTGTACCAGGAACTCACACGGTCCCTCTTTAAATATGGCTCCCCCACCAGCCGCCGCTGTGCCCTCAATGAAGAGTGAGTACCTCTTAATTTTCTTTGAAGGGACACTTCTTCTGCCCAACTTTATACGTTTCTTTAACTTCCTCTCTCCATTCCATCTCCACAGTCGTACTTGTGCATGCCAGGGTTTGGACCCAGACACCTGCGGAGCTTCGTTTTCCTTCGGCTGCTCCTGGAGTATGTACTTCAATGGCTGTAAGTTTGCTCGCAGCAAAGTGCCCCGCAAGTTCCGCCTGCTTGGAGACTACCGGGAGGAGGTGAGGGAGTCATCAGCTTCAACAAATCCTAGAAGAAATCATCTACTACAATCTCTCCTATTTGCTCCTGTTGTTGTAGTGATTGGAGAATATGTAGAATATTTAGCACATAATCAATGTTGTGTCTAAGTTCTGTTGCTTCTCTGTATTTTATCTGCAATAAAGGACAGACTGATCAAATCTTTGCCAGACATTTGCCTCCTAGTGGCAGATTTTGGATATGACAATCACACCTGTAGGCAGACCACATTCTTTAAAACCAGCTCTGAAATGTATTCCCTTAGGAGGAGAAGATAGAGAGCCACCTTCAGAGTCTCGCCACTGACCTTGCACCACTCTACAAAAGGTTGGCTCCTGAAGCCTTCCAAAACCAGGTATGAAATATAAAACACACTTGCCCCTGTTAGGCTCGTGTTAATAGGATCCAGATAGAATTGATTTTAAGTTTCTTCTCTTTGTTGTTAAAGTACCACATTGCATCATTGACCTCCTACAAATTCTGCTGACTCTCGCAGGCTTTTTTTAGTTCACACGCCCAGATGCTGTAACAGCCTCCCTGTAGATATGAGAATGTTCACTGCTCTAACAACTTTTACAGGAAAACATACTTTGAATCTTTGCCGTCTTAAACTCGTCTCCTGTCTTGTCCTTTTACCTCTCACAGGTTGAAAATGAGGAGGCAGGGGGTGATTGCCGGCTGGGCTCGAGGGAGGGACGTCCTTTTTCTGGGGTCACAGCCTGTGTGGATTTCTGTGCCCACGCTCACAAGGACACTCACAACATGAATAACGGCAGCACTGTGGTAAGGCACCCCCAAGCTATTTTAAAGGTCACTGGATTTAGTTCAGTCCCTTGAGGTATTGATTAAGTATGGCCTACTGTTGGGCTGAACAACTTGCCTTTTGTCTGTGTCCTTTTTCAGGTTTGCACTTTAACAAAGGAAGATAACCGTGCCGTGCGTAACATACCAGAAGACGAGCAGCTCCATGTTCTGCCACTCTACAGGATCTCTGACAGGGATGAGTTTGGTAAGGCTGAGGGCCAGTGGGCCAAGATCCGAAGTGGTGCGCTGCAGGTTCTGTCCTCCTTTCCGCGAGAGGTGAGTGAACAAGAAAACAGCTTTTGTTGCTTTAGGTATTGCCGTCGTTTTAGCTTACTTCCTGTCCGTTTTGCGGTTGGTGATCCCTTCTCTCGACTCTTCATCACCACACTTGCACAACTCAGCAGCTCTCTTTGCCTCGAAAACGACCTGGAGACAGATTCATTGACATCATACCACAGTTTTAATGTCTGTATCTGTAGAGTACATCACAGACAGGAAGGGTAGTTTGCCTGTGCACTTGCTTTTTATTTCTCTCCATTGCTCCATCTCTTTGCCCCTCCCGCTTTTGCACTTTCAGCGGGGGTAAAGGAAAATCATGCCATCATAATTATTGATAATTATCAAAGGTAAACTCCATGTAAACAAATAGGGCAGACAGATATGTGAGCAGCGGCAGCTCAGCAACTCAGCCACCACGCACCAAACAAGCATCCTGTGTGGCCAGGCCGTAAGCTGGCACCAGGAGTTGGCTTTCCCCGTTCGCCATTGCTGGTGTAGGTACCAGAATATTAGGATCCTGCTCTCCGCCTGTTTCCTGAGCAGGCAGAACTGCCTATTTATCCAGTTCTATGTCCTGTGAATGTCAAACAAATATGTTATGAACGGCTGATTTTTTTTTTGTATTTATCAGGTGCGTCTACTAGCTGAGCCAGTAAAATCAGCCCGTAAAATAAGGCAAGAGGCTCGCCAGAAGGCTCAGGCTGAGAAACTGGAGAAAAAGCTCGGGCTGACTTCTCTCACCCCTGGGAAAGTGAAAAGTGAAACCCCCAACAAAGGTAATAAATCCAAGTCTTTGGTTATGTTATTAATGTGTTTTAATATGAAATGTGTTTAGGGAAAAATGTATTATTGTTATTTGACTATTACGTCAGTGTTTACATTTTCTTTATCCAAAACAGACCCTCAGGGCTACTACAGCTCACAGAGACTACCACCCAGACCTGCCAGCGTTGGAAGGTTCCCACAAGACAGGACTCAACCCAGCACTTACAGCCAGAGCACCAGCAGCTACCCCACTCTGGGTCAGGGGGAGGTAATCTCCCCCAACCACCATGGCCTGCCCGGCATCCAGTTTGAACAGAATGGTTCAGCTCTTAATTATAGGACAACGAGTGATGCCATGAATGGTTATGCTCCTTCATCTGGTGACCAGAGTGTGACATCAGAACGTATACCTCCACTTAATACTCTTAGGGACTACCCCCAGACTTTCAAAACTGAGCCCAACGAGGTGCACTGCTCTCCTCTGCGCAGACCCTCCCCCAGCGGGAGTGCTCCTCCTCCCTCCTCCTTCTCCCCCAGACCTACCTCTGAGGGCCTCTTCAGCAGGCTCAACGGACTCCACAGGGCTGCCGGGGATGTTGCAGCAGAGGTCAGGGGTCATGGCCTCCCTCTGCTCTTACCTCTCCCACTTCCTCCACAAACTCTCCCTCTTGAACCAGAAGAAGTGAAGCAGGAAGAGGTCTGGTCAGACAGTGAGCACAATTTCCTGGACCACAATATAGGCGGAGTTGCGGTGGCACCGTCACACGGCTCCATCCTGATAGAGTGTGCGCGGCGGGAGCTCCATGCCACCACCCCTATCCTCAGACCAAACCGCAGCCACCCCACCCGCATCTCCCTGGTCTTCTACCAGCACAAGTCTCTAAATGAACCAGGCCACGGGATGGCTATGTGGGATGCCAAAATGGCCAAGAGGGAGCGTGAACGTGAGGAAGAGGCCGAGAGATTACGGATGGAGGACAGCCTGAGTAACAGTGTGGGAAAGAATGGAGCTGGAGGTGTGGAGCTGCAGGAGGGAGCAGAGGAGGAGGCACAGGAGGCGAGGAGGGCCATGAATGTTCCCACACGTCAAGCATGGACTCTGCCCAGGGACGGCGTCATCACCGTGTCCCCTTACGCTCTTACCCAAGTGACAGGCCCTTACAATCGCTGGACTTAGTCAACATGTTTTACACACACACACACACACACACACACACACACACACACACACACACACACACACACACACAGAAAACTCCTACACTCTGTGCTTCTGCCTTACCTCAATCAACTTCAAACTGCTACTCTCATTTTACGTCATTTTCATTGTGCTTTTTTCTAATATCCGTTTGTTCACTTTGTCCTTCTTCATCTCTGCCTTCAAAGCGATGAGGAAGAGCAAAGTTTGTTGGCTTTTCAACTGTGAGTTTCCGTGTAGTTTTTTTTTGTAAAGAGATGGTGCTTTGAAGCATTTTAAAGACGTTTTTAAACTGGTTTTATATACATGATTAAGAACGAAAAAAGATGTGATTATTTATTCTGATCATAACGATTTCTATTTAATTCCTGGTGTAAGCCTGTTTACTGCAAGATTTCTATGATAACCTGCATTATGTGTTGAGGCTCAAATTTTATGTTGTACAGTAGGACAATGCTCTTTATTTTCAGCCAGCGGTTCTCTTTTCAAAAGATAAATCTCGTTGGCTTTTACATCGGTGCCATTCTCACTGTAACCTTTCTTTAGAAAACTCGTCACATGTAGAAAACAAGACTAATATTGTGCATATATTTACTACAGATTGTCACATGTAGCATCGTGCTTTTCCTTCTGCTGCCTCTGACTTCTGCTGGCAGGCGAGGAAAGAAACGTACGTCTTTGGTTTGTTGTTTTTTGTTTATTTTCTTTCTACGTCTGGATGGTTTGTCTTGTATTCACAGATAATGTTTGGCATATTAAGAAGCACTTTTTTGTTTTCCTAAACCTAACTTGAAAAAGGTCCCAAACCATAGGCCTGAATATGTATGTACAGATAGAGATATATATGACAGTTTAGCATGAACCCAGTTTTATTTTTACAATATTTTCTGCATTTATTTGATTGAAAATGGCATACATATCTAAAGAAATTCAAAGCTTGGCATAACGAGGAAACGTGAAATGCTGCAACAAGGAAGTGCTTATCATTATTGGCACTTATATTCACTTTCTGGAAAAGGAATTTAAGAATCTTTCAAAGGGCACAAGTGTGATCATAGGAATCGAAAACCTTACTGTACATTTAATGGTGCTAATGAGATCTCTGTTGTTTTTCACAGAAATCACAGAGTGTCAGAATTGAGTACAAAACCGTGTTAGCCAATGCTGACTAATCAAACAGTTTCTTCTTCTGCCTCCTCTTCGCTCTTGTTGGAAAACCACTCAAACATCAGATCCCACTCAGACAATTGCCTAAGACGATTTTGTGTGCTTGACCCTTGTGAAGACTTTGTTTACAGATAGCTTCTTTTTTTTTTTACAGTGTCTGAATAGTGGGGTTGGTGTCAACTCCTGGTGAATCAGGATTTGTATTTTCTACTACCCATGAAAGAGAAGCTCTTCATTTTAAGAACTCATTGATGACGTTTCAGCACAACCAACACAGACCTTTCACTGCTATCACACTAACACTGGTAGTGTCACGTTTCCTGCGAGAAACATTTTGAATTTTTACACACTTGGACTTCTTTTTGGTGCTAATAGGAAAAGATGTCAAGTTACCGAACATGGTTTTATACTGAACAGTGATGGCATGGTGCTTTTTGGAAACTCAGCACACACTGATCTGGTATGTGATTCAGTACTAAGGTAGTTTCGTCATTTCTCTGGATGATAACTGTCTGACAACAGACTGAGATGCATTACTATCCCACCATTGATTATGAGTACCAGTAAAAAAGAAAAGCAAATTATTGTGCAGATCTAGGGTTCAAACGTCTTCCATAGAGAACCAAACTCTCAGAATCACAACATACACACAGAATCAAATGAATGTAAACAGTTTTTAAATAGATTGATTTATAAAGGACATTTTAGACTTGTAACTTCTCTTTTGATTTACTGTGGGGACGTTCTCAGTCCACATTGAAAGTCTTTGTATCAATGAGGAACTAACAACTAGCACCAGCATTCAAAAATATGAAAAGGAAAAAAAAAACTTTTAATAGTAGAAAATGTGTAAATATGTACGTGAACCATATTGTTTTTACTGTACTGTTAATGGTGTTTAGACAATGGATGATCTTGCTTATTTTGAAACTGAATTACTGTACGTTGCTGAAAGTATATCCAGTTTAGACTTGAGAAGAGACTAAATTTAGCATTCCTTTTATGGATGGCTGATCTCTTTCGGGATTGTGAAATAAAGTCATATTTATATTTTGGACCTGATCACGATTTGCTCTGTCCTGATTTGTTGTGTGTGTGTGGGTGGTGGGTACACATGTGCTATGAGTCGTACACACAGCATTTATTGTGTGACAGCTGGCATCATATTATTTTTATAAACATGACATAGGCTGATCTGTTTTTAACAAGCCAAACGGAACAGATTTCACGTGTTACTTTTTATTCAAAGCCAAAACACACTCTTTTTTTTTTTTTCTTCCTGAATTTCCCACACGAGCATACTGTATGACTATGACTCACCACTGAGGAATTTCAGTTTAGTCATCTGGACTTTGTCCTCTTAACGTTTGGGGATGACTCACTTCTTGTTTTTGTACAACTTGTTTCCAAAACTGGTAACATGATGTGTCTTCTTTTTTTCTCTAACTAATGCTAAAAGAAAATCATTTGCTTCTGACTCAAGAGATGACTAACTTAATGACTTCAACAAACACAAGAGTGCCTCAGACGTTTTGTCAAATCTAAAAAAATATGCATCATAATTACTATTTACGCCGGCATATTGAGAAAAAAGGAATTGGAAATTAAATGAACATGCTGAATTCAATCAGAAATACTATCAGGGCAGCAGCACCCAGGCCTTTTGCATTTTTCTTCAAATAGAAATGTATTTTCATTGTACAGTATTATTTTTTTCTCATTTCTAGGCCAAATATCTCATCACACTTAATATAAAGCTGTAGCTGTAAAGTCTACTCAGCCAGAGTCCTTGCAAGGTTGAAGATATGGACATTGGAGAAACAAATATGTCCTTGTGAGGATTCAGGAAATTAAAAATCATCTGTGAAATGTCACAAAAAATAGATTTTCGTAGTTTTGGATATTAGAGGTGCTGATTACATTGATGCATCCTTGTGGCTTTTGACAACCTTTCGACCCCTTTAAAATTGCAGCAAGAGTGTTGATTTTGCTCACACAGCAGGCCACATGTGACCATGTGCCTGGTTAGAGTAAGAAGTCAGTAATTGAGCTCCTGCGGTCATTACACAAAAGGGCTTTATACTTTTATACCAGTCTTGATTTTTTCCTTTCAACCAGGCTGCAATCAGACTGTACTGTCTGTCAAGACCGACAGCTCAGGCTCTCCTCCAACATGCCTGTTTTACCCAAACAAACACAGTGCTCCTTGTATTCAAATGCTTTGGTGTCGTTTCCAGGGATTGACTCATTGATTGTGAGATTACAAACCAAAACTGTCACAGTTCCCATTTTCATCCCTTAATCAAATCTGTCAAGCTCAAACTCATGATACTGAGATATTGGAAAGGAGCATCTGCACCTCATGTGTCACAGTGAGGTACGAGTCCAACTAGTAGCAGCAATGGTCATCAAGAGTGTAAGAAGCAAACACTGTGAGGGCACAGCTGTTGAATTAACAGTTGGACCTCCATGCAGTTGGACTGAACACCGAGCAAAAATGAAGAAAGGAACATGAGAACATGTTGACAATAATCTAAGGTCCTTTAATCCTGCTCAGGTGAAATGTAGAGTGTTTTTAAGTCCTTTATGGACTACTTATTTAACCACCAGTGGTGAAAAACATATTTCCTTCTTTTTACTAAAGTTTTAAGTTTTTACTAAAATATATATTTTTTTAAAACAATGCCACACTGTAAAAGTTATGTGTTACAAGACTTGCAATCAAAATTCTACTTGGCTAAAACTACACTACATAAGTATTACCAGCACACTATCAGCACTCATTGTGCTAAATAGCCCCTCTCAGAGTGTTAATTTACTGAGATTCAAAGGTGCAGGAAGTTTATATTTTTTCAGTCTCATGCACACAAGTTAATCGTTTGTGTGCTCAAATTACTATCTTGTGCATCAAGATAAAAACAATGTAAAAATCTTCTGAACAATAAACGTAGTGAAGTAAAAAGTATCATATTTCCCTCTGAAATGTAGTGGAGAGAATTATTTAAGTAAAGTACATTTAACTGTACTTGCATGCAGTTTTTGAGTAAATGTATTTCGTCACATTCCACCACTGTGAATCACTGCCAACCCCAGGAGTGTTGGTCTACTCATAGCTCTGCATCCTAAGGAAGGGGTAAAAAGAAAATCCAATCCCCACAAGAATTTCAGAACAAGTTATTCCATTATGAATAAAAACAGGTAGACGGACCGCTGCAGGCTCACAGGTTTCTGTTTTTATAATATAAGTAAAACAGAAAAGGGGTAGGCCTAGCATTTGTATCTTTTCTCTGACACAACATCATCCCATAGGCGATGCTTTCATTGAAGGGAATATAGTTTGAATCATGTTTGTGGAATGTGATAGCTCCCTTTAATACCGACAGTATATTGTAATAAAGGATCTGTGCGTCAACGTGATGAAGTGCCTTGATTCTTCGGGTATTTAAAATCTCACAAATTGTAAATTCCATTTCACAATTTAATTTCAAGACAATTGATCGTGTCATGGAAAAATTGTGAAATTAAATTCACTATATCATGAGAGAGGATTTTATCTATATCAAACAATACCTTGTTCTAATCACTGTCATTGACAGGTGCAGTAAGGATGCTCAAATACAGACAGTGTGGTGCTTCAATCCATAGAAACTGGACAGCCTGTATGTTAGGAATATTATAATGAAGTAAAGTAGGGACTGGATTTGTACAGGCCCAGAACTAATACTAGCAGAGAAGAAACAGGAATCCATGATGTGTTGTGTGATTAATTTAATTTCCAGTACTCGGGCGCCTGTTATTCTGACCCTCTGATAAAAAAATATTTAGAATTATACCTGTAGAAACACTAGTAGACTGTTGTTTCTGTTTTCACTTGATCAGACACAGCACTATAAAGCATCACGAACATCAAAAAATACCCCTTGGTTTGAAATCACCCACCTCTAAACTGGACCTAGGCGGCTTCCGTAGGAGTGTAAATGGTTGGAGTGTGACGCAGAAGCGCTGAACGGGCAGAACATTTCTACTGTCAAGATGGCGACATCGGAGCCGGTAAGAGAGACAAGAGATAGCCGAAAAATTCGACTAATGTGCTCGGAAATAGTCGCTAGATCTTTACTTTATCTGCCGACTTTATTGCACAATCTCGCTTGCTTGAAACGACATCCGTTATTTTTGGGAAATGGATGCGTTTGAGCTGGCAGATGTGTCAGTTCGCGTGGATCACAGTTAGCGTTAGCATGCACAGCAATGTGATGGATAAGGCAGTGCCTGACTTTGTTGGCAGGGAGGGACTCACTGACTGGACGTCGTTCATTCAAACTCCAATCCGTGAATTGTTTTAATCTACTTTTGATATTAGAGTCGGCACCTTTTGGTGATTTAAAATCAACTAGCGATACATTTAAAACCTCACAGTACGATATTATTGGTTATTTTTGGGACAATCCGGACACGTGTGTATCTAGCTCGTAGCTAGCCTCGCACGTCTGCTAAAACTAATGCTAGCGATGTTAACTCACAGCTGTAACGTTAGCTTGTATTTTACCAATCAATCTATCTTGTATGTGATTTGACCAACGTAAAGCTAGCGGTTTTCTGTTAGCTGTTGCGCACAACAGTTAAAAATGTTGATGTTGTAGAGCTGGATGCTACTGTCTAATATTTAAGTTAATAGCTTGTTAGATAAAAAAGAAAAAGCTAACGTTACTTACATTTTCATAGTGTGACAGCTTATATGTTTGTTGGTTTTTCATGCGTTATTTAGTACTATGTGTTATAGCAATGATCCTTTTTTAAAAACCAATAACTGAAATATGAATATATCGGCCTATTAGATGGGTAACTTTAGTCACAGTGTATTTTAAATTGCTGGACCCCTGTCACCAAATTCTCTCATTCTTGTAATGGAGGTTTTAAGGTCAGAGGTTGGCCTCATTTAAACTGCTTTGTGTCACAGCTGTGACCAGTATCAGTCTCATACCACAGGATGGTAAAATGTAAATATATCTCCTACCTCATATCTGTGCAAACTTCTTGCATGATGGCGATCAATGGACAGATGGGGATCCAGCCGATGTAGATATTTAGAATGAGGTCTTTTGCATTTAGTATGCAGAGATGGTAACTAATGTGTGGTTGTCTGTGTGTGTCTCTCTCTGCAGAAAGCACCTGAAACTGAAGATCAACCGACCGACAGCCAAGTCGTTGCAAATCCTGAGCAGTATATCAAGCACCCCTTGCAAAACAGGTGAGAATAAAACAGCTGCTGCGTTTGGAAATTGAAAATGCGCTCCTGCTTACATACACTGCAGTATTCTGGCATTAGTGCAGGTACAGATAACACCAGTTTAAATATTGAATTTGACAAGTAAATGGCATTTATAATAAGCAAAACATTCACGTCATTGACCAAGATTTGATGGCATTTTGCAACAAATACCATCATCCATCTCCTTTGGCAATATTGCTCAACTTCTGCTAAAAAGGCTTTAGAATGTGCCAGACACAGTCCAAACATGACAGGCATAACTGAGGCAAATTATTAGATTGAAATAATTGATGAGGAGGGCCCCTCAGTAGAAAATAGTCTGTTCTGTAACAAATGAAAGGAATTGAGACTGAATTGTTCCATTTAATGGCACGTAAAAGTTTAATATAGTAACCTCTTTAGAATAAAATCAGTAGTCAGTGTTAACATCTTTATTTCACATCTGACCTTTCAATAAAAAGAGGTTGCATACTTGCTTTTTTACACTGAAGAGCATGTTTCATCTTTGTTTTATATGGGGGAAGGTCGTCCCTTTGAATTTTTTTGCTTGACCCAAAGATCCTTTAATTAATTTACCGTCCTTGAAATTATGCTACCAGCCTGGAATTTTACCTTCAAGTGCTTAGACTTGCTCCTTACACTGTTTGCATGAGGGTACATATAGTATACATACTTCCTGAGGAGAGAACATAGTGAAATTGCTTCTCTAAAGTGGCTTCCAGGGTGTAAATTTCCTAATAAATGCCTAGCAAATATGTGTTTGTTTTGTTTATTTTAGTGAAATGATTTGGAGAACCATATTAAGGCTCCAATCAGTTTGCTGACATCTGGTGGATATTTGTGCTTTGTTGAAGTGTGCTCTTTCAAAGAAAATAGTCAAAAATATCACGTAAATGATTTACAGGCACATTTTATTGAATTGTTGGATGTAAACTGAGAGCAGCAGATAAAGTTTTCTGCTTCCTACTCTGCACGCCACTGTTGCAGTTATTGTTCACTATTGTCCTTTTAGCACTGTTATCACAGTTCTGTGGTGGTGACGACCTATTCAGGAGCATTGTACAGTCGGTTTAGGAAACGCTGAATAGTTCACTTAGTAACTCACTTCTAGGCCATTCTGCTTGTTCAGCCCAGCCTCAGAGGTCAAGGTTGTCCATATTATCCTGCCTTTCTGGTGCTCAGATTTGATTTAAAAAAATATGATTCAAATAATAATTGTGACGCTGCCACTGTAACACCATTAATGACTGACATGGCATGTAAAGGCCAAGGTGTTGGTGCTTCTGTCTTGCCTCACAGCTGTTTAGGGAAGTCCTGGCTTGTTCAATTAATTGGGATTTTGTAACACTGGTGTGTTGTGAAATATTTTCAAACATACGCTCAGTTTTCAGTTTATTAATGGCGTCGAGCTGAAACACTTTGTGTGTGTGTGATGACATACAGTTCTTCAGTACAACAGATGACATCCTCCAAAATGATCTTACAGTTGAACCAGGATTCTCATTGAAACAGTTAAGACAAAAATGGAACGGTACTCTTCATCAGGGTTGGTTAGTAACTCATTACATATAATTAGATTAGGTAATCACATTACAAAAATAACCAAGGGGCTGTTACCTAAGTATATTTAAAATGAGGTGTAATGAGATAATTACACTGTAAAGGATGATATTTTATATTTTGATTGCATCTTTTACATATGGAATTTTCTTTTAATGTTGAGTATAGCCCAATTGATACTGGAATTTTGGGTCCAATATACACTTAACATTTGTGATAAAGATACGTGTGTAATGTAGGCAGGATATGTTACATTTAAGCAAAAACATTTTTGTCCAGAATGACATCAAACCACTGAGAGAGTAAACTTCATAGTGAATTTAGTAATTATGAAACACCCCAAGAATATCTTTTTAGTATTTTCATATTGCCGAATATCAGTCACCATATACATCAACGATATACAGTATCTGCGAAAGGGCAACATCGCCTCAGATATATTGGTCAGGCTCAATTGTAGAATGCACCCTGTATACCTGTAGTTTGTACCAGTAGTCATTTTGTAAGCGTAGTTTGATTTGACGGAATGTCAATTTGGAACATGCAAAATGTGTTTTATTTGCATTAAAAAAGTTTTGAAGTGTTAAAGAAAAGACTACGAGCCAGCGTTCATTTTTGTTGTATAAAGTGCAAGATTTTTAATGTTTGATTTTAAAGTAACCCAAAAGTTACCTTTTAATCGTTTTAATCTAATGGATTATGTTATTAATTGCAAAAAATTCCATATGATTTGTATTCAATAACTGTAGGACTAAGTAATCTAACCTGAAGTTGGTTAGACACACTAGTTTTAGCTAGTTGTACCCAATAAACTGTCAGCTAAGTTGATATTGTAACATCATACAACATACATACTTGGCTGTAAATTTTACTCTGCAGCAGAATTAGATAGAATAAGATTAAGCATTGATTGAGAAGCATTTCAATGATCTGAGCCAGTACAAATGTAGATTTATTTAGTTGTCTGGTGTGATGTTAGTAATATGTGATAATGAACCCGCAGAGACTTGAAACTTTCTTGACACAGGCAATGCAATGGTATTTATATCACGCCTGCTTTTATTTCTGTCAAGAGTTTGGTGAAGGTGAGGTACAGATGGATTAGAACAGGCTGCACATCTCTATTACCTAACTGTAACAGAAGCAGGCACGATGATCACCTTCGAGTTTCAAGTCATGCAACATGATTTTCATATGGTACCGAAATAAAGGGAAACGACAGCTGCCGAAAGGTTGATGAAACCAATTCAGTTTCTGAAAACCCGTGGAGAGTTTTCTGTGTTAGTGTACAGTCTAGCAAAAGGGCCAAAAATGTAAAAACTCCAATGTCCTTTATACAACTGCTCTCCTGATTTTATTTCCAGACATGAATATTACGATCAATAAAATTACTGTAGAAGTTAGTCTTTAAGAAGACAATACAATCAGCCAAATAATTACTTCAAATGATTGTTATTTATTGGCAGATATAAACACATACAGGTTTGCTTTAATTATGATGATTATAAGGACAACACTGTACCCACTTAGAGTCCAGCCAACGATGTGATGATTATAGCCCACAGTTTACTTATGTAAAACCCTCCCTCCATCCCTGCATAGTCATATCCTATAGGTCTAAATATACCCCCTTTCCTTGTACAGCCTTGACCAATAGGACTGCTGATGTTATCTTTATTGATTGACAGATAAAAGACACACATAATATACATATATATTTGAAATATAATGTTAATTGTTTGAAGGCTAAGGATCAAGATATTGAAATTGCAAAAGTGCCTCATTTTTTTAGACATAAGAAATAGTCCTCATACCACACTCATTAAACCAGTGGTTCTAAATTATTTTTCGTCATGCCCCCCCAGAGGACAGAAATTTTTTCACGCCCCCCCTGAATTGAAATACTATTGAGAACCTGATAATATTTATTTATCTGTACAAACCACTGTATGAGTTGCAGTATTCTGCATACAATCACCTGATTATCAAAATGTTTTCATGCTGTCTGCTGTCAGAGTTTTTAGGCATAAAACACAAACGGGTCTTTCCTCATTTCCGACTGTGTTCATGGTAAACCCAAGGGCTATGTAGGCATCGTCATATTTCCTGTTCCATAGTTCCCGACCGAAGGATTAGCAGAAGAGCTTGTTCGTCTCTTTTTTGAGATTTGTGTGCTGGTGTCAACACAGAGTGTTTTATTTTGAAAAGTAACCGGATGTTATATTGTTATTTTGGTGCTTGACTTCCTGTCTGCTTGGTGCAAAATTCAGCTGAATTGTTGCATCGTGCTCCGGCATCCGCTAGATATAGAAGTCCTGCGTATCTGTTCTGGAGGGCTCCAGACTGCCGGAGCTGGGATGGAGCAGATACGCAGCGCAGCGGACCTGCTGGAAATTAACACATAGACTAAAGTGAAACCTATCAGCTCCACCGAGGGGGGCACGCCTCACCATTTGAGAAGTACTGCATTAAACGTTGAAGCTTCTACAAACATACATTGACTGCCTGTTTGAGCCGCTCTTGTGATCCTTCTTAAGTCTCTCATTAGTATTTCCAAACCTGCAGTTAGCCAAGATAGCTACACCTGTGTTCGGCAATACTCTATCACCCACGCCTGAGGAAACAGGTTAACTGGATTAGGATTTTCAAGTCTTAATGACATGGTCCATGTCATATCAGACAAAATTTAGTGACTTAGAAGGAGCAGGGCCCTTGATAAATCCATCATTGACTTGACCTACTGTCTGCTGTAAACAAACTGTGTCCTCAGCTGACTGACGCTTTGTTTAGTGTGTTTACACCTATGTTTATGACATATGGGTGGAGTTTGTTGGTTGGTTACTGTTGTAGTGGGGGGCACAGGGTTCAGCCGACGTCCTCTCACTGCCCTCAGCCCTCCCCTGCTTGCCCTCCTGGGAACAGATGGAAGAATAACAGCACCCATCATTAACAAAGGCTGCGTTTGTAGTGCTGATGATGGCCGGCGTTCTCTGTACTTTGCATTGATATGCATGCCTTTGTAACAAGCTGTGGTGTTCTATTGTGAAATAGGGTGCATATCTATGTTATTAAGACTGGGGCTTGAGGGTATTTTGTGAAATTTGCAATAGAACTTACAGTGAATGCCTGTATAGACATTTCCTCATTCTACCAAGACATATCAGAAATATTTTGCCATTTTCTATTAAAAAAAAATTGTAAGCCTTTGTCAGTCTACGGAAGTCATGTCTCCACAGTCCTATGAATAGAGTGATTTATTTATTGTCTTCTCTCTCTCTCTCTCTCTCAGATGGGCCCTGTGGTATTTCAAAAACGACAAGAGCAAAAGCTGGACGGAGAACCTGCGTCTCATTTCCAAGTTTGACACAGTGGAGGACTTTTGGGCGTAAGTGTTCTCAGCTAATCCTGTAATGTAATTATGATTTGTGACCGTATAAGGAGTTTAAGTAGAGCAATTCAGATGATGACAAATTTTTTTCCCCCTCAGGTGGTGATTCGTGTGAAACACCACTTATTATGCAAATGATCGAGGGATGTACCAGTTGTGAAGTTCTAGGCCAATTGCTGATGTTTAAAAATGAATAATTTGACTAATTGCCCGAACCAATGGTTTTTTGTTGTTATTTGTCTTGGTTGATATTCTTCTTCCTTTCGTGTCAGGCAAACAAAGAATCTTCATATCCGGACGTTTTTTAAAGCCATTCAGCCCTTTATTACACAATGTTTAAAGGATGACAAAGATGATCATACAAATTTACGAGCTGACCATTAATATAACGTCTTTCACTTGAAAACGTTTATTTTTTTGAAAAGTAACTGCATCAAAAGCCTTTTTAGTCTGTTATACATGCCTTACAATCTGATGGCAGTACCAGTGCAAAACTGTTGCGACACATCAGATAAACATCAACTGTTGGTGATCGTCATTGTATTTGCTCTTAGTTGACAGGCAAATATTGACTGATAGATTGCTGTTGGTGAACAGCAGGTCAACAACTTTTTCTTTATGCTTATAATTCCCCTTGTCTCCACATTACTCATTTTATGTGCCTGCGATACATTTTACATTTTAGGGCATTTAGCAGACGTAGTAACTTACAGCAGCAGTAACTTAGAGATTCTTTCACATTCATACACTGATGACAGACGCTGCCATCCAAGGTGCCAGCTGTTCATCAGTATCATACTCAAGGCCATTTGGACATGCGCTAGGAGGAGCCGGGATTCGAACCAGCAACCTTCCGATTACTAGACAACCTGCTTTACCTCCTGAGCTACAGCCGCCCTATATGTAGTCGTTTCTGCATATGACGGATTATGTTGCAAGAAAAACAGCTTTGACAGAAAAGCGACTTGCACATTTGTCATGTGAAACAACAGCATTTACAGATTGAGGTGCCTGTGCAAAAATGCATTAATCTGAACTGTGGCAGATGAAGCTTGTTTTGTTGATGTCAACACTTCTTTGTTTCTTACAGATTATACAACCACATACAGCAACCAAGCAAACTTGGCTTTGGCTGTGATTATTGTTTATTTAAGGTAAGTTTTTTTTTTATTATAATGTTTTATTTTTATTAAAAGAATACAGTTGTTTTCCTTGTCATCCATTAGGATGTTGCAGCATGTACATTTTGAATGATTTAAGCATCAGTTAAACATTTGGTTTTTGATGGTAGTTCTACAGTATCAAGACACCATTGTTTAAATTAGCTTGTTTTACAATAATGATGTTTTTTTATTTTACTTTGTGTCAGGATGGGATCAAGCCGATGTGGGAGGACGACAGGAACAAGCTGGGGGGTCGATGGCTGATGACTCTCAATAAACAACAGAGACACAACGACCTTGACCGCTTCTGGATGGAGACGGTAAGATAGCGGTTTGAAAGGGCCCCCGGCAAATCTCATGAGCTGTGTTTCTGTAGTAGCGATCCCAGTGCGTATGGACTATAGTGATCAGGGTCTAAATTACATACTGGGGACATTATTTTATCCCCCAAAAGGAATTTTTGGGGTTGGTGCTTGCAGCATTGCATATTTCTCACTTGTGGAATATTTGCAGCATTTTGTTCCTGCCGTCCTTTTTAAAAATCTGCAGATGCAATCACGTCGTTTTTTTAAATTTATTTATTGTCGTTGTGCTTCAACACATCAACTTGGAGTTACAGAAAAAACCTTGAAAATGATTTAAATTAAATGTGGTATTTTCAAGGTCTAAAATTTGAGTATAGACAGATTGAAGAAACCCTGAAAAGCGCACATCGACAGATTGACCATGGTTGTTATGGAGTCGCACATAGAAATGATACATCATTGTTTTTCATACATCAGTGGACTCATTTGTTTAATCTTCATGGGCCTTTTTAACTGTGGTGGAAACCCAGACAACAAGGAGATAAGCAGTGTTTTCGGTAGGTCCTAGGACTAAAAGTTCATGGTGCTTCAGGTGGAAACTTGACTCAAGCTGAGCCTCTATCTTCATGTGATTCATAATAAAAGGAACAATGCGACTCATACAGTGTGAAATTGTGTGTATTTTGCAGCTTTTGTGTTTAGTCGGTGAGTCGTTCGATGAGGCAAGCGAAGATGTGTGTGGAGCCGTGGTCAACGTCAGACCCAAAGGTGACAAAATAGCCATCTGGACAAGCAACTGCCAAAACAGGGACGCCATTATGACGATAGGGTAAGTTGAAAAGTCACCTAGTGCGTAGGAAATGGTGCCAAGTGAAAGATTCATGGATGTGGTATCTGTAGCAGACCACTAGATGGTGACACTGAGTTGGTGTCAGTCCTCACATAACATTGAACATCTTGTCTGTCCACAGGCAAAATTATAAAGAGCGCCTGAACATCCCCACCAAAGCCATGATCGGCTACCAGTCACATGACGACACATCCAGCAAGAGTGGATCCACCACCAAGAACATGTACTCTGTTTGAACCCCCCTCCCCCTCAAGTCGCTGTAGATTTAAACAATTACCAAACCGCATCATCACAATAATAATTTTTGAGTTGTCAACTATTGTAGTGTCTTTTCCTTTTATTAAAGACAGATTTGTTCATAGTGTGTACAGTTGGAGCTTCCCCCAACGTGAGAAATTAGTAACACATAGGGAGAAAAAGGAGAAGAGTATTTGGCTCAAGATGGCAGACCTGAGCAAGAGAACACAAATGATTTGCTATTAGAGTTGAAGATTTCTGTGATTAATACCAGTGACCTCCCCTAGCTTAGCTAAGAAAGAGCTTTTTTTTCAGTAATAAATGGCTTGGAGTTGAAAAAGAAAATTAACTATTCAGCCTTGTGTTTTTTTCTCATGCCGAGTTCTCACTCCTTTACAGAAAGTGTTTCTCACCTCACAGGAAAAGATGCTAGGCAACTTATCGTTTGACAGAACAAATTTTAAGGGCAATTTTAACTTGATTTATCCACAAGTGTTAAGCATGAAGTATCTACAGTATCTTAAAGGTGTGTGAAAGCCGTGGCCGCACCCCAACATGTAGGGTTTGGATTTAAGGCCACTCGTTGTTTCAGCGATGCTGGAATTGTGGAATATTGCTTGTAGTACCTTATGAACCTTTTTCTTCCCCTTACATTTATTTATAATGTATGCATTGCAGTTGAACTTTTTAGTTGAAAGACAACCATGAAACTTGTGTTTTTTTTTTTCAAATTGTTGTTTTTTTTCTTCTCTTTTTTGTTATTAAAGTTAATAATGTGGACTACTGCATATAGATGACATTTTTTACAGTGTACCATACAGTAAAGATGCTGACAGAATTAGGTGTGCTTTTCACTGTCTTCTTCCTAACACAAACTGTAGATAATGTCACACTCCTCTCTTGGTTGATGCAAAGGAAAGATGATATTCATTGTGAAATGATTTTGCTCATAATGTATCTTTATTATCTGTAATTCCAGGATGTATATTACCTTCTTTCAAGTAAAGGTTAAGTGCTTTGCATTAAAACCAGAACCTTGTTGTCTTGTTTTGTGTAAAAATGTGTGGATCCACAGTGTCTGAGGTGTAGCAAAAAATCATGGAAAATAAGCCTCTAATAACTGATTTTTATTTTATGACTAACGTGTTTGGAAATGGTAATTTATTCAAACATCACTGAACAACCTAATCATTTACTCATCTCATCTTCCTTTTAATATTAACCTCATGTCCAGCACTTTCTGCTGTTACGTGCCGGGCAGGTAGTGTGCTGCTGCTTGCTGTGGTCGAAAAAGCCGCGTTGAAATGAACCAGAACCTTTAAGTTGAAACTTAGACAGCTCAACAGTGAACTCAAACTCCCTCTAAAGCTCCAGAAAGTCATAGATTGAGTTCTTAGTCCTCTGTAATTTTATCTGACATTGTCACATTGTCGAACACATTGTCAATAACGGCTGCTTTAAAACACCTGTTAACTTGATTCCAATTTTTAAGGATTTTAAGACTGAAGTAGGGATGGTGCGATTAAAGATTTTTAGTACAGATCGTGATAAAAAAAAGTTGATGGTGGTAAATTGTCATCGGAATAATAATGAAAATCTTCACATAACTGACTTCAATAGGCTGTCAAGCTTGCTGACGTACAGTCCTAGATTGGTTTCCTGATTTAGTTTCAGTTGTGCCTAGCCTGTCACATGGGAGAAGGCTCGGCTTGCACATTGTATCCCCCACAAAACATGGGAAATACTGCTGATCTCACACTAAATGACAGGGGGAGGTTACTTTTTTTTGTGCAGGCGAACCTCATTTTTACCGGTATTTAAGATTCTTAGACTGTTCACTAAGAAAGATCTGTGTCCTATCTGTGATGCATAACATATTTGCTTCCACACTAAATGAAAGTTAATGTAATTTGAGTATATGTTGTACACAAATGTAGTTCTTATTTTAAAGTTTAAAGAGTATTTCAAAAGTTATTCAAACTTAAACAGTCTTCAGCATGACATTTTAGGCAACCTAATGATTAGATCATATAATTATGATAGGTATATATTATGTTATTACTGTATTGTAGTAATGTACTGCATATTGCTGTGTACAGTATGCTGATCTACTATCCAAGGTTGAATAATAGTTTTCCTGCACATGCTGTAGGCTGTTACTGAGCCTTAGCATAGGCTGCTGTATATATTATGGGCTGAAATGTTGTCATATTTTGCACCAGAATCAGCGGCAGTCAGTTTCCACTGCAGAGTGGAGCATTCTCATTTGTTAGCCAGTATTTCTTGGTATAGGGTATTTTGCTGAACATTTAAGCCTCTTACGCACTGTAAAGGGATGGAAACAAAACTGACCAACTGAAAAAACTGGTGGGGACATGTCCCCAGCATCCCCCATGTAAGTGACACCTGTGATATTGATGGTTATCAGAATAATGTTGTGAATCTCAATCATGCTCAACAAGATAACTGTCATATGAAATTTTCACAATGTCCCAAGCCTACTCATGACTTGATAAGCAACAGAAAAATGTTAACAGTTGGGTATTGTAGCAAAATGCTTTACAAATGTGAGTGATGACTTGTGCAACTGTCTCTTAATCTTTAAATAAGAATGCAGATTTGCAATTGTATAGACATCTAGTCATTCACAGAACAATAGTAGAGGGTTTTTTTTCAAGAAACGCCTTATTCAAACTTTTGAAGCAAGCTACACAATATACTGTTGATAAAGGCTCTAAAGGTCTTAATAAAGCTATTAGTTGTTACAAATGTCAGTGAGATTTGAATGAGGTGTTCCTGTTTCGCTTTGACTCTCTGCATGAAGACATGTGACATCACATTTTTCCAACTAAATCCTAACCAAGAAAAACAAGAAAAAAGAGCAGAAATGCATGTGTCCCAACTGAAATAAATAACCAAACCAAACCAAACTTTGACAAAGAATGCTGTATTTCACATCAGACAAGAGAAAAAAAATAACTTCAGGGCCTATAGGTTTCTGTAAAAAGGGGAACTACATTCAGAAAACATCACTGTCACACACACTGAAACTCGTAAAGACGCCACACCTCAAAACTTTGACAGAACAGGTAAAACACCCACAGTACTGCACAGTTTGCCAGACGCTGCACTTCTGGATTGTAACTCAGCCTTCTGAGGTGTTGACGTCTTTGTTTTTTTTGCCATGATCGAAATGTCAAAAGAAGCTTCTCTGACTGTCCCTCAGTGTGAATCACCCAGTCAAACAGGATCTTGTGACATCATAGGGAATAAAAAATGCCTGACGGGCTGGACTGCAACGTCCTCCACCCTTCTCAGAGAGCTTTAAAGCCATATGAGTGAATCAGCAGTATGACAGGGCCTCTCAGTGTACAGTGCTCATGATTTTTAATAGTGCCAAAGCTTCACACATGTGCTTTTGTATTTCTGTGCTGGAAATGTTCATGTCCTTTGGTCCTTTTTAAGGACATATAAAGTAATTTCACAAAACACTTTTTCACATAAATAAGGGGTATCGGACACCTCAGGTTCATTGTTCTGTTGGCAGAGCAGCAAATTGCACAATTATATAATACAGTTGATATGTTTTGTTCTTTTTCTGTACAATCTAGTTGGTGTCAATAAATAAGGATTCATTAATTTTTTTTTACCGAAGGAACATAAATGCCCAAGTAAAGAAAATCTAAATATTTACAAGTGGTCATAATCCATAAATTGATACAGATAACTTAATCCCAGCATCAGTGATGAAAGAAAGCTATTGGTTCTCCGGCCATGATCCAGCCACTGTCCTTACAGATGTCTTACTCAGTCCATCTTCACTGCTTCTGTGCTTCAGCTGGACCCTGGCGGCCTTATATCAGGACATCATTAAAGGCTTTTCTTCGTCACGTTTGCTCAGCAGGTTTGAAATCATGAAAGACGAGAAGAAGCAAAACTCGACGGCGTAGCTGAGCTCGAACAGCTCCAGGTTCACGCTGAGCATCCACTCAAATACAGCAGACAGGTGGCGGTAAAAGTAGTCGTCCTGGGCAAACAAAACGGTATCTGAAGGGTCCCCGGTTAAGGATGCTCGGAAGAGTTAGTGGAGAGTTCTAGATGGAGCATCTGTACCATAAACCCCCTCTGGGATCAATAAAGTGTTCTGATATACATGACCTGAATGACTGCAAATATTTACTTTAGCTTTGTAGTTTATATGCTACACAGGAAAGCAGCTATTTTCTTTCAAGCAACACAATGAAACTTAGCGATGGCTCAGGATGCCAACCCAAAGCGTCAATATTTGATCGACTTGGGTATGACATTTGACAATCAACTGTCTGTCTCCAGAAGGATAATTTTTACTTTAATTACATTTAAGCAGAAACGTTACATTTATCCACGTAGTGCACCCATTTGTGATGAAAAGTACTTCTTTTTTGCATTTATTTTACTTCACAAGGAAGGATGGATGGGTGCCAGCTTATCATCTCGTCACATGTTCAAACTCACATTACTGCACGAGTAGGCCGGTGTGTATAAAACATTCTGTATTCAATTTTGATTTGTTAGTGTGCAATCAACTAACTAGTGTCAAGGACCCTTTGAGCCTTGCAGCTCCTAGATGTGAAGCAGAGTGTTTACAGGAAGTCAACAGTTAAAGACTGAGGTAGCTGAAAAGTTCCATTGATTCATATCTGCTTGCTTCACGTGGCCTGTTGTGGCCGGACCCACTTTGTAAACAGAGCAGCAGACCGGATCTAAATGTGGCATGCAGGGACTGTAGTGCTGTAGCAGCTGGAGAGTGACTCTCAGACGTCACTGCTGAAGTAAATGTTTGAAATGTTCCGTGCCACAACAAGTGAATCCCGCCAAGTTTACTATCAGTCATCCTACAACTCAGTGCATGCCTGTCATCATAACCATGCGCAAAAATACACTCAGATAAAGTTATACATTACCTGGCATATAGAGTTTTGTAAGACTTACAACCGAACAAAAACACAGTTCATCTAGCTTTATGGAAGGATACAGCAGATGGTGACGATGGTTTGACTCACAGTGGAGACGATGCGTAGTGGGTAGAGGACCCTCTCGTACCCCGTCAGCACACACTTCCCGGTCAGCGCAGTGAGCAGGACGGTGTAGAAGCAGATGCACATGAAGCTGATGGCAGCTCCCAGGTAGTGAAGGAGGGACAGGTGATGTGGCTGTGGAGGACAGTCATGAGATTCAAGATGAATAGATGGTTGCAATCAGGGCAGAGAAACAGAAACAGCTGCTAGACTGGTGTGTGGAGATGGATACATTTTCAATAGCGGGTCCTTAGAACAGTTATTTTTAATCGTAATTCAAATACAAATTGTATAATTTACTTAAAACTGAACCATCTCATGTTAAATACTGTGGAGGAGGTGTACCAGCTTTGCTTGTGCGCTAAATCATTACAGAGGACATCAAACAAATAGTTACCCGCCTTTGTTTGCTCGATCACCACAGCTGCAAATCGAAGCTGTTAAGCTACATTGTCAACATTGTATGACGAAGTCCTGTCAGCTCACTGCTCTGCAAGATGAATTGGTGCAGTACTTACATTGCAGTTTCCAGCCGCAAACGCCCCCATGGCTGCCACCACACCAAAGACCAGGGCAAACTTGCTCAGCATCGAATGACATGCGTGTCTCTCCATGATATGGGCATGGTGGAATATACAGAAGAGCAGAACTAAAGAGGGGATTGCAGTTGTTATAACATACCGTATATCACTGTGTATATGAACAATGTGGTCGGCCTTTAGTCGGTAAACTCACACAGAAAGGATCCAGCGTTGATTGAGGCTGTAAAGAGGGAGTTTTCTGGTGCCAGAGTTCCACTTGAGCTGGACAAAAAAAACTATGTGGAATTAATTTTGACTAACTCGTGGAGAGGAAAAGTGAAATGTGAAATTAAGTGACTGCGTTCTCACCTTATAGTGGGAACCATGCAACACGTGGTGGACTGATTCCCTCTGCAGTAGTTGTCAGGCCCCCTGAAAAACAAATGGACGAGGTTCTGATCTAAATCTAAATCATCTAAATGCTGATGGTCACCTATCTACAACAGGGGTGCCCACACTTTATTTGAAGAGTGAGCCATGGGCCACAAGCAAGGACCAATTGTATTGTACTGTATTGTAAAGTTGCAAAATATGAATTGGTTCTCAAGTTCCCTGAACTGACTGGCTTCCTGCATAAGTATCATTCTCAGACTTTGCTCAGATTATGATGAAAACAAATAATAATCACGGATCCTACATGTTTAACATGTTTATAAGTACTTTTTCCTCACAAAAAAATAAAACAACAAAAACAGTGATTTACATTATCATTTTTTCAATTACAGTAATGCTCTAGAATAACATCTTTTGGGCCCACTTTTCCAACAGGCTACCGCCTTGATTTACAATAATGAGACACAACTTACCAGTCACTGAGAGAGCATACATGACCGTTGGAGAAGGCCAGGCCATATCTAAAAACAAAAAATACAAGTTCATTATTAGATTATTAAATTCATTATGTAGAAATTGGCATGTTGTTTGATTTGCCGGAGTGGCTGAGACACCATTCACCCTATTACAAGACACTGTACCATCAACATGATTTTAAAGCTGTAATTTTAAGCTAAAAAGGTTACATAATGCTGCTTTAATAACTGGGCTCAATCTTAATTTTGAAAGGAATCACCACACAAACTATTACATGGAGGTTTTATCCCATTCTTGTTGACTGAATCAATCTATGAGGATTTCTGGGATGTTAAATATATATTTTATAACAAAACAAAAACAAAAACTAAAGACAGAAATAAACATTGATTCATCATTAAATCACCACAAATATGTCTGGCATTGAAAAGGAACAACAACACCTGACTGCAGTCGAGCAAATTACTTCATGAAACATATGTAAATAAACACATGTTATATGCTGTATATGTCAGTAAGTGTAAAATGAAGGAACTAGCTCTCATTTTGTTATGCAATCTTTTGCTGTATATTGAGAAATAAAATACTTGTTACAAGATCTTCACAAATTGGAATGGGGAACAAACACAACAGAGTTTAACAATAACCAGCGTGAATATCAAGCAGATGGAAATGCATAAACAATAACGTCTCTCGGCACATCTTGAAAGTCTGGTAGGCACGCCTTGCGTCACGCAAAGCAGGCTGGATCACATATTTCAAGGCTGATGCTATTATATGTAAGTATATGTGTCGGCAGAAGGCAAGTTTTCTCACGCTTCTAAGTTCAATGGTGCTCCGAAGTAGACTTCAATGTACACCCTTCACAGATTACACAAAATTAGCGCCAGAGTGTGTTAATGAGAGTGTGTGAAAAACCGGCCTGGGCAAACGTAATGTGGTGCCATCTTATCGCTTCCTGTTCAAGGCCAAGTGTTACTGGAATTTTAGTGCCTGTAGCCAAGAAAATACTCATCAAATACAGTTACCGTTAATCCTGATGTGTCATTGACATCACAATGTGTAAAAATAATGTAATCTTGGCATTTGTATGACAGGCACAGACAGAAGCAAAACAAAAGTTGTTGTTCAAACAGATTCAAAGAAAAAACAGAAGGCGTGAATTCCTGGTAAACTTACACAGCCCACGTTCCAACAAAGGACACCAGAGAGAGGGAGATGGGGAAGATAATCCACAGCAGCATGTCCTGGTGGTGAAGAGGATGAGAAACAAACAAATTAAAAACAGGAATTCCTTAAATCCAGATGTGCTCAAAAGACTCAAAAGCAGACAGTAGACAGAAGCAGTCAAGAGATTTCTCGTGGAGTGAGCTTCAAACCTACATAGCAAGACTGTTACTAGAACAAAGACATAAAGTCCTAACCCTATATGAAAGTGGAGTTCAGGTTCTTCAATAAGTCCTTAGTTTTAGTTGGTTATGGTCTTCCACCATCCAGAGTACAGCCCTGCTTTCATGTGAGAGTCTGTGTATCTCTGCCACTCCTTTTGAGCACCACCTTGCCCTGTCAGAACAAATGTTGGGAAACACGGGGTTGGCCGTCTTGACGCTGTCACATTGTTTGTTTTGCGTCCAACACACTCAGCTTTTTGTTCCATCTGAGATGAGACGCTGCAGAATGTTATTCACTACCAACTGATTGGAGTTCTGAACTCCTCCAACAGTTGTGTGACCAGTTGTGTATGTGACATACACACACAGACAGACATACATACAGTCTACAGTATACCTATCAGGCTGGAGAACAAAACAGTGTGTCCGTAGGCTTGACACTGACGGAGTGAGGAGGATGTGTTAGGTAACAGTCTTTGTTGTTGTTGTAGAGTGACTCAGATAATAAAAAGTTGGACGTACTTTTTGGTTTACTTGACTACACCCATTTAATGCAACTCTATATTTCTACTCCACTGAGGGAATATTGTATGTTCCCACTCCACTATATTTATTCAACAGCTATAATTACCAGGTAATTTGCAGATGTAGCTTACAGCTGTGTAAAATATGGAGCAGTAAAATTTTAAATGCAGGTATTAGTGTTGTACTACTAACAATCTGACTACACCTGCCACCACTGCTGCCATGTCTCAAATGTTATCAGTATGAGGAATAACAACACAAAACTAATTTTAATCTTTAACATGTACGTCTGTTGTCTATATTTTTGTCCTCTACATTTTTTTTTTATTATTATTGTTTGATTGAGGAAATAAAATAAAGACAGGTCGTAGCAGAAAGATATTTGGACTGAGCCGACCCCTATTCAGGAGCGCATCCTCCTGTCTACCACATGAGGTCCTCATTTTCAAAACAAACAAAATGGCGGCGCACATGAGATGGGGTCTTCGCCACTTGTTACGGGCAAGAAATACTGCTCATTTAAGGTTTGAACTTTTATAACTGTGACATATAGTTTTGTACACATGTTGTGCTGCTGGTTCGGCTTGCTATAATGCTCGTGGGAAACAGAAATTCGCAATTACGTCGCGTGGTTGAGGTTGTACTTTTAGCTAGCTAGCTTGCTAATTAGCCGACTAGCAAACTGCGACACTAGGCAACGGTTTGTCTCGATAATCTCGTTCATCCTTATGTAAATGGGTGTACCGAAAGATTTGGTTTATATTTTCACTTTATATCATCTTTGATTCTATATGTGTCTGTTTACCGATACCAAGCACGTAAGCTGGCCGCTAACCTTAGCTAACTCGAACTACATTGCTCCAAAAAAATAATAATTAGAGGAGCACTTTAAACAAACATCAGATCTTGATAAACGAATTATTCAAGTTAACATTTTTTTTTTTTACCAGTGCACATTGTGTAATTTGTTGAGAACAAAATGACCAAACAACTGCCATTGGAAACAACAATCATCAACCCATTGAGGGCTGGATTCAAATTCGCAGTCTTTCATTAAAAGTTTGGAGTGAGAGTATGGGGCAAAGTACCTTCGGTCGCTGGCAAAACAAATGGGGCCGTTAGAAGCCAGATTTAGAGAACTATAAAATTTTAAATTTACATTTGGATTAGACTGTAGTGATGTCGTTATTGGGGCTTAACCATAAATATTTGCTAATTTTCCGCTCACCTCCATGCCAGTTACTCTCCCTGCCCTGATGGCCCCTTGTGCTCTCTGCCTCTCAGTCTCAGCCCCTCTCCCCTCCTCAATTAATACATTAAAAACAGTTTCCT
Source organism: Diplodus puntazzo (assembly GCA_963678695.2). NCBI lineage: Eukaryota > Metazoa > Chordata > Actinopteri > Spariformes > Sparidae > Diplodus > Diplodus puntazzo. Next base: position 7,095,043 of record OZ023168.1, on the reverse strand, counting down.
GCTATTTTTACATACTGTTCACAATGGACAAGCATAAGTAGTAAATCAAAAATAATAATACAATCTGATAAAGCAAGACAAATTCCATCTTTGAAAGAGATTTTTTTTTTAAGAAGTCTAGTGTGTATAACCCACACAGTGTCAAAAACTAGCTGCTGTCCTGTAAATCCCCTTGTCTCATAGTATCGATTAGCTCACAAGCAAATTAATGTTTGTTTTTAATTCCAATCTGACACTCGAAACTAAAACGAAAAAAAAAATAACCCTAAAAGCTATTTACCACATCGTCCATATTATAATTTTCATTATTAATAAAATACTGAGGTTAACTTATTTGTTTAGAGCCATTTCTAATATTACTATTTAATATATTCCATATGCCGTTAACATTATTTTTAACATCATCTATTATTTAACTGTAGTCCTCCCTACATCTCTTTATAATATTAGTTAACTTGTTCTTATATTTTTGGTACTTATTTGCATTTTGTAATTATTTACCAATTTTGTGCCAGTAAATTGTACTTAAGTGCGTTCATTGATTTCCCTGTCCTCTTTCGTCTGTATTCTGGTTTCTTGTTGGGATGATCTTTCTTCTGTTTAATGTCATGGGCTGTAAAAACTGGTAGGTCACTGATATCGTTGATTAATATTGTATGTTTTTCTATGTCATTAGTGAATATGTTATCTGTTAAAGTAGCAGTGGGATGCTACTCTACTTGTAATTTTTGGAAATAGACTCAATTGTAAACTCACATTGTGTTGAAGAATTCTTCAGTCATGTATTGTTTATTTGAATTCAGCAGATCAATATTGAAATCTCCTCAAATGAAAAGTACTTTGTGACTTACCTTTTAAAACATTTCCTCCACCCAGTCGCTGAAAGATCCAATGCTAGACCCTGGTACCCTTATACTTTTGTTTTTCTCTATGCAGATTTGAAATGTTATACTGTCTGATAAGTTGTCCACCCCCTTTGTTGTTCATTTGAACAGTATATAATTCAGGTTTTTGTCTACATTCATAGCCACTCTTCCACCACTTTTTTTTTCTAACTGAATTCATGTCTGTCTAATTCAAGGTTTCTTCCTTTATCAGGGTTGATCCAAGTTTCAGATATGGCAGATTGATATCCCTGCAGTTTAACTGACATGGTGTTATACTGTGAAAATGAATTGTTCCCTTGATTTTTTTTAAGCAGTGTATAAACTTTGTTGTGTAAAATGCTAGAGTCCCTAAATAACGTGACAAGCTAGAAGGCTTTTAAATGTATACACTGACCTGACTGCTAAAGTTAACAGCTGCTTTCATCTGTTAACCTTTCCTTAATATTTCATCTTGCCTAAAGTAATGAATGAGTTTTAGTCCAAAGTTTACTGATAGATACGGTTTTATGTTCTATGTTTGTTATATTTTAAGGTTTCCAGACAGCTCATACCACTCACAGTGCACGACCCGGAGCATCAGAAAGGTTCAGCCTCAGCCTGGCACGGGAACCACACACTTCTCAAGTGAGAAACCATCTCAGTAATTTAGTGCTAAAACTTGTCTTAGTAATACTGCCGTGTAACCAACAAAAAATATGAAACTTGACGAAGAAATTATTTTTTACATCTTTCAGTAAGACACCTTTCCATCCAGACTCAAGACACTCCAAACCCCAGGAGCTTGAAGTTTCTCCCCGGTAAACCTGTCCTAGGAACCGGGACGCTTGACTTTCCCTCTCCAAGCTCAGCTGAATGTTCAACATTAGCCAGGTTGTGTGTCAAGTTTGCCTACTTTGCTCTACTTCTTGTTTCTAATTTTATAGAATACACATTTTGAGAGGTGTTTCACAGTGTTACCTCTAGTGTGTTTGCACATTGTGTGCGTCATGTTTATAAATCATAGTGTAATAATTGTTTAAAGGCCAACTCTGTCTCATAAGAAGTTTTCTCATAGAAAGAGACTGGGAAAGATGCTTTTACGCCTCCAGTATATACATGTAGGATGCATGAATTATACATATACAATCGTTTGACAATAGATATTATCTTCATTGAGCTGCTTGTGGTTGTGTGCTCACTTTCTGACAGGGTGGATTTTTTTGGTAGAAGAGTAATTACAGTAGATCTGACTGTACCCTTTGCAAATTACACCATTTGATACGCCAGGCTATTTGTGAATGCATTGTGCATTGTGACAAAATGTTTTGTTTGAAGATACATTTTGTATTGAAACAAATGACAGCATCGTAAAACACAGTACAATCATCAGTGACGCGCTTGATAAAAGCCAGGACAAGTGGACGTTGTTATCACTAAATGAACTAATATGTCCACAGACTACATTCTGTCATTGGGATGTTTCAGTACAGTAACAGTAACATGATAACATGTTTCTCACAGGAACCTGTTCGAAATCGAAGGAGTGAAAAGTGTGTTCTTTGGCCCTGACTTCATTACTGTCACTAAAGTAAGTACTAAATGTACTTCTACAGCTTGTCTCTGTGATTCTGTTGTTTTGACATCTTTGTAGTGAGATCTTTGTTTTCATGTCAGGCAGATGAGGATGTGGAGTGGACAGACATTAAGCGTAATGCTGTGGAGGCCATTGACAGGTTCTTTGAGAGTGGTGACCCGATAACAACAGGGGCTGTGTACCATGAAAGCAGTGAGTATGCAACCGGCCAACATTAGTCATCTTGGATTTATGCAGCTTTTTGACCGTACTGTATATTGTGAAATATCTCCTCACTTTACATTTTCTCTGTTGTAGGTCATTCTGAAGATGATGATGATATTGTTTCCATGATAAAGGAGCTTCTGGACACCAGAATCAGGTACAAGACTTTCGACATCGATATATATATATATATATATATATAAAGAGAGAGAGAGAGAGCAATTGGGATAGCTCACTAACTCACAAGTTTTGTTGTTATAACAGCCTTAATCAGTCTGTCCTTTGTGCTGCTTTTTTCCATATGAATTGATATGGTCCCATTCCCTCCCAAGACCTACAGTGCAAGAGGATGGAGGCGATGTCATCTTTAAGGGGTTTGAGGACGGCACAGTCAAGCTGAAGCTGGTTGGTTCCTGCACAGGGTGTCCCAGCTCAACAGTTACTCTAAAGAATGGCATTCAGAACATGATGCAGTTTTATATCCCAGAAGTAGAGCAGGTGGAACAGGTGATTATCAAGATCCGTTTTCTTGTAGAAGTTGTTTTCTGTGATGAGCAGAGATTTGTGTTTTCATTCTGGGATTGGTTCCAGAAGGTGCTGTATGAATACTCAAATAATCATATCCTGTAAATTGTGCTGTAATTTCATTGTAATTTTTATTTATTGATTGATTGATTGAATTAAACCAGACATTATATTTTCAATCTGTGGGTGCAGTCTTCCAACTTTGGCAAGTAGAGCTGAATAAAAGATTGAAATGAAGACACGATAATTAATAATATGTCAGTATACACTTTATGTCCTTGCTACTGCACTGAGTTGAGTCTTTGTCATGATTGGAGGAGAAGTAAAATTTGTGTTCATTTCCCATTTTACATTCTGTCAAATTGCTTTCTTTGCCCAGGTGGAGGATGAAGTGGATGAAATCAACGCAAAGGTTTTCACAGAGCTGGAACGGAAATTACAAGAATAAAAACGTCCTTGATGGCACACTTGAGAAGAAAAAATGTTCCACTGTGTAAACACAGCACCGCATCATTTCCACGAATTATCCTACAATCATAAGAATTAAGAAAAATGCTATTTTGTGTGCATAATATATACTGTTTCACCTGTATTGTATTAACATACTGTATGCCCGTTACCATGAAAAGGACTGGTGTTGTTCCAACCAGTCAAAATGCTCTGCTGTGATGACCGTAAATGTTGCAATGTATTTATTTCTTATAAATATGTATATTTTGAAATGATATTTTAATAGTATGGAGATACTGTCAAAGCTTTTGACATTGTTTATGGTCATTCAGAATGAAGATTTGATAAGATATTCCAGTTGTTGCACCCTTATACCAGATTAAGCAAAAATTACCTGTTTTGCTAGTTAATGTATCATCTCTAGGTGAAATAAAATGTTACTTAGGCTACAAATATTCATCAAGCGGAAGTAGGTTTACATTGTACCATCCCATAAAATCTGTATGCTATATTTACTGTATGTCCTCTTTGCTCTGCTCTGTATCACATCAACAAAGTTCACAGTGTGAAAGCAGATCTTTGTTTTTGATTCCTTTAATGAATTATTATTTTATTCCAGTTATGATTTGTGCTATTATGTCCTTTCTGGGTAGAGAGAAAATAAGGGATGACTAATCACATACTGTTGTACAGGAACTTAAAAAGAAAGGGTAGTGAATCATTAGACTTTACACCGTGTAATGATGCTATCCTTTTATCTTCTCGAGCCATGCTCCAGTGGCTCACAGGGACAGAACCCATTTATTTGACAAGTAAACAAAGATTGATCACTTTTATACTCTCAATCTCTCAATGCAGCAGGGATAGGTTTTTTTTCAGATCGCGCATGCGCAGTTTATGTCTACATTGGCCGGCGTAGGGGACATCGGTAAGCAGTGTTGACAATGTTTTAATGAAAACCTTTACGACTTGGGTTACCGTAACCATTTTGTGCAAAATTGAAGCATGAATTATTGAGTGTGTGCAGGAGAGTTGTTGCCATTAGTGAATGTGCGCGTTTGTACTTGTTAAGCATTAGCTATTCAATGCGAACTGCACAGAGCAAACGGACGTTAATCGGGCCTCGCTTTCGACAACAAATCCAGCACGAGGCTAATCTGGCAACAAAGCTAACGACGTTCAAATGCTAAGCTACGTTTAGCCGCTACCCTATTTAACACAGCATGGCTCCTGTATCTGTTGACAGCAGCAATGCATGTTTATGTTGTTAAGAAGGAGCTAAACAGGAAACGTTTTAATCAGGTCGACAAAGCCCGAATAACATGGAGCTTTAGCTAGCTGCTGTTAACAACAACTTTAACCGCATTAGCTTGCTAGACAGCCGTCAATTATTAGCTAGCTATCTGCCTGCGCTAGACGCTAGCATACTGTCAGTTAAAGTGGCTAACGTTAGCCACACTGCTGTCGACATCTTCGAGGTTGCTGTGTCAGCATTTACTCATCTAACGCTACAGAGAACTGCAGAAATCAAGGGTAACTTTTTTAAAGTGCTTGCGTACGAATAAATAATGATATCTCTCCCGTGTTAGGCTAATAGTGTTGAATTATTATAAGATAACCGTAGGATCCCAGTTTAAGCAAATGGTCGTTGTCGTCTCTCCAGTTAGTGTAAACGGAATGCTAGCCAAGTGAAAGCGTCTTTAAATGTGTCTGTGTAGTCTCTCAAATGAAAAATCCAAGGGAGCAAGTCAGATATTATACTCAGTCGCGACATAGCATGTCTGTGTATCCTTTTTACTGCTTCTCACATTTATAATGCGTTGTTTTAGTCCTCATTGTTAACGCTTTGCTACCAGTGCACAGTGATTGGGTTAGGGTTAAATTTGGACCGCGATATGTGCATACTCTTAAGCTTTTCAAGGAAACTTAGCTGCGTTATGTCTTTAATAATCTAAAGTTTTTTTTATGATTGTTTTTATTTTGTTTTTAGTGACAAATATTGGCCTGGTTAGCAGAGACTGCCCATAACCTGAGTGAGTCATGGCCCAATTCGGGGGACAGAAGAATCCACCCTGGGCAACTCAATTTGCTGCCACAGCGGTGTCCCAGCCGGGCCACTCGGGACAGTCTATTGACCTCAACAGCCTGCATTGTAAGTATAGCAAACCAGACGCCCTTTCCTGTTTAATTCCCTATCCTAATGTAATGTTGTGCTCTTATTGTATGGACTTTATCTTATTGACTATTTCCCTGATATCACATCATGAAGGAATATCCTATGCTACATCAACATTTTCCATTGAGTGTTTTTTCTTTTCTTCCCACACCTCTCTGAAGCTGGTGCTTCATATTCCCTCCCCACAGCACTTGGTGTGCAGCAGCCGTCTCTTCTGGGAGCTTCTCCTTCTGTTTACTCTCAGCAGTCAGCCTTGGCTGCAGTCTCTCTCAGCAACCAGTCTGCTGCAAACTATCAGCTGTCTCAGCAAACTGCTGCCTTGCAGCAGCAAGCAGCAGCAGCTGCCGCTGCAGCGCTACAGCAGGTCAGTCACCGCAAGTTAGCACCAAGCACACGCAGCAGTCTTGCTACAATCTCATGTAACAGTGTCTGATTCACTACTATCTCTCTCTTAATGTATTTAGTCCCAGATAAATACAGCCCTCCAGCAGTATCAGCAACAGCAGCAGCAGCAACAACAACAACAGCAGCAGCAGCAGCAACAGCAACAGCAGCAACCTCCCCAGCAACCGCCTCAACAGCAACTGTACAATGTACCTCATCAGGTGAAACACAGCCTCCCTTTGATTTATGTCACGTATTGTTTTGAGGAGTCTCCTGCACATACTAACCCTGGAAAATAAATGGCTTTAGACGGATGGATTACATTGCCTCATATATTGTCATGGCCTCATATAGATTATGATCGGTCAACAACTGTTGAGCTGTCATGTTATGCAGCAGTCAATTTCATTTTTGGTATTTTCTGTTTTTTTTCACAGCTTCCACAGCCACAACAAGCACTGCTTTCTCAGGTAATTTTCAAAAACACACACACATATCTTTGTAGTTTCAAAGATGATAATCCAGGTTTGTCATTGGGATTGAAGGACACATTTAATAATGATGACATGCATATATCTTTCTCTCAGTGTATGTCCTTTCATAAATGCATATCATGCTCAGGTTCACAGTGGGATGTTGGCATGTATTGCGCGAGATGCAGGGTACACCATATGTATACCATCTGTGCTGTAACACTTTTTTCAGATTTACCTTAGAGTAGCACTCTGTCCAAGGCTGAACAAAATATAGATTACTGCTTTACACAGCCAATTTAATTATTTTTCTATCAGAGCACATACAGCATTGTTAGGTTCTGTTATATAGATCTTCCTTCGCTGTATTGTTTTATTTCTCCAACTCATTGCAAATATTGCTACTTTTCTCGAAGTAGAAGAAGCAGATCCCAAGACATATATGCCAACATCAATCTTATCTGTTTACATTCTACCATTCAAAACCTAAATCCAGACCAAATGTTTTTATAGCTAACCAGATAAAAAAAAAAAATGTCTCCATTTGCATTTTTTTAGAGTTTGTGTGGCCATTGTTTTTACTGTTTCTATTAAGTAATGTAACTTTCTTTTTTTCCAACCCTCAGCCTCCTGTCGCTTTGCCCACCAGCCTAAGCCTGTCTAACCCCCAGCAGACAGCCCAGATTACTGTGTCCTACCCAACACCACGTTCAAGTCACCAACAGCAGACGCAGCCACAGAAGCAGCGAGTTTTTACCGGTGTTGTCAACAAGCTACATGACACTTTTGGCTTTGTAGATGAAGATGTCTTCTTTCAGCTAAGGTGAAAGAGAGAGAATGGTCATTGACACTGCCTCTTCTTATACCAGTGTTAGCCTTTCTCTGTCATTTCTCAGGCCATCATTTGGCACCCAAAACATACAATTTCTAAGTGATACATGCACCTGTTTTTAAACCTGAAACCGATGTGCCCTGACATTTAGAGAAGTTCAAAGATGTCTTATTGTTTTGTTTTTTATTTGTTTTCTTTTCAGTGCTGTGAAGGGGAAAACCCCTCAGGTGGGTGACAGGGTTCTAGTGGAGGCTGTGTACAACCCGAACATGCCCTTCAAGTGGAATGCCCAGCGCATACAGACCTTGCCTCAGCTTGCAAACCAGTCGGTGAGAACACTGAGAGATTGCACTTAGACACCCAGAAAGGAGAGGAAAACATTTTTCTGCAAATTTCTGCTTGAATTTCATATTTACTTTTTGATTGTTAGTGTCATACAACCAACACTATTCATGGTTTTAAAATTGCCCCGTCTGCTTCATAAATGTGAAGACACATACTTTGTTTGGCTTTACCTTCCATGAACGATTTATTTCATTTATACTTGCCATCTAATAATATTCACAAGATAGCCATTACACAATTGTAAGTTAAACCTCACTTCCCAAAAATAACCCCCAGTCTAGCCATTGCAAACATGGGAGGCATTTTCTTAGATCTTGCTCTGTACTTTGTCAGTTTGCCTCAGTTAATTTCAGCCTGGTCAGACAAAACATTGAAACACCTGCTGAATTGCTTCTGGGATATAGGCTATAATTTGACATCAATAACTTGCTTGAATCTTTACATATCTGAAAGTGAGATCCACAGGTTCATTTTAAATCCTGGGCAATTCACCTGGCCTAACTGAGGAGAGTCTTGATATATTGAAATGTTTTGTTGCTTTTCCCTTCAGATTGAATCTTTACCCTGTACCTCCCTGTCTTTTATTGACTGTTGTGTTCTCAATCCCTCCTAGCATCAGCAGCAGCCTCAGCCTTTACCTCAAGCTTCCCCACAGCTCGGCAGCCTTTACAATGAGCCAGGGATGCAGCTGCGCTACTCAGACATTCACTCGACTGCGGACAACAGACAAAATGTAACCCCCTAGCCCTGAATCTTACAGTTTTTGGTCCTTCTCCCTGCTCAGTTTCTTTCTTTGTTTCCCGACCCTCTTGCTTAACGTATTCATGCTGAACACCAACTCTTAACTGCAGTTTTTGCTTGTTCTTTTAGTTTGCTGTCGTTGCCAAATGGATAGAACCACATTATTGTAGTGGTTTAACAATTACTTTCTTTATTTTAAGGAACATTGATTTGTTTTAAAGAGAGGCAATTTTTATATTATTGCTTCATTATACATGTTTGAATGTGCTTTTTGTGGTAGATTATATCCTTTTTAACCAGGATATATATCATTTTTGTTTCGAAAACAGACTAATGTTTCTTGAGCTGTTACTTTTGTTTCAGAGGTGTTTTGCACTTTGGCCTCCCTAATATTTAAATCGGTTAATCTTTCTACAGGGGACATTGCAGATGACAGGGACTTCAACAAGCTTCTTAAAATTAGAATGCCTTTTCAGCACATTTTATTTAACGTCAGCAACATGGTGCTGTGTAAAATAAGCATTTGTTCAGCCACGTAGAATTGCTTGACAAATCAAATTGGTCTCCATCAGTTAAATCAGTGCCTTAAGACCTCGAGACATTTTTCACAATGACACTTGTCAAAAAGTTAATATTTCTCAATGTGGGGGCAATGTGGCCTTTTGATTTAAGTGACTCTTCTTTCACCAGAGGCCCAGATTTGAACTTGGCACCATCTTTTCCATTTAAGTGAGCTGACTATGATTTTGATTGTATGCTCACATAATACATAAAATATCTTCAGAATATGCTGTTCAGTCATAAATGTTGTAACATGCAGCATGTGAATTATAAAATACAGCTGGTTTGTTATGGTCCTGACCACAGGCCATACATCAGACAAGAATCTTAAAATAACAAATGCTATAGTGGGAATTTGAAATATTATGAAAATTGCAAAACATAATTAAAAACACAATGGAAAAGAACATGGGAAACTTCTTAAGTGTTCAAATCTTTACCCCCATTTTTTTCTTCAGAGATGACTACACATTCTTAATGTCAGCTTCAGTGTTTACATGTTAATCGTTAGCCTGACATCAACGGTTTGATGTCCATTAAAATAGGAGTTAACAAATAAGTCAAGACTTGCACTCTGTCTCATGAGACTCTGTTCTTCCTTTCAAAGTATAAAACATAATGTAGAAAATTCTTAAACAATTTGTAGTCATACTCCTGTTCAGTCTTTGAGAATGTATCTTTAACTCATTTGTTGGAAAATGGTGCCTTTTATTTTCTTATTTTTGGATAATGTGATAAAAAGTTGATGTTTGCTTCAAACAGGTCGTACACTGGATTATTACTTTTGTCAGATTCAGCTGAAGTTTGAGATAAAACTGTCATGTAGCAAAACTGTACTGAAGAAGACCAGCTTTCTAGGTTGAGATTTTGTTTCACACCAGATGTTCTTTCATCCTACAGACCTTTCATTCAAGCAGACACTCAGAGCTTTCCCCAGCTTCTTTCTTTCAAGCAGCCCCTGACCAGGTTTTTGTACAGTTCATCCTGTTATTTGTTGAGCAGTCATTGGCATTTTAACTGAAGATTGCTTCAGGTCTGCTTTTGAACATATGATCACCCCTTGTTCTGTTTTTTTTTCCTTTATCCCCTCTTCCCCAGAGCCAGCCCCAAGCTCCCAGCATGATGAAGGCAGGCCCCACCATCCTGCAGTCGCTGCCTCCCCCAAATGCGTTCAGTGTTCCCACCCAGGCTCCCCCACCTTCCCTGCTGCAGGCCCAGCTGTCTGCTGCTTCTCTGGCACCTCTCCTCCAAAACCCTCCTCAACCGTTGCTCCCACAGCCTCCACCTAAAGGTAAAATACTTATCAAAAAAATTACCTTCATGTAGTATTGGATATAGGCCAGTGAAGATGACTATTTTTGCGACACTTTCGGCACATCTGCCCCGACTCAAAGCAATCTATGTGGTATTTTTATTTGGTTTAATAAGCAGAGGCATTGTTTCCCTTGTCTCCTAGATGTGTTTTCTGGGGGTCTACTTCAGCCCCCAGTGAGAATGATGCCACAGCCGCAACCTGTACGGCGAATTGAGCCCCCACCCCGTTTCCCCAGTCGCAATGATCGAGGCCCTGAGCTCATCCTCAGGACTAAAGAGGAACGCAGGTGAGATGGCAATAGAAATGACCAGAGTTTATCTTGTTTTTGACTCTAAATATGTAGTAATTACTCATCTTTGTCCTTTTTTTTCCCCTCAATTTCTCAGTCGAGATAGAGACCGTGAGCGCAGACGATCAAGAGAACGTTCGCCTGCACGTAAACGTTCCAGAGACCGCTCTCCCAGACGCGACCGCTCACCTCGACGGCCTCGCAGGGTGGTTCCTCGCTACACCGTCCAGTTTTCCAAGTTCAGCTTAGATGGGTGAGTACAATCTTTTTAGTGTTGTACTGTATGTCAACACTTCAGTGTTTGATAGTCAACTGTATGTACTAGTGTATATAGCAGTTTGTGTCTTGGACTTACTTTGGCCACCGAGCTAATGAACTACTGTTAACTGTCCTCTATGGGCACTCCAGCTCCAGCTGTGACATGATGGAGCTGAGAAGGCGCTATCAGAGCCTCTACATTCCAAGCGACTTCTTTGACGCTGTCTTCACTTGGGTGGATGCCTTCCCCATGACCAGACCCTTCCAGTTCAGTAACGCCTGTAATTTCCACATCTTGCACAAAGAGGTGGATCCGCTGGTCAAGAATACAGCTGTGCTTGACCCTCCTGATGCCAACCACACGTACAGTGCTAAGGTATGACTGCCAATGCTAAATACATTTTACCAGCGTGTCGTCTGTCACCAAGATGCATTAAATAGCCAGAAAGGTCACCCAGTGCATTTATTAGTTAGGTTGTAAGAGCTACTACCAAACCACAGCTACTACTGGTGAGAGCCCTAATAATGTGCGCAACACCATAAATGAAAAAATTGTGTCCCACATTATCTTTGGATTTTGTTTCAAGTTGGTGCACAAGCTCAGATTTTACTCTTCAAATTGGATACAATAGACAGGCTTAAAGTACTGGTTCAGAAAATAATGTATAGAACTGCAGATGGGCACAGTCAATGTCATTATTACAGCACTCGGATTTGCACTCCTTCGACAGCAATAATGTAAGAAATATAACAGATGAGTGACTGATGTCTCCGTTTACAGTGTAGCGAAGCAAGCTAATCAGTGTGTGCAACTGGGATCTGATTTCATGCTTCACATGCTGTGAGGACACAATAGCAGGGAAAAGTAAAATTGGTTAATTTGCTGAGAAGTTGATGGTCTACAGCTTTTCACTTGCACACATAATGTAACAGCTTACTGGGACTGCCCCTCCTTTATTTCCAGTGATCACTTGCAAAAGTCAGTTACGGTTCATTGAAGGACAAAAAGCTAAATAAGATTCTTGTCCTGCATTGTAGATTTTATGTGCACGTTTGAGCAGTTCAAAGCTTGTTGTGTGAAGCAGCAGCAGATTAAAACATTGTATTTCCATTAGCACTATTAGCACTTTGTATAGCTCTGATGCAGTATACAGTACATCAGAATGAAGCTAAGAGTGTGAATAATAAACAGTGAGACTAGTTTGAAAAAAGTGTCCAAATAGGGTTGGATTTCCAGGGGTCGACAATATAAATGGCCCGGTGTCCCGGATGTACTTTTAAAACTGTCAGAGCCACCAGAATGCTCCAAGCACTGGCCCGGTGGGGCCAGTGAAAAATAATGCCTTGAAAAAAGATAACAAGTAAAAAATTTAATAAATCTAATTTCACGTTAATTCCCTGTGGTGTGAAATGATTTCTGTGAAATCGTCTCGGTAGTTAATTAACGCTAATAGTGTAATGAGATCCCGACCCGATCAAAGACAGAGACATCTACTTTCTGTGCGCAGCGAGCGCTGTGCCCTGGGACGTCAGCACACCACCTGCAAGCAACTGCAGTGTTCACTGCTGCTGATGGAAGGTTGTCGCTAGAACCAATAAGAACCTTTTTTTTCGGTACCGTGAAACTTTGCCCTCAGCGCGCGTTTATGAACGCGGCCGATCCTCAAGCCGCTCCAGCTGCTCGGTGTGCGCCACAGCGATGGTGCGCGTTGAGAACGTAGTACATCCATGGTTTGGAGCAGAGAAAAAACAAAATTGTGTAAACACAAAATAGAGCTGAAAAATGAAACAATGAGTTAGTTTTGCATCAGTCTGTGGAAGCAGCCTAAAAGTGAATAAATGAGAACAACAGTTCTATCATTGAACTACTGGAAGATAAAAGTAATGACTACATGACTTTCCGTTTGTGTTGAGGCATATTTACCATTTTAACTCTGTTTTGACTTCATTGTTAAAGCACAGTGGAGCTTAAATACAAGTTTGATGTGAAACAGTTATTTATTTATTTATTTATTTATTTATTTATTTATTAAATAAAGTAGCCTAATGAATTTTTTTTTTTCCCTAAATCGTGATTTCGAATAAGTATCGAGTATCAGGAAATTTACTAGTATTGGTATAGTAGAAAGTTCCAGCCTTGATGGCTAGACCGCAGGAATTGGCTGGGATATGTTCTTTTTCCTTTTTATGGGGATCGATACCTGACATTGTCCTGGGCCAGTGGTTAGAATGGTGGGGCCAAAATTTCCCTTATTGTCTACCCCTGATTTCATAAATATTTGACAATATTATATAGGATTATAGGCTTATTACGTAAGCCTAACCCTAACCCTTATATTTCAGGTGATGCTACTGGCTAACCCCAGTATAGAGGAGCTCTATCACAAGTCCTGTGCTCTGGCAGAGGACACTCAGGAAGTCAAAGACTCCTTCCAACATCCTGCTAGACTCATTAAGGTACATCACACTTTTGTATGCTTGTGTTATGTGCAGGAGCTAACCATGATGTTAACTAACCTATTCCATTGCTGAGTATTAACAGTGTAGAAAATCCTAACTGATGTTGGCCTAACCCTGTTGTAATTTCTCCTGTGGTTGTGAATGTACATGCTGCTGACCTTTTTGTCTTTCTCTGTTTCTCTACCCTTTTTTTTTTTTGCTCTTTCCACCCTCCATACTGCTTATCCATATTGTCATTCCCATTTCATCTAACCTGTTGTACTCTGTGGCTTTCTTTTGTACCCGTCTGTCTTTCTTCTTTAGTTTTTGGTGGGCATGAGAGGTAAAGATGAGGCCATGGCCATTGGTGGTCACTGGTCTCCCTCTCTGGATGGAGCTGACCCAGAGAGGGATCCCTCAGTCCTTATAAAGACAGCCATACGCTGTTGCAAGGCACTCACAGGCATAGACCTTAGTCTCTGCACTCAGTGGTAAGAGCTGTTAATTCTCATTAATATTTATTTTTCTCATTGATTGTGTTTCTGTTCAACTCTGCTGGTATCAAAATCTCAAATTGAGAAACTATAATATGCTGCATAATGTTACTAAATCTCATCCTGAACATGTTGGGTGATACTTTTTACTTTTTTACTTTTTTTTATTTAAATGATTATTGTGTTGTTAATTTGCTACCTATAATTTACTATTTTTATTTATTGTGTTTGTGCAATGTTCCTTTTGGCCTTTTGTGTGTTGTTGTCTTGGCGCTCTCTTTCTGTCACACACTCTATACATATATGCATATTTTGTTGTGATGAAAAACCAAACGCATGGACTGTGGCTGGAAGCAGTAGCCTGGACCAGAAGACACTTTCATTACTTTGTTTTTTTAATTACTTTTCTGTTCTCTTTGTTAAATATCTTACATATTTAACTGGCTTTCACTGTCCTTTTGATTCTGTCTCTCTTCGCACAACCCTAATGTAGTGCGTTAAGTGTATCCTATGTTAAATGCAGATCACTCATCCATAATTGGCTGAAGCTATAATGGGGATGGATTTGGGGATGTGATTTATTTTATGTGATTGTCTCGTCAACTTTCTCAAAATGGCTGCCGTAACCTGTGACAACAGTTGGAGAGCTGCAGACTGGGTCCATTTGTGTCTATGCTGTGTGTTGTATGGGAGAAGGGTCACTGTAATGATGTGTACAATCATTCAGTGACCTCATGGGAGGGAGTAGCTGTAGAAGGCTCGCCCTAGCAAGGCTTGCCTTTTATACTGTGCCCTGACAGAATGTTTCTTTCCAATGCACCTTCTTCCTTTGCGACAGGTATCGTTTTGCAGAGATTCGCTATCATCGGCCGGAGGAGACACACAAGGGGCGGACAGTCCCTGCTCATGTGGAGACAGTGGTTTTGTTTCTTCCGGATGTTTGGCATTGTCTTCCTACCCGCTCAGAGTGGGAGGTGCTGTCACGGCGACTCCGGGAGCAGCTGGCTGAGAAGCTGTCGGCCGAGCGAAAGGAGGCGGATGGAGAACAGGCACTGAACCGCTAATCCCTCTCTTCTCATTTCCGCTTCTCACAGGAAGGCACAGGAATTACAAAAAAACAAACCCCAGATACACATCAGACACAAAGCACACCTCACCATTCACGCAGACAGACACGAACACAGGCAGATTA
Source organism: Diplodus puntazzo (assembly GCA_963678695.2). Classification (NCBI taxonomy): domain Eukaryota; kingdom Metazoa; phylum Chordata; class Actinopteri; order Spariformes; family Sparidae; genus Diplodus; species Diplodus puntazzo. The sequence goes on along the minus strand of OZ023168.1, from coordinate 7,079,905 downwards.
TTGCTCCCACCAAACCTCACCTAGACTTCTTCTGTTTACTCCTCCACCTGTCCCCTTCTCCTCTGCTCCAATTCCTCCATTCCTCCATCAGCACATCCACCTTCCCTCACATCCAGCAGACACATACAGTGGAAGCAGTGAGACTAGGTTGTGTTGTGTAGGCCCTGATCGCAACTGATAAAACAGCTTCCAGCACCTCACATGCCCCATAATTGGGTGCTAATCTGGCTATAATCATTCCTGACAATCCTGGCATTTTACTGTGCTTTATTCTATACAATGCTTTTTTAAGATGTTTTTAATTTGGGTGCTTGAAAGTTGGTGAAGCAATGGTTTCAAGTGGTTTTCACAAATTTGAGCCAGGGGTGATTTTGTTTTAAGCACTGAAATCTGCATTATTTGTTTACGCTGGAATCTGTGGAGTCAGTTGCGTGTAAACAATGTATTTGTTGTAGAAATGTGTGTTTTTATATGATTTTCACATCGATTTGATATTGTCTGACTTCGAAAAGAGAACCTCCCCCAAGTCCTGCTTCTTGTCTGTTCTTGTTGGATTCTACATTTTCATTTGGACTATATGTAGGATTTGGTTTTTCCAGGGCAGTTGGTTGGACAGAAGGACAGATGGCTCCTATCTGACGTAGGCGTATAAAACCCATAAATGGCAATACCCAATACCCCAGTCATAGTCCATGGTAGGGCCTCCCTATCCTCACTCCGTTTGGAGACCAGCTTCAGTTCACCTGATGTACCTACACTCCTTTTGGATACACCTCTCATTCATTTTTACCTTTTTTTGTGTTCCACAGATTGATTGATTGGCAGCTGGGGGGCATTTCTGTTGGTTTTTATAAGAGCTAGAGAGCTTCCCTGTGTACGCTTCAGTAGCAGTGGACTTAAACACAGTCGAGAGCTCACTAGGACGAGACAATGAAAGACAGATGTGACCTTGCTTCTTGCACGGATCAACTTTGAAGTTTACTCAGGCCTTGAATGATGTACTGACTGTTTGCTCTCCCACCTCTTTCTCTCTCTGCCTGTCTATATCTTAATGATTTCCTGTTAAGGAGGAAGAGGAGAAGGATGGTGACGAATCGAAGGATGTTAGTACTCCCACTCACTGGGCTAAACTTGACCCGAAATCAATGAAGGTACCGTCAAAGGAGGACGCCTCTGCACTGGTAGAGATGAGAAAACGGACTGATCTCCCCTCTAACGTATTAAATGTGCATTTCTGACTTTTGTCTTCCCTTGTAGGTAAATGACCTGCGCAAGGAGCTTGATTGTCGCTCTCTAAGCTCAAAGGGGCTTAAGTCGCAGCTGATCGCTCGCCTCACCAAGCAGCTAAAGGTGGAGGAGCAAGTGGAGGAGTCCAAGGAGCCAGAGAAACCAGAGAGCAAAATTCCTGAGGAAGAGGAGCCATCTCGCACTGAGGAAGACAGAGAGGTACAGATGTTTTTTTATTTTACATGGATAACATTTGATTTTATAAGAGAATTTAATAGTCAGTTTGTTTATTATGGCAAGATTAATGTGAATGTCTCCTTATATTGTATTAAATCTTCCTTATATTAAATAAGCTATGCACTATTGGTGGCTTTGTCAGTCTATTCAATACAAAAACCCCTTTCAGAAATTAGGTTTATCACACATTTTGTCTGAAATGCTCTTTTAACTGATGTTTTCTCCTCTGTTAGGAGGAGGAGAGGAAGAGACAGGAGGAGCTTGAGCGTCAGCGGAGAGAAAGGCGGTACATCCTCCCTGATGAGCCTACCATCATCGTACACCCCAACTGGGCAGCTAAGAATGGCAAATTTGACTGCAGTGTCATGTCTCTAAGTGTGCTGCTTGACTACAGACTGGAGGACAACAAGGAGCACTCCTTTGAGGTTAGAGCTGGTGGTCACAGCATTTGTTTTATGCCGTGATACAGAGTAGATGAATGCAGCCTATAAAGCAAGTGTATGATAGCAAACTGATTCTGTTTGTCTCACAAACCAGGTTTCCCTATTTGCTGAGCTGTTTAATGAAATGCTACAGAGAGACTTTGGCTACCGCATATATAAAGCCCTTGCTGCTATTCCTGCCAAAGACGAGAAAAAGGAAAAAGAGAAGAAAGCCAAAAAGGAGAAGGAGGCTGACAAGCGTGAAACAAAGAAGGAAAAAGAAGAAGAGAATGAAGAGCCAGCAGTAAAGAAGACCAAAGAGGATGAGGAGGAAAAGAGGAAGGCAAGCCTCTCAAACTGATCTAATCTTTCATTTACTCAACAAATTATGTGTGTTTTCACGAGTTTTGTGACTTGTGGTTTTAACCAGAGCGATGAAAAGGCTGTGAAGAAGGAGCCCTCGCGAGATGAAGAGGAGAACGAAGATGATGGCAGCACAGCCAATGCTGAGGAATATGACCCCATGGAGGCTGAAGATGCAGAAGATGACGATGATGATGGTACAATACACTTTTTTTTTCATAATGCACAGCCCAAGAGATTATTGTTAAAGTTGCCACAATATGATTCGGTCAATGATGAGAAATCATGCACCACGCTGAGCCTGTGATGGATATCACTACCACTGTTTCTGAGACCTTAAGTTGGGAAAACATTGCTTTCAATTTTTGGAGATAACATTTTTTTTTGTGTTCCCGCTGATTAAACACACAAATAATGAAAATATTTAAACCTTATACTTAAACCTTGATTCAAGTTCTATCTTAACATTTCTATTAATATTTCTTAGACAAGGACGATGACGACTCCAATGACAGAGACAGGAAAGACCGCAAGGATGACCGCAAGTCTTCAAAAGAGAGGTCATCTAAAGACAAGGTTGGTTGATTATTGTAGTAGGCATACATTTAAGACATGGATTATGTGAAAATGTGGCTGTTGGTATAAATGTGGTTGTTGCTGTTACCACAGGAGAAGAAACAGATGGTCACATACAACAAAGAGCTGCTGATGGCATTTGTCTACTTTGACCAGAGCCACTGTGGATATTTGCTGGAGAGAGACTTGGAGGAGATCTTGTACACACTAGGACTGCACCTTTCTCGTGCTCAGGTGAACATACTCACTCAAACAAACCTAATCATGTCCGTGCTTTGTTTCTTGATTCTGATTCAGTTACCCACTCACTTAACTAGTGCTGTGCGATATGGACAAAATGTTATATCTTGATATAGCTAATTTTATATCCCAAGAACGATCTATATATCCTGGCGTGTCTTTAAGTGTTAGAAAAGATTAGACATGTTCGAGTCGCTAGTAATAACTTGTTGGCGGCATGTATTGCAGATTACCATTGTCTGGTCGGTGTCTGACTTTTTAACAAAATGATGGAATTCCAGTTCCCCTTTTTCAGCACATATCTTCTTGGGTTTCTACTTCTGTATCCGCGTCTGCTGTAACATTACTAGTAACGTTATTTTCGTCTTCCATTGCACTCTCCTCCGTCTCCGCCATGTTGCTTTGCCTCTGTTTACTCCCGAGCGACCAGTGCCGTAAACGAGTCCTTGCAGGTGACATAAAAATGCTACCACAAAGCAGTAGCGTTGCTGCAGTTACATTAGCCTTCATTTTGAACTCAAAATTGCTAAACAAGTAGCCAGCACGTTAAAATTACGATATAAACAACAGAGGGTTATATCCTACGGTAGACATTTTTATATCGCACTACGATATATATATCGTAATATCACACAACTCTACACTCAACTGCCTGCCTGCTGATGTTTCTGTTTTCTTTTTCTTTGAGGAAGGTTACATACAAATAATCAAATAATCTAAATGTTCTGTTTTCAGATTAAGAAGCTGTTGAACAAACCGGTGGTCAGAGAGTCTTGTCACTACCGTAAACTGACCGACAGGGGAAAGGATGAACCAATTCCCTCCTTTAACGAATCCCAAATAGAAAACCTAATAGGTGAGCTGACGTAGGTTTTTATGATTGGAGCAGTTTCCTTCAATTTTTAATAGCCAATTAAGCACCATTTTTAAAGCTCTGATGACATAAAATAAGTAACAGCTATTATATGTCAGACAGCTGCTGTGGCTGTAATTCTTCATTACATTTCATGAAATTCTTCACTCGTTTTCTCTCAGGTAACCGAGGACTACTTCCTGTGCTAAAAACTCGTTCTCAGTCAGAGCCCATTGAGTCTGGTAACCTGATCGTGTATAATGGTGCCATGGTCGACATCGCCAGCATGATGCAGAAACTGGAGAAGAGTGAGAAAGCAAGAGAGGAGATAGAACAGAAGCTAATGGTGCAGGATTCTAAAATGGGTATGAATTGAATTTCATTATACTGTATATGTTATCTTTGGAAATGATATCACAGTCTCGTGAGTTGCAGGCTACACTCTGTGTCAGTAGTCCATCTGGACAATGATCTGGCTCAATTTGAGCTTTGCTACAAAGAAGTCCTGTCTCACTTCATTCAGCATTCATCCTCTTGTGATTTATGTTGAAGTGTGGACTGGCACATTGCTAACTGCCTCATAAAAAGTATAAAATAGTATTCATCAATACTGCTTGTCATTGCAAGTGGTTAAGAAAGTAGTCCCACCAGGTCAGAAAAAAACATGATAAAATATGATAAATACAATATGTATTTCCTTATTATTAGCAATGCTAAACTGTAGAAGAAAGGTTCAGTTGAATGGTTGTATCGCAGCTGACAGATTGTACTGTTGCCATGTTTAATTTTGTACCACTTGTCAGAAGTTGTGTCATGCATGACACCTACTGGTAAAATTAAGTACTACCACTCCAAGTGTGGACTGATGATAACAAAGCAGTGTAAAGAATTTTCACATCTGCCTAACACAGGTAAATAGTGACATTTGAGTAGAATTGTGTAATTTGGCCTGAATATTCCTCCTAATGCTCATAATGCTTTATCATTGATCTTCCTTCAGTCTAGTAACTTTGTTGGCATGTCTCATTCTAGAGGAAGATGCAAAGGTGAAGTTGCAGTTGGAGCAAGCCAACAAGACTTTGTCGAGGGAGCTGGAGGATGTAAAGAGCAATCTGAGCCAAACTGAACAGACTCTGAAGACTGTGGAGGAGCAGAAGACGATTTACCACGACCAGATTGTGAAAACGTCGAACACTTTGATGGCCAGCTTCAAAGGGCTGATGGCAGTAATAAAAAAGGTGAGCCATATGGAAGAAGCATCAAATTGATATGTATTCATTTCTTTTTCTTTTCTACCTTGAGCAGCATTGATGGGCATCAGGAAAATATGGAGAGTTGTTCAAAAGCCTGAGTGCTGTTTTAAATCTGTAATATCTTGGTAAAGAAAACACGAAAAAAGAACAACCCTGGATATGATGTAAATGCATAGACCATAACATCGACATTTCAGAAGTGAAGCATCTGTTCTTCAGCAGCCACATTAATGATACTGTTTAGAGTTGTTTTGCCAAGCTTCCTGTGTGTGTTCGAAGCATAAATACACATTTGCAGCTCATTTAGATTAAATAACAAACAATGAAATATGGATGGTCATTTGCAATTCATTTGGAATTTCTCCTTAAAAAATTATAAACATGGCAGATTCACATGGGATTAAGATCACAGCTGACCTCTAAAATGATTACAAATGACTAAGTGCTGAGGTAACACTAGGACTGCTGTACAAAATAGGGCTCGTTTTATGTCACATAGCACAAGTGATGCCATCAGTCACATTGTTTTCTTAATTTGACACAAGCTCTGACAAAATTGTATTCAAAAAGGTGCGATTCACAAGAGTGAAACAGGCTTCGGTATCAAAAGCGACCAGGTTGCTTATTCTGACATAGCAATACATGAAATCAGTGTCTATACTCACTGCTTGTTTTTCTTTGTCTTTCAGGATGAAGAAGTAGACGAGTCTGGTGACGAAGCTGCTGGCGATCACATTCAGACATCTCAAACAAACGGCGCTGATGAATGAGTGACGCATTTAAAATCGATGAAGCTAATCTGTAACACTGAGTATCTTAAAATCTGTAAATATTCACTAACAAGTATGATTTGGCTGTGTTTCATTTGGACCTATTTTCTCCCAGGCATGTATAAACTACTTACTTAGTTCCCTTGTGTTAATTAGAATTCAGTTTTATGTGTACAATACATCTGTTCCTGAAGAGTTACATTTCTTACCTAGAATAATTTTAACTATGACAAAGCTTTGGCATGCTTATTTTCATAGTTCTAAATTATGATCAGTTGCTAACGTTTTTTTTTTTTCTTTTTGTCATTGCTCTAGTTTTGTTATGGCCAATGACATGCTACATTGTAGATCTAAATGCCAGTATGTATGAGTTGTACTTTTCTGTTTGAGATTTTTGTTTTTCTAATGAGCAATAATGATGCTATTTATGTGCAAGAGAATTCATTAAAAAACAACTATATTTAAAAGAAACTAATTTTAGAAGGAAACAGGTGGGAAGGGGCTCCATGTGGTTCAGACAGAATTTCTTTGTAAATTGTTCTAATCTGCTGTTTAACCACAACTGTGTTCAATAAACACATTCAGTTTGTTGTACTTTTTGTTTGCTGATTTAACAGGTTTTTTTTTGTTTAGTTTTTTTAAACACATGGCTATGCATGGTTCTTGCCTCTTGTGGACCTTTTCGCTGCCGGCACCTCCCGACTGTACCCTCCGACTGCTGCGCTGCCAGTTACAGATTTTCATGTTTGACTGTGGCGAGCGTCTGTCTTGTTTTCTGACATTACACATGAACCAAAAGATAAGCTCAATGAATGTGTGTTCTCCTTGAATGAATTGAAGAAACTTGAACACTTTGAAATCCATCTCTAAGCTGTGTGGGTTGTTCTAGAACTGAGGCACAATTACATTCGAAAGTGCTCGAAAGCAGGCAGTTTTATTTTTCTATTGAAAATGTACACTATGGATGTCTTGTGCAAGAGTAAAGTGGTTCATTTTAACACAACAGTGTGTGTACACTTTTTTTTCTACCTGTATTTACTACCATTGCTTTTCCTGCTATGTTAAACATGTACTGTGATCAAGGATTATTATATTACAAATAGTATTACACATTATGGATCACACCCTATATATTTCTTTAATGGGTTTACAGTTTTCGGAGAGGTTTTATTCCACAATTAAAGCTAGGTAGACCTACTTTTAGTATTTGTCTGGTTCTTGCCTGATGTCAGAGGTCCAAATACTGGATCGGTCAGTCCTTGGTGTGGGCGGATTAGAAACCCTAACCTCGGCTGGCACGTCCGCCATTTTGTCAGGTGTCTTTCAAGCAATTATTGATGTGATATGTTTTATCTACTCCCTAACCTCATTTGTTTTAACATCACTTGGCGGTAAGTATGACCGTTTAATACAGCTGTTTTGTGATTTAGCTTGTAGAATTTAAGTTTTTCTATTTCTACTCCACCGCTAACCGAGCTAGCCAAAAATATTAGCTGTCAGGAGCCAATGCTAATGCTGCATTCTAAGTAGCTTACTCTAAAACTACTGTTGGATAACTGGTGCTTTTGACTGTGCACTTGTTTACTAGATGAGTTACTGTTTTGTACATCATATTAGTGCTTAATATTATTATTATTTTTGTGCTGGTGATACCTTGTTTTCATCCATATGTGAAGCACAATGGAGCTAACTGATCTGAGAGTTACTTATGATTCTGGGGAATATTAAAATGAGATTATTGTGTGCGACCAGAGACCAGATACAGTTCTGACAAGTAATATTAACCATGTGGCATATTATCACACTGTTTGTCTGAGGAACAGGGAGGGCCCTGCCTCACAGCCTCTTGCAGATCATGTACCTTTTGAAGCTTTTGTTTCCTGAGGTGACTCTTTTATGTCTTGGAGCCGCTGGACTTCTCTGACCTCCTGTCGATGTAACTCTTGGTTTGTTTCCTCTCCCGCCACTCCCTTCAGGAGCAGACACACTTCTATCTCACGCTCTTTGCTGTTGAATGCTGTCACTTTTTTTTTGTCTGTAGGTTTCTGACGTTGTTGGCCTACTGTCCAGATCTCCAGTCCAACCTGTTATAACTCACTGCTCATGAAACATCTGTGTGTTTCAAGTTATGTCATGGAGACCGTTTATATACTTTCTTTTTTTTTAGGGCTTTTGTTCTGCATTTTCATGTGAACCCTCTGGTCTGTTTTTCAGTGCTGATGAAAAAAAGCGCTGTGCTGTGGAACTGGCTGCTACATGCGTTCCCACTGAGACCGAGACCTAGTTCACACTGACAAAAAAAAAAAGCCTTTGCCAAGCAGGAAGCATCCCTGTCTCTTTCCAGCGGCTGGTCTATGTCACTTCCCAGAGAACAATGACTATCTGTCACATAGTACTTTGGTTATGTGGCTGCGTTTGTCCTGGTGTCATGCTCTGAATGCTTGACAAACAAACCTCATTTGTCCCCTGAGGAACCACGTGCACACTCCTCGCCTCTCAGACCCCTGCAGCAGCGGTGCGCGTGAGTGAAGGTTTGCGATTGCATGTGCATGCATATGCGTATGCATGCACATGCGAGGTGTGAAATTAGACCCCGCCGCAGAGAGCAGGGCAGGTAACCCCACTCCCAGACTGCAACAGAAGGCTTTTGTGACCACTTCCCCGCCCCTCCTCTTTAACCCCCCTCCAGTGGCTGGTATCAAAGAGCTGCTGCACTCGCAGGCCGGCCTGCTGACAATCAGGGCGTTTTAATGCAGGGTCAGAGTCTCCAGGGTGGGGGCAGACAGGGTTAGCAAAAAGGGAGTTTGGTTTGGTAACTGATCACGTTGCCATTTTCACCCCCTCCACTGATCCTCGCTTTTCATGTAAATCAGACCTCTGAAGTCTCTGGGTGTGGTGAGGGAGCATGTGTAGACGCAGTATGACGTTACACTGGTCTTATTGTCAGTCTAACTAATTCTTACTTTCGCGTGCTTGTAAATTTGCATAAATGTCCAACTTTACACCTCTTCATGTTGCAACTTAATGTTTCTTTATGTTCAATTTAAAATGTTACGTTGTGACGATGCTGTGTTCATGGACCAGTCAGGTTTGGCGCAGAAACCACTTCGTTACAGTTTCGGAAAAGATTCTGTTGGGGTTTAAAATACCTGATTCTGTCGGCGCAAACATGGCTGGAAAATATCCCGCCGCCTAGTAAAAACATCCAGTGGTTTTTGTATTCCTGAAATGTTGAACCAGTCTCGAGCAGTGGTCTCTCACTCAGCTGCTTGCATGTTAACGGACCCTGATATGAAACCTATTGCAGAAATGTTTTGAAACACAGAAATTGCAGTAAAGCACAATGCCAGCACTTTATTCAGGCAACTGGGCTGATTCTCCCTCGTCGGCACTTTGACAAAGCACTCATTTCCATTAACACCCTCTTTCCTGTGTGCATGTCAAAAGTTCAGAGTTGTAGTTATCATGACAAAAGCGGCTCCCCCTGCCTCACACACAGCCTGTGGAGTCCCGACGGCTCAGCTTTTCAAAACCTGTCAGGAGTCATTGTTTCTGGACAATCCTGCCTACGATGGTGACATGATAAGACACAAATGCAGGTCTCAGCCCAAATGTAGCCAAACAAAATGATGCATCATGAATCTTAAATTAAAGCCAAATCTTTACCTCGAAATCCAAACGAATCCATCTGAACTCCAACAGTGTCCTTTATCTTCACAGGGGCACCGCACTCAGTCTGTGCTGAACTTTCTTTCACCTTATAAAACTGTACAAGATTTATTCTTTGCTCATTATTGTCGGACTTTATTGTCCAGCGCAGAATTGAATTTCCCAGGCGACAAAATTGCGATAGAGATAAGTCATCCAGACTACAAATGACCCAGCGTCCCTCACACATCCTCCGGGTTAAAAATAAACGTTTTCTCACTCCGTGCACTTCTCAGAGTTTTGCTAGAATTCTTTCTGACCACCGAAGTCAAACAAACAAGTCAACCGCCCTCTTACGTGTTGTTTGATATTTCAGGTAATTGATACATGAGAGGCTCTATTGAGCAGCTCTGCATGGGCCCCTGCCAGAGTAGAGGGGCCCCTGTTCAGCTGGAGCTGCAGGAACCTGGCTTCCTCGGGAGCGGCACAGCAAAGTGGTGCAGTTGTTGAGGAAACGATCCCCCTCTCAAAGGCCTTTCCCTGGGAATACTGGGTTACAGTGTGAGAAAGTTCCACGGTTGTTTTTGACAGCGTGTCTCGGGGGCGTCTCCTCCCTCACCTCTGTGCCATGTGGACCGCCGTCACAAGGACCACCAGAATGTGGACAGTCCACTGCTATAGTATCCACCTCAAGCGTGAGTATGAAGGATATGACACTTAAACGTGGCTGCAAAATCAGGTGGCTCTTTAATGCAACTGTACACCAATTCACGTCAATTTGAATCAAGTTTCAAATTTCACCAGATAACAATAGTCACACAAAGAGCAGCATTCATCCAGGCTTAGTATCTACACTTTAGGGGAAAAGCAGATATTCCCTAATTGCCACTGCATGCTGCCCTGAAGGAAAGTATGTCAGTCAATAAGATAATCATACAGTGGGAACCCAAGATTGCCAGCACCGATTTGGAAAAACAAACATTCCCATTGTAAAGTTGCATAGCCGGCTTTGAAACGGTGCATGCAAACCTGGGTCAAAACATTTACAGAGCAACAATGCGTGTGAGCATGTGTGTGGTAAACACAGGAAACATTTCAGGCCAGCTGGTACAATAACTAGCAGTTAGTGGAGAGGCTGCAGGTGTTCAGGGTCAGCGGGCCCAGAACTCAAAACCCTTTAAATATCTTTAACAAATGTGAAACATCTGAATCCATGCTTCATTTGTATTTCTGTTTTCCTTCTTCTCCTTTGAAGATTCCTCCTCACATTAATTCACCTCTTGACAAATATAGTCTGCAATATGTTAAAGGTGCTGTTTGTAATTTCCAGCCAGCTGCATCAAACGATTAGGGGGCAGTATTTCCTCCTTTGTCAATGTTTAGTTCAAACCCTTTTTACCATTTATCTTCTATATTTCATTTGTTTCTATGCAAATTCATTATAGCAAGTTATTAAAGTTGTAAAAACTGAAATAATTACTACTATGGATGTATTTATGTACCCATATGATCAACAATTACTCAGTTGCGTTGTTTTGTTACACAAAAATTGTTAAATAGAACCTTTGGAGGTATAAACTGATACTAAATCCTGATAACAGCTCATTCTATCAGTGTAATAAACACAGGTCCGTAGAAGCAGGCATACTAAACAACCACTGTAACCTACATTTGCATAAAGCTGACAATTTCCAGCAGGTTGGAAAATTTCATTTCAGTGATCATCAACCCAGTAACCTTTAATGTTTTGCCACTTATTACAAAGTTCAATGGATGACGATAAAATGCCACTCTTTTTTTAGAGGAAGGAATTAGCGTTGGTGTCTGGTGCATAAAAAAATGAACATTGAACACAAAAATTACTATACAAATATAGAAAAATACTATAACAAATACTATAGCTAGTAGTATGTTTTAGACTGACAAAGCTGTACAGTTTTGTGCAAACCTCTTCATCATGGGATGTGCAAAAGTTCACAGTATAGAGTATATGTTATGGTATGATGGCTAAAGATGTGAGCTGATGTAATTATAGAGATAGACGTCCTCTGGGGGGCTTGTTGATGAGACCTGCTGCAGGGGAGAACAAAGGGCAGGGTGGTAATTTGTCACCGGGGGTGGCTCGACTGGATTTCTGCTCTTAAAAAGACAAAGGTGTGGCAGGACAATTTGTTAAATTCAGATACTTTGATTTTATCAGAACATGTTAGGATTGTGTTTATTACACAGTGTGAACAGTAATGCATTCAGGCTCGGATATATACAGTGTGTTAAATGTTTTCTGTTAAGCCCTCTAATATGATTAGTAGGATGTTTAATTTTAATAATAAAGAAAGGATTCATTCATTAATTCACTCTGCTGATGTCCTTTCTCATATACATACATCACAGTACCATCTGACCTCTTTCGGGAGGAAAGTATGGAACAGTTGTGTACAAAACTAGTGATTTGATGTTGTCAAATAGAGGAAAAATTAAGCACAGAGAAAGAACATGTTCATCAGACAGCCACATGGTTTTCACAGGGCACTAGGTTGACAAAGTACAGCTAACTGAGATCTTCACTGTCACTTGGTCCAATGTTTGATACAGCAAAATCTTCCAGCTCTGCAGGCCTGGTCGCTTCTTTATAAGGGTGGAAGACAGAGCTGCTCCCTGTTCTCTCTTGGAGCAACAAGTTCGTGATTTACTAAGTGTACACAGAATCTAACAGTGTCATTGCTACATTGAGACACGTGTAATAAGCCTTGTACTGTCCTCAAAAATGTACAGTGAGGTTACATAATGGTCTAATAAACATACTGCCAAGTTGTTACAGTATAATGAATTGAATGACATTGTTCTGTCTACTACTGGATCTATACAATGGCAATTTACGGCCGATCAGTTAACATTATAGCTCAGTATGCCCAGCTTTAGCAACACAGTACCTAGAAAAGTTCTTACTGGTCTGAAGAAACCTGAGTTAATTCCTTCCGTAGCTGTCTTCAGTGTTAGAAAGCCTCGACGGCCCGTAACTGGCTGCTTTTTATTTTATTATTCATTTTCAGCAAACCAACAAAATGGTCCTTGGATCCCAAGGTCCGTGTGTGTCCACCATTCTCAGATTCTGAAAATAAGGAATAATCAGGAATTCAACATATTTGAAGAGCAGTTTGACGATGATGATTTATATCACCATTAGTGTTTTTATCCTCCAGAAACATCTTGTGAGTCAAATTGAATCAAGACCCCAAGGGAGACATGTTGTTCCTTCACCACGGTGAACATGAACACTGTAATTTCTCTACATTTACAACACACACACACACACACCGCAAAATCTTTGTTTGTTTTCAGAAGTTATAAAGCAGCCAGAGAAATCAACTCTAAAATAAAAAATAAGAAGTAAAACAAAAACTGCTCAACGGTCTTTCTTCATATCTTGATGTGCTTCGTTTTGACTTGTTTGCACAGGAGACAGATTTTTTTTGTCAACAGCAAGCCAAACCTGCAACATGGCAGAAACATCATACATTAGGCTCGGATTTCGGTCCCCACCAACTCCTGAGGGAAATATCTGGCACTTTCAAATACTGAACGCCTCCATTGTATTGCAGGCAAGATGAGAGTTACTGTCTTCCACTGACCTCCTCCAGCTCTCCTTCCTGAACTTCTTCCTCTCTCAAAGCTCTAAAACAGACCAGGAAGTCACCATGAGGCATTTCCTGCATGCTTTACATCACCTTGAAGAAGGGGTCATTGGGAACATTGGAGGCATGCTCTTCCTGACAGCAGTGTACCGTGTGCGCTCTTGCCTGTACGTATATCTCTCTGTCCTTTAGTAGGAGCATGTGTTACTTCATGTATCCTCCTATGGTTTAACAACAGCAGTATTTTTCTTTCCTCTGCTGGCGGTGTGCTCCACTAATGAAGCTCATATGCTGCACACGTCTTTGATGTCACATTACCGCGGCGGCTGTCAGGCTCTGCTGCTTCAGTTCAAAGCTCCGGTCATTTAGATCCTGGTTTAATATAGTTATGACCTCCTAGATGTTCATTTGGTGACAGGTGATACATCACAGACCAGAATAAGCCTTGATGTTAGTGAAGTATGCCAATCAGTTAATGGCAGATGATCTAAGACGCGTTTAGAGAAGAAAGCCAAAAACCTGGTGCACAAAAGATGAGTGCATTCAAATGTTTGGGACAAAATATCCTTGTACAGAATAAATTGTTTTTCATTAGCTACAAGGCAAAAGCCAAATATAATAATAATAATAATAATAATAATAATAATAATACATTTTATTTAGAAGCGCTTTTCTAAGTACTCAAAGACACTGTACAGAAAATGAACATAAAATCAGCACAACAATAGAAAAGAGTACACTAAAAACACATTAGACTGAGCTAAACTTTAAAAGCCAATATATATATATATATATATATATATATACATTACTAATGCATAATATGCCTAATAAAATTAATTCCCAAAGGGAAAATGTGCAGCTGATTTGTTTTGAATCAGAGAATATTGCCATATGTTGAGTCTATTTTTGGAAAGAAAATACCAGGGAGTTGTTATGTTTATTCCACTCACAAGATCCTCAAGAGATAATATAATTGCAGGCTTTGTTTAACCAACAACATTCAATTAACAGAAAAAACTGCAAATCCTCATATTGGGACACTAAACCCAGTAAATATTCTGCAATATTTAATATCGCATGAGCCTCTTGAATCCGATCTGTTTGCGTAGAGTTAATATGTTGAAATAAATAAATCTCCAGGGATGGCAGCATTGGTTGTTGGGCTATGAGTTTGGTCCAGAACTAATTATCTCAATAACAGTAAGATGATATGCTATGAAATTATATACACACTTTCATGGACCTAAATTAACAGATTGATAATTCTGTGATCTCTTAACTTTTCCTATTGTGCGCCCATCAGGAGAATTAGTCCAATACTGTTGCACACTGTTACCATACTTTCTTGTTTAGTTGACCCGCTGGTAAACATACCGACTACTTTGACTGTCATAGCTGCAGTGTCTCTGGGCTTGTAGGTAGAACAGACAGGCTGGTTGGTGGAGCAGCAGGGCAGCCCTGTGGCAGCAAACAGCCAGCCTGTAATGAGGCCAGATACAGTCTGACATCGAACAACTCCCGAGGATGAGTGACCCGGACAAGAGCAGCAAATGACCGCGGGAGAGGCCGAAGAGGACAGTGTGTTTGATCCATTATGCAGCTCAGACGTAGTGGTAGGAAAAAACTATTGCAAGGTCACACAAAAGTAGTCCAAAAAAGATCTCACCATGACCCTTTGGGGACTCTGTAGGTTCGTGAGACAAATTCTTTCAAAACAAATATTTGCTGTTTAGTAGCAACTGGCACTTGAAGTGGAAAGAAATAAGCGTTCCGTCAAAATGTCCTGCTTATGAGTGAGTAATGGACCACTTCAAGCACTGGTAGCAAATGTTAGCATGCTACCTGTCAAACTAAGAAAGTGGAAACTTGTGCCCTGCAAAGAATGTGTATTTTTCACATTTTACTGAGGGCAAGAACTAATTTTCTTTTAAAAACATTGTACCTACTATAGGTATAATGTGTCTTAGTACAGACCTCACATATCATGAATTAAATACTTGTTTTTGGCCTTTGTTTTCCCCCTCTGTACTATTTTGTCTGTTCACCCGGCACTTTAAGCTGTGAGAAATCTATCACACAGGAACACAGAAAGCTATTTGGTAACAAAAAGAGACTTATGGCTTTACGGAGCTCAATGTTTAATGGGAGTCGGCTGCACCTGTGAACCCAGCAGTGTGTACTTGAACAGTGCACAAACTGTGAAAGAAAGAGGAGACCACACCAGCCGATCCTCCTGCACTCTCACACAGCCTCAAAGTGCAGCTGTAGACATCTCTCACATGGCTGTGATCTCCACCATGTCCACAGGGTCTTTTGTATGTGTGTGTGGTTCATGAGGATGTGGGTGTAAACTCATCATTCACCACCGTAACACACTACACAGCCCTCAAAGTAACTCTGAATCTCGCTTCTCTTTTCTCTTTGTTAAAACGTCTTCTAAAAACACGTAAAGCACAGACGTGATCCTCCTCCTCTGTGAGCTAAGTGCTTTGCTGGATTCTCTCTCTGTCCTCTAGACTTATTAAAACAACATGAGTCAATTATAACCCAGACTTAAGTAATCATGTTTTATGGGAAAACCACTATCATTATGTTTGTCTGGCTGCTGACTGACTCCGAAAAGTGAGTCGCTCCTGCAGGTTTCACTTAAGACGTGCATTGATTTGTGCTCCGAAGCACTCGGGTGCGCATACATTACTGTCTTAAATGTCAGTACACGCAGCCGAGACTGAATGCAAACCAGCCAGGTCCTCCTTTGATCACCTCTGCGTTGGCAGAGTGCTGAAACAAGGAAATTGTAATAACAGAGTACCAGGACTGATGCTGGGACATGCTCACACAGGCATGAGGATTAAAAAAAACTGACATTGATTAAAAGAAAAAGATCTTAAGAAGCAGGATGGATGAAGGAATTGCACTTGTGATCCAAGAAAGTGAATTTACATCAAGTGAGTCCATCCTAAGCTTCTTGAAGTACATTTGGGAAAAACCCTCGCTTTCTTGCAGAGAGTTAATTAAGAAGACTACTTTCATGTCTAGGGCTAGCATTTAGCTTAGCTTAGCTGGAAGTGGATTGGCTAGCCTGGCTTTGGCCAAAGAATCCAGCAACTACATTTTTTGAATACGTCTCCTATTTGTTCAGTCTGGAAAGAGACACTTTTTTCTGCGTGGAAAGGAGCCAATTGAGGTGGTTCGGGCATCTAATGAGGATGCCACCAGGGCACCTCCCAAGGGAGGCATTCCTGGCACGTCCAACTGGGAGGAGACCTAGGGGTAGACCCAGGACCAGGTGGAGGGATTATATCTCTTCTCTGGCCTGGGAGCGCCTGGGGATTCCCCAGTCCGAGTTAGCCGACGTGGCCGGGGAAAGGCAAGTCTGGGGCTCGCTGCTGCTGCTAAACCCATCATGGCCAATTAACCCAAAGCTAGATCTTTTCATTTCACTCTAAGTTCACCCAAGTTGTTTTTTGAATGATAAACGGTAAATTAAATTTTTCTGATCTACTGACCACTCAAAGCACTTTACAACACATGCCACATTCCCTCGCACATTCATCGTGATTGCAGAGGCTGCTATGCAAGGTGCCAACCTGCTCATCAGGAGCGATACAGCGCCTCTTAACTAAAGCGTCCCGTAATCTCTTTATGCTCAGACATTCACACATGAATGGAACAAGCATTGGGAGGAATTTAAGGTTCAGTATCTAACCCAATGACACGTCAGCATGAAGTCAGGCCCGTATTCACTCTGTGCTCCAATAACAGTTGAGCAAGCTTGGTGTCCGGATGAACATCGGTCAACTTTCCAGTTTCCGGTTAAAACCGACCTGTTAATGCTATGTGTGAGTTTTTGCCTAATCTCTAAAAGCGACACTATGTGGAAGGTACCTCACCATCAGCTGAACTTCAACGCCATCAATAAAGACACCTACATTTGCTCAAAGGTAACGCTACGATGTGAAGTCACATGATATTGATGCCACAATCTTCACACACATCACATCTAGCTAATGTTACCATATAAGGGTTAGCTTATGTTGTATCAAAAGGAGTTTCATTTTTGTTGAGACCAGAATGACTTGGTTTACCATGCTATTATATATCTTTCCATGTTGTACTGTAGTCCATGCTTCTTGAAGCAACAGTAAGTTGCCTGCCTCCCCAGATCATGTAATAAACAGTGTGGCAGCCAGCTAAATGGGACCAGCATCGCCATGTTTTTTGTTGTCAAGCTTGTCGGACCTAGCAACAGTAACTAAGAGGGAGCAGGACTTTCAATCGGTCAATTAGTGGACAACCAGTCTACTCCTGATCCAGAGCTATCCCTTATTGGATTATGTCTTATTTCTTGACATTTCTTGCAGTAAATATGACCTCATGTGTTCAATAAATCTTTTTTTTTTGGCTTATAATTTAGGCAAGCTGTCTCCTCTTGTTTTCATCAGTCTTTGTGCTACGGGCTGTAGCTCTGATTTACCAGATACAATAGACTGTTATTGATCTTCTCATCCACATTTCATTAAGACAGCACTTAAGCCGTCTTTCCTCTGGGGTGGTTTAAGCAAGCAAATATGTGTGTTGATGACAAACAGCATGGCCAGCTGAATTACCAATCATTCATAACTATGTAGCTTAATTTGTCTTGAATGTTCTTTCTAGAATACCATTCTGACAGGTTACTGAACAAATGGCCTGCACCAACCCTCTCGTGACCTCTGACCTCCACCATATGAGCAGCACTGACCCTTTGTGTTATGAGGCAGATTTAAATTCCTCACTGCCATCCTAACCCTAACAAAGAGGTGATACACCATCTGAAACACATGTTAGACCTGGTGAAGTGAAGGTTTTATTGATGCAGAAGTTATTCTGTACACACACTGGTCCATGTGCAGCAGTTCTGCTGAGGTTTAGGGTAGATTTGGGTCATATTTTTTCTTGGCATGGAGGTAAAGGGGAAGCCTTCTGGGGGTGTTTCAGTCGGAAGAAGTCCCGAGAGCCGAGCCCTTATAGCAGGACCAGATGTTTTAGCTTGTATGTAGAGACTCAGACTTTAGGTTCAGGATTGTGGTTGAATGAATTATCATATTCAAAATATACACTGTGATCACGTCAAGGTCGTCGGCCAGGCGGAGACACCTGATACCACTTTGAAATTGCTTCATGCACAGCAAGAGGGAGAGATATGTATGCTAATTGAAAATCAGGGGCGGCAGTGCAGGATTTCATGTAATTATGGTAACTTGGTGAACTTTGCTTCTTGATAATCAGTCCCACCAGCAGACTAAACATGTGGAAGAAAGAGCCCTCAGATTTTAAATGCGGGTCAGGCCCGGGGGTCAAATCCCATTGTCCATGCTCAGATAAAACAAAGTGCCTGCCAGTATTTGTATCTTGGGGGAAGTTAACTGTATCACACAATGAGAGACTTTCTGCAAACTTCCTTTCAATGCAAACAGTGCTGAAATGTTTTTGTGTGTTTGTACGTGTGTGATACCGCACATGCTTTGTGTTGTGGGAGTACTCACAACAGTGTGGCCACAACTCACTGTATTCCTAGTCAAAGAAATCTGAACGGCAAAAAAAAGGCCTGCAGCATTCATTGGAATGAACCCTTTAATACAAAGTTTCCCGTTTTACTTCCTATATTGCTTGTTCTGTCCTAGAAATCTCCTTTGTAATTGCAGTGTCCCTTGTTCAAGTCCAGCTGGGGACCTTTGTTGCATTCCCCATCTCTCTCCCCTCATTTCCTCTCAGTTCTCCTCCTCGCTCAAAAATGTACCTTGTCTTTTTCATGTCCGAAGCCGTCTCTCTGCCAGCATGTGTGAAGTGAACTCTCGCTGCGAGCCAGGATAAATTAGCTTCGAGCCAAAGGTCTCCTTCCATTCACGGATCAGAGCTGCAGTTCTGGGAAAGTGAGAGCACAAAAGCTTTTCAAAAGGGATAAATAATGAATGGAAAACAGTAATTACAAAAGAAATACTTCAACATTTTGTGTAATCTGCTTAATAATTTTCTTGGCTACAGTTAGATATGATGATTGATACCAATGTTAAATATAGCCTAAAGCTACAGCCAGCAGGCAGTTAGCTTAGCTTAGCACAAAGGCTGAAAACATGGGTGAAACAGCGAGCCCTTTCAGTCTGAGCGAAAATCGATTACAAAAATTGTACACACACCTGCTACTTTGCACACAGTCTTCTAATTTTCTGTAAATACTTTTGTCATTGGCTCTTATCTATATCTAATTCTTGTTTATAATATGTATGTATATGTTTTGTCAATTTAATTTTAAGTCTGTTATTTTATTCTCTTTTCAGTTTATTTTCTTATTTAAATTTCATTCTTTGGTCGCTCTATTATTATTGTATTTTTTGCACAGTGTATGGAGTGGTTGCAATTTCATTTCACTGCAGCTGTACTTGTATATTTGCATGTGATAAATAAACCTTTGAATCTTTGAATCTAGTCTGATCAGGCCGGATTGAGTCAGTCTCTTCTGATTGAGGTGGCTACAGGAGGCATTTTTAATCTCATTAGTGGAATAGGACCCATATAAATGCAGCTCATGTTTTTTATAGCCTTCAGTCCTTCCCTTCTCTACACACTGCAATCAATATCAAATCGATTTTGTTTATATAGCCCATAATCACAATCACATTACCTTGGTGAGCTTTACAATCTGTGCAGTGAACGACATCCTCTGTCCTGAGACCCTCGATTACTACCCTTTAGTACCCCCTGGACAGCTGAATGGTGTTAAAGTGATTAGCAGGTGTGTGTATCGTGTCACCAACGTGCACATGCATGAGACTCAAAAGGGACCCACTCATAAAAATAAAATAAAAACAGCTCTTTAGCACTGCTAGAGGTTAGAGTTTTTCATCGAATCTAATGTACATGATATTTATGAACAGTGAAATCCCCAAATCTTATGGGTGCAACAACGCAATGAATAAAGATATTGAGGTCAACAGATTTTTGTCTTGGATTTGGTAAATCCTCTAAAATTGAAATGAAGCTCTGTGGGTTCAAACAAAGTTTGGCTACGCAGTGTGAGTCTGCAGTGATTGCGAAAGTTGGTCCGAACTGGGTTTCTTTAAGCTTTAAAAATCATAAAGCCACAAAGAATCTCATTTCTTATTAAAAGACATGGGACTTTAATCCCACACAGAATCTTTGTAAGGTTTCTCTCCTGCCTACGAACTCTGCTCAACTCTGCTTCCCCAGGACGGACTACACATAATTCACCCTGTGTAGGCTGAGGTGATGTATTCTTTTCATGTACAGAGGAAGCGCAATATCCTGTTCCAGCACGGCTCTAATACCACACTGAGGCAGACTGGCCCCCAGCCTCTCAGGGGCCTGAGTGCTCCTGAAACTAAAGCCACGGGCTCTCTGAGACTGTGATATATGAGGTGTCTGTCTGTCTGTGCTTCAGATTCAGCCTGTTACAGTGTCAGTTAAAGAGGGGACTAATGGGGTCCCTCTTCTGGTTCTCATTTAGATGCAGATATGTTCCCTGGGGCTCGTGTGCTTTTATTGGAAAAGCATTTCCTCTTGTTAAATCATTGTTGTGAAATACAATATTTTGAGTTAACCAAAGGGAATATATTTTTCTCACGAGAATCATTTACCACACAAACCAAACATCTGTGGCGTGACGTCCATGTTAAATTTATGTGCGGCAGCAGCTTGTCATGAGGAGACTAGTGAAGAAATATACCGACGATAACTTAATTCATTCTAAATCACTCAACAACAGATTCTCCTGAGCATTGTTGGTGCCTTAGTCAACTTGCCTTGTTGATTCATGTGTGATGTGAATCAACCTTTACAGTGCAGAAAGCATTTTACTCGGGTTAGGGGGTACAATAAGTTACTTAAAGGTATATTTTTTAAGAAATGGCCACAATTTGAATGTAGCTCCAAAACAACAGGGAGCAACATAACCACTAACTGCTGCTCAACTGCTTGACAAAAGCTCCCACCAGGAGTATGAGTTTAGGGACGAGAGGACATGGCAAACGGGGAGAGGAGAGGCATGCAGTGGAAGTGGACCTAGAGAGGGTCAGGCATCAGCAGCCGGAGAAATCTGCGCGTAGAGCCGGAGTATTGTCACAACTTATTTCAACCAAACCAGAGGTGATTGTGGAAAGACAAAGACAAAACTGTTTACGTGACTTTTATTTTGTTAATGTCTCATTTGAATCAAGTGTGTTTTATGATGACGTCACGGGGCAATTAAGCTTGTTTTTAGTCGGTAATAGAGAGAAACTTGAGTTAAGATGTGTTTGGTCGTATTTTTCCTTATCATAAGGAAAACAGGTGTAAAAATATCTCCTCTATTGACATTCTGGCTGCTTTTACATCTCTTAGATGATAGCACGACGGGCATCGGACATTCTCCTTTTGAGGTACAAAGCAGTATTAAGGTAAAGGACAGGCCAGGGCTAGCTGTCACACAGACATCTTTGACATCACATCGGTACTGATAATCTAATGATTATAATGATTGTTATTTTTTTCAGAATTAGAAAAACTTTATATGATATTATTATTATGATTATATACTACTTTTCCATTTACAAAACTAAAGTTCTAGTCATATCTTACAAATTGCTTCTTCAAAGTAGCCTACGTAAGACCTGGCCACCTGTGAAATGTATACTATAAAAGCCATGGGGCAGAATATCGCTTGAGTAATGCTACTTGCTGCTAGCTGTAGGTGCTTTTAGCTAGGTGGCTCAGTTAGCTGTGCAGTTAGCGGCTTGGAGTGTTGATGTTTACACCACTAGCACGGGAGCTTTAGCCGGGATGGGCCGGCGCTAGCTGGTTAGCATTCCGACTCCATTAGATATCTGTGCAACACAATACACAGACATATTTGACATAACATCAACACTGTTTTTTCTTTGAGCTGTGTTGATAATGTTCATTCTTTTTATGTTTATGTTAAAAATCAGGCTATATCTTACATATTGCTCCTTTAAAGGTGCAGTAACCCTTGTAAGAATTTGCCGTCTGTCCAGTTCATGCTGAAATCAAACATGGGGCAGCATATCATTTGGGTAAACGCTACCTGCTGCTAACTGTAGCTGCTGTTAGCTAGTAGCTCAATTAGCTGTGCAGTTTGCAGCCCAGACTGGGAGTGTTTACACTGGTTAGCATGCTAACTTCTGCAACACAAGATATACGCATTTTTTGGGGGGCATTCTGTTAATCACCTGAGGTCATTTGTGAATGTTTTCAACTAAAATTCATTCGTGTTGCACTTTAAATCTTCCCTTAAGAAACATCAGCCTCGATTTGGTTAAATATGTGTGTTTTTTTTGTATCAAATGACGATGCAAATAGCTGAAAAATCTAATCAACAAAAAAATTAAAAACCAAAACAATATAAGGATGGTCTTTGCTCTTTTGCCATGTAGCACCTGTTCCTGCAGCAGAGGAGCAGCACGCAGCAGACAGGCAGCAGACACTGGGAGGTCTACCTGTGTGACCCTGCAGCAGGCGGATGAGCCCTCTTCCTCCTCCTCCTCCTCCTCCTCCTCCTCCCTGCCACCGTCACTTGGTCTCCCTGGAAGCGGAGAGAAACCAGTCGGTCGGTCTCTGCGCCTCCGGATCATTCGCCGCGGACGCACACTGGTGGAATGCGCGGCGAAACACGGCGTTTGCTCGGATTTTCAGACAGGAGAGCTGCCTTTCAACGCGTGCCTTTTCATTCCCTAGCATGATAGCTCCCCACTAGAGCCGATAAAGGCGTCAGAAAATGTCTCACCAGCAGCGGGTCGTCCAGCTCTCCGCCGCGTCGCTCGCTGTGGTCCTCGGCCCGGACGAGGAGAGTGTGCGCGCCGGCGGAGGGAAGCTCAACGCCAACACCACGACCGGCCAGGAGATCTTCGCGGACTTCAAGGCGCAAAACTCGCGCAGTTTCTGGAATAAGAGGCTCGTTAAGGCCATAGCCGAAGTGTACTTCCAGGGATGGATGGAGAACATGGTGCTTTTCATTCAAGGGAACGCCAACAACTTGGAGGTGCTGAGAGAAGCGTGGATGCGCAGGGCTCTGAGGTCACCAAAGGGACTGATCATTAAAGCTGTCGGTGAGTAACAATAGTGGCATCACTCACTGCGTTATAAAGTAGTGTCGGGATGTATAGCACAACTTTCCTGGAGCCGAGAGAGTTTCCAGAAGTAATCCTGTGACAGGATGGAAAAGGCTGCAGTGCAAATGAGAGTCTTATAGGTGGCATTCAAACACCTGGAGACCTTTTACTTCAAGGGGCCCCTGAGGAGTCACACACCAGCGACAACAACAACATGTGTTTGTTTACCAAACTGGGAGAAACGTGTGAAAGTCATAAACTTAGAAGAACAGGAGCTGTCAGGGTTCAACACCTCCTCCTCCTCGGTAGCCTACTAAACTCAGTTAATTCTGATGTCAAATGTTTTTAAAGATGATTTTTTTTTTACTGTCTTTAACACCAGATTTGGACAATTAGGACAGTTATTTGCCTCTCAGAACAAAAAATAACAAGATTACATGATTTCTCTTCATTCCTTTCATAAGGATTCAAAAAATTGGCTTAATTTTACTCACAATCTGTCGCCAAACCACTTTTAGAATCACAGGTGATTTTTTTTGTCACAGATGAGCTCAAACAGCCTGAGAGATGATCTTCCTTTAAACTCATCCGGTGCGTCCGAGAGGACCTCACAGCCTCCCCTTGTCGTCGACACTGTGTTAAATTTACCAGAGCTTGTTAACAAAGCCGTGTACACCATGTAATTACTTCTAATTGCTCCTCTTCTCTGGCTCTGGTTGTCTGATGTGTTTTTTAATGCACAGAAACAATGAATGGAAACCTTTATATGCAGCCTCCTATAGCGTGATCTCATGGGCTGCAAATGCCTGCTGGAGAAAATGACAACCCTGTGAGGGGTTTTAGACCTAATGACAGTATTCTTAGGAGATGCACCAGGTTATTCACATTTTTTTCCCTGACTTTAGAAGGAAAAACTGTAGGTTGCAACGGAGCTGATTTGACGTTTCTGCCGGAAAGCACCACCTTCCACTCAAAAAGCAAACACTTTTACCGTAAAATTAAGAAACTGCAGGATGCAAACGTGTTGGGTTTGGGTTTAAGGTTTTTCAAAATGTTGGTTGAGCCTCTGGTTGTTGAAACAGCGTCCCGGCAACACACACACACACACACACACACACACACACACACACACACACACACACACACACACACAAGCGGCTCTGAGGTGCCATTTGCTCCAGCTGCCTTTTGCCTTAATCTCACGGTCTGTCTTTTAAATAACCGTGTCTGTTTTGTCTGAGTGTTATTTTGTCTGCACGCACGCCTCGCCTCTGTCTACCTGCTGCCTTCGTGTCAGTCCGTCAACTCTGCCAGATCGGGCAAAGTGAAGGGAGGAATGTGATGATGAAGGGGAGGAAGAGACCACACACAGGGGAGACCCGGGAGGGCGTGGAGTGATGGAGGAGGGGGGGCAGGGTGCGGAGGCTGACATGCCGTCCCGCTGCGAGACGGTTCCTAGCCAGTTTCAACTCAGCATACAAACACATGAGCCAAAGGTAATCCTGAGCTTAATGCTTTACACGGCGTCAGCACACGCATGAAGACGTATGACAGGCGTTCGATGCCTCGACGGACTCCTCGTGTTTGAGCTTCACACCAGAAACTTGTAGGCAAACACGTCCGTGTGTGGACATGTCACCTCCTTCTCTGCCTCAACAAATCCTTCGCCTCACACTGCAGCAATTTGTATGGAAATCAGCGCTGGCAGGCTGTCAGGGGCTGGTTTTACTGCCTCCTTACTGAGAATCGGTCAGCAGTGAATCACCACCGGCTGTCGACCACCGCCGCTTTTCTGTTACCCAGGATTAATGTCCGCTCATTTCATGGCCAGTGAGGGACTGTGAAAGTCAGACTTCTAGATTGATATCAGGCATGGACTTAGAAGCCTTGACATTGTTCTGATATAAATATGTCAGCTAGAAAATAGAAATGTTACGAGTTAGGGGCTACAGTGGATTTCCAACAGCCCTGGGTCAAAACAAGGTTGAGACGTGAGGAGGTCCTTAAAGAAGCTACTTCAGAGGATGTTTTTTAAAAGAGATGAATTGTGCATGTATTCACCCTCTGTCTGAGACGCTCTGTTTTAGCTCCTGTCTCTTTAAGGCCCAGTCTGCTATGATTGGTCCGCTCACACACGCCTGAGCCAGCACCGCTAAACCGGTCGGCTCTGTTGTGTTTCCAGTGTTCAGTTTGGAAAAAAAGGTACAAATTACCAAAAAGTGTGACAGGATGATGGAAGGTGGAGTCACAAAGTCACGGGATTGAAGGCAGGACTACGGACGAGCCGCGCCAGGAGCACTTTCAAAGACTTCTTACATGCGCAAGAACATATGTAACATACTGAAGGAAAGGAAATGATCGGTCTCCTATACCATCATTTGATAACCATATGAGAGACAAAGATTGTTCAGACAAAGCTCCCAGACAAACAGACACATCCTTTTGATTAATCTGTACTAATCCCTCATTGGTCCTGTCTGGTTCTCATGGAGCCTGGGAGGAGACGGACTGTCATCCCCGGGGCCTCTTCTTGAGGGGAGAATATGCAAGAAAGGACGTGTACGGAGGTGGAGAGGGCTGATTGAGTGAGGGGATCGTGATGAGGTTAGGCCGAGGTAAACAGACAGGGTGAGGAGTTAGTATGAACAGGCCTCGTTGTTATCCTTGTGGGAATGGGCCTCCCTGGTACTGGGGTTGACCTCTCCGCTTCAGCTCACCAACGTCTGCGGGGTGTTTCTCGTTCTTCCTCTTCGACTTTGGAATTATGTCTTCATCCCTTTTCTTCCCTCCAGCAGTTGTTTACCGAATAATACCACCGCAAAGTAATTTCATTATTGTCCAGTGTGGCTCGAGTGTCCTGCAGGAAACACAAAATACGAGGAAAATGCAAAAACATCATTGGCGTTTGTTGTCTTTGTCTTGATAAATGTAGCTATATTTAAGTTTCTGACACTGGTGTTAGCTCATAGAAACCGTGCATTATATCTAGCTCACTTTTTTTTTTTTACTGTATGAACAGAATGAAAACAGGCAGAAATCAAGCAATGATCACCCTTTCCATGAAACAGGTCATAATTACTCCATTTTTGTTTCATCAGTCAAATGCTGTTAAGATGGTTTACGTGAAAGTTGCAATAGTCAGCATAGTGGATTTCAAGAAATAGTTCTTCATTTGAAAAAATGTGCTTATTCAATTTATTTCTCCATCGAGCTGGTGGGAAGATTTATACCTCTGTCGTGCCTGTGCTGGGAGGCGATAAGCTCGTTTAGCAAAACCGCTGGAAGCTGAGGGGAACAGGTAGCCTGGCTATTTCCAGATTAGACCAACAGGATAAAACATGTTAGTAAAAGTTAGAGCGGCTGGTCAGCATATTTCTGAACTTTGGCAAGAGCCAAAGGGGTTATCTGTTTCCCCTACCTTCCAGTCTTTATGCTAAGCTAACTTAATGGCCAGAGACATTGTAGAGACTTGAATCGAAATTCTCATCTTACTAAAAAGGGATTAATAAGCTTTTTTTCCGAAACTATTTCCCTAATGAGGTTTTAACTGAATCTTTATTGTGTATGAAAATGCACTTATTGCCCAGTCAGCAGTCTTAACTAAATTCTGACTGGAGGCTCTCCCGTTGAAACCAGAGGCTTCATAATGACTGTTAGCTGGTGCTGCATTATTTAGCGTCCCACTGTTGTCCGTGCAGCAGGATGAGCATGGATCCAGGAGCTGAAACATTTATACGCAGTCAGCCAGTGGTGTAATGAGGTGTTCTGTGTCCTTCCAACAATCAACCTCTGTAAACTGCCCTCGTCCCCTTGAACATGGATGTGAACGAGCCTTAGACAGGGCTCTCACTTTCGCCATGGAAAAACACATTTCTGGTCATTGCAGGCTTTCTGTAGGTCTCCCTCTGTGTGTTTTTGAAGAACAGCACGGCTAAGCCAAGTTTCCTTTTTAAATAGTATGTTTCATTTAACTAACCATACCATGAGGTGGTGAAGCATTCCTGAAATGCTTCATTTACTCTTGAGATCATTTCCTGAGTTCGCCGGCTCAGAGAGCCGCATTTCTGCTCTTTACTTTTCACTTGAAAGTGTTGTATTTTCACACAAGGGGTGTCTCCTTTCATGAGGGTGTTTTGTCGAAGTCTCAAAGCGCTTCACTAATGGTCATAACTCTTCCAGATGTTAGCTTATTAACCATGACACCCCCTTGCCGGGCCTTCCAGGTTTAAATGGCCCACCCTGTCCTAACTAAGCACAAAAGGTCAAAGGTTACAACCTTATTGCTAACAAGCCACCTTGAGGTCAGTTAGCTTCAGAGGGTTCGTTAGAAGGCAAACAGAGTAACATACATCAGTACAGTATCCAGGTGTTCACTAACCACGTCACACCACACGTAAAATGTTCCAAACATTTGTTTTATACCTGTGAACTTACAATGTTTAGGTTGCTTCTGTCAAGTCTGCTTTCTTTTAGATAACCATTTCATCACTTTATCAATTGTTGTTAGCTATTTTAATTGCTTACATGTTAGCCTACTTTTTTCAACTGTTATTCCATTAGCCTAGCCTACTTTTAGCTAACAAATTTAAATGTTTATCCGCTACCGTTAAGCGAACTATTTCAACTGTTTATCCATTAGCCAACTTTTAGCAAACAAATTTGAATATTTATCCATTAGCCTACTTTTGGCTAACTATTTCAGCTCTTTATCAATTAGCCAAATTTTAGCTGACAAATTTGAATGTTCCTCCATTAACAGACTTTTGGCTAACTATTTAAAGTATTCATCTATTAGCCTACGTTTAGCTTACACATTTAAAAGTTTTTTTTCACTAGCCTACCTTTAGCTAACTATATCAACTGTTTAAGCTATCCATCATCCTACTTCAGCTAATATATATATGTCTATCTATTTCTAATTGTAGCTACTGCTTTTGCATTTAACAAAATATTTTAAACTGTTTTAGTCCTTTATTTAAGCTGTGCCTTTTTTTCATGTGCTGTCTTACTAGTTTTTGTAAATGTATTCTACTAATGACCTGCATCACACCATCACATCATATTAGGTTGTTTGTTTTCCTCCGTAATAAGAATATATTGTAACCAAGTTGTGTTTTCTGATCTTAGTTGAGTAGGTTGAAGTAGTTGAGGTTTTCACATAGCCTACTTCCTGGCAAATGCAAGAGCACCCAGGTACAAGTACATGTCTTTCAACTGAGGATTTTGTTAGGACTCCATAATTTTTTTAATTTACTTTGCTCAGAACTGTATGAAAAGGCAGAGGGGAAACACTCACACAAAAGCAGATTTGTGTGAGATCTGCTCAGTTACTGCTCTCAAACAACATTGGTTAAAAACAATCGCTCTTGAGCTGCCTGACACTAATAGTATGACATTAAGCAATTACACAAAATATACGCTGCCGTTTTTCAGGGTTTTCATAATGATGAAGAGTCCATAGTCTGACAGACAAACACAGAGGACCATTATTCTTGGACACTAATAGCAAGTCTTTTGGTACCCAACAGTGTAGGGGTCCTATGTCTGACTACAGTGTTGGTTTGGTAGATTAAAGAACACCTAATTGTATTTATCACAAAAATAAACAGTTGACTGGAGATTAATTCAGTTGTAACATGAAAGGTTTTGTTTTTGGTTGAGCGTCTGGTTTGTGCAGCTCTGTTGAACGTTTAGATTGTTATTCAAATTACATTGTTGGTAGTAAATTAGGCTAAAGTCTTATAATACCTACAAGCTTTACTCTTATTATCTTTTGCATGCCAGCACCAAGGGTGTATCCCTGCTTTTATCTAGAATGTCTCCCTACTTCCTGTGCTTGTAAAAGATGGCTTATACGGTCCAGATATGAGGAAACCTTGACCTCCGTTCTCAGACATGACCTCGCCGGTGTCTCCACATGTGAGAGACTATGCGTGTGTGCATGCCTCTCAGCACATCATTTGTTAGCCACATCCTTCCCATTGAGCAGGAAGCTCACTCCTGGTGAGAATCAGGCAAGCTGGCCTTTTTATCAACCCAAATATTGGGCTCACCCGTAGCGGTGGAGTGGAGTGGTGCCAACAATAACAGTTGAGGAGTTTCCTCTGTATCCCTCAGCTTATACACCCTGTCAGCAGCCGCTCGGGTTTCCCCCGTGGGATTTATCTTCATTCACTTTCTGGTCAGACAAATGGGTCGACACAGAAGTGAAGCAATATTACATTAAATTTGGTATTACTATTAATCTTCAGTTTCCTGACAGGATGTTTTCCTTGCTTCATTTAGCATTGATAAATGCGGTGGTATGCTAACATCGGCCCTGTGACAGAAAGGTGCTGTGTTATTGTATTTCAGGAGTGAAAGATACTTTCAAGGACCTCAGCAGAGCTGCGTGCTGACCAGTTGCAGGGCATTAAAAAGTGATGGATCATATGGCAGACACCGGACGGGAGCTGTGTTCTTAATACTGGGATAACAAACACAGAAATGTGCTGCACCTCGATCTCAGCTAAATAGGAGGAAATGGGTTTCATCTGCAACCAATGACTGCCATCACTCTTGATTAAGGTGTGTGGATCAGCTGGAAACCCTCATAGATCTTGTGCGTATCGGTCTGGAAAAGCCATATAGATTTAATGTGGTGAAAACCTGGATCCTTGACGGAGGCGAAACTGGGGAAACTAGAAGCTCTTGCTTATTCTGAGCTCAGTGGTTAGTATGGGAGTGAAATGCAAGAGCACAGATGAGCTTTATCACCGCTGAAATGGTACAAAAAGGTCATAAAAAATTGCACAGGTGTTTAAAATTGATTAAGTGGGGGGCCTGTAATTGAACCTTGGGGAACACCTTCTGTTACACATAAAAAAGATTGAGTACAGGACATTTTTTTTACACTGATATCAGTCAGTG
This sequence comes from Diplodus puntazzo, assembly GCA_963678695.2. Classification (NCBI taxonomy): domain Eukaryota; kingdom Metazoa; phylum Chordata; class Actinopteri; order Spariformes; family Sparidae; genus Diplodus; species Diplodus puntazzo. The sequence goes on along the minus strand of OZ023168.1, from coordinate 7,049,666 downwards.
AGGTAGTCGTGAAACCAGCCGCACACAACTGAATCAGAGCCAAAAGAACTGAAAAACATCAGGAAACCATTGACTGAATTAATATCTGTAAAAGGAAAGCAAACAGAAAAGCTTTGTTGGTTTTTGTGGTGGCTCAGATGGTCATGTGTTTCGAACCAAAGCCACACTGAGTATAAATAAACAGACAAACAGAGAGAAAGAACTTACACATGACTGTATGATATTGACCAGGCAAGATATTTTGTAGATTATAGTTGTTGGAAGTTTTATTTCGTCATTCCTCATGGGAGAACATGAGCAGCCTTCCATGCCCTTCAATGCTGGACGTACAGGTGTACACATCTGTCTTGTTTGCATTTGGTATTGAAATGCCATTTTGAAGAAGAAGAATTTACTATCACACAGAATTTGTGTAGCTGCTCATTTACTTTTGAAGCATCTGGACAAAGAGAACCAGACTTCTTTTCTTGTCTGAAATGAAACAGATCTGCTGTGAACCATGCACACACAAGAAACATGGCAATGCGAGCCTAGTTTGTAGCACATATAAGTTCAGCAGGAAACAGAAAAATTTACAGAGGTTCACCAGCTTACCAAGCTTGCTCGTCTGTTATTGGAGCACTGAGCAAAAATGGACAGGACTTAGGAAGGGCCAATCATGTTTTATCTTTTTATTAACCACAAAATAAAGATAAGAAAGTGATTTATTTCAGTTTATCCATCTTTCTATCCATGCATCAAATCCGTTATTGAAAATAAGTTTGTTAGTAATAATCTTGAGTAATGCAGGCAGTACAGGCTGATGTCATGCAGGGTTATTTATAAAAGACTCTAACAAGATAATTATGATCTTTTTTTTCTTCTGTCTGTAACTCCCCCTTTTTATTGCAGTGTAATACTAATCTTTGAAGTATCCCTTTCACCAAATGCCTTCCATTAAGATGGAATGTTAAGTTTAGCCCTAAAAACACGAGATCTGGAATCAAGCTGAGTTTCTGCCTAAATAAGTCTAGAAATGTGAAAAGCATATACATGGCTGTTAAAGAACAAAGGAAATGTACTGTGGTCCACATTTAAATGACTTGGACTCGGGCATCTGGCAGAAACAGCACTGTGGGGGTAATGTTCATGTTCATGAGAGCAGACAAGAGCCAGATATGTTGGGGTGCGGCCCATTAAAGTCTGAAAAGGTATGACGTATAGTAAAAAAGATGGGGAACTAAAGTGTTGTGTTCTAAATCCTGCCTCCTGGCACTGGCATCGATATCACGTTACACAGAGCACTTTGGGCCGTGCTATAAAATACAGGCCTGCCTACCTTCACGTTGTTACTGGTCCTCTGTTAAACACCTGTTCAGGTGTATTTCTGTTTCACAAGAACATGATAACAGGATTTACGCTTTGTACCCGGTCATTCATTTCCTACTGCATTAGCTGGATTGCTATTAAATTGTTCTTGCTGTGAATCAGATGGTAAAAACATTATTTAATGGTATTAGAGCCGCAGGGGTTTGCAGCCAAGACCCGTGGTGACCAACTGTTATGCGAGCGTAAAGGTTTTAAGGCCTGTGAAAGTCAATTTGAGAAGCTGAGTCACAGCCTGCTTATGCTTTCTTGCCAACATACATTAAATGTCAAAGGGTTGGTTTGGCAAAATGGGTTCTTAAGGCCATAGCTGGATTATAGATACACATGCTGCACTCCTGCCCATGTTTCTTCTGTTTCTTGAGCTTTGTTTTGGATGTGGCCGGTGGCTGCCACAGTAAAGGTTTCTATGGTGATTCATGTCAACACAAAGCTTGGCTGTGTTTCCCGTCACGGCTCAAAAGTTTTAGCTCAAGAATCCTCTTTAGTCATGGCTTTTTGACTTTTAGTCTTATCTGTTTCTCTGCTGAATAATCAGAACTGTTTATTCCTAGAAAATCAGCATTCATGTCCCGACAATAAACCTAAATTAAATTAAATAACGCGGATCATTCTTCAGATTGTGTCCAGCTAAAACGAGTCAGTGTTGCCAAAAAAAAAGGCACTTTCTCAAACACAGATTAAAAAGAGGGCACAGTCCAAATGTCACTCTTTTCCTTCAACGCCTCACTTAATGTTTAAACGCAAGCACTCTGAGATACTGTTCCGTCAATAGGTCAGATTAAATATTTACCTAATGCCTTCACGTTTGGGCTGGAAACGCTGGTGTCATTGTTGTGAATCAATCAATAAAGTGAGCTCAGTCTCTCCATTTTGTTGTTTATGGATGTGCTTTTTAAGTAAACTACAAAGTCGGTAAAATTTGGCCAACTGTACACAGGAAAAAGCCTGTATACGGTACATTCAACGATTTAATGCAAACATTTGCAGACATTGTTGATGTCCGTACAGTGTTTGTCCTTACAGAGTGGAAGGACAGGAAAGGGCAGTGTTGTTAGACTGGGCGAGGTTTGGTTGTTGGGACTGTGATTGCTCTCTGAAGGGATCTTTTCACTCAGTTTATTGGGCCATTTAACAGCAACGCCCACATCTGTGTGTTCTTTTGGAATGACAGACAAGAACCAGTAAAGCTAAAAAGTGTGATGTGCACAGGCGCACACACGCACACACACACACACACACACACACACACACACACACACACACACACACACACAAACATTAGCAGACGAGGGAGGGATCATGGCGGCCCTGTAAGACTGAAAAACCCAAAACAAAGGGAAGTTGTTGCGGGATTGGGAGGCAGTAATGACGTAAATTACAATTGGCATCTCTTACCCATTACAGTAAATCTGACTGTATGAATGTTTGACAACGTCCCACCAGAGGCTTAACTCAGTGCCTTCACGTACAGCCTGTAGATTCACTGAAGCGTTATCCTCACAAGGTCTCGTTGGATGGGAGACAGGGAAGGGACTCTGCACTCCGGGCGGCCCTCAGGTTCATGTTGAATGCCATGCAGTGTGTCTTTAATGAGGGAGAGAGAAGATTAGCCTGTTTGCTCAGTGGAGCCTAAAAGATTAGACGACACCAGTATATGATAAGATGGTGTGTGTCTGTGGGTGCGTGTCTCCAAAGAGGCCGCGGTGTGGGATTGTGGCAACAAGTCCGATGCTTCAGATAGATCTTACCCGTGATAGCATGAAGGTGAAAGTTCGTGGACTAGATTCAGTCACACGTTGTGCAAACTTCTCTAAGGCTTTGGTTTCTAGTCTCCCATTAAATCGCGGATATAGTTTAAAGATATGAAATTTAACATTTCTGCATTTAAATGTCTAAAAATGATAAGAACTTAAGATAAGAACTGTTAGATAGTTTATCAAGTTGTGTGTGTTACATTATCCCAAAAGTTTCCAACAATGTTCAAACCCAGAGAAATCTGTAATTTTTTTCAAGGTAACAGTGTGTTTCATTTAGTCGCCTGTCACTATGACGTCCAGGGAAACATCAGATGACACATCGGAGAGTGAGGAAGGAAGTTGGCAAATGTGACTAAAGGCCAAACAAATGAAACTTTTAAACATGAACTAATCCAGAGTTCCTGAGTCTTGAGTCATGTCAGCTAGGTTGTTTTTTTATTAAGTATTTTTTTTGGGCCTTTTATGGCTCTATTGACTGAATAGCTGAAGAGGTGACAGGAAACAGGATGGTGGGGGGGGGACGCAACAAAGGGCCCCAGGCCGGGAGTCGAACCCAGGTCTGCTGCAGCAAGGACAAAGCCTCTGTACATGAGACACCTGCTCTACTAACTGAGCTAAAAGGCGCCCCGTCAGATAGTTTGCTTAATGGTGGCAACAACAACTCCCATAATCCCATGCTAGTTTTATGACATTTAAGACCTTTTCCTTCATTGTTTGATTGAGACACCCAGATTGGAAGACATTGTGTACATTTCTCTGAAACCCTCTCTGTCAGAATTCTTGCATGCATGACTGAGCTAAATGCTGTCATTAGCTAGTCAATGCAAACATGCTTGTTATTTAATTGTTTATTTTTACGGGACATTGCACAAAAGACAAAATGCAGCTGAGACTGATGGTATTTGGTCATGAACAAATTAGGATGTCGGCCTGGTGATAGCAATTAAGCAATTAAAGCAATTAAAAGCCAGAGATGAACAAACTAATTGCAATTCATCCTGAGGAGGGAGTAAATGTGGATACCAAATATTAAGCCAATCCACCCGATACCTGTCAACACATTTCCCTTAAAAAACAAAACTGTCAACCTTGTGGTGGCACCAGAGAAAAAGATTTGTTGTATTACCTATGTCAGTAGGATCCATCCTCCTGGGACCATGAATATCTGTATCCAGTGTAGTTACAGTCTGGACCAAAGTGGTGATCCGATCAACACTGCCTGCCCCAGAGTCTGATGATAAGATGGCTGATAAGCAACAATATAATAACCAAGTCTCACATCAAGGTGCCATTTGTTCAAATGTAATGGACTCCAGCGTGACTGCTTTAAAGCACACAACCAACAAAGGAGCAGAAGATTACTGCTGCACTCAAATGTTAAGTGAAACCATTGTGACGGCCTGCCGACTCCTCCACAGTCCATTTACTAACCTTAACTTTAAAAATGGTCCTTGCCAAAATGGCGGTGGTGTGGGGAGTTGACAGAGTCCGCCCTTGAGTCGCTATCGGCAGAGTTGTTTCCTAACCTGCATATTCGAACATTAGCACATAGCATAACGTTACATTTTAAATTCAAAATGATATGTATGCTGTCATGAAGGCTAAATTTGTGTTGTGTCTCCACATTTGTATACGTGTTTGTCTGACAGCATGTTCGTGATCATAACTGAGCTTCACACCACATTTATCATACATATGATGATCACTGGAGGTCTGTGCGTTTCACACTGTTATCAAGGTAAGAAGAGGTATTTCCGTTGTTTAAATGCTAAATGTTGGGGTGGCGTTATGTCACGTCTCTCTAACCACTGAATGAGAGACCAAAATTGGTTCCATGGTATGCGTTGCTGCAGGACTTCAAAACGCCTTTATTCTGCATTACTTTGACCATCACGTTGCTATACCCAGTTAAGATCATTTAGAATAAAAACACTATTTTCAGTCTGAGTCAGTATAGCTCATGGATGGCCTACAGTTCTGTGTGGTGTGTCTGTATTTTCTTCCCAAGAAGCTGGAGGTAATGCAATCATGTATGAAATGGGACTCATGTGGCTCTGAGGCCAGCTAACGACATAGCCATGTGAATACATGTGGCATTGATCAGCGTTAGCAGCCAAGAAGATCTCAGCGGGGATAGAGGAGAGAAGATCTCTGTCAATCATCTCCAATATGAGCACGCAGCTACAGGCATTTCTATCCCCCAGGCAGCATTATATTCTTGCACAAAACAGTTTATGACATGGGAAGAAATGGTTGTCGTTTAGCTCCGCTTGTGTGGGCTTTGTCACGTTGTTGTAATGTTATGGCGAAGACCACAAAAATTCAATTTAGACTTGTTGTATGTATTGTCTCAGTAGTTCTCACAGTCTGGATGTGATTTTGGAGGTTTGTGACATATGTGGTGAAAAATATGCTAAATCAAATGAAACAATCTGGAAAGGCTAAGTCATTCTTTGTGTAATTGCTTTCGCCTTTCTGCATGTTTATGTCTATGTGTGTCATCCCTACATAACATGCAAGAAAGAATCTTGTCCTGACTTTTCCATGAAACGGAACAAAAACAAACGCTGTGGAATTCAAAACTGGTGGGTTCGTGCCGGTGTTGGTGCTTTATTCCTCCTGTCATGCAGGAGTGACGATTCTGTCGAACCAGTCGTTGGACAGCAGTGTTTCTTGCTCCACCCTTTTAGTGCTGGATCAGTGTGCTAGGTCAACAGAAGGGTGATAAAAAATCAGGACACATCATGGATACGCAAACTGGGCACTGCCCATGTTGGTGACATCAGACAATAGTGTCCTCGTCAAGTCGGGCTAGATGGATTTGCCATCTTGGCGTTCCATGGTACGTATTCTAGTAGGACATTTTTGAGTTTCGAATTGTCTGGAATGCAGCAACACACTGACTCCTACAATCCCATGATGCCACTGGATAAAGTATTTCATTAATGAAACAGTTTGTTCAATGTGTTGTTACAAATATTGTGAAGGGTGAAGACATGGTATTGTTTAGATTTAATCATAAGGTTGTACTCAGTTGTTTACGTGAAAAGGGAAAGAAATGGTTGTGTAACCAAAAAAAAGAAAAAACAGAGCTACAGCTAATTCTCACCTCCACACAGCTGGTTGGTCATGGCGTAAAGTGTGTGTGAAAGTTGGATTTGGAACTTTGCTGCTAAGGCTGGACACAGTTTCACATTTTTCCAATATTGGAAGATGTATGAGGGGGTTTCCAAAGCTATTCGACCATCTGACAAGCAGCTCTGATGAAGCGGGGAGGTGTGCGACCCTCATACATCTTTAAAACAATGCACCCCCAGTTTGTAACTTTGGCTTTCTGCTATATATTTGTCTTCAAACCTAGAGTGAGATATCATCATCGGGACATCATCAGAGTTATTTTGCTCAGACTTGACAAAGCTCCCCGCGAGCCAAGGTAAGAAGAAAAAGAGGAGGAACTCTTTTTACAGGCCGAATACGACCAACTGGTGAACAGACTTTCACTGTCAAACTGTTGGACTGCTCCTTTAAGAGGTTATATTGAACCCCTCCTGACATACTTTAACACCAGTCTCGTCTCCTGTCTGACTCTCTGCTTCCCTCCCTCCTTGTTGCGCGGGGTTCGGTTGCCATAGCTCCCAGCAGGGTATTCATGCCGTGTATGACAATGAGTGTAATGTCGGTGGCCCGGGCTTAGATTACAGGAGCACAGAGGTCTGTTCCCCCTGGAGAGAAGACGGTTACAACAGTGAACCTCCCCGACGGTCACGCCTGCTAATGTTAGACTCAATAAACACTGATCCGCTCTAACACAGCTTCTTCTCATAAACAAACTGCTGTAGGTGTGTTTTTGTCCTCTGCCTCACACCTGCATTGCCATTATCACTTTGCCATTGATTATTATTTTATCAGAATATATTGAATTAAATGCATGAGGGAAACACTCTCGCTTGAACCTATTTCTGTTTTTAACCTCTTTGCAAGCAGGTGTCCGATAGGATATCCTGTTTTGAACCAGGACATGGTCAGAGAGGGTCACTGCCTCTGTGCAAAGAGGGGGGAAGTCATTTTGAAGGGGCAGTTCACCCAGAGACATAGATACATATGTTTCCTCTCATCTGTTGTAGTATGAATGCATCCAGATTGTTTTGGTGGGAGCCATAGACTTTTGGAGCTATTGGCTGCCTTCTCTAGAATAAAATGTAGCTTTTGGTGCTCAGAATGCCAAAACAATACATTCAGTCATTCAATACAGTCTCTTTTTCTAGACGTCCTGACCCTCAAGATAACCCGCAGACGTTGCTGTAAGCGTTACATATAGGAACTGTTTTCTCTAGGGTTAGGGACCACTTTCTTCTACGCTGTGGGTGTAGTTCAGTGAAAAGAAAATAGTTCATTCATGAAACTGCTTACTACAAGGACTGTGGATTATCTTGAGTGACCGGGTCATGATTTCTAGAAAGACACATTGCTGTTGATATTAGAAAGTAGGCAACTCACACCAAAACAAAGATGGATTACCAGCACCACAGGTGAGAGGAAAAGTATCTATTTTTGATCTGGGGGTTGAACTGTCCCTTTAAAATGACTCCCCAACTCTCTCTATACAGAAGGGAGATCGTGACTTCCCATCAGTTTGTTGGGCTGCTGTGAATAATCATCTGCCTCCTCTGACCCCGTCATATCCTCGCTGGCCTTTCGGCTGTTGACAGCAGCTATGAGTGGTTGCTATGTGGACGGCCAGCCAGACATTCCTATAGGAAGTTAACAACAATGTGGGGCTAAGTCAGCTGCACTAATTCACTGCCCAGGGAGACTGCTATTGAGATATCCGCTCTGAGATTTAGTCAGATTAACGTCTTCTGTCGGAGCCGGGGGGAAGGCAGATGGTTTTTTTCTTTACAATCCCCCCGTGTGTCATAGGATCAGTTTTGGAGAGAAAGACCCCTGTCTGTGAGACTTATGAGCCTTAAGTGAGCTCAGTGTGCCGATAATAGTTTTTTTTTTAACCGACTTTGCTTGATATATTTCTTACTTCCGTACTAACTCAAACCTGGAATGAGCAGCAGTGTGATTAACACATTTCTGCTGCTCTGTGGTCAGCGCTATCCGGCTACTGTACTGCAAAACAGGAAGCTAAAATCCAAGAAATAAACACTGATTTGAGAAGAAAGTAAACTTTATTGTAAAAATCTGTTCATGTTCAATGTGTGTTCAACATTTCAGGAGGGGCTCAGGAGGTAGAGCGGGTCGTCCAGTAATTGGAAGGTTGCTGTTTCAATTCCCCGGCTCCTTGAGCAAGCTACTGAACCCCAAATTGCTCCTGATGAGCAGGTCGGCACCTTGCGTGGCAGCCTCTGCTATCAGTCTGGAAGGCACGATCGAAAGTCCATTGACCATTTAAAACAATTATTTACAGAAAATACAGAAAACTGGCAAAACAGCAGTGCATAGGTGGTGATTCACACAAGAGAAAATTACTTTAAACTGGTGAAACGATCTGTTAATGCAGCAAGATCAATTTACTTGACATGCTAGAAATAAATAGCTTCTGATAAGTGTTTAAAGGTTTGAAATAGGTGGAAAATGGCGGTTTTTGAGACTTACTGCAGCACAATGCTGCGTTAAATACACTGAATGTTACTGAATAATTCTTGATGTAATTGTTTTTGCATTGTTTATTTTAATATGCTGAAAAATATGGGGAAAAAAATGCTAAATTAAATTAAATTACTTCATACTAGTGGAGTGTGATCATGCTGTCACTTGACACAAGTATTTATTTCAATTGAAAGAGAATCTCACCTGGATCTGTCAGTTTGTATGTGATTCACATGTGTTTCGTCACGGCGTTACTACGGCAGGTATCTGATCGGTTGTTTATTTTCCCTGTCTCAGACATAAGTGGTTCAAGTGTGAGGGTTGTAAATGTTTAGTTTGAGCCCTGCAGTGTTTTCACTGAATGCCTCAGTGGTGTTGACGGGAGAATCAGTCACAGTCCCACACGCCACGTTTATACACAAAGTGCTGTTGTCAGCACATCTTGGAGTCACATGGGGAATATGTCTCTGTCAATAAGGAGAACAAGTCGAAGCTCCAGCTGTAGCAGAATACAATTATATGTGCGCATGTGTTTTTTTACATTCAAGTTGCATTGGATACTGTTGATGTCAAGTCAAGTGCAGATGTAGAGAGTGCTCAAGGAGCTCTTTCTTGTGTTGCATCCCCATTTAATCTCTTGTCCCCTCTTTCACCCTTTACGCTACTCACATTAATGAGGTGTAGCTGATTAACCAAAACCAATTTTCCAGCCCTGTGGGTAAGGTTATGTCCGTGGCCTTGTGTTCACACGAAGGGAGTTCGTTAACCCGGGTCAGATGCTAATCATTCATCGGTGGGATCTGGTTGGTTTCGATGCTTCCACTGAGCTCACTTTCTGTTAGTTAACTTAATCACATTTTAATGTCTGTATTATGGTTGTAACTAAGGATAATTTTCATTGTTATTTTTTGAATAAATCGAATAGTTGTTTGGTCTATAAGCTGTCAATCAGCGTTTCCCACAACCCAAAGCAATGTACTTTACTGCCATGAAGACACCTGAAAATATTCACATATAAGAAGTTGGATCAGAGAATTTTAATGTTGTTTTGTAGAAAAAAAAGTTACTCAGACTATTTAATTGAATATCAAAATAACTGGTGATAATAGGTGCTCCAGAGGTTTAGTTAGTAGAGCATGCGCCCCATTTGCAGAAGCTGTGTCCTTGTTGCAGTGGCCCAAGATTTAAAACCAACCCCTCTCTCATGCCGTTTCCATGTCCCTCTTCAGCTGTACTCCAATAAAGTCATAACAAAGGTATAAAAAAAAGCAAAAAAACAACCTAGTAGTTGACAGGTAATCAATTAATCGTAGCAGATGTAGTCTGTATTGTGTTTTTTAAGAAGCACACATTGGTGTCAGTATTCCAATATTTCAAATAATAATGACTTTTGTAAAAGAAATAACATGTGCAGCTCAAACCACTGGGGATGCGCAAACCAGTGCCAGGATAAACCGGGAGTGTTGCATCAGGAATGGCATCCGCCGTGAAAAGCCTATGCCAAATCAAATATGCGGATCATAAAAGAAACAGATCTAAAAACAGATGATCCGCTGTGGCGATCCCCTAACAGGCAGCAGCTGAAGGAAGGAGTAAAAGAAATAACATAATGCACGCAGAGGAACCCCTGCTGTGAACAGCAACAAAAACCCTCATCCACATTCTTATTCAGACCATAACCACATCAGAGCTAAGCCTCAGCCCCAACCATCTATCATGTTAACTTAAACATACACATTTGAACTAGGCTGTAAACCCAAAACAAACCTCCTAAAGGCTCAAATCTGAAAAAGAAACATTTCTAATAGTATGCCTAAACACAACCTTCCAGTTTGGCAGCATATCTATCCATAACCCCAAAATGTTGCTGTAAGCTGACGATGTCTCCATCTTTAGACAGCTTTACTGGAAATGTAGCTTTCAAAGTCAGTTGTTGGTTTGTGGTTGCCTCACCTTGTGGGAAGTTGATCTCTGATAAATGAAGAAAAGACAACACATCCCATCATTGGTACTGTTAACTTCCTCTTCTCTGCCATCAGTTTAACACATTGACCATTAGAGCCTTCTCAGCGAGGTAGCCAAGTATTCACATTACTGCATCAAAGTTCAGCTATGGCGGTACTATAGCCACCTCTTCTGTTCTCTTGGCACACAAAAAAATCCTGTTTGCCTGAAGGAACGTAGCCACTGCATGCTGCTTCAATTATGATCTCCACGTGTGAAAGGCCGCTGATTCTTGTGATTCTGAACTGAAATGTCTCTAAAATGTCTGGTTAGCTTTTAAACTGACTTAGTTTCATGAGATAAAAGCATTGTGGCTTATGGCTAATCGGCTCCCACGGTTTGTTTGTATGTTTCGTACTACTTTTACGAAGACAAATGTTTCAAAGAGTGTCTCTGTCTTTCCTCTGAGTCCCTCTCACTTTCGGTAACATGTTTGTCTAAGGGCACCTCCTAGACGTGTGATATGGGGGGCAGGATATCGGATCTGCCCAGCAGGCAGACCTGTGGTCACTTCTGTGGGAGTAATGGAATTCCGTGGTCGGTCCCAGTACTGATGGAATTTCAAAAGCAGTCAGGCATGGTTCATATAACTCACATAAATAGACCACCTCGACCATGATTTAGAGGGCGGTTAGGAGAGGAATGTCAACTTCAGTACTTTGAGTTGTTTTCACTGGCAGCACAACTCAGAGAGGGATCTATCTAACCCAGGTGTGTTTGTACTGCAGCAGGCCCACCTGTTTCACTCAATAATCTGCTGGTGTGTGTGTGTGTTTCAGGTGATCTGTCCCCAGTGCAGATGTCCCCTGTGCCTCAGTCGCAGTTCATTCCCTTGGCGGAGGTGCTGTGCTCCGTCATCTCAGACATGAACTCCTCCGAAATCATCGTCAACCAGGAAGCACTCATCAATTACATGAGCAAAGCCCATCCAGGTAATAAATCAAATATTCCCTCATCTGGCTTGTTAAAGTAATAGTTTGATATTTTGATAAATGCACTCATTCAGTTTCTGGTGGAGAGTTAGATCGTTGATAACACTCTTGTGATGATGTTGTTCCATTTAATACAATGTAAGCAAAAATTGTGTCGGGTGCTCTCGGAACACTGGAGAAAAGGGTGATGGAAAGGTAATCCAGGCACGCCAAAGAAGAAAAATGGGGAGGAGAATATTAAGAAGCCTTTCTTGTTGTGTTTAAATAATTAAAAGGGCAATTATGAAAAAAGCCAAGCCATGTTTTAAGATATTCTTTTTTTCAATATACAAAATGAAAAAGTGTACGGAAGACGATTCACCATTTGTTAGAGGTTTTGTGCCAGGAACTTCCAAGAAATAATCCTTTACTTACCATACTGTGATGCTGCAACTTCTTGTTTTTACGCTTTGGTTTTTGCAAGCAAGATATTTGTTATTTATCAGTCATCGTAGAGATGCTTAATGGATATTTTACCATAAAACAGAGCCAGGCTAGCCATTTGCAGGCCCAATCCCAATGCTCCCCCTAAAGCCTTAAACCCTGATTTAGCTGACATCACCATCTGGTAATTACTTGAGTGTGTGAGAGGCCCAAAATGGTATAAACAGGAATGGGACAGCACTATGCAGCAGATTATTTAACCTTATGGCGTTGGGACTTTATATTTTACATAAAATTAAATAAAAACAGTACTCATATTTACAAATCTAATCATATTCATTCATAGCTTTCAAGGAAAAGGGTAACATAATGTCTTGAAGCAGTGTGTAGTGCATCATTTATAGGAGACAATTAAACATTTTGCCTATACAATAATGAAATCCATCAGATATTGCTGAACACCATCATCTGTATTATCATCGCTTATTAAAAAACATTTTTTGGCTTGCTTGGACATCGATGTTTCTGATTTCGGAAAATATGGACACCCATAGCAAAGAGATGGTTGTTTGGCAAGTCTGTGAACTTCATGTAGCAGAGTATGGGCACTTTAAGAGAGACAGGAGGAAGTAGGCTTGTACAGCATGCTCGCAAAGACTGTCAAGCAATAAATCAACTGAATGGAAATGAAAACTGTTATTAAAAAGTTGTTACAGCACATTTCAGAACACAAACACTTCATGAAGTTAAAAGTGACAACAATGTAAGAGGTGATTGTTCACAGTTAGTGCAGCCATACTGCTGTGATGTCAACTGTGTTCCTTTCAGTGAAGCTGGACTTCATGGATCTTGCCCGAGTTTCAGACTAGGTATTTTGACATGGATGACGTTTCCCTGAACTTTTTCATGTCGGAGGTAGTTATTTTCCAAGTTCTGAGTGCAGTGGATTGCAGAATCAAATCCAAACACATTGAACTGTGGGTAATTCAGTAGGGTTAAGTCATCAGAGTTGTGGAATTATGAAAAGTGGGCCTAAAAACCTTGAAATGTTTTTGCATCTTGCTTGTCTTTTTTTCTAAATACCCGTTTCTCTTCATGTGTCTCAGGGATAACCATCCCCACTCAGGACATCCTCTACAATGCCCTCGGCACTCTGATCAAGGAGCGCAAAATTTACCATACAGGCGAGGGCTACTTCATCGTCACACCTCAGACGTATTTCATCACCAATAACATGGTCCGTGAGAAGAACTGGTGGACTTCAGGTTCAGCGGATGAACCTCCCTCTCCTCCGCCCATTACTTACCTTCTGAGCAACGATGCCTGCGTTGAGAGCACTCAAACGCCGCCAGTAGCCCACTGCAAGTCTTGCAGCTGCTTCAGCCCTCAAACATCCGCTAACATCGCCTCCACTACTGTAACAGCTACCGTCCCACCATCCACTGTCCCAGACCAGCATTCTGTCTCTGTCTCCATAAGTGAATGCACTGGCAGGAGCTTAAAGTGGCCCCGACCATTAGATCACAAACCCACAGTGCAGCACCAGTCCACCTCCACTGCAGCAGATTGTCACGCAAGTGAGATCAGCAAAACTACAGCCACTACCAACGTGACAGGCCGCAAAGAAAAGGACAACAAACCAGGGAGAAAGTTTGGTCTCAGTTTGTTCCGGAGAAATGGAGGTAAGAAAGAGAAACCAAAGAAAGAGTATGCATCATTCTCAGGCCAGTTTCCTCCAGAGGAGTGGCCGGTGAGAGACGAGGACGACCTGAACAACTTACCCAGAGACCTGGAGCATGCCATCATCAAACGCATCAACCCTGAACTGACCGTGGACAACTTGACACGCCACACTGTCTTAATGAAGAAGCTCGAGGAGAGAAAGGAGAGGGTGATAGAGAGAGTGTTGGACAAGGCTCTGGACAAAGAAGATAAGGGAGTAGACAAGGGAATGTCCACTGAGATCTTGACATTCTCAAAACCCAGGCATCACCACTCCTCCAGGGCAGGGAAAAGATCCGCTCACAAGGCCTCTCGCAGCAAGAGGAGGGTCCATTCCTCCAGAGAGAAACAGAAGGAAAAAGAGAAGGAGAAGGAGAAGGTGAAGAGCAAGTCTCCCATATGTGCAGATGATTATCCAGAGGGGGAGGATTTGATCCCTGCTCAGCTCAGAATGGACATCCCTGTTAATGAACCAGATCAAGTGGAAGAAGGTGGAGCTGTTGAGGGAAAATCCCTTTATAAGAAACGCATTGAAAACCCTTTCCAGACTCATCCAATTAAAGAAGTTGAGATTCCCCTGACCATCAACAGAGAGCAAAGACGACGAGAGGTGAAAGAAGGCAAGGCTTCAGGGCCAAGGAGGAAGGAATGTACGAGTCATCGCTCCAAATCGTGGGACCCGCACCGGGCCAAAGTGATTGCAGAGAATGGAGAGCATGCAGCGAAATCGCCTACGTCTGAGGACAGGTACAACTGCGACAATGGGAGGGACCTTACTGGTGATGATCTGCTCCAAGCAGACTCAAAGCTCAGCAGAGAGCTGCCACTGGACTACAGCTCAGCCTACCCACAGAGCAGTACGCTTCGAATAGACGACAAGATTCGATATCAGAGAGAGGGGAACGACAAGGAGAGCTGGGAGGAAGAAGGCAGGAAAAGGCATTTTCAGGAGCCAGAATGCCGTGATGATGGCCTCTCTAACGTCCAACAATACACCAATCCTAATGCCATTCTCCCTACCCATCCCTACGAGCCTGTCATAAGCCACTCATATGAGCCAACTCCGCCCTGGCCCAAGCCTTCTTTGCAGCGGAAACACTCGCTCAGATCCTCTAACCCACAAAGGGATGATGTTCAGAGGCCCGACGAGCTCTCTTCACACCAGCAGGCCCGGGAAACTACAGCCACCCAGGAACATGATGTGATAAGAACAGTTGCTTTCAGGAATCAAGAGCAAAGGACCATGAACCAGGGAGAAAGGCCTGAACTGATAGCTGACAGCACTCTCTCAATAACAGACACTGATGGCTTCATAGAAGACGACTACAGGCTCTATCAGAGAGCAGATGATCAGGAGGATGAGGATGCCTGCAGCTCCTTGTGTCTGAACGAGGAGGAGATCAGTGATGCTACAAATGTGTACCGACCAGGTGTAGGAGGCTACCATAGCCACCAGTTGTCTTACAATAACCGGGAATCTGATTTGCATTTTCAGGGACTCTATGGTCACTATTTTAACTCCAACTTTCACCAACCACAAGTCGCCTCAATACAAAACTCAAGAGACAGCACTTTCAAAGAGCTTGTTCCAACTGCAACCCAGAGGGAAGCTTCCCTCAGCCCCACCAGACCTGGAGAATCCAGCTGGAAACGCATTCATCACAATCAGAGGACTAGATCACCAGGGGCCCAAAGTGAATCCAGCGTCAGACAGAGCACATCGATCCAGGGGAACGAGGTGAACCTCGACTTGGATCATCCTGAGCCATTTGAAGTCGCGGACAGCAGCATCTTCGACTACTGCCAGACTAGTGAGATAGAATCGGACACAGAGACTGTCCGCAAGTCAGCCGACGAGGGCGATGGTGAGTCTGCCCACTGGGCAGCTGAGGAGGAGGAAGTGCGGGAGGACGAGTTCGATGAGACGGGTGTTCCTCAGACCCACAGAGCTGTTCTGAGGATGTCCAGTGGGGCCAGAGGGGCAGAGAATGGGGAAACAGTGGAAATGGGAGAGAACCAGAGCATCACAGGAGACAGCGGTATAGACTCTCCTCGGTGAGTGGCTCTCTTTATAGTTGTGTTTTCATTTCAATGTAGCTCACACTGAGACCTTGGGTATCTTGTCAAAGCTTAAAGTTAGACAGCAAACGCCATGGCAAAGTCCAAATCATTTATGCTGCTTTGTAAATTAAATACATGAAGTTGTTGTCATCCGTGGAGAAAGTCCCCAGATTCCCTTTAAAAAAAATCACCCAATTTTGTGAGTTGTAGATTCTTAATGAAAAGCTGTCTACGACAAATTTGTAACTATTCAGACTGGCTTTCTGTCAGCAAACTTTTCACATGAAGATAACCTTTCTTCATGTGAAAAACATTGAGTCTGTTTGTCCCAGTGATGTATGTGTTAATAAGACAAGAAAGTGAGATTTGATCACAAGTGGTCACTCAGGACGCATGTTAATGCCAGGGGTGAATCCTATCACATTCTGGAGGAAACAGGCAAAAGAAACACCGTACTGAGGTTAGTTAACCTCTGGGTTACCAGTCTGTGATTGGCCGTACTCCCAATTTGTGTTTTTTCCTTTGACGTAAAGCTGAGCAAACACCTTGTGACCAATTATAGCATCCAGTATTTGGACAGAAGGGAGTCATTTTAACAATTATGTGTAATTGGTGTGCAGCACTTAACCCTTCATGTTATAATCAAAAAGGGAGAAAAGACTTCTTTTTTGGCATTGAACTCGCTGTGCACCTCTGGGTGGACAGATGGAATGCATGAACACGTCACCTTGCTTAAATGGCATATTTGTAGATAGATATCAACCTCATGGCCCCCTTTTTTTCCCCCCCAACAGGACCCGTGTCAGTCTGGCCTCCAGCAACACTGTCATTATCGAGGGTCTCAAGAGAAGAGGCTTTTTACAAAACCTGGAGAAACTGCATTCAAAGAGCAACGCCATCCGACCACAGAGCTCACTGCTGCAGCTGACTCCTGTCATGAACGTATAGTGGGCCCCGAGTCTCCCGCTGAAGCTTTGTGTCAGAGCTGATGGATCTCTTCAGGCAGCTCAGCTTGAAAAGGCCAAAACCATGTGCTTGAATCTTCAGTTCTATGCAACCTCTCAGTCAGAAACATATCTAACAAGGAGGTGGTGCCCCTTCTACATATTAATACCAGGGGTCTGTGTATAGCTGTACAGTATATATATATATATGTATTTTTCTCTTTGTAAATAATCTAAGAGATAATATGCATTGATTTATCCATTCACCACCACGTGTATGTGCTGATCATGGTGTTGTGGCATTTGTGTTCAATAAATGTACAGTTTCTTTCTCTTAATGCCGCAAAGGTTAACAGCATTAACATCTCCTAGTTTCCCTCCTCTTTTGTCATGTAGTGAGTACCACAAATAAAAATTTTTTGTATGTCAGCCATGTCTTTTTGTGTCATACTGTGTCATTAAAGGGTAAATTCACACAAAAGTGATAATTCAGTCATTATTTATTCACTCCCCCTCGTGCAGATGAAATTTTGTAGTCCACAAAACATTTGTGGAGCTTCACAGCCAAACAGTGTTACAGCAATCTCATTAAGGATTGAGGTAGATGGGGACTTCATGAACTGTTGAAAAAAGCCCAGCAGCTCGTTCTGTCTAATCCCAAGTCTCCAGATTATAATAATCTGTATCTTGAGCTATCTTATGTTTTTTCCTGTTTTTTTTTTACATTTTAAACCAAATCCCAATCTACCTCAGTCAACTCTCAATATGCTACATCCATTTTGCTGTGAAGCTCCAGAAATGGTGTGTGGACAAAAAAATGACGTCTTTCCATCAGCATGACCCCCGCTAGCACTTTATGTTTTACAACTACTGCCAGATTTAGGTAAAAATGCAGTAACTAAGCTTAACAAGTGTAGTTTGATATATTCTGTAAGTAGATGGTGAGAACCCTGGACATTTGCACCAGCTTTATAATACACATAAATACTATCTATAGTGTAAATATCAATGATGTAAACCAGGCATTTCCCTGCACCCACGGGGCTGATAAGCTGTTTTTTCTGGAGGTTTCAGTGATGTTGAGCATCTACCTCAACAGGCAATTTCAGTCTGAACTCCAGCTGTGAAAGAATGTTAACCAGTGAGTGTGGGAAGAAGGTACGGTTCCTGACATTGTGCTGTTTTCATACATTCCCACAAGCTCTCCCCATAAAGATCGATCTTACATTAAACTCAGCTGCTGCAGTCTGATTGGTGAGATCAGATTAACTGTCCAGCTGTGGGAAGGATAAGAGTCTTATAAAAATAAATGTAAAACACTTGCATTCAGGTCCTGTCCCACACATCTGGAGTATACCCATTGCACCTTTCAAACTTTTGGGCTGGTGAAGAGTGACACCTTGTGGCTACATGTGGGAAATGCAAGGCTCAGTACTTTTTCCACCGTGTTTAATTCAACTATACACCACTCATTTGATAGTAGAAAGTATGTTTTAAGTACTAATGCCTCATCTAGTGTCACCATTATACAGGCTCTTAACAACTTATGTGTAATAGACAGTTGAGACTGGGGTTGAATCCTCAGCCAATTTTAAAATCACACTCCCATTGACTGAACATCACAAGAGAGTCAACAACCTTTATTTATCCATATATGTGCCACTCAGAAACTGGGAAGAGGTGTTACAGGATTTGCCCCTACGAGAAGCCTATATGGATAATTTACAATTTCTTTCTACAATGAGGCCATTGACAAAAAAATGAAGGGAAAAAAAATAAAAGACAATATGGTCGTAACAGTGTAAACGCATGGTAATATACATGAAAGCAACAAAGCAATAGGTATCAGTGACATCAAATTAAAATGTAGGGTAAGTTAATATGAATAAGAACAAAAGACTCCTGAAAACCCAAACTTTTTTTTTCTCAAATAACAGCTCGGCATACATTTCTACATAGCATGCAATAAGGCACCTATCTAACACAAGGAAGAAACCTATGCTACAGTTTGAAGCACAATTGTTATCCAAATGAAAAGAAAAGAAAATATTGCTCACCATGTTCACTCCCATAAAAACTGTATATCTCTCATTCCCTTTCATATAACCCAAGCCATATCTAAAAAAATACATCAGTTTGTAAAAGATATTTTACACAGAACAGTAAATAGAGCGCATCCATTGGAATTCGGAAAAAATCTTGTAAAAGTGAGATTTTCTTCTCGTGTAGTCTTTAGTATACACAACCTTATTTTTCTCTCTTTTTTTTTTTTTTAGATCAAATTGTGATAGTTTGCAAGATCAACATGAGTAAGAGTTGCCTATATTCTATACACAGGTCATTGAATTAGTCTCCAAAGCAATAAACAAAGTGTGATGTTGCATTTCGTGTACATTTTGGTGCGTGAGTACAGAGGAAACGGCACGGTAAATAATTAGGACACAGTACATGTTGTAATATGCTACCCAGGAGGTCTTTATTTTCTATTATGCATTTTCTAATAGCTAAATTGCATGTCATAATAGAATCAGGGTGTCAGCGAGTATTGCTCTCTGTACAGTCAATGCAGCAGTGCTTACCCATCGTAGACATACAAGAAAAGATCCTTATAAATATACAAGATCGGCTCATGTCGGATGGAGCCCAAATTCAAAACAAGCTGCATGAGAACACCTGCAACATGTTTTTTATCTCCAACACATAAAACAAATTAAAGTCATAAAAGGGGGAGAAAAAAAAAAGGTGGAGACGAAGTGGATCTTACTATCAAAATCTTTTGGAACAGCACACTAGTCACCTATACATATATATATATAAAAGAAAATCATTAAGTATTTACATTGGATTCTCGATGTTTGCTTCACAAGGGTTATGTGGGTGAAAAAGAAATAAAATTGAGACAACAGTTCTTGTTCACCAATTGTGTTGGTAGTTTTGAATAAAGTTGCAGCTGAAAAGCACATGTCCACCTGAAGGTACATAAACTGAATTCTTCTATCAAAAAGACTAACCAGAGAGTGAAGCATAACTTCTCCTGGTAACAATTTTTAATCATGTAGATCTTCAAATCACATTTTTTTTTTTTTTTTTTTACTTTAAAAGTGTTCAAAAGAGGTCCTGGAGCAAGTGAAGCACAATCACAAACAAGAACAGAGGCTCCTTCAGAATCTATTATTATACCCTCTTCATACTGAGCACAAAGTCCCGGGTTCAGCTCTGAATTATAGGTTACAAAGTCCTTCAGGACAAGCCATTTCCTTTTGAAGACTTGAGTGTTACTATCCATTTATTCTCAGCTGCTCCACATCAATGTAGCAATGTGATAACCCGACCACTGCTGTCTATAGAAGTTGGCCTGGTGTTTCCTGTGGCGTGGCGATATCAGTGATGGGACCATTGGTAGAACATAGACAGGGGGAGCAGGGGTGTTTGCGCTTGCATGAGAGAGCATGTAAAAGTTGAAAACGGTGCTCACTGATCTACATGGATCCTATGATGTCTGGAGAGGGAAGATGAATGGTTAAAGCCTTTTCCACACTGGGAGCACCTGTATGGTTTATCAACAGACAAGATGCGCTGTTTAGGGAAGGCATTGTTTGGGAATCCCTTCCCTGTGGGAATGGTGGTGTACTGCTGCGGTTGCGGCTGTGGTGGTTGCGGCTGCTGCTGCTGTTGCTGTTTGGCTTCCAAGTGAACTCTCTGATGCCTGGCAAGGGAGGAGGAGTGATTGAATCTTTTGCCACAGTGAGCACAGGTGTAGCTCTTTCCCTCCGAGTGAACTCTTTGGTGCCGGGACAGAGAAGAGGAATGATTAAAGCCCTTCTCACAGTGGTGGCACATATAGGGCTTATCTCCCTGCTGGTGCACCCTCTGCTTTGGGGGAGTGCCATAAGACATGGGTTTCCCAGGCTGAGGTGGAGAAAACACTGGATTCTGCAGGTGGGTTTTGTGGTGGCGAGACAGCGAAGAGGAGTGATTGAAGCCCTTGTTGCAATGTCTGCAGGTGTAGGGCTTCCCTCCGGCGTGGACTTGCTGGTGCTTCTTAAGATGGCGTTTGCGGACAAAGCTCTTCCTGCACATGTTGCATTTGTAGGGTTTCTCACCCGAGTGGATCCTCTGGTGCTCTCTCAGGGTGGCAGCAGCCGCAAAACACTTGCCACACTGTGTGCATCGGTGGGGTTTATCACCAAGCACAACTGCTGCGTGGGTCTTCTGGTGCTGCTTCAGGTTGGAAGTTGTAGCAAAGCCTTTGCCACACTGACCGCAGGTGTATGGCTTCTCCCTTGCATGCACCTCCTGGTGCTTTTTCAGATGCCTTCTGCGGACAAAGCTCTTCCTACACTGGGTGCACTTGTAGGGCTTGTCCTCTGAATGCATCTTCATGTGTTCCCTCAGGGTGATGGCAGCTGCAAAGCTCTTACCGCACTCCGAGCATCTGTGTGGCTTGTCAGGGAGATGAATCATCTGATGAGACTTTAGGCTGAAGGCATCAATAACATCTTTGCCCATGATCTCAACTCCAGGCGGAACATAGGGCTTCTCTTTCATGTGAATCTTCATGTGTTGTTTGAGGCTGGCCTCCACAGCAAAGCTCTCACCACAGTGGACACAGATGTAAGGGTTGAGGTCCTTATGGATCTCAAAGTGTTGGTGGAGATCAGCTATGCTGCCAAAAATCTCCCCGCACTCGTTGCACTGCAGGCCGTGGGCTTCATGAATGATTACACCATTTTCGGACTCCACTGTCAACTCCCCACCATGGTCAGACTCTACTTTCACAACATGCTCGCTTTCTGTCTTAAGCAGCACCTCTCCCAGTAGAGCCTCACTTCCCGTCGTCTTGATTTCGGCTCCAGTGAAACAATGCATCTCCCCATGTTCCACCTTAATGTAGTCGTGGTCTGTCTCGGCTACAATTGCATCCACACAGGCTACAGCGCCGAGATCTGTCCCCAGACCCTGGATCTTTAAGTCTGAGCCATGGATCTCCAGCTCTAATCCACGCTTTTCCTCTGTCATGATCTCTGTTTCTGCTCCGTAATGAAGGTCGACATGGCTGTGGGCTATGACACACTCCGACCCAAGTGTGTCAAGGCCGGGTGTGTCACATTCAGTCTCTGACTCGGCCATGAGAACACACTCCAGCCCCACGACCTCCGTTTTCTTGCCGGACGATGACTCAATAAGGAATCGGGGAATAAAAAGCTTTGTTTTGTTCGCTGCAGCGCTGGTGTTCTTGTCAGTGATCAGACCTGCAAGAGAGGAAAATAAAGAGGAAAAAATAACTACTGTGCCTTGAGTGGTTTTCATTTCAGAGATAATTTGTCTAGGGTAACATGTATTGATAAACAGAAAAACTAAATTATCCAGCGGTAGACAAGAAGGAAAATGTGCTGCCCCGACTCCCTAGTAATCTCACAAAATTTGATGTGGAGGCCTTGGGCTAGTGGCAGATTACTGTGGCAGTTTCCTTGCATGTCTGATAGTGTCCTATGTTTTTCATATACATCTTATAGTCACAAAATGATAAATGGTATAATTTGGTTGGCAAGAGGAACAAGAAGAAGAATTTAACAGCCCGTTGGCATCAAATCTTACCCGACAGAAACACAGACAATATGAACTAGTACATACTGTTGTATGGATGTACAAAAGAACCCATGTAGTGTCCTGATGCAGGGTTAAGCAACATATCTGCAAGTCATATTGACACAATTACCAATTTTAATATTTCAATACCTGATTATCACAAAATGTACCACACTCACATGAGAAGTCCAAATCAAGTATGCTTAATGTGAGGTGGTGTTTCCCCTACCACAAAATTATATTATTGGTGTATGAAAAGATCATGATGTTGTCCATTTGATAACGAATTGTGATGTAATCCAATTTAGAACATATCAGGGGCTCTTTATACAATTGCAGGAAGAGATGATAAAGCCAATATTAAGTTAAAAGCCTGTCTTGCTAAAGGACAAGTATGACAACAGATCATTGTCTATAGGGAGACGATGTTAATGATCATCATTTGATCAGATATTGTCCAAGATAGATCTTAGAGGTAAGGCTCCTTTGCAACATCAGTTTGACACCCACTCCCTCCTAGAGAAGGAACCCTGCTCACCCGGGACAGGCGTGCACAACCTCAGCCAACACAAATAGCATCTGGTTGGTGGCAATAAAGCAAACAAGGGGTTAGTGGATGTTAGGTTATAGGTTAAAGATTATGTCTGCTATGAGACATAACAATATATTCTGTACTACTGTATATCTACTGGTCTATGCTCTTATCTTCATCACTAAGAATCTGCTGCATTATGCTTAGAAAACAGTGATTGTGCTGGGGATGTATGGGGTTAATGGCTGGTAGTAAAAAACGAACAAATGGAAATAGTGGCTTTAAAATGTATTTTCTATAAATGCTCATATCTCATCACTGCCACTCTGCCAATACTTCATAGCACGCCGGGATATCAATTTGCTAGCAAAGTTAGCACTTAAAACAAGCTTCACCTCTCTGGCTAATGATAAAATCAAAGTGGAGCCGCACATCATGATCAACCTAGCAATATTAATACAATCCACAAGCCAAAGCCCGGTGGCCCAAAAATACGTTTATCTGCGCAGATCCGTAATATCGCCATTAAATAAACGCATATGGCCTAAAAATAATTTAAGTGGCTAAGTTTTACTGTTAAACATTGAAGTTCTGGTTGCTAGCCCTCAATAACAGCTACAAATAGCCTTCATAGCCGCTAGTTAGCTGGCTATGGTCGAGGGGGGACTGGTTAACGACAAAACAGCATTGTGTTAGCTGCTAATGTTCGCGATTTAGCCAGCTAACTAGCTTCTTAGCAAAAGCAACAAGAGAGTAATCATAGTAATGACTAAAAGAACAGCGAAATACTTACATTAAAAGCATCTATCGAAGTAAGTTATTTGGTGCTATTTCTGACGCAGCTACAGACGCGGAAATTCTCCTTGTGCGAGTATTAACAGGCCATCTTGTTGTGCCACACCAGCACTTCCAGCTAGCCAAGATTACATGCTCGCCTAAGATGGCTGCCGCTAGCTAACGTTAGCCAAGTTAGCTTCCGCCCTTCAAAACATATTGAATTAGACCTACCCCCGAAGCGATCTCTGGTTATGCTAAAGGCACAATCACCGTAGTCAAAATGTGCGTCTAGCAATATTGAAAAAATCTCAACCCCTCTTAATAACATGCAATATCGCCGAAGACGACATTGTAAGCTAATGGTTTGTCGGTTAGCACGCTAAGAGCCATACCATAATTCCAACCAGGAGTTGGCTAGCAGAAACAAAGATGGCTAACCGAGAGGGCGATGAATGCTGCGCGAAAAGCCCGGGAAAGGACGCCTTTTACTTACACTAGGATCCACGTAGATTACAAATCCCTGAGCAAACGTAGTTTAAAATACTTTAACCGACCTGGACAATATCAGGCAAGAGCTTCGGCTGCTGCTCGAGAGGACGCGACTAGTCTTGGCTACAGACCTACAGCCCTCCTTTACTGCGGCAGCACCAGACAAACCGCACACACGACTTCAATGGCGGCCTTGCTGATGTTAGCAGCTATCCAGCCGAGACAATATTAGCGTGCTGGCTACATAGCCATGATGCCAAGCTAACGAGCCAGCTAATCCAGTTTGTTAGCACGGCTACAGTCTGCTCTGCACTTTTGCAATAACTTAGTCTGTATACTCCTAAACATTGTAACGGAAGCTTTGCTAAACCACCTATCCGACCATATTAGGTCTGGTTTCGCATGCAAAGATAAACTGGACACTGATTCAAGAAGTACTGATGGGCCGATCTACAAGGAACACGTCTCAAAAATAACCTGGATGGAAGTCAAAACTGAAATAGTTCCTTATCCAGTGTGTGCTTTCCCAACAGAACAAAATGTAACAACCAGTGCGAGTCTAGGCCTGTATTTTTCCATTACAAAGTTCGTTACTATCGGAACTGGAGAAGCAAAATAGACCCGTAAATAAACCACAGACATTGACTGTAATAACAAACAATAACTTCGATTACAATCCGTTAAACAGAGACTTCATTCTGCCCTAAAGATGGAACTACTTGTGATGGAGTAAGGTGAATTTTAAATGATGAATAATCACCAGGAGAAAAGGATCACGCCGGTTTAAAATTATACATTATTGCATGCACACACCCACCTTTCTGTTCGTTTACTTTTGACGACTGAAGAGAGAAAAAAGAGAATCGTTAAGATGCTTCAAACTCTGGGCTGAGAAGAGCTTTGCAGGCTGTTGTGAGGCTCGTCAAACCGCTGTGTGTGTCCTCCTCTCTCGGTCTGTGTGTGTAGCTGGCGCCACTGCTCATCTGGCGCCAACGTTGGACTACCGACGCACTTTAGCGAAAGCAACCATTGTCGTTTCAATACAGCAAGGACACCACTATCGTCCCCTGCAGGTCAGGGGTGGTTCATGCAGGACAAACTGAAGAACCCAAATATCTTTTTTATTCCCTTATGCAGTGTTTGGTTAGTGTGCATTATTTAACAGTGATGGAACGCTACTTTTTAGCGGTAAATATTTTACTATTTACTCCACTCCATCTATTTGATAACTTCAGATACTAGTTACCGGTGTTTCCAGGTAATTGTCAGCATGCATCAGGCTTTGAGAGAACATGTAAATCTGGGATGTAAACTAGCTCACAGACAAGTTTGCACTCTGCCTTTGAGTTATTTCTGATGCACAATGGCAATACTGTCATAAGTTTATTTTAGGACTTTTACACACTGCTAACATAAATTAATTAATAGTTTAGATTATTTCTTCTATCACTGGCTACACAAATCATTTTTACATAATTCTTACTGTAAATAAAACTGCGTCTTATCCTCTTGCACCTTATTTTCCATTTACCTGTACTCCTCGATACCTCAGCATTTTTTTTATTTACCTCAGTATTTTCTTCTCTTTTCTTTTAATTACTACTCAAGCTTTTTATTGTATATAGTACTTTACTATTTTTTGTATATTGTATATAGTACTCTACCAGCCAACCATTTCCAAGTGAAAATTGCTACAAAGAAAGGACCTGATAAGCCTGATTGTTAAATTGTACCCTAACATCACTCTGATCTATACCTCAGGGAACATACCAACTATGGCAGCCGGAGAAAATGCTGAGACATACTTGATTTATTAGGCGGTGTGCACGTAGACCGGAGAAACTGATGCCTCAGGCAGATGGGTATGAAATCCAAAACATCTTTGAAGATGGATGTGTAAAACTAATTACTTAAAACAAAACAGTGTCTCTAGTGCCAACTGGATATTCAATATGCACATTGATTGGTCAAACTATGCCAGACTACAAGTATAAGTTAATAAAATAATTAATTCTGAAATTTATATTTGGAAAGACAACATTCAGGCAAGGTGAATACGGAAAACAAATGGATGATGAATCAATTTTCGTAGTGAGCCATGACTAACTGACAGGAGTGCTCCAGTGCTGCTTGTTATTGAACCTTTCAGTCTCTGAAAAATATGTCCAATTTTGGTGTTTTGATTATAGTTGTAGAGACAACGTCAAACACACTCCTCCGGTGTTTCCTGCAGGTGTTTAGGTGGGTTGAGTTGACTGTGAAGGCCACAGCATGATTCACATCATTAAACCTAACACACCCCATGTGACTGAAAATCTGCATTCATTATGTTTTTTAATAAATTGTGTAGTAATGAAGTAGTCCCACAAGATGATGCTGTTTTCCCATCGCCAGTGGATCAGGTCCTGATACTATGGGCAGCACATGTTGGACAGGTATATTGCAGAGGTCCGAAGATAGACATAACACAAAAGTGATCTTGAAACAAACACAACAAACAAAGTGAAATGTAAAATAACTTTAATTCTTGTTGTACATCAGTCCTTTATTATTTTTCCAGTTTCACGTCCTTTCTCTCAGCCCCCTTTGTTTCAGGCAGCGTATTTGTAGTAACACCCATTCCCTGACTATTAAGCGTCCAACCAGGAATACTGGTTTTACAGTGAGAGTCGAGCACATAGCTGAGATTCTGTCACACGCTGTGTCAGTCTCACAGTTTCGCTGAAGCTGTTAACTTCAGGAGCAAACTTTCTCTTCGGATACCTCGTTCTGCTCACTTCTTTGTAGAGTCTTTTCTTAAGCTGTTGATCTCAATCCTTTTTGTTTTGATTTCAGCACGTTCCCGCTGGGCTAAATTACCTGTGGATTTGAATTGTGTTACCACCTCTGCTTGGTAAACATGTCGCACCCCAGCACTCTGGATTTAGACAGACACAGCAGCTTGGACAAATCTCGTTGCTCCACCGGTCGAAGCCAGTCCAGGGCCGAGGCCAAGTACGGGGACGTTCTGTGCGACTTCTGCACAACAAGGAAGCAGAAGGCTGAGAAGTCCTGCTTGGTGTGCCTGGCATCATACTGCGAGAGCCACCTCCAGTCTCACTATGAGTACCCTGCCATGATGAAGCACAAGCTGGTCAAAGCCACGGGTCAGATGAGAGAGAAGATCTGCGCTCAGCATGACAAGCTGCTGGAGGCTTTTTGTCGCACTGATCAGACATCAGTGTGTGTGCTTTGCATGATGGATGAGCACAAACACCACGACATTGTCCCGGCTGGAACCGAGAGGACCGAGAAACAAGTGAGTGGTGAAACCATCTCTCAGTCTATACTTTTGGGGAAAATCCTTAAGGATCAATTTGAAATTGCATTTCTTGTACAAGGCTGACATGAAGACAGCAAATACTTCATCTGTAGTGTTATCATCCACTAACAATGTCAGCCTTTATGTCATCCCCTCTACAGAAACAACTTGGTACCACACTGCACAAATCTCAACAGAGGATTGACCAGAGAATTAAGAAATGGCAGGATCTCCGACAAGCTGTTGAATCAACTAAAGTGAGCAAAAAGTCCCCACACTCAAGTTGAAAGACTATGTGCTCGCCATCCTCATTCTAACAAACTCTGTTTCCAATCAGCACTCTGCACAAATGGTCCTGGAGGAGAACGAACGGATCTTCACCGAGCTTCTGCTTTCCATAGAGAGGAAGTACAATGAAGTCAAGGAGATGGTCCGCTCCCACGAGAAGACCACCGTGACACGGGGGGAGATACTGCTCGACCGCTTGGAGGAAGAGATCACCCTGCTGAGGAAGAGACACAACGACCTGGAGAAGCTCTCACACACGGACGATCACATACACTTTCTACAGGTGAGGTTGATCTCAACTGAGGACCAAGTCTGTAACACTATTTGCTAGATGTCCCCTTTCTCATCTCTATCTTCCCCTTTCTTATTATTCTCCAGAGCTGGCAGTCTCTGTCAGGCCCCTCCGGATATGAAGACCTCAACAACATCAGTGTCGCTCCCTATTACTCCTTTGATGCTACCAAGAGAGCCATCGCTGCACTGAAATTACAAGTAGAAGAAGTCAGCAAGACAGAAATGAGCAAAATCTCAGGAGCAGGTGGACAAACTAGTCTTTCTTCACTTCAAGTAGAACTGGTGCCTCTCTTTCATGATGCTTACGCTGTTGTGTGTCTTTATAATCTGTCTGTCCATAGTGAAGGAAGTCTACATCACGCAAGAAATCGACACAAAGACGAGGAGAGAATCAATTTTGATGGAAGAATCGAAGATAAGAGAGGAACCAAGATCAAGGGAAGAACCGAGACCAAGTGAAGAATCGAGACCAAGGGAAGAACCGAGGACAAGAGAAGATTTCTTGAAATGTGAGTTATTAGATTACTTTTAAACATAGTTATTAGCTGTAGTCATGGTTTCATAAGGGATAGTGACAGGCAATCCTCTGTCCCTGACAAAGGGATGGGTACACCATGTGGTGAAACAACTGAAACGAGTGTTAGGGAAGGTATGCTGCTTGCAGAACAGGTTTGGTGAAATGTAAGACAGCCAACTCACAGTTCCGTTTTACTTAAACAAACACAGGTGTTACTGCTTTTATAGTCCCGTGTAAAGCGCTTCAATAAGCTGATACGTGGTAATTACAGATAAAAGGTTGAAGCAGAAGTAGAGATGTTGAATTGTCACGCTGCAGGCTCACAGAAACATCTCATCTCAAAAGACACGAATACCAAGACACCACTGTATGAAAAACATCACAGAGATGAATAATAATTGTATTGTCCTGTATTTTTTAGATGCTAGCCAGCTGATTCTGGATGTCAACAGTGTCCATCCCAGCCTTCACCTCTCTGAGGGTAACCGAACAGCTACGATGAAGAGTGAGCCCAAGAACTACCCTGAGCACCCAGAGAGATTCGACCACTGGCAGCAGGTGAGAATTAACTGCCCGCAGAGATGTCGTTCGTGCCTGAAAGAGGGAGGTTCATGTTTGCGAATGGTGTAGAGCCGACAGGATCGTGTTATCAAGAAGAGAGCATACAAAACCTTGAATACAGATTTAAGAGTCAAAAGAAGCTTTCACCGTCAGGGAATGTGCTCTTCTATTCGCCCCTCCTGGTTAACTGGTTGACTTGAAATGACTACCTAAATCCGGCTTGTAGTGTAAGTCTTTAAACCCTGCTTTCAATTGTGCAGCAGCAAGTGATTTCTCAAGGCAAATCCATTTATATAGCACATTTCATACCCACGGGCAGCCCAAAGTGCTTTACAGATTACAAGGACAAACGCACTAAAAATAAATGATAAAAGCAATGAATGAATCAATATGAAAAATGGTGTGATATTGTGTGCACATGTACTTCATGCCACCCCTGCATTACTAGGTGCCCCACTTGAGCCACCCCAGTCAAAAAAATTCTGGAAGAACTGCAGAACTTTGTCTTTTATTCTCTTATTTCATCCTTTTCATTCCAGGTGTTGACCAGGGAAAGCATCAGAGGGTCTCGTTGTTACTGGGAGGTGGACTGGAGGGGGACAGAGATAGACATTGCAGTTACCTACAAGGGAATCCGCCGCAAAGGAAATGGCAACGAATGCAGCCTGGGCTGGAACGACAAGTCCTGGAGTCTGTACTGCTCAGACTCCAAATTCTCCTTCGTGCACAACAACAAGAGCAAAGATCTTCCAGGTCCAACAGGGTCTCGTATTGGCGTCTACCTGGATCATGCAGCAGGAGTGCTCGCATTTTACAGCGTCTCTGATGGCATGAAGCTCCTGCACAGGGTCCAGACTACATTTACGGAGCCCCTCTATCCTGCATTCAGTGTGTGGGGCTTTGGCACTAGTATCAGACTGTAGGAGAGCCACTGTATTACATTTGAAAGAGATTGTCTGATTCATTCTGGTTTGATTCATTTTTTGTTAAAAGTTATTTTCTCCTCAAAAATTATGAACTAGTGATTTAAACAATCCAACTGATCTGTTTTTGTTCTTTTGATCACTGACTGTTGGTTCGGGGCTGTCTACTCTGAAGAGAGGAGGACAGAATCTCAGTTTCATGTGCACCTTTTGATCATCATGTTTTTCCTTGATGCCACATATGTCTTTCTTTATTATTTTAAAGCATGTTATATTTATGTTATAAATGATAAATTCTGTCTGTAAAAATAAATTCTAGTTTCAAAAGTTATGACTGATTTATCTGGCACTTTGAGGATTTGCACAAGACAGCTGTGCCTGATCTTGTTAAAAACACATCATGTGGACACTGGGCCAACATCACTGGAGCTGGAGTTGCTGTTTCTCACACTCATGTCAGCCTATTAGCCATCTTGGCTCCATTATTACAGAAAATCAAAACTGAGCCTGACAGTGGTGGGTTGTTCTACAGAAATGTCCAGTTTTGGGAGGGCAGAATGTCTGAACATTGTCTTCCTTTTCAACGTTTAAACTTAGACCACATTGTTCCAAATCTGAAAACACATAAATGAAAGCTTAAAGACTTTTTTAAAATCTTTTTTAAACTGGTGTTACCCATTAATTAATGTAAAACCAATGATGACAACACCAGTGGCGATATTCATTAAAAATGCGTTTTAGAAAAGGCTGCCTGAAAAAAGGTAATACATCGTGTCATTCAATCCATTTGTATTCTACCTTTTAACAATTCCCTTCTAATAAAGTAAGTCACACCAGTGACGTCAACTAAAAGCTGCATATGAAATCTTGAGATAATTGTGAACATTTCTTACAATTGACAAGGACTCAACCGTGTCCTGTCTTCATAGATATTACAGAAATAGGTCAAATGAAGGAAAGTGATGTCATCAGTGTGATAATTATTTCAAAATAATAGACAGTCAGTAATCCAGTAAGACAGTCAGACAGTAATCCCCTTGATGCAATTAAAGTGAAGAATTACTCTCATTATGTAGTTTGTAATATATATTTGGAATTTTATTTTTTAAATGTCATTTTCTATAATATATTTAGTAGTTTTGTGCATTTTAAATTGTAGAAAAACTCAAAATATGGCACTTTCCATCTATGTATGACTGTGAGGACAAGTAGTTCTGTGGTGCTGGGAATGTTATATAACAGATTAAGAAACACATATTGCCAAATTGATGGCTCATGAGGCAATAATTGTTTTTTAAAAAAAGGACCCTTGAGATTTTAACACTTGACAAATGTAAACATCTCATTCA
The DNA here is from genome assembly GCA_963678695.2 of Diplodus puntazzo. Classification (NCBI taxonomy): domain Eukaryota; kingdom Metazoa; phylum Chordata; class Actinopteri; order Spariformes; family Sparidae; genus Diplodus; species Diplodus puntazzo. Next base: position 7,018,237 of record OZ023168.1, on the reverse strand, counting down.
AAGCTTGTTGATGAAAAGGCGATCAAGATAAGAGAAACAGAATTGTATTTATCCCAGAAAATAACCAAGACACAGTTGCAGTAGGCTAAAGAGGACAAGAGTGCAAGCATAATCTCATTAATAATAAAATGATATTTAAAAGTATACTTTTCAATAAGTACAATCAAAGTATTATAAAACCATTACATGTGCAAGTCTAAATATATACATATAAATATTTAAAAAATCCTAAATATAGTATAGATTGCAAAAAATATTTTTTTTAAGAAAAAAGATTTTTGTGTAAGGATCATAAGTTGTTCATGTGTCACATTTCCTTGCATATACAAAGAGATCAAGAGGAAATCAAACTATATCAAGCGTATTTTTGATCATTCCTTCAAGACAGACTGTACGTGTTGCATGACACCACCGTCACCTGCCGGTCCGTATTAGGGGTTGCAGCAGCGACGCAAAGTTTTACTTTAAGCTCGAGGGGGCAGCAGAAACACGTTTGGCTGGACTCACTGGCTTTAATTTCACACACAGATCGCACAGAACATATAACATATACACACGATCACATACATGTATGTCGTTAACAATTGATTGAACGTATACATTGAGTATAGTGAGTCCCACTTGAACGACCCGTCATGTTCAAGTGCTAAAGGAAAGCCACATTAAACGTTTTCAGATGAGTCAAAATAAAGAAAATGAGTGTTTCTCCCTTTCTCTTCATGTTAATTACGTTGCTAGGATACAGCTAAAATTCCGAGTTTCCTTCCTGTCAGGGATCTCACACGAGCCGGCCTGAACGTTAAATTCTGTTGCTGGGAAAACTAATCACGTTTCACTTGCGCTGACAAAGTAAGAGCCTAGTGTGAGATACGACTTCTTATATAACGAAACGACTTTTAGCGCCATTTCGCTCCCATCACCGCCCGCCCGGTCCGCCGCCAAACCTGAACGCACCGTCCACTGCTACTACAGGTTTCTGGGGGGGCGGAGTCAAACAGCTGGATTGTCTCGTGGCGGCGATGCGACCAGACCGACTGCGCGAGGGAGAGAGCGCGAGCCTTCCCCCACTCCAGCCCTGAGCGACGACGGCTAACGGGACGGCTGCTCGTCCGGGAGAGAGAGAAAGAAAAAAAGGAGTTGATAAAGAAATAAGGCTAAAACGTGTCCGACGAGTCAAGCGTGGACTGGTTTTGGGCTGCTGGAGGTGTGCAGGACAGGTCGGCGTACTCAACGTGAGCAAGGAAACACCAAAAAGTTTCTCGCTAACGTAAGAGCAGAAGGTGAGTAGACACAGATTGGCTTTTGATGCTCGTCGTTGTTGCTAGCTAGAAATGTGAAATGTGCAGGTGAGCAGCGGTCAGGGATATAACTAACCGAGCATTCATTGTAAAAGGAAATGTGAGTTGACATATGCCACCTGTGATTGATAAAGTCACCATTTGTTATAATTTAGGTGAAAAAGGTCCCAAAATAATAATGGTATAGCTAAAATAGAATTAACTACAAGTTAAGTCCAACATACACGTAGCCTTGCCAAACAGCACATCAAATCTTGATAAAAGCAGTATGTATTGTAGTGATACTCGTCTTTGTATATTAAATTACTGTGAGCATAGCCTTCAAGATTCAAGATGTTTATTGTCACTCCGGTTGTAGTACAACCATGTGAAAATCCTTTGCTTGGGGAATCCACTACAGAAACGGTCAATAGAATAACGATATTCATACTACTACTACTACTACTACTACTGATGATAATAATAATAATAATAATAATAATAATAATAATAATAATAATAATGATATAATAATAACTGAAGAAAAACAAACAAAAATAGAGGACAGCAGGGATACGTTGCATGTGTATATACTGTCTATACATGTATGTAGATGAGACATAACCCTGACTACAGTCTTACTCAGGTTACTGGTACTGCCAAGCCCCGATGATGATTATGATGATTACCTCTTGATTAGTAGGTGAGTGATGCTGACCTATCTCATTTCCCTTTTGCTCTCATTCACCAGCTAAAAGGGCACATCTGTCCTGCCAAGTGTCTCATCTGCCATCCTCCATCTTCAAGAAAATGAATCAGTTGGTGGTGGTGCAGATGTCAGTCACACTCAGTTAAATGTTAGACCTACTTGAGCAGATATCGCTCGGCTGGCCGAAGAGGAAAAAGAAGAAAGAGGCTGTTCTAGGTGCTGGAAGATGTCTTTGTGGATGATACTGCCCGTTAGCCTCCCAGTTCTGACCATCACTGGGATATGGGTTGTGTAAGTGTTATATGTCTTTGGCCTCTTCAAGTCTGCTATTACTGAAATTTGTTTGTGAAATTGTCTGCTACCCTCACAGTTAGTTTTATTTTACGTCAGGATGACACACAGGTTATGTTGTGCATAATGAGAGCATAATGATAAAGACTTTGTTATGCAGAAGTAATGCTTCCTGCCCGTACAGTAACCTTTCATCAATAGTGGAAGAAACAGCCACAACATTTCAACATATACTTATCTAGTCAGGCACAGTATCTGTTACAGTAACTGTATCCCCCGCAAATTTCTAACATAATGCAGTCAATCTTTCTTAAACAAAAAAACACTTCCATTCAATTTCCAAGTAGAATACGTGCTGGAAAGGGACGAACAATAACAATATACTATCTCCACAACCTCATTCAGATGTATCCAAGGGCAGCAGTGTACTGCCTAATAGAACCATACAACTGTTTTTTACACTCACTTGTTCTGCCTTCATAGCCACTGAAATACTGATTAGTAGATTTTCAGTTAAAATCATATAATAAGCTTCTCATCTGGATTTGTGTATCTTTGCATTTTCTCTTCCTCATTAAATTTCACAATGATAAAAGAAAAACAGAACAGAAACAGAAATATCATCACAATGAAAGTATATTTTGCAAACAATCTTTCACATAGCATATACGTAGTGATACCAAGGTAATATTCTAGCAAATTACAAATAGGTTTATGTTTAAGCAAAAACAGGTTGATATTTCAGCTACTCTAGCCTCCAGGAGAGCAACACTGCATATTTACCCAAAATTCCTGGCAGTCATGGCAATTGCATGTGGATTAACTCTCCCCAGGAAGGATCTGGGATTATCACCCCTCTCTTAAAAGTGAGCCATGCAGGTTTCACAGTATAGCTTAATTATTTGCATTATCTGAGCAGATGTACCGGAGATAAAAGAGAGAGTACCTCCTGGTTATGTTTGGGCTGACAGCTCTTCTCGCTACACTGTTATTACTTCGGGAGGAGGAATGCACACCCCCAAGGGGGGAAAGACAGATGGCCCAATTTAAAATTGTCGGAGTTCTGTATTTAGGCTACATCTATGATGATGAGGTGCCTGTGGAGTAAGCAGTCAAATAAGATGACAAAGCTGACACAGTGCGCACCAGTAACTGTATGGCTGCTTCACAGTCCAATCAGGAGCATGTATTCAGGTGTACAGAGCTTTGCATGAAATAATTGAAAACGTTTCTGCAGACCTAAATTGAGTAAATAAACGTGCAGGTTATAATTATTGCTGGCTTTGAACATGTCTTTCTTGTTTTAGCATGTGTTTTTGGGGTAGAAAGTTGATCTGAGTTAAAGTGCCAAATGCTGCTGACTGTCAGTCCTTTAAACCCATTTCCTTCCTGCTACCTTGACAAGGGTGCCTTGTTTCTAAGGACTGTCAAGGGTCTTTTTCCAGACTAGCGGAATGTCAAAGGATGTGACATGTTGCGTAACTCCCTCTTTGACGGTGGGTGACTGGGTGGGAGTAAGGTAAATACTGAAAGGGGGTAATGGAGGGTGTAGGCAGAACTTTCACTCAGCATCTGGTGGCCATGCCTGGTGTGCAAAAGGTCTGTGGAGCCAGAGGGAGACTCAGGCTCTTGCCCACCCAGGAGTCTTGGTTTTGGCTGTTTTGCTGACTTTTTATGAGTTAAGCAATGTGCTGGAAACTGTAGCATTTGCCTTTTAGATTTTCAATTTTAAACTACTGGATGTTTCAGGCGCTACAGCAACCAGGCAGAGAAGTAACTGTAGTCGCCTATACTGCGAAAATGTATTAATAGTTTATCCATCACACCCTTTCCTGTGGTTGCTGATGTGTTATTTTTGCACAGCTTTTGGGAATTTTCACAGTCCATACCAGATCTTTCCATGAAAAACTTTCCTTAATGCTCCTTATTCAATCCTAAATAAAAATACATGGAATGTATAATGCTCACAGGCATGCAATTACAGTTTACAACAGCTGCTGTGCTTTGATTGAGGTCTAATTATGTAAACAAACCTATTATTACTTAGCCTACTCTGAGCACGGAATGCACTGGTTTAGTTCCACGTTCATCTTAAAAAAGTACACTTCATTTAGAAATGTCCCAAAGCTGCACTGAGACTGTTTTAGCACTGGATGCTGACCAAATGTAAAAAATGTGACTCAGAGGTTTGGGAAAATTTAACAACTTAAACTGGCTGGACTTTCTTTTCCTACACTTCTAATGAAGTCCCCTGGTAAACCTCCAGTTTGTTGTGAGCTTCTTTTGTTTTTGTCTGGGTGGTTTCATTGTGCTGTTGAAGGGTTCAGAGCAGCAGCCTGCTACCTGACGGCCATATTCCACTCACACTAGTGGGTTTCCTCATTGCATTATGCAAGAGCAGTGCTCTTTATAGGCAACCATCTGGCTGATGTGACTTTCATATGGTAATTCACAAGAAATAACCAGCCAATCAGATGTTGCCAGTAGTAGGCAGTTGATACCAGACGTGCATCACATGTTGCGTTAGAAAACGAAGAAAGCAGTTGCAAAAAAATAGTGACATCATAACATCTGCCTTCTGCCTGCTCACACTTACTGGAAGATTCAGACTTGTGCAGAAGAGCCACAAACGGATGTTCAATAATGTTGATTTTACTACAGTAATTTGTGCTCTTTATTTGGCTTGAACTCTGTCAGAATTAAGTGGAGAGATTGGCTGCAGTACTAATGATTGTTGTTGAGTTTGACTTTTTGTATGTAGGATTTTATGTAGTGCTGCAACCAACAGTCGATTCATTGATCAGTTCTCAACTATTAGATTAATCACAAACTATTCTGATGATTGATTGATCCGTTTTAGTAGTTACAAATTCTCTAATTCTAGCTTCTTAGATATGAATATTTTCTTTTTTACTCTATTACTGTATACTAAATATCTTTGGTTTGTGGACAATTTTCTGATATTTTACCAGCCAAATAACTAATCGATTAATGGAGAACATATTCAACAGATGAATCAACAACAAAGCCCGGCCTTTTGAGCCCATGTCAGCCATGGGTGAATGTTTTTCTTTGCAGCTTTGATATGAAATACATTAATACATTAATTAATACAATAATTATTGGATTATTATAGTCACGTCTTTACTGAGCACTAAACTATTCAAAGATTTTCCTTCCACGACCTTGTCATTTTTTTAATAATAATTACGTTCCCACAGAATTAGTAAACCTGTAACTATTCAGCTGTGTTATAATGTATGTTCATGACTTTGTCTTAGCATGTTCTCCTTTTAGTTGCAGACATAGTAATAAGCATATTAACACCAGAATATTTGTCACACAAAGCACATCTTTCCTGCAATAGATTTAGTCACAAAGCTGATAAATTGATGTCTCTATGCTTGTTAGTGTCCTCTGGGTAGCAGGTGTGTATGTGTGTGTGTGTGTCTTTATGATACATCTCCATCCTTCAAAGATGGGCTTGTGAGTAGGATACCATCGGCCCTGTAAACATACTAAATTGGTACTTAACCTCTTACTGAACTAAGATTGCTTTCACAAATCAGGACAAATAGTCTCTCTGTGTCTCTGTGTGTCTGCCTCTGACTGTCCATCCTTCCATCTTTTTCTGGTGGTTGAATATAATAGTTGTGATCAGTGTTTACCGCATTTGCGTGAATAATGAGGGGATAACATGACAATTGCTTTTCCTTCCGGAGCTTCCCTTCGCCCACACCCAGAGATAGAGTTAAATATAACCACACACAATTGTATATCTTGATTATAGTTTTTACAGTGCAACCAACCATTTAATATGCAGGCTTCTACATATTTGTCTCATTTTCATCTGCTGGCCCTAATGACTTGGGCATGTATGAACAGAGCAGACACAGTTGAGCCGCACATGTTTCTGGTTGGTTGAAAAAATCAAGAGTCTGACACTAAAGCCCCAAGGCAGCGATATTTACTGGTATTTCATCAGCCTAAAATAACTCACTCTCTAATAGAAACAAATCTGCCCTTTCAGTGCAACATCAGTATAATTTAGCTTAAATTGGTCTATTGGGAAGAAATTATTTGTGTACCCTTAGTTCAAAGACATATCCAAGACAGGAGTTATTTTTTTCCCAAGCATTACTGGATTTTTGTGGCCAGTACTTCATCAATATTCAATCATATTTGGATGTTTTTTTGAAAAAACTGTGACCATACTAGGTAGTCCTTTTTACAGTTAAAAAAAAGTTTTCAGTATTCTCTGATGCACAAATAATGTAATAGTGACACTGTTTCTAAATCACTTTGAGCCTGGATTCACATTTCTGTATTTTTGTGACAGCTCAGCCATATACACAGATACCATATCTGCAATAAGCTATTATCGGACAATATGTTGCCTAGCAGATTTTTTTGGTCCAGCTTTAGTTTTATTTTGATTGATGGCTTCCGATATCAGTCACATTATACAGCAAGAACTTCCATTTTTGGCTCATGTTTAATTCAGCTGTGGACATTAAACATGAATGAAAGACATGCATAGCAATCTAGAGCATGTTGAAAATAAAAAAAACATTAAGGTCTCTATCTCAAGTACAATATGGGTCTTTAGCCTGCAAATTACAGTTCCTGTCTTTTGATCCCCTGGCCATTGACTTCTCTGTGGATGTGGCATGGCAGTGACCTGACAAAATAAACATGACCATCAGATTTCAGTAGTGATCATATGGGTCTGACTGACATAAACCAGTTTTGTCTCTCTTTGGCCCTTTGAGTTCTGGGTAAGGTGATAAGAAAACACCAAATGTCAGGTCGCTGGGTTCTTCAGGTTGAACAAACAGACACACTTTGACTATGGTTCTTACAATGCATTCCTATTTTTTATACTGAATCATTGTTGTGTTGTTGACTCACTTTGGATGAGTGTATATTCATAATGACAGTGTACCAAAATTGTTGCCTGGTATTTTTGATCAACATACTATACTAATAAAGTATTTCTGATATCTCTCTTGTAGATACGCCATGGCCCTGTACAACCAGCATGTCTGCCCTGTGGATAACTGGTATGTTACTTAATCCATCCTGTAGTTTTCTTCATCATACCTTTTTAGACCCTGATTTGTCATTGTTCTTGAAATTTTTATTTGTGGCATTTTTGGCATTATTTAAGGGTGACAGGTAAGGAGGCAGAAAGAAAACGCATTGAGAAAGATAGGTATGCACCAAAATCTCTACTCACTATGGGATACAATTAGCTCCGTTAGTACATTAAGTAATGGAGTTGTTTCCTTCTTAGTCACCTCACAAATGCTGAAGAGACACATAAATCCTCTCACATTAAACTGGAAATAGATGTTTTTCCTGCTATAATGTATCCTTGAAGTAAATGTTGATTTCACAATGTAATTTTAGAAGAATGACACCATCTGCGTTGAGAATGGGTCCCTATAAACCTTAGCTGGGACCATTTTTATCTGCTTTTACAACTTCATGATAGACTAAAAGAATGAATAACTATGTTTATCCTATGTTGTTGGTAGTTGTGATTCTGGGGAAAATGGAAAACAATTCAGTTGTCAGTTGTCTGACAGCAGTGGCAGCAATAGTGCACCTGGAAATGCAAGGAGAGAGGGGGTTGTCTTTTTCCACTTCAACTGAAAACACAAACTGCAGTAAATTTACACCGATCCAAATTGTGATTTAACATGTATTTATTGTTTTCAGTACACTGTCAGTGAGTGACTAACTATTCCTCTGAACATTGGGTTTGTTTTAGACAAACTGAGGTTAATCTCTACCAGCTACTATTTGATGACATGGTGGTTTGACTCACCAACACTAAGAATAAAAGGAAGCCTTTTTGTGACCCCACAACATGGTACTCGAAGAAAAAACTGTAATTACTGTACCGTGATCCTAAGAAGGAAATATTCATTGTATCACATTTTAAATATTTTTTCCAAATAACTGAAACTTATGTACGATGTTGCATCTTTCTTTGTTTTTCTCAATGATTTTCCAGTAAGCTTGAAGTTGTACTGATATTTTGACAACTTGCCTTGTGTGTGTGCATGTGTGGTGTTCCAGGTTGTACAACGTGTCATGTGAAGAGGAGCTGTTTTTGCAGAGCGGGCCAACCTTGTGCTGCACACTAGACAATGTACCTCTCATCAGGTCAGTCAGCCTCCCGCCCTGAACCCAGCCCTACCTCTCCCTGTCCGTCCCTCTGTCTCTTTTCTGTCTCTTTGTTTCTAGTTTGTGTCTGGTAAAACAGGAACACTGTCCCATTGTTTCTCATGACCCCTGTCGACACATTGTTGATAAAAAAGCGAGTGAGCTTGAAGGAGAGTTCTCCTGAGCATGTGACTATGTGTGTGACTGTGTGTGTGTTTGTGTGTGTGCGTGTGCGTGCGTGTGTGCACGCGCATTCTGAAAATAACTTGGGGCTGAAATATCCTGCCTGCCTGCCACCGTGGCAGTTCAGAGGCAAAGCGTGGGTCTGCACTTCACCATGTAAACACACGCAGTGAGGAGTCGGCTTACATTTGGAAGGAAAATCGAGGCACTCCCATTCTGTTGTTTAGCTTTTTTGTCAGACTGAGATTTCAACTTCAAAGGCCAGCTGTAGAGTGTAAACACTGTGGTTTGTATAAAAAATCTGGAGGAAATCATCAGAAAAAATGCAAAGAAACCGCTGCTTATTGTTTGATCTTAACAAAGATATTATGTAACTAGAATCATAATGTTAGCAGAATTGTTAAATAACTCTCAAACAAGGGTCAACCACAGATTAACAGAAAAACGTCTAACTATTGAAAAGGTAATGCAGTGAAGGTGGAAGAGATGCAAATTTTTCATCATGTGCCATGCATGCCAGCTAGTAATTGACCGAAATCAAACAATATCAGATGATTAAAATACTAAATACATCCAAGAATTGTTTAAAAATCATCAGTGTAAGTATTAGCCTACTGAAATGTCTGTTTTGATCCATGCACTGAAGAATGTGTGGAACTGCAGTCAGCTGAGAGGACTTTGTAGGCAGCAGGAGCTTGGGCACAGACAGCCTGCGCTGACTGTCTCCTGCCTTCCCCTCCTACAAACATTTCCCATTCCTTGAGGAGAGGCAGTAGGTGAAAAGTCAAAGGCTCGATGATGAGACGTGAGGAAGTGTAGTTCTACCCCTCTTACTTCCTTATTGCATGAGTAGAAATGCATTTCATAAACATGCTATATTTTAGAGTGCACAGTGTGAGAGGGGGATTTGTGCCAATTTGCAGTGTGGAGGTTGATGCATAGTATTTATTTATGTGTATGATCTCTCTCTCTTGCAGTAAATGTGGGACTCTTCCTCCAGAGAGCTGCTTCTTTAGCCTTATCTGCAGCACGGGATCATTCATGGGTAAGCCACGCGATATGTACACGATCAATGCACACACAGACAATGTCACAGTCCTAGATTTCAAATTCAATTTCTGCTATAAGTCCTACTATCACAGATAGCTTTCTTTGTAAGATATGAACTGACAACATTAGGGCTTTAAATGCTGATTATTTGAATTATCTGTTAAACTGCTGAGTATTTTCTCCATTGATAATTTTGTGTATAAAATGCCTGAAAATGGGGGCCAAAGATATGCTACCATGTAAAATAGAGCAAATTTTCATATTTCAAACGTGGAAACAGCAATTTCTATTAATTAATCAGTGATCAAAATAGAAAATGATGCATTTTCCTTCCATCACTATGATATAAAATGTACGTTTATAAAAGTGCATACCTCATTATCAAAATCCGTGCTTCATTCCCTGACAATTTAACAAGATTGTCAAAATATGTTTTTTTCACAATGTTAAAGAAAATGAGGAAATGTTCCTGGGTCCATCCTCTTATGTTCATTAGTTTTAGTTAAAACGGCTAACAAACCAACAATCCAACAAAGGGACACGGTTTAAAACATGACCTCCTTGGCGAAGCTAACTGATAGATAAATGGAGTATTGATGAATACAACAAAAGAGATCAGTTTTAATTCATTTCATAAGATGTTTACTTAAATGTAACTTTCTGCTGAAAGCTAGTTAATTTTTTTGTCCTCCATTACCAATGCTTCGTGCTGGCAATGGACTGAACCCACCATCGTGCAAAAATATCAACTACACTGACCAAGAGACAGTGAAAACCATACATGTGGCTGCTTTGAATGAGAGATGTATAAAACAAACACATTTTCAGAATAGTTTCTTGGCAAATATGCACATATGTTAACACACACAATATGTACACACCCACGGTAGGTGTGTAGTTTAGCAGGGAAAGGAAGGCATGCATGATATAAAAGAAGTGCATGAGCTCCCATGTGTTGCTCTGTCTGTTTTTTATGAGTCTACACGTGCTGTTCCCTGTGCTAACTAGTGTTTCTGACTACCCTCATCAAGTTAATGTTTCCCAGCTGTGGCTTCGACATGTTCTGTGTGTGTGTGTGTGCGTGTGTGTGCGCTCACATGTAGCGGGGGAGAGGTTCCTTTGCCTTGTTTGTCTTTTCATAAGGAGTCTCCATGCCTCTATCAGCTATTTAGGGCCTGCCTGTCTTGTCTGATTGGCCAGCTCTGGACTGTTTCTTCATACATTTGATGAGAAGACAGAGATAAATAAATCATAAGACAATGATCCCCTTAAAAAAAGCCTAACTAACTATCAACATTGTTAAGCTGTATCCTGTGTATTGTAGAAAGCCAAGTTATAGCACTCGTCTCAACCTGTGATATGAATCGGAGAGCCTTTCTGTGTGTATATGGAGAGACGAGATGTGTTTGAGAGGTCTTGGTAGGGACCAGACTGTTACAGCTCCGTGTGAAGTCTGCTCAGACAGCAGTGAAAGTCCAGCAGTTGACCATCACTGTTAGTAAACCATGACTCCTGAACCGCAGCAGGTCAGTCTGTCGATCCTGTATACACAAATGTATTTGTGCAAGAGAAAGAGAGATAGGCTGAACACCGCATTATGTTTTTGAACTGTTCTTTCCAGAATGCAGATAAATCAGTTACGGAAAAGTTACCTGGAAACCAAACAGTGAAGCAGCCAAACAATGTCGCTTGTCATTGTTTAAAGCCTAACAAAAGCAACACAATATTGCAAATTTCCTGTTTCACATTTCTCAATCATGATGACGGTTTATGTCTGACTCACTATGAATTCTGTTGAAATATACAGTTTACTTTGTTTACCTGCTGTGCTTCTCTGTCCCATTACCCCTTGCACAATGTGTCTGCAGTATAACTCTAAGACCAGATGCTCTGGTTTAGAATGAACTCCTCCAGCCCTAATTACACCTAACAGTAAACACACGTTTCAAAAGCTAAATTAGATTGCATCATATGTCTTCCTCCCCTAGGACAGCAGTGTCATGAAAATTGAAAATAAAAAGATAATTCCCACTAATCGCAATCCTAGTATCTGTCTAAATAATCACAATGTAATTTTTTTTATATTGTGCAGCCCCACTAAACCCATAGCTAAAGCTCAAAGAATTCGTCAATTAATCAATTATCGATCGAAAATTAATCTGGGCTGATTTAATTGAGTGATCAGTCATACAAATTTTTCTAACAATATTTTTCTTCCACATCTCAAGTGGAAATATTTGCTTTTTTTTTACAATATTATATATTTCTAACTTTTGATCTATACAAGCAGGGACTTTTGATTCTGCTTGCACTTTGTCAGTCAATGTGTCGGTCAGCTCTAAATTGGATGAAACATATAGATTGTGACATATCCTAAAAAACTTGATTTTTAGCTGTTGTGCCAGCAAGACAATTAACAACAATGTATTAATTGTAGTAATTTAGGATGCTTTTACCCCTTCAATCTTCAAGTTAGATTAGTAGCATTTACAGCTCCCATCTCTGCTTTTACTTTTATTCACCATCCACATAATCTTATGTTAATACCTGTTGTAAGGCAAGTTATTACGGCTCTGCAAAAGTAGGTTAAGCTAATGTGGCATGTAGCTCTACAACAGGCTATTGTAAATAATCAGTGCTTAGCTTCTTAGCCTATTGATTTATGTCTTACTTTGTAGATTGTGTCTGCTACAGTGGGCTCAGGTGGTTGACTCCTATCTGGGATAACATGGACTCAATGAACTGTATATTGGCTCATAATTATTCTTCTCAGTTTCATCCTGGTCCCTGCCAGTGCACACACACAATGATTCAAAGACAATGCATGTATTCTTTCTCTGCACACCTCCTGTGGAAGAGAATGCAGCTGGGTGTTTGGGTTGAAACAAATCTCCTTGTGGGGGACAGCAGGGTTTATTTAACTGTGAGGTGTGGTGTTGTTGATGTGACTTTTGTGGGGATGTGCACTTATGTGTGTTTTCGAGTTCACCTCTGTCTATGTGTGAATGTAAAAGCAAGTGTTTGCTTGTGACCGCAGGGTTGCACATGTATAACAGTATTCCACGTTGTTGCAAGGTAACTTCTATGAAAGAGTCACATTAGTGTGTATGCATCAGAGTGTGGGTAAGTGTTTGGGCCAGCACTCTGCTTCCTCCCCTTGGCTTCCTGAGTTTAAAGTAAAGGAGTGAGATCCGGTGAGGGCGCCTGTGTAGAAGGTGACCAAAGCTGTAACTGTGTTGTGGACACTGTTTATGTAAATTATTCCTATTGTTGAGCTGTCAGACAACAGCTTGTCCTGTCGTCCGAGGCCAGGTGGAGGTCAGCCATGCTGCTTACCAGTCAGACATGTTGCCCTCATGCTGTAGGGGCCTGTGACCCCTCAGCATGACATGAATCCTTCAAGAAATATGCCATTAAACTGCCCCCACAAATAAAAAGAAAGCATGGAAGTACTTGGGAAAATGTTCTTCCTTGTCTTTAACCTTCAGGCATACCGTACGTCATTTCATGGTAACTGCTAAATGCCAGCAAGTTCAAACATGTTCATTTGTAATGAGGAAAAATTAGGAAAACCCGCAGTCAGCCGGTCTGCTGCAGAGAGACTGACTGACATGTCATAATCGAATGAAAGTAACTGCAGTTGACTTTCTTGTCCCTTCAGCAACACAGTGTGCTCTCCATAAAAAAAAAAAAAGTAGGGGAAAAACACAAAGACAAAATTGTTTCCGAGCCTGGAGACACTGCTATTTGTTTTTCCATGATTGTAACTGAAATCACTTTGCCAAGATGATTCTATGCTGTGGGAACAGAGGGCAGCTCATTTAACTAGAATCCTGTATATGTTACAGCTGTTGTATTGCTTATCTGTATGTAACACTGTTTACCAGTGTGGTTCCTCTTAATTCAGCAAATTATATTTATTTATAGATACATGCAGACCTTCGATTAATTGCAACATTTATTTGCATGCTGCATTTTGCGAAAGATGGATAGAGCTAAAGCAATAATTTGGTCAATGATTAGTTGCCAACTATTACATTTTTACAAGAAAACTGTACATTTTTTATTAAAAAATTGGCAATTTCACATAATTTTGGACCGTTATTAAAATCTGTGTTCAAAAAGTTGGAAAAGCTAGCACAGAGAAGAAATGAATATCATCCATAAAACCTTTGAAGACAAAACTTACTGAAGAAGTCTACTGGGAACCAACTACAGCCATTAGATTTGAGATAAGTCATGTAGTTAGTTTTGATGCTCGCCACATTGATTTACATTCATTCAAGAAATTGTGGCAGATTATGAAATATTCCTGGTCATTGAGACCCTGGCTTAGAGCCACAAAGCATCCAAACCCTGACTCATGGAGACAAAGCTTTACATTGTTAAAGCCTGCACTGCACTGATGCTTTACTTTCCTCACTGTGACCACGGTTTCCATTTATATTCTCTTGTGGCAGCATAGACCATCTTAAAGCCTGCCTCTTATAGAGATGGTGACAGAGTTAAGACAACACTTAAGCCTCTGAGACAAATATATGGGCTTCAGGTCAAGACACGAGGGGCTCCTTGTCCCTTCTAATTCTCTCACCCTCCTTTTTTCCACTCACCCCTTATGCCCTGCTTTCACCAAGCCCAGGCAGCCTTCGTCAAGCACCAGCCGTGAGGAGCTAACAAAGAGAAACCGAGTGGGGGTCAGCTCCTCAGTGCACCAACAATACCCCCAGTCAGAGCACATTAGCACATCAGCAGTCATCTGGCCCATATACTGTACTTAGTTTCCCTCCACCTTTTAATCTTATGCGAGACTCAGACCAACCCCCACCCACTTTCCCGCCATTTCCTGTTCCTCGTATTCCAACTTGTTATGCAGAAATCCGTTTCTTCTAACTCTTAAACAGCTTCCAGGGAATTCTTGCGTATTTCGAGTAAATGAGGTGTGCGAGTGTGTCCATTAAATTGAAACCAGGCAATTGTGAATTAATAACAACAGTGTACATGGTCCAGAATAAGCAGAACTTTTCTTCCTTTCTCACAGCATTTCAGTGTTCTTCTGGCAATTACTGACTTGCATTCTCTCTCTCTTTGTGTCCTTTTTGCAGTTATGGCGATTGTGCTTCTGCGCTATGCCCACGTCATTGAAAAGCACCAAAACTGTGTTCTTAACACAGCAAGTCTGTCAACAGGATGGATCTGTGCTGCTGGACTCATCATGGTGGGCAACTTCCAGGTATGGTGATCCATTTGATTTGCCCTCAGAGATAAAAGACATTCACAAAATGTGCAGGAAGCGATGAAAAAAAGATCTCACATAGGAACAGTAGAAAGTGATAATGATAATACAAATTCAAAATAGAAAGTCCCAGTTTGTGTGTCTAAGTGCGAGAGAGTGATCCCAAATCTGAGAATAAACTATGGTTAAGTAGTTACGGGTGGTGATACAGGACTATCACTCAGGCTTGTTTTAATTAAAGGGGAGTGTTGGGCCTTGGCGGAGGTATGCACTTTGCTGAGGGCCATTCTAGTAAGATAATTATTTTAGTATTTTTTCAGAAAATAATGTCACACACTCTCTGGTTCCTCAGTCTGACAATTTGCTGCTTTTTCAGTTTTACATCATATGAAGTTATGATTCAGATTTTCCACCACAGTCTAATATAAATGCTTGTTTTCAAGTGCCTCGTCTCACTGGCTCTTTCTGCTCCGCTTACGGAGCAATTGTTGCTAATGTCAGTATAGAAATTAAATCTGCTATCACAATCTAATGACTGGCTTCCAGCACGACATAGAAGTTCTACAGAGCCCCATTCAGAAAATAATTAACAGAAATGTAGATAATGAAAGTAACCGTTGGATGCAGTCATAGACAGAACTGCATGTTGTTGTAATTTCTCAGTGTTTCTCAGTGATAACCAGGCTTGTGGTCATGGCTCTTCCTCTTTTTGCATTTGCTGAATTTCCTAATCTTCCTGATGACCTCTGCTCCCCCAACACACACACACACACACACACACACACACACACACACACACACACACACACACACACAGACACACACACACACACACAGGTACGCACCTTGTATTTCATAGCAGACCTTCATTTTGGTTTGTTAAAGTCTGTCCTGCCTTCATAGACACAGCCCTGCGCTGCTCTTTCTGGTAGTTGACTGTTAAATACTTTGGCACTAAGTGAGGAAATCCAACCTGAATTCCTTCCCTGTAGATATTTGTTCTTTGGGAAAGAATTTGTTCAAGTTTAAATATTTGGAGCCCTGGCTAGATGCCTCGACTCTGTGTGTGTGTGAGTGAGTGTGTCTCTTTAAAGAAGGAGGGAGGGTGAGAAAGAGATAGGGGTTGCACACAGCAGTAGAGAAGTTCAGGATGGAGGTTCCAAAATAAAGAAGGCTCAGTTTGTTGACTGATGAAACGCTGGAAACATCTTTGAAATATTGTTACCATTCTGGTTTTGTCCTTCAACTTTTATAAGAATGCTGAGTGACAACCACTGAGAGAACGTGTGACTTTCACACAGTGATGCATGTTAGCACCAAATTGTTCTTGATAATAATTCTTAAATATATGCAGCATTATAGTTTGAATGAAAACATGTTTCACTGTAGAGTAGAATTATGTTTCCTTGAGTAAATCTGTGGTCATCATTTTATCATTCTCAGCATGTTTTCGCCAGAAAACTGTCTACAATATATTACAGCCACGGAAGAATCCAACAGTTTTAAAGCGTTCTGTAACTTTGAACACATGCAATTTTGTGGTACTTGCTCATGTCCCCTCTTACTGAACAGTCACCATTTGATTTGCTTATGATTCATATATTTTTTATGGTTTAGTCATATTGCAGTTTCGACAGAGATTTTTCCCTTTCATATCTGCTTATCGTGTTTCTTATGCAATTCACCATGTTGTCTGCTGTAGAAACATGAATGAAGAGAGGATGACAGAATAGCCAGCGCTCTGTGGTTATTCTGTACATCATATTTAATAGATGAGAAGGATGCTTCACTATATGTTTTCTGCAGATGACATGACATGTAGTTAATCTGCTTCTGTCTGAAGTCATGCCATGTCTGTCATGAGTGTTTGGAACAGATGAACAGTATGGCAGTTTGTCTGAAATTGCACAAAGGTCGTCTTCACCTTCTTCCCGCTTCTCCTCCAGGGCCTCTGCTCAGCAGAACTGGGAGGAATTTTACGGGAAGAGCCAGGGGGAAGTGAGTCATCAAGTCAGGCCATGCATGGAGAGGAGCTGGGCAGACAGGGTGTGCATAGCAGAGGCCCCGTCTCTAACAAATCACAGGCCTGATCTTAGTCGCTCGCTCACAGACAGTCAGGGACACTCCAGCCGGATGGAAATAAAGCTGTCATTGATAGTGAATAAATTATTTAAACCATGTGGCAGAATAGAAATGTTGCAGCAAAATGAAACTCAGACCCAAATTCACAACCTTCAAAGATAAACACCACAAATGAGCTGGAATCAGAGGAAACGATGGCTGCCAAAATCTCATGAACCTAGACTGATCAAAGAGTGAAATTTACAAAAAAAACACTACACATGGAAACATGCTCAGTGGTGGCAACCACGTCAGTTTGTAGCCTTGTGTTATGTAAGAGTTTGGCAGCTAAGCTGTGGTGTAGCCACTGGGGCTTTTCCTGTCAGGCAGTCTGATAGTTTGGGCAGAAAAGCACATAAATAGATGATGGAGAAGCAAATCACTGCCACACAGAGGTCCACAAGTGTGATTCTCACAGATGATGCCTACTGTCAGCAGGGCCTTGTTGCCTTGGTGATACTGCATCCAGAGGGCGTCCTATCTGTATCAAACATCCCTGAAAATAAAAATGGAATATAAGATATAGACTTTATTGATTCCTCAACGGGAAAATTCAGTTGATAGAGTGTCTTAAGAGTCATAAGCAGAGAGAAAGAGTCAAAGCAAGATAGATAGATTAATAAATAATAAAGTAAAGGTAATATGTTAATATCCACTCTATTCATCCTTCATATAGAAATGTGACCATGAAGAATTTGTGAACAATCACAATCAGTGTGCCTGTAAACAAAAGACTTCTGTAATGTTTTTAAAGGAATAGTTCGACAAATTAAAAAAATACAGTTGATCAAGGATCAATACACTTTAATGTCTAATGTCTATATGGTGAATATGCAGCCACTGCCAACTGTTTGTTAGCTTTGTGTAGCGCATCTAAAGCTCACTACTTAAAAGGTTATATCATTTTTCGTTTGTTTGCAAAAACATGTACAAATTAGGAAGTGTATTAAATTCTGATTAGCATATATGATATGACAACAGATGAAATCACTTTAAATGGTCATTTGGTCTCAGAAACATTGAGAAAGACATTGAGGTTGCCGGTCTCTGCAGCATCCTCTTTTGAAAAAAGCAAACAGTCATTGTTCAGATGAAATTGGCTAAACAAAAAGCTACAGCACTATTGTGGAAACCATTTCTCTTCTTTGTATTACATTGCATAGTATAAAATACTTGGAAACATTTGAAAAAAAAGACTTATCCTTGTCTGTTGTGTCTGTTTAAAGTGCTCTTGCACTAGGTGGCGGTGACACTTCCTGGTTCAGATTTTGACAGGTGTGTTGTAAAGGTTTGGAAGTCAGTTAAGTTTCACTTCTTCTCAATTGAGTTCAGTTTACAGAAAGTGAAGACTGAAACAGAGAGAAAGTCAGTTATCAGTCAGGTTGTTCCCACTTGTACATCCTGACACTTTTATCACCCTGCACACATTAAACTTTCTCTATCACAAATACACATTGATTCATGAACATGTCCCTTTTTCTAATTGCAGAAAACAGTGAAAGTGTCTAAGATTACTTTCGATGGTTGCTTCAAAGTCCCCTCACTGCGCACACATTTATTTGTCTAAACAATCCCTTCTTGAGGGAAGGTGAGCTCTGCTGATTCCTGTAGTGCACTGTTTGAGCACCATTACTATTCATTTATGCAGGGGAACTGCTGGTCAGTGTCAGCCTGCAGGAATGGATTTAACAGGTTGATCTTGCTTAGTCATCAAGCAACACGGACAAATACTGCAGAGCATCACGCCTGAGACCTCTAAGATTGACAGTGAAGGAGGAGTTTACATTGTAGGTTGGCAGCAACTTTTAGAAAATATGACAATTTTAAAACTGATAGTGATGATATATGATGATATATGTAGTTTCATATAACAACAATGATCTTATAACAATATCTGCCCAGCCTGAGTCTTTAGACTAGGCGAACCGAGTCCAAAACCCAAAGACATTTAGTTTACTTTGTCTTTGGCAGAACAACGGCACTCAGACCCCACAGTGCCAGTTTAATGTAGTAACAGTAAATGGACAGGTGAGGCAGAAGAAGAAATGTTGTATAGCCGCTCACGATGAAAATTGACTAGGTCTGTGGAAAAATGTCTAAGGCCTGTGATTTCTGTCGCATCTTCACCTTCAGCTCTGGTGATGTCTGGAAATCTTACTTTGTGACTTCAAGGATTAGCCTGCTGCATAAGAATGATTGTGTGTGTGTGTGCTTTACATGCTGAATTGTCTGGAAATCTTACTTTGTCACTTCAAAGATCAGCCTACTGCACAAGAATGTTCAGTATGTACAAGCCGGGTCAATGCGCGAATGGCTTAGAGGCCAAAACTAAATAACTTCTAGGCTATTGCTCTAATGATCTCTAAGAATCATGTGGAGCAGTGGAACGTTGTTACTCCAACACAAGACTTTAAACTTCTAGCCATTAACTGCCTAAATTAGACCAATCCTTGGAGATGTGTTTGTACCTTTGGTTAATGCTCCATTGAATCTCTTATCTGTTCTAATCAGTACATCTGAGCTGTGTGTGTGTGTGTGTGTGTGTGTGTGTGTGTGTGTGTGTGTGTGTGTGTGTGTGTGTGTGTGTGTGTGGATACTGCAGTGGGAGAGCTGTAGTCACATGCTTCTGAGCAGCTCTTTTGTGTATTGTTTCTTATTGTTCTTGTGATCGGCAGGGAAAAGGAGGCGTTGTGCTGCTCGCTGCTGTCGTTTATTTCATGGCCCCCTCTCTGTTTCACTTTTTCTTCCTTGGCTCCTTATCAAAAGAAGTCCAAGAGGCTGCGAAAAACAGTGTTACACAACAATGAATAATCTGAATGTGATGCAGAAGCTGTCTGACGTTGCCCCCTTCTGATCGTTCCCTCGTGGTGTTTCTGGCAGCTGCTAACGTAACGCCTCTTTTCCCTCCTGTCTCCTTGGTTGTACGACAGGTGGATAATGCCAAAGTTCTCCACTATGTCGGAGCAGGCATCGCCTTCCCCACCAGTATGCTGTTTGTATGCCTGCAGTCTGCACTGACGTATCGACTGGCCAAGACCCAGGGGGAATACAACGTGGCCCACCTCCGGCTCTGCATGACCCTGCTGGCCTTCATAGCCTTGGTGCTCAGTATCCTCTCCAGCAACTAACAGATGGTAGCCTTCGAGGCTGTCAAGTGCTTTAGAAATAAGCGTTAATACTGCCAGCATGATTAGGGGCAGAGACATCCCCTCTGCATTATAGTGCAAGGACAGTTTCCTTCCAGCATTCAATGTATTTTTGTTTTACAGTCCTTTTCTATAGCTACACATTAGAGTAGATTCAAAAACTCGCCAAGGACATGTTGTCAAAAAGATGTTGTCTACATGTTACCCAATGATATGGGATCAGAATGCATTGAAATAACCAATACTTGGATTTTTATGCTGTCTAGAACTGGACACCGTTCACTGTTGTCATTTTCCTTAACCATGTTTCCAGGTGGTGTGTTTTTCTGTCAGGAGAGCTTCGTCCTGCAACACGCATCAGCCATCTTCGAATGGGTGTTCTGCGTCATCATCATGCTGTTTTATGGGACATTTGCCTTTGAGTTCGCCGGCATGTCGGGAGATACCATGGCGGTGCTGGCTAGAGGCGGGGCACTGGGACCTGGTGGGAGAGAACACAAGGTGGACGCACTGGGAGGGCCCGGTCCACACTCACACTCAAATTCACATCCACACCAACCTGAAAGCATGTCCATACTGTAGCTCGCTGACGCAACCTTGATGCCTCACAGTTGGCTTGTTAATTACTTTCAAATTCTGGTTGTCGAATGAGTTTAATTATTCGTTTCCAGACACGGTCGTCTGAAGCTTTGAAATGAAGCAGGCCAGTGCAGTCGCCGTTCATGGCAGAGTGGATTCTACTATCTTTAACCCCAGCAGTTGCAGATCTGCTGCCACAGTGGAGAAGCCCTGCTTGTATTGTGCTCACATGAGATCTCAGTGTCTTTAAAGAACTTATTTGCAATTTGCACATTGCACAAGTGTGAAACCAAATTTTGTCCCGTCCTCAGATCAGCAGAGGAGTATTTTGTCAATCAGATCAAGAAGATGTTCTGTTCCCTCCTGAAATCCTTTAACCTGTTTAAATAAGTGGCTTATTTCCACTTCAGGTATCTGGCGCGATGCTTTTATTGTATGTAAAAGAACGAAGGCTGCTGGACAGCCATGCTGACAGTATTACAGCAGTGAGAGAGAGAGAGAGAAGCAGAGAGGAAAGTATGAGTGTTACAATGGGAGCAGGGTCAGACCTGAGGCTTGTTTTCCCACCAGAGGGTAGATGAATGCAATAAATTCAAAGTTACAGGCTGTCAGATAGAAGAGCATATGAATGTTTAAGTCAGTCCTGGAGGTGGATGCATTTTGCAATCTTTTAAACCTGCATTAAGCAATATTTTTGATATGTCAGAGAGCCCTTCATTGTAGAGAAAAAAATGATCATGAAACATAGAATTTTTTACTGCTCTCAGTCTGCATATTGTTTCAGGAAGGCTGCATGCTATTTTACACCCAAGTTAACAAGCTGTAGGTAAAGAAAGTCGACAATGTGGCAATGGTAACCAGTTTGGTCAACAAAGGCATAGAGGAAATGAAAATTGGACTCACACTTTCCAGGTGGTCATTATGTGTCTGTTGGATGTGATGTAGAGACATAAGCTGTAACAACTTTTGTTTTGTTGTCAGAAACTGCTAAATGCAGCTTTTAAAAATACACATCAACAACTACTTTATGTTTGATCAGCACATATGCAAGCCTAACACTTTTTGTTAAAGCATCCGTGGGACCCGAGGCCCAGTGCAAACTGTCTTTTTGTGTTTTGGTAGTGTGCCATATTCACCTGCATACAGAGCATACAGTAGTGCCTCATAATTCAAACCTCAGTGGCTTTCCCTTTTCCCTCTTGTTGTAAGGATAAATACACATCATCGACCTTAAACCTCAAATGGTATTTGACTCAACTTCCTCTCTGTATAGAAAATCAAAAAGAGAGATGACACAATGTCAAGAGGCCAGATGTGCACCAGCTAATTCAAGCCAGAGCTCTGGATTTATTGAGTTTGGTGACGAGGCACCACACGTGTTTTCAGGTCAGATGGACGGAGATCTGCACCTCATTATTCCCCAACAAGAAGTAGCAGAAACAGGCTTTCATCACTTTACCTGCTTCCTTCTTTGAAACTCTTCGAAACAAAGGAAAAAAGGAAGTAAGTAACTGAGATGCACTATCCTGCTTCTCTCACCATACAGCAGAATATGCCATATCTCAGCTTGCCTGTGGTAACGGTGCTAAAACACAAAAAAGCCTTATCCTGTCATGTTTCCCTGAGTTTAGCTGTGATCGTGTTTTTTAAGTAAAAGCAATAAATTGTAGATGTAGAGTGAGAATAGTGGACGAGCAGGGACAGAAGGTTGCATCCACGCCTGTGAGTGCCAGGAATACCAAAGCGGATATGTGGCGCCACTGATTCTACCTACACTGACTTGATATCTGTCAGTGTAGTTCAGCTCCATTGTTGAGTATCTTTTTCCGTCAGTTGTCGCTCTGTGCAAATGCTCATCACGAATTCATTGACTTTCTCCGACGTTCTGTGCTAACTTGTAATACAGAGTTGTGCCATAAATGCTGTTTATATTTTAGGGAATGTTCAACATCTCAGTTGTATATTAACACACTTTGAGCTCTGTGGTGAAAAAACAGAGCTGACAGAGGGTTTACAAACAGCAGTCTTCAGCCAGTAAAAATACCTCTGCTCCAAACCACAGCTGACCACACGTTTGGGCAGAGGTTTCTTTAGTGTCATTATTTTGGGTGCCACTCTTTAAACACAGCTTTACAATCTGTTACAGAAGCATTGTTTCACCATCAGACTCTATGTATGAGCGCTCTCAACACGACTGTAATGAAAAAGCTTGCACATGCTGCTCTGTGGAATGACCTGGAAGCATCAACCACACTGCTGATCACTTGCTTCTCTCTACTGGTCAAACAGCTTATTGCACACAGGTTTGTGTAGCAGTCAGAGCTGTAATGTTGTAGCTCAGCTCACATGATATCTGTTTTTCTACTTGAAAATGATTCTTTTTTATATTCACAGCTAAGAACATTCAGTCAGTTACATGTTTAGGTCACACCTGCTTTTGTTTTACTTCTGAAGTTGGAGCTTGGTTCCAGGTAAAACCCGGCCTTGTGTCACTACTTAAACAATATGCATTATTCTAGGAAATCATGTAAATGATAAGCCAAATGATGGTGCTGCTCATGCTGCTTTAGCAACAAACATTTTGTCTCTACATAGTTACTGAATGTGTTTAATTGTACATGATTCACAGCCCTGCTCCCAGTTAAACACTAAAAAAATGATACAAAATCGTTGTTCTTTTAGTCACATTCACATTTTGTATTGTTCTGTTGGCCTCTTCCTCTCTACTTTCTATCCTTTTTCTGTTGTTTACCGATCTGTCTGAACTTTGCACTCAGGAAAATGTTACGACACCAGCTGCATTGTTTGAATGATTCAAAGCAGGATGACCTCTGCTTGCTTCTGCCTTCTGTTGTCTTCGTTTTAATGGAGCTTGTTTATGAGGATTCATCATGTTTTATATGTTTTGTGTAGTGTAGCTGCAATGGTTAGCCATAATATAATTGATTATTTTTGTTAATCAAGATTCTGTAAAGCTTAAAGATAAACATTCCTGTATAGTTGGCTTGTGAGAATGCTTCTGCTGCTCACACAAACGGTTAAATGTCTGCAGGAAACATTAGCAATCAGTAGATGATTGGTGAGAGCATTCTGACAAACTAACTCACATCTGTACAGTAAACCTCACAAAACTCAATTCTCAAATGCAAACTGCTCCCTATGTGCCTTATGTATTATTTTGATAATGAAAACCAAAGAGGTTTAGGTTGTAAATTCTATTTTGATGAAAAGTCATATGATTGTATATATATGCCTTAATGTTCATCAAATAAAAACTCTTTTAAAAAATAAAATGATGGACTTTGCTCTTCTTGCAAAGCTTCATGTGTGTTGCATCCCACTGCCAATTCCATCTTCACCACATACAGTAAACATACTACAAGGAGTTTTTAACTTGTCATGAAACAGCTCAATTTAGCACTGATGCCTCGATATGATCTACATAAACAAACTTGACCCATCAGCGAGAACGTCAGCTGTTTCCAGAGACGTGGACTTGAGTCGTTTGTGTGTTTTGTTTGTGTTTGATTCAAGGCTGGATATTTCACTTCACTGTTGGGGGAGACAAACAAAACATTCTCAAGAGCAATTCCTGAATGTTTTAAAGGACAACCTGAGAATTTTTGTCACGGCCAAACCAGGTGTTTTTACTGAGACCTCGGGACATCGACAGCAGTGTTTGTGGTGATCAAAACCGTTTGTTTTTCTGACCCAAACCAATTGTTTTTTTCTTAAGAACACATCATTCTGCATCTTTAATCAGCACAGGTATTTAATTGCATATTATTATATACTTTCAAATGATATGTTTTCACTGATTAAAGCTATTGAGGACAATTTTCTTTTCCCTACCAAGGGGAGGTTACATTGTCTTTTCTCTTTATACAAACAGAAACAATGCAGTTGCCTTTGTGACTTGACCTGGGACTTCGTTGAGACTTGGACCACATGACTTGTGTCCCATTTCTGTCTGCTTTGTAGTCTGTTGGTACCCTAAATCACAAAAAGCTTTATATGTTTCACCATCGTCATATTAGTGTTATTAATATTACATCGCCAAAATTATAAGCTTTACCTTATCAATATATGTTCTAGGAATTAAGAGGATTAACAGGCTTTTTAAAAAAGTGGGTGAACTTCTCCTTTAATCAAACATGTAGAAAAGACCAGATGACAGTTTACATCTTTAATTTTCTTTATTGTTCAATTATTTACA
Source organism: Diplodus puntazzo (assembly GCA_963678695.2). Taxonomy (NCBI): domain Eukaryota; kingdom Metazoa; phylum Chordata; class Actinopteri; order Spariformes; family Sparidae; genus Diplodus; species Diplodus puntazzo. The sequence continues at coordinate 6,993,258 of OZ023168.1, read as the reverse complement.
TTGTCCAGTTTGTCCACAGTAGGTGACACAGATTAACACATTACGTTGAGCAAAACCTCTCTTACAAAAACAATGTTGGCTGTAGATGAAAGCACGTTTAAGTTTTAAAGGGAGCACTGGTCACACTTCCTCCATCCCTTCAGAAGTGTTTCAGAAGCAAATAATTAGATTAAATACTTTGTGATTAAGCATGGGTGAAAGCTGATTTACAGTTTTCTAAATATTTCAATAAACACTCCCTTTTTTCCTCTAAACTCATGGGGAAGGATCTGGGTCTGCAAAGTAGAGCTGCAGTGGACAGTTTTTACAATAGTCTGAAAGGTTTTTTTTAGCATCGAGTAAGAAATTAGCTCAGCATCACAAAGATATAGAAGATCGTGTTGTGTCAGATATCAGTTTGGATCAACAGAAGCTTATAGTACAAGTTAAGCAAATGTAAGACATCAGTGGTCCACTTATTCACTGCAAAGACAGCAGAGATCGATTAAAAATCAGATCAGTGTTAAGACTTCTGGTTATTTGCTGAAGTGCGTCCCAATTGTGGACACACAGCAGGCCTGCAGGTAAAAAAAAAAAAAAAAGACAAAGATACAGATCTGTGTGGCAATAAAAGCGCCTTGATATGAAAATGAAGCAGCGAGGTGAGAGAAAACGAAGAGCGGTGTGGAAACATGAGACTGCATGGCTATTTTACATTGGACTGATTGTAACATTAAGACATAAGAGCTCTCCCCACGTTTCAGTGACCTGTCTTCTTGGTCAGTGGTGATTGTAACAGTGCAAACAGCTTCCTGTGGCACACATTACAAAAGAAGACTTGGAAAAAAGGAATTTTACAGTCACAACAAAAAGATTAAGTTTTCTTTTAAAGCCAAGCCTTTGGTTGAACTACAATTACACTTTTATAGGACAAAACACTTTTAAAAGTGAAGCACCAAGGTTGTTTCTGTACATCATACTGGTCACATGAAGGTCACAGCGTTGAGGTAAAACACTCTGCCTCTAGTGTTTATCTTTCTATCTTTGCTGTGGTGTTCCTTTACAGGAAACTCTGACTAGTGATTGTACTAAAACACCAAAAAATTAGATGTTTTAGGCACTAGAAAAAAATCAGTTTCTGGCATGTCCTCTGTGTCCCATTATATGTCCATCAGCCTCAACCACTCCTGCGTAGAATTATCTTTATCTTATCTTTAAAGCTGATTTATCCCTAACTTTGGCTTTAGTTCTTCAGATTAAAAATATCCTATAAGTCGATGTAGCCCACGAAGAGGCATCTCGGTCAGCCTCTGGGTGAGTCGATCAGGGAAGAGCAGGTGGAGTATTTAGAAGACAAGCTTTTTGGGAATCTCCCAAGTAAACTCTGGTCGGCCGAAGTGGCCGTAAGAGGCTGTCTGCTGGTAGATCGGCCTCTTCAGGTTCAGCTCCCTGGGGAGGAAGAGATAAAACCATCGCAGATTAATACCAGTCTTACTTTAAATTCTATATATGACGTAGTTCTGGTTGTCCATTTTTGCCTGTCATTTTTACTGATTTCACATCTGCACACATACCTGCATTAAAGCCACCATGTGCACAAATTGAAAATTTCCAACTTTGTCGCCCTCTAGTGGTAAAATCCAATAACACACAGAGGGAGAAGAAAGCAGCGGCTTTGACAACTTTCACAAAGATTGCCTACATTTTCCAGAACCAAGAATGCCTATCGTGAGACTGATTTGAAAGATGCTGTGATCACAAAAAAAAATAAAAAATCCCCACAGTCTACAGTGTTTACCTGACAATGACACCTGGCCGCAGATCAAAGTTCTTGTTGACGATGTGGAGCAGCTCTGTCTCTGTTTTCTCGGAGGAACCGTAGGTGAACAAGGAGATGGACAGAGGATGGGCCACTCCGATGGCATAAGACACCTGCGACACACACAGAGACGGGAAGAGAGAGATGGTTTTATCAGCACGGGTCTAACGCTTCAGACGGCCTCAGCCCTCGTGCGCGTCTGGATGAAGCTGGACACTCACCTGAACCAGGACTCTCCTGCACAGTTTGGCTTTGACCAGAGACTTGGCCACCCAGCGAGCGGCGTAGGCAGCGGAGCGGTCGACCTTTGAGAAGTCTTTGCCAGAGAAAGCTCCGCCGCCGTGAGCTCCCCACCCTCCGTATGTGTCTACAATGATCTTCCTGCCTGTCACGCCAGCATCACCCTGCTCGGCGAAAGAAAGGAGGACGGTCACCAAAAAGGAGCTGTGATTTGGAGTTAACCTTTAGGTAAAATAAGCAGTCCGCGCGTGGCAGTCACCTGGGGTCCTCCGATGACGAAGCGGCCACTCGGCTGGAGGTGGTAGATGGTTTTGTCGTCCAGGTATTTAGCAGGAACCACAGTGTTGATCACCTGGTAGAGTTGACGCAACATTAAGACTACATTTCATGAGAAAAAACATTATCCGGAGCCCTGTGAGGTGTGTGTCTATGGGGCGCTACCTTCTCCTTGAGCACCCTCTTCTGGTCCTCCAGTGAGATGCAGTCATCGTGCTGGACAGAGATCACGATGGTGTGAACTCTCTTGGGGATCACGGCTCCATCCCTCTGCTCATAATGGACTGTCACCTGCGGCGCAGAAAAGGAATCAAACGTCGGCGCACAATGTGGGAAATTCCTGCCACTAATGACCCAGATTTCTCCACAGGACGATCTAAGTTTCCAACAATCGTGTAATCGCGCAGAACCTCACCTAAAACTCTAAAAGAAATCATGGCCTTATTTCTTTTTAACACCCCAGATTAAAATGGCTGTTTCTTTCTTTGTTAATTTATTAATTCATTAATTCCTCTTTGATCTAGTGTAAACTTGTGCTGGGTCCAATCTGGGCTAAATCTGCTAAAGCTGTTGTTCGGATATGTGGATGTTCTTACAACCCAAATTTGACCTGGAACACAAAACAATTAGACGCTTTATGTCTCAGACTTGCAGTCAGCGGCTAACTGCCTCCAAATCAGCCAAAAGTCTATTATTTCTACACAGAGAGCTTTATCTGAAATAGTTACAGTAGCCACCGTTGATCCGCTTGTGTCTGCTGGCACCAAAATAAATCTCTTGGAGGACGCCCAGAGTAACAACAATAAACTTGTTCACACAGTGACTTCTGTTGTGTGCTGTAGGAGAACACGAAGCGTCACCTGTGTTTTAGAGTCGGGACGCAGCCAGCTGATGACGCCGTTGCGTCTGAGTTCAGCCATCTTTGAGTTGAGTTTGTGGGCTAAGACGATGGTGAGGGGCATGCACTCCTCCGTCTCATCCGTAGCGTAGCCGAACATCAGGCCCTGCCGAGACAGAGAGGGTCAGAGCAGAAACAACAGAGGCAAACTGTGCAGGATGTTAACATCATCAGCAGGAAAAAGTAATGGTGACTCAATCTGTAACAAAAAGGCAGACAATATATCACTGATATGCACATTATTGCTACACTGCAGCCTGAGAGGGGTCAGCTAGAGCGAGTTATAGTGATGTAACATAAGGACAGTCACGTGAGACAGAGATAATGCAATCCATACAAAGAAGACTTCAAAGTTGCAAAATTCTTCACGCAAGGCAACAACAGGAACAGTAAATCTGTACGTAGGTATAAAGGAACAGAATTAAAGGACATAAAATAGTGATCAAATCCAGTAATATAAAACAAATATAAAGATAATAATGATATTGCAAATCTTAAATCTAGGTGTTTTGTTTTCTAAATTGTTAGCTCTTTAAAATTAAAAACTACATTTCAGCGATGGAATGTAACTGAAGACATTTACTATTTTGAGATACTGATTAAATACAAAGCGTTGTTAAAGACTAAACCCTCTGGTATTCAAAACGTTTGGCTTGTAAAAGCCGTGTCGGGCTAAGGCAACGTTTTTCAATAATTCACTGAAACATGAAATAATTACACATTTGTGTGGCAGAACTTTGTTTTTCCTTCTTCCCGACCCTCATCAATCATCTCCTAACCCCTCAGAATTATCTTCTGAGCCTGCGGTGGAACCTGACCCCTGGGCGAGGAGTCACTCGACGCAACCAGCTCACTGTTTATAGAGTAGTTAAAGCGACAACAAACTGGGAACTTGCTGTTCGGCCACATTACTAATGATTATCTGCCATGTCTGAATCAAACATTTAAAACAGCCACTTCCATTCCGTTACATGCTGTATCGGGTCAAACAAACTGTGATATTTGCCTTTTTGACTGAGCCGACATGAGCCAAACAAAACGTTGTGCTGTTGCGACAGTTCTACCTGGTCTCCAGCTCCAATGTCCTCCTCCTGTCTGTCAACGTGGACCCCCTGAGCAATGTCCGGGCTCTGCTGCTCCAGAGCCACCAGCACGTTACATGTCTTGTAGTCAAAACCTGCAGGAGGAAGAGATAGAGAAAGAAAAGAGAAGTTAAAAGCTGACAACATGGCGCGCAAAAGAGCCCTGTTGCTGTTGATCCCTGTGCTCCTTTCTCACCTTTGTCGGAGTTGTCATAGCCGATGTGTTTGATGGCGTCCCTCACAACCTTCTGGTAGTCCACGTTGGCCCGGGATGTGATCTCTCCACAGAGCAGCACCATGCCGGTCTTACACACCGTCTCTGTCAAAACAATCAGCGCGATTACACAAAAAAACGCTTTTTGAGAAATCTTTAAGATCGCTGACCGGCCTGTTCACAGGAAGCTCCCAGGGTTTCAGCCCACATGTGGTCATCTCGTGCCATTCAGAGGTCAGTATTTAAAATAATTCCGCTTTACTCACCACAGGCCACTTTGGCATCAGGGTCCTGCCGCAGGTGAGCGTCAAGGACGGCATCACTGATCTGGTCACAAATCTTGTCTGTGGATCATCAAGCAAAACATTTAGATGGTGTGATATGAATTTATAATCACACTGAGAGGTTTATTTAAAAGATCCTGGCGTTCTTAAGGATGTGTGTGTAGGACAGGAAAAAAAAACACATTGGAGCAATATTACAGTTTGGCTTGTATTAATAAAAGAAGTTGTTAGATTCAGAGAGCTTACAAAACATCTTTCTGAAAGGTTACGTGCTAACCCTAACCCCTAAACAGGAAGACTTTATGCCAGCAGCTATGACTCAGTGTTTATCTCTCTCTGCATCCCGCTGAAGCAAAGCAACACACAAACAACATCACCAGGCGGCTGTACAACATCATATCTCTGTCCAACTCTGAACACAAAAAATGTCCGCTATCAGTGGGAACAGCGCAGACCTCAAAGTGTGTTATCAAATCAAAAGGTGCGCGCCGCAGCCTTTCCCCAAGGACACACACTTCTGTCAATGTACAAACAGTGTACGGGAAATCTAACTACTGAAAACTTATACGGAGTTCAATATCCAGAATGTCTTCGGGGAGGTGTGACACGTGGACACAGTTTTGTTTTCTGTTAGTCACAGAAGGCAAGTGATCAGTGTTGTTGTCGCTGTTGACCAGGTTATCTGGAAAACTGAACCGTCTGATTACGATTATCATGTGTTTTCATTTCTCTTTTAATTTTCTTTTCATTTACTAGGTCTTTTAGTTTTTTTTTTGCACGTTTCTTCCACTCTGTGAATGTCATTTGTGTTGTACGAACACAAAAAACTAAGTATCTGCTACTCAGTAATGTAAAATAAAGAACCAAACTGAGCTTCTTGAGTTAATGTGTCATTAATTCAAGCTGGACAACTGGTGAGCTTTGCAGTGTTTACTAATTATCATTCTATCATGGAGGTCATATGTAAGTTAAAGGATTACAACACATTGGTGAGGGTGGGGGTTCTACAGGCGACGGTTCAGAGGGCAGAGTACATCTGAACTTTTATCACTAGGTTGTAGGTTAGAAAAGCCTTCTCAGGTGTTTACATAACATATTGATCTCATAAATCCATCGGTTTAGTATTTATAAGCAGAATGAAAAACATATATTAAATGGCTCATAACTCAGTAAAATGTAGTTTTGCACCACTTTAAAGAAATTTGTACATTTTTTAAAATGTTTTCTGGTGTAGTCAGAGGATATTTGGATAGTAGATGTTTGGGACAAGACTGCCTCTTTCACACTCTGGTCATTGTTTACGGTCCGATAAGCAGCTTGAAGACACATGAATGGTATTGGAGTTGATAGACATTGCTTAAGTCTATAGAGCCATATCTAAAAAAAAAAAAAAAAAATAAAAAAAGCAAAAGTAAGTAAAAGCGACATCAGACAATAACCGATGTGTTCCAAGATGCGATTTTGGCAAATGTCCGTCCGCTTTGTTTTGGTCGATGCAACTCGGGCTAAAAACAGACTACAAATGGAAACCAGAACACTTCCGATACTCCAAATCTTGTTGCTTGCCTACCAAACAAATAACTACATGTCGATAAATCCAAAGTGACAGTGTTGTGTTCCTGTGGGTGTTGGCCTACGCCAGGGTTGTCTGTCGTCACCGATTCTCTGGACTAAAATGTTAGTGTCGAGCTATCAGACACTCAAACAATGAATGTGCATCTGGTCCATCTGTCACAATGTAACCGAAACATCCCTGCCATTGATTGATATGCGCAGAGTCCGAGGTGAGGCTGTCCCAGACTGACCCCGGTGAGCTCGCTAAATGAACCGTCGGTGAAGCTGTTGGGATGATAGTCAGCACGTCCAAGTATGAGGCCATGGCTCGAGTTGCTGCCCTAAGCGAAGGAGTCCAAGTATCTCTGGGTTTTGTCCATGAGTGAGGGCAAAACGGATGAGGCGGATCGGCGCGATGTCAGCAGTGATGTACTGAAAGGCGAAGCTTTTCGATCCACCAGTTAATTTACGTTCCATCCCTAGCCTTTGGTCATGAGCTTTGAGCAGCGACTGAAAGAATGAGACCGTACTGAGTTTTCCTCTGTAGGCTGGAGGTTTACATACGTATACTGCTCACGAATTCTGAGTCAGGGGACTTGAGTGAAGTGTTACCAACATGCAACTGTTCATCTTTTTTGGACGAGATGCGACAGCCAACACTTCAGGTCGCCTTACTCAGCATAAGGCTGTGAGAGAAGTTGTTCTGTGGCAGTGCGATTTGCATGCACTTTTTTGTTGGACAGGTAGATGGTTACTATGAAAATATGCCAGCAGTTTTGCACACTCTGCATTAAGTTCCCAACTGGTCACTTTATTTCCCCTCAGCGTGTAACCTTACACCACTCGGTCACGCACACATTCAGGTCCTGCTGCCTGCAAGTGAGAGTGAGGGGCAGTAAACACATGTTGCTGTGAATGGAATACCAACCATGCTCGGAGCGTAAATGTGCAGCACTGTGGAGTTATTTTGGACATGCAGATCAATTTGCATAGATTTATTGCCGTGCATGTCAATGTTTCGGCCAAATAAAAGTGCTGTTCTGGTAGAAAAGTTTGATCATGTTTCTCTGTGTGTCCATGAAGAAAAGGTTAAGATAAGTTGCAATTTTCTTTTTAAAAAAATGTATAGAAGATGTGACACGTTGTTAGATATCTTTGAATTAAAACCTCAATACAGAATATTTTCAGTGTAACTTTGAGTGTCAGGTGCACAGCCAGGTAGCTACAGTCGGGTGAGGACTCACCTGGATGTCCCTCTCCTACGGACTCCGATGTGAACATGAAAGAGCCATCATCCGGCAGATCACTCATTTTTGCTACAGGGCCAGGTACTCAAGCAAAGACTCAGTGCACTCAGGGAGAAAAGGTTCCTCTGTTCCCACCAACAAGCACTCCAGAGAGCTCTGAAGGCTGCTTTATATTCCTGCTGGTACTCTTTAAGAGAGAAATGAAGAAAGGGAGGCCAACAGCCCTGCAGCCAATACAGAGTCTATCCTACAAAACTCCACGTCTGTGTCCACATGGCCCAATATATATGGCTAAGAGAAGACACACGCGCACACACTCTCTCTCTCACACACACACACACAGACACACGCACACACACACACGTCATGTGAATCTATGGGACAGTCCATTCCAGGGGGGAGTGGATGATGGGAGGGCATTTCAGCTCGTGGAAGCTGCTTGTTAACCCCTGGTGTACAGTTTGATACTTGGCTGTGTGTTTACAGTCACCTGCTTTAGGATGAGATGCATCTTAGGTGGAAGCAGGAACATCTTAAACCGGGGGGTGGGGGGGATCCCCTGCCCCCCGTCACACCAGTGGGACTGCTCTGTCTGTTGGAACTCGACCCGGTCGGGGCCACCTATGGACAGAGGGAGAGAGAAAGAGGTTGGTATTGTAAAGTGGGAAAATGATGCAATTGCTCCTGTTTACATCATGTTCTGAGCAATGTTAGCATGATCAATAGTGGCAAAAGAACACAAGTAAATGTTAATTATTGGTCGGAAAGCAACTAAATCATGACAGTATGAATATCAAATATATAGAGCTGCAACATTTTTTCCATGAATCAATTCAAAGAAAATAACATTTGTGAATTTTATTGGATCACTAGTTTCGATGATTTCTTGAGGCAAAAATGCCAAACATTTGACAACTTAAGGTTCTAAATGTGAGAATTTGCTGCTTTCCTCGCAGATTTTGAGTTACCACAGTTGTGTAAAGTAAAGCAGTTTAGCCGAGTACTTTAATTTGAGCGAATTACAATTTTGTGGGTATACGTCATTCTCCAGTAAATGTTTTTGAAAAGCAGATTAAAAATAAATAATAGCAATTAAATGACACAATACAATACATCCCACTGAAATGTAGTGGAATAGAAATATAACGTAGCATGAAAAAGAAAATAAAAGTAGTTGACATTTATACTTCAGTACAGAACTGTGTAAGCCGTTACTTTCCATCACTGCCAATAATCAAGTTTAGGACAGACAGTCACCTGTTGTCTGAACTCTGTTTTCCATCCAAGTCCCAGCCCGAGGCTTCTGTCTCTGCACACGACTGCAGAAAAATATCGAGTCATTTCCTGGGAGAAGATCAAATGATGAAGATGTGCCCCTCAGATATCTCATGGCCTTTCAGGTGATTCACTACGCCTGTTTTTTTTTTAACCGATAAATCACAGACTGCATGCGCTGTATGCGCGCACACAAACTACACCTGGAGAAACAATGGGACTGTCAGACTCACACAGACACCGACTCTGTACCTTTTCATACGGTATAGAATCCCTGCAGACAGGGAGAGGTAAGCACATCTCTCTTTGTTGTAGTGTAAACAGTGCAGCGGGACAAACCCTTTCTCTCCATCGCACTCTCATCTGGCTCTAATTTTAGTGGGTGTCGAGTTGGCCTCATGAAATGAGAGCAGAATTTAAACTAGCCCTCAGTAGTGAGTAAAATAAAATACCGCTCTTCCTCACTGCTTAAAAGCTTCATTTGAAGCAGATCTGACTTGGAAAAACAAGAAGTTCAATCTACTTCAATCGTAGATCCAATATGTTGGGAGTGATTTTCTAACCTCTGCTCTTCGCAAGTTTATCAAAGTCTAAAAAATGTGAGTATTCGTAAAACTAGAGTAGGCCTGTAGGTCTCAACGTGACATCTGTGTGCCTTTGGTGATGCAGCTTGTGTTTAATTTAAGCAGTGACAAGAACTGTGAGAGCACTGTGAGTATAATCAATAAAATGTTACATTAAAACAATTGTTCCACATCAGATTTCTGGCTGAACATACAGACACACAGGACGTTATGGCTTCACACATGTTAACAGTTATACAGTACGTCAATGTTTGTGTTGTTTAGAGCAATGGGCGAAAATTGGAAAAAGCTGTGTTAACATAAAAATAAATGCCATTTAAGGCAGTAGCAAGCTGACCTAATTTCACCCCGGGCCAGGAGAATCAAATCAAACCTGCAGAGGCAGGAGCTGCATGCTGGGTGTGATATAACACTGCTGAGGGACAGAAACAAGTATCCATTATTCTTTCACTACCAACAAGTTAGACATTTAAATCAAAAATCTGTAAACTGAATAAACTGATGAAATAATTAGCTCACAAATGTAAAGTCACTGATAGTTAGGTAGTTAGCTAAAGGCAGTTGAAATAATAAGCTAAGAGCAATTGAAAGACAAACCGCTTTTTAGCAACAAGAAAATTGAAAAGTTAGCTAAAAGTAAAGTGTTTCAATGATACGCTGCAGCGGTGACAGATGAGTGACAATGGAAATAGACAACTAAAACTAGCTAATAGATAAACAGCCAACATGGCTTAAAGTAAAGGATAAACTATTCAAATAGCTAGCTTAACATGATGCATGAATTTTTTAAATAGTTAGCTTAAAGTAATAGATACACTGTTCAAATAACTAGCTTAAAGTAATGTGTAAAATGTTTAAATAGCTAGTTTTAAGTAATGGATAAACTGTTCAAATAGCTTGCTTAACATAATGGAGGAACTTCTTAGATAGCTAGTTTAAAGTAATAGATAAACTGCTCAAATAACTAGCTTAAAGTAATGGATCAAATGTTTAAATAGTTAGCTAAAAGTGGTGTATTCAGAATCTCGTATTTAGTGTCCCTTAAGAACGCCACTTTAAAATTAGTTAAAATTAAAACATTTCAAACATGACGATAATGTCAGTTTAGGGGTAGCACAGTTGAGCTCCTATTAAAAAAAATGCGGGGGACAAATATACAGTGTGTACTTTATAATAATTGTCTACTGTCTACTGTTTTAGCAGTTGCTGTACAAAAAAATCATCAACATATTTAACCAGTTTAACAGGAAGTCATACACAATATTTCCTAAGTAGAGAGAGACACCCAACCTTTGAGATTCAGTAGACATGCATTTTCTGTACTGTGTTTATGAACAATATTACTGATTATAATATTCAATGACAAACAAAGCTCACAAGGCCTGTCCCTGCACAGCAACTGGACTGCTAGTGTGGAAAACCACTACCAACTAACCCTGACAAAAATACATCTAAATATTTGTTTTCACCAAGTTGTTCACATAGTTCAAGTACCACTTAAAAATGTGGTTGAATTTTTTGCAGCTGTGGGTACCGCCTCCGTTCACTTTGTGCATTGCATTGTAGGACAACGACAGTTTTTCTACTATGTATGCTGCTTCATACAGGCTACATATTTGGAGACTGCTCAAAACCAGCTGGGACACGGCTAGAGAGATGTCAGAGGTCAGAGACAGTTACATGTAATGGACATAAACTAGATTAAACTAGCGAAGATGTGAATGTCCTGCCTGATGCCAGAGAGAGAGAGCAGGGAGATATTCTGATAGCACAGTGTGCAACCTCCGAATGATACACCTCTATTTATTTTGGCCCGACTAGAGTCTTTGAGCCAGGTGCAAACGTTCAAGACACCGCACTTGTTACGTGTGCACACGTAGAGATGGACTCCTCTGAGTCTGTGCGGCTTGCCTCCAAACATTCGTTAATGACTGACCAGGGAAAGGGATTCGTTCAACTCTAACGAGATCGTTCTGGTTACGTTTGAAAGATAACCGCTATCAGTGTTTTGACAACATGCCAGCTTGAAAGATGACGATGATGAATGTGAGTCGGGGACTAGGCTTCATTCTCAGATACATCGCTCAAACTAATGCACACTGATTCGGAAAACAACACCTGGATAATGCCGTAACTCTTAAAGTGTAGCTTATTGACTTTTAAGGCCTACTGAGGTGAAATATTTAAACTCTGTGTGAGCCGGTGACCATGTAACTGGAGATCAGGCTGTCAGGTAAAACAATGCAATCGTGGTCCCCAAGGTTAGGAAGTCTTTATTACTGTAAACAGCTCAGCATTTATCAGCGTCATTCTCCAATCCTATTTGAAATGTTTAATCATTTTGTAACGTCAATACAACTACTGAAGTTTGTGTAATTTTCCGCAACATTTTTTTTTTCTGGCATGTATTTTCTTTGAACTATTTCATTCAAATTCAGTTTTGTACGTCAGAAATTTGATTTGGATCCATACCAGGAACGTTTCTGTCAAAGATAAACGTGTTGTCGGGCGGTCACAGACAATTTGATTGTATGGCGGATCATGAAATCTCTAAACATAACCCTTCTCTGTGAGCACTGTGCAGCTCATTTTTTTTACCACAGCGGCTCAAAAAATGGTGGAAAACACAGGCTGGTTCTGTAGACAACAGAAAAGTTCCAAAAATCTTGGAAGTGATTCAAGAACCGGAGCTAATTGGGTGGAAAATGTATGTGTTCACTGACACGCTTTTGGTTTGGAGTCAGTGTGTAAGTGTTATTTTTGTCGATGTTGGCTTCCACTTCAAGTAATGTGTGTACAATTAGGGTATCCCGTAAAATAAGTAAGGATGCAAAAATACTAGACTGGTTTTGAAGAAGACGTCCTCTCCATTTAATGAATAATAATAAAAAACACAATAAAAACAACATGTGCAGCTTCCCGTTCATCTACACTTCCATGTTCTGACAGATAAAGAGGGAATAATCGAGATATTGCTGCCACTCTGGGGTGAGTTCAACAGGTCAGGAGGATTTATGAAACTTACAGAGGGAACACTAGATAAAGTTTAAAGTTCAAAAGCTTCATCTACAGAGCTATTGGGCCCCACAGAAGATGAAAAGTTAAATGATAAAGGCCCGATGACCTTTGTGTTGCTGTGATTGGGGTTTCCAGTTTGTCCAAATCCTCATCTAATCATTGAACAGCAGAGAACATGAAGGTCGCCTTAATTTTAACACTTTATTTATGCCGTCGCTTTTAATGATGTAATAACGCGCGGTTGACTTAAACTAAGTGAGAAAAGTTACATCATTGAAACAGCACAATTGGAATTATGAGGAAAAACACACTGCGGGGGCCGACCCAATCCCAAATCATTTTGACGAAATGACAGTGTCTCCTCCTTCCTCCTGATTGGCTACATGAAATGTATGTCATATTGACCCTCTGGTGCGTTTCAATTTAAAAGCCCGGGGTCAGAGCTTCGGGGTCACAGAGTCAGTCAGACTGAAACTTGACAGAACAGGATGAGATAAATGAACCCTGGCCTCCTCGGGGGCTGTTAACACCTGTTTGTCTTTCCCCTGGTTCAAGGACATGCAACCTAACGCCGCAGCTCGCCACTCTGCAGCTCTGAGCTCGTCTGGTTACCGACCAGTTTCATCTGGATGGAAGTCAGAAAAGGATGGTTTCTGCCAGAATGAACCTTTTATGGCGTTTGTGAGAGATTGTGGCGTGATTAGTGTTTACAACTTGTTATCTGAAGTGTGACGTGGCAATAAACAAAGTCTGCCTCTTATTAGTAGTTAATAGATGTGTTGTTCAGTGTTTTCCTTTTTTTTTTAAAGTATTTTTTTTTGGCCTTTATATGGCTTAATTGATAGTACAGGTTCAAGATATGACAGGAAACAGGATGAGAGAGAGGGGGAGTGACCACGACTCGAACCCGGGGTCACTGCAGCGAGGACAAAGCCTGGCTGGCTCCCTGTCTTTGGATTTATTTCTTATTGTGTTGATTTACTTGTCCTCTCTTAACGGTGTTGCCAGGTGACGTTTCAGGGTTACAGAATACAAACATTAGCAATTTTCTTCACTCAAAGCAAAGCAATCAAAAGTCTCTGGATCGAACGTTCGTGAACGTCCTAAAACAGATCCAGAAGCAGATCTTGCCACTCAGATGAACTTTAGAGAGTAATCACAACCTCCGACTGCCCACTTTGCTCTCTGATTGGCTCCACACACATACAATAAGCATTTGACATGTCGACCAATGCATTTGAGCGGGAGCACCGCATGGGAGGTGGGGTGCAGATCCTGAGCTGGGATTGGTCGCCGGCCCTGCACACTCCCCACTGGAGCAGCATTGGTCCGAGGAGACACAGTTCTGTTGTTGTGTGTGAGTTAATGTTTGCGTGTGCGATGAGCATACCAGCGGCAAAACACTCTGACCAACCCCCGAAGACCTTGACTGAACTTTACAGATGAGAGCTGTGTGTGTTGTCAAATTCTACCGCACATTAACTCATCTCAGCATATTTTAACCACGAACGGCCAACTGTCTGATGTGTAAGCCTCCCCTTTCTTATATAGCTTGGAAGGAAATCCAGTGGCTATCCCTTGTGTTTTTATTAGATGACCTGAAATGGCTAGGAGCATCAAAAACAAGCAGCCAGGCAGACTCTGTCACACACACACACACACACACACACACACACACGGCCGAGCAAATGGCCGAGCAGCAGAACAGCCAGAGGGAGTGCAGCAGCTGGGCCCGTGGAGTGTCATCCTATCCCGTCTCAGTTCAAGCCCATTTTGGACCCTCAGCACATTCCTCTGTGAAGCTGCCACCAATGAGGGAAATATAACCACAATACCATTCAAGCAATGCACGTTCGGTCCGACGTGTTCGCATCACTGATCTGTCAAAATGTCATTGTAAACTGGCTAAAAAACACAACCGAACTCTGGCACAGAGTCATAAAGCTGAGGTGAGTTCACCTCCTCAACACACACTCCACTCACCTTGAACCCTCTTTACTACACAGACTGCTGTGCTATAATATCTTATATCTGCCATGTCCAGTGGTTGCATAAAGGGGCACAATAAAGAGATCGGATGTTTTTGAGAATGGACTTTGAAAATGCAGCTCCTATCAGGTTCAGTATAAAAGTGTCAACAGTAATTAATTGATTGAGGAAAGAGTTGCAAATTCAACCATGAGAGTTCATTGAGAGGACAAACCAGGAGAGTGCCATTGAGAGGACAAAAGTCATTTTTAAGGAAGACCTGACCTGGCAAAGACAGTCAGCAGAATAAATATCAACACACAGTTGACAAACAGAAAACACAAAAGGAGATTGAAAAACACATAAAATGGGGACTCGTGTTTTAAAAAAGATTTCGAGACCTGGCTGCGAAAAACCAGCTTAATTAAAATCATTGACATCCAGGGAATTTGTCTCTAATTCTTTAATTTGGGATTTAAAAGTATTTAGTGGGATTAATTCCTAGAGGTACAAGATTAATCAACAATGAAAATAATTGTTGGTAGCAGCCCTGAAGTTAGCCTCTGACTGTTGGTGTACTGTCACAAACCTGCTGCAGGGGGCGGTGTTGCTCTAACAGCTGGAGTGATCTCAGGGCCTCTGCAGCTTCTCTGGCACTGACCTGAAGACACCAGAAAACCAGAAGACATTTTTATGCTCACCACTGGTGCTGATTAGCTTAATTATAAAGACCAAGAGACAGAAGAACTGTGTATTTTTTGTATTGTTCTCTAATACTGAATAACAAATGCTATGTATTATATTTGTATGTGCACTTTATTATAACAGTTTGAACATAATGAAGGGAACATAACTGATGACATAAATAATTAGAAATGTTGGCTGAGGTCGTGCTGCTCTTTAATGAGCGCTCCCCTCTGCACCACGCCGAACCTGGCACTGAGGACTCAGCTCAACGTGAGCCTTGTTTCCCAGCAGCCTTTGAGGAATTTCTATGGTGTTACGTCCACATAGGCAAGGCTTTCACTGTGATTGGACTGATCTGATCTCAGAGGGCTTAAGGGTCTGGTTGAAAACATCAGATTCCTCCACATTAGCAGCGAGGCGCAGTCTGGTGAGTCTAGCATTTTTTTTTTTATATTTTGTGTTGACATATGTGCATTGTTAAATGTTGAGCCATTACAAACTTTACTTTACTTTCATGGTCATGGTATTTTTCTTTTGTAATTATGTGGAATCCGTGCACGCTGTTGAGCCAATCAGATTCAGAATGACTCAAGCAGTCACATGGGGGAGTGCAGTCATGCTTTCTGAGCAGTAAAATGAAGTTCTTCTACAAAATCGTTTTTGCATGTTGGGTTCTAAGGATGGAAATCATGTTCATCATTGTACAATGAATAGATAAATAACTAACAAAACACGGATGAGTGCACAGATAGAGTAAAAGCCACGCTAACGTTAGCTGCCTCGTGAGGTAAAAACATCTTAATCTTGTGAGAAGTTCCTAAAGCAGAAGCAAAAGTTCATCTTTGTGTACATTTTCTGTTTTTGAAGGTGGCCCTTGGATCAAGTTTACAGTCATGGTGACTGTGACTACGGTCCTGAAGGCGGTGAGCCTGTTTGTTGCAGAGTTCATCAGCTCCCTCACAGACTGGTTCCAGACCAAACCAGCATGGGCCAACCTGGAGGTGCTGGAGGAGACAGAACTGAAGACCACTGGAGGCGGTAAGTCAGAAACAGTGCATCATTTTATACACTCTTTATTGTATGGAAACATTTCAGACGTAAGAGAATGCAAGACTGGTCAAAAATTTTATTCTTGGTGTCTGTCTTGATGTCAGATAAACCCACAAACTGTTGGCCAAAACAGGGACTGCCTCATTCACAAGACACAAGATATTTACGGGAGTTCTTCATGTGGGGAAGATGAGTCATCTTTTTTTTCAGCGACATTTAGATTCAAAAAGCTCCTTTGTCTCTTTCAGTCCATGAGCGACACCAAGCCAAAACTCTGTGGGAGAAGACTGGCGCAGTGGTCATGGTTGTCAGGCGACCTGGATGATTATTGTGCAGAGAGGTATGAAATGACATGCCGGTATGTGTAATAATAATGAGAAACCT
The DNA here is from genome assembly GCA_963678695.2 of Diplodus puntazzo. Taxonomy (NCBI): domain Eukaryota; kingdom Metazoa; phylum Chordata; class Actinopteri; order Spariformes; family Sparidae; genus Diplodus; species Diplodus puntazzo. The sequence continues at coordinate 6,976,699 of OZ023168.1, read as the reverse complement.
GCAGTCACCTGACTTGTTAACTTGAATTCATGCTATTCGGATCTCCCTTTCCTTCCCTCTCTAGGAGGCTGCTGAGCTGTCCTCTCTGAAGTCCCAGCTGCAGGACCTTGAGGTCCCTCTGTTTGCCGTGGTGAAGGAAAACATTGGCAAGGAGCTGGACGGCTTCAAGAAGTACTTCTCTGGGAAGGTCTACCTCGATCAGAAGGTCTGCTTCGCTGCAAAAACATTCCCCTCATGGTTTCAAGTTATCCAGTGACCATTTAATGAGCTACTCATGTAATCCTCATAGAGAAATTTCTACGGCCCTCAAGAGAGGTGGATGTTTCTCTCCATGTTCCTGCGTATTGGCGTCTGGAGGAGCCTCTGGCGGGCCTACCGCAGGGGCTTTGGGGGAAACCTCAGAGGTGAAGGACTCGTCCTGGGTGGAGTCTTTGTCATCGGGCCTGGAGATCAGGTGGGCATTAACCAACAGAGTAAAAAAGTTCTGACATCTGGATCTGCATCTTGTTGTTTTAAAGGGGTTCTGTGTTTTTTTTCCTCCAGGGTATTCTACTGGAGCACCGTGAGAAGGAGTTTGGGGACAAAGTGAATACACTGGCAGTGCTCAGAACGGCCCGCAAAATGCATGACAACATGGCAAGATAGACCCTCAAAATGTGAATGAATGGACTGTTTGTCAGTTTGGTGTTATGTAATAATGGCTGCAGCATGCCCCCATTTGCATGTCTGAATTCCATAAGCCTGGTTCTCTGTACACCACAGCAATGTCTAACATGCTGTACTCTACTCATATTGCATTTCTTCTGTTTGTAAATTTCATGCATTCCCCTTTTTTGTGGAATGTTATGCAATATCAGAAAATGTGCCACTTTAACTGACCCACTGTCTGCATTTCTGCTCTAGTTATGTGATGCTCATTTGTGTGTTATAATGAAGATTTGTTTCTAAACTCTGCTGTGGAAATACGTTTGATGCTGACACACAAATTCAACACTTTTAACGGGACAGTTTTGGCCTGACTTGAGTGAGATTGGAGTCGTGAAGCGCATTTTGTGTTTTTTTCAAATAAACAAATAAACCAGTCTTACTTACAAACACGATTATCTGCTTCATGACCCGTCCGTGTATGTTGTTTTGTCTTGTCTGGAGCCGCACAAACACACTGATCAAAGCTCCAATCTTCTTATCCAGTGATCCTGTTCGATTAGTTTCCCTGCTCCGCGGATCGTTTCGTACGCCTGCTCTGAAATCTGTTTACAATACGCTTGAGGCTGGAGGCGCTGCTTGTCGCTTCATTGATTCTGGTGAGTGTGCCTTTATTACAGAACTACCCCACTACCTTTAAATCACAGTTACTGCTTCTAAACAAGTGCACCTGTTTCAACAAACCATGTTACCTTCAGGCCAAGACCCGGCGAAGTAAAGGCTGAACCCGAACGTAAGCTAGCCGAGCTAACGGCTAATATATAAGACGTTTGCAGCGACAGCTTCGTCTCCGTCTGCGTGCCATAGCAACAGTAACTTCGTGGGACACTGAAATTCTGCATGTGTGATGTAACACTCATCGCCAATATAAGTTATCTAAGAAATGTTAAAATATCATGGGCGCTTCTGACTTAAGGTTTAAGGTAGCCTGTCATTGATTAGTTACACATTGACTGTACAAGGTCATCATCGCGTCAGTGTCCAGTAGAAGGGTCAGAGCAGCAATGGCACACAAGTAACAAGTTAACACAAGTTAAAGTCAAAATATGTTTTTGATTGTTTTGTACTTATTTTTAAAACATTTTTTTACATTTTAAAATATATTTATGAATTCTCGTACAAAATATTAAGTCCGAATTCTCACGAAATGAGTCATTACGCAACTGCACACGGCTGCTAGACTAACGTTAGCTGGTGACGTTAATAATAACTTTATGACACATTGCTGACAGCTACAAATCGGGGCAGTTATGTTTGTGTATGACAGTATTTATTAACCCCGCTTTAATGGGGCTTTATGTAAGAACTGGAGTTGAAAACATAAAAAAAGAACGACAGTTATCGACAGCGTGTAAAGAAGTAGCCGTTTTGACATTAGCCCTGCAGTGATATCTGATGTAGTTAGCATAAACACGTAGCCCGGCCCCATCCTGGTCCCCTTCAGGACAGCAGTAAACAAAAGTATTTGTTTACTTTCCACTTCTAGCAGCTATGCGACTGTTCGTCCTATCGTCCAGGCATGTCAGTAATATAAATATAAAGTCTTGATTCATTAGCTGTGTTCATAGTTTACAAAGACCGGGGCAGCACTACATCGTGTCTGTCTGTGCCAGTGCTGAGCTCTCCTCTCTCTGCTCGCCCTGCAGAAGCTTATAAGGCATCTCGACTCTTCCTGTGTGTCGGAGGCGTGGGCGCACGTCTCTATTGGCTGCTGCCGCTGCTGTTATCATTTATGTCAGCCCTTTGTCCCCCTCAGCTGCGAAGTGTCAGCGCACAAATGCATGTAGGTGATTTACTGCTCGAAACTGGCACAGCTAAATCCCTGGAGAGAGCGTTTTCCTGCGCACTTTGGAGGCAGAGACAAGTTAGTAGCAGACACTCTTACTTTCTTTCGTTTATGGACATACAACAGATTTGAATCCTTCTTGATTTTCAAGTCATTTTTAATTCAAAGTGCATTTCTGTGTGTGGCATGTTGTAGCCTGACTTGCATGTCTGTTTTAAGTTTTATTCATGTGCTGGTGAATCAGCCGACTGAGGAGCAAAAATGGGAAGTTTGTTTGCGATGAGGAACGTTCACACCCCAGAGAGAAGATAAGATCCAAATTCAAAATGCGTACTTAACTTTTATCGGAAGCGCTTATTTTGATATTGCACGCCCTTCTGGGTGGCAACTAAACTTTATTTATGTAAGCATAGATAAAACCAGCCTCACTGGTTTAACGGTAGGTATATTGTTTTGTTCGGGTAATTGAGGAAAGATGCCAGGGTTTTTTCCCTCTCTTTGAAATCCAATGCAGAACCTTTGAAAGCAGGGCTTGCAGCCGAGGTGGATGATACTGTCTTTGAAATGGTCTGTCGCATGGCTCGAGTGGTTTAACTGTCATAGAAAAGACTTGTGTTTCTGTCTTTCAGTGAGATCTTGAGCGTGTGTGTAGTCAGAGGGTCAGACTTTTCCCACGGTCAAGATGCTGGCTCTGTCCAGGCGATGGTCAGCTTTGAGCTGGAGACTGTCCCTGCGCTGCTCTGCCCTCTCTCTGGGGACCGTGAGCAGCCGGCCCTCCACCGCAGCCAGGCCACAGTATCTAACCACCCAGACTGCTCTGTTTCACCAAAGTAAAGCCAAAGCCAGTCCTGACCCAAACAAGCCCGCTTCAGGCAAGGATATATCTGACTGCTGCCTACACAGCTAGCTGCTCTCCACAATAACCCAAACCTAAAGCGTGCTGTTGAAACCGTGTGACAGTTGTGACCTGTGTGTGCACGCTGTTTCCTTTCCTTCCACCCTCTCTGTGCTAAAATGACTCAAGACCTCCATGACACTGTAGCATGTCTTGAAAGAAGACAAAAAAGATGAGTGTCTTAAAAGTAATGATTTTTTCTTTCAAGTATTGTAAAATGTGTGAAAAACCAGCGCAGGCGCACAGGAGCTGAAACGCTCAGTCAGGTAATCCATTAGAAGACTGACAATTTATTGGTAACTACTTTTGATAATTTATTAGTCTTTTTTTTAATACAAAATGCCGCTTCTCTTGCCTCTTAATTTTGAGTAGTGGCTGGTTTTGACATCAAACTGAACGTATGAATGTGACTGTTGAGTAACTGATGGACAAAAGACACAGATGAAGATGTTACCATGAGATCTGATAAAGTGCTCACTATCTTCTGACTGGGGTTGTAACAGTATCAAATCTTTATGGTGAGAAAACCATCTCAGGAAATATTGTGGTTTCCTGGTTCCACAAAAAGTTTTACCACATTATTATTTTTTTTAAAGACTCAGTTGCAGCCCTCAGTTCATATAAACCATATTTGAAAGCACAAAAACCAGAGTTTAGCTTGTCCCAGAGTGACACACACAGCTGAAGTAAAAAAATATCAACAATCTGTGGTCACATTTTAGAAGCATCTCACCTGTTTCATAAGAATGTGAGCTATTTAATCTCGCAGATGAGGTTTAGATTAGAGGAACGTGAAAAGAGGCTGCGCTGGTAAAAATGCACCACAGTCACAGACTGATATAACACTGCGCTCGTACACGGGCCAAAATCTGGCAAGCCGAGTCTTGTTGGTCTCTTAGCTTCAGAGAGATTTGGTGTCTCATTATGCAACAATTAAAGGAAACCGGATTTCCATTGTGCCATGCAAACATCGGCTGGTCTGCTTATTTAGCAGCCCAGCCACAATAGGCATTATTAATGAGAGTAAGTAAAGAATACGTCTCTTTCATTATGATTTTGTGGCACTTTTTCCTCTCACGCTGTTCCCTTTTTGTGCTGCAGTGTCTGGCTCGGGGCTGGAGGGGGAGCTGTTCGGGATGGGGATGTGGTCACTGGGTCTGGGCGCTGTCGGAGCGGCGCTAGCCGGGATCTTCCTGGCCAACACCGATCTGTGTCTGCCGAAAGCTGCCAACGCATCGCTGGAGTTCCTGGAGGACACTGACCTGCGCTCCACTACGGGTGGTAGGCAGGCTTTCTGATTGGCTGTTTAATAATGCCACCCATCAATAAGTCTGTTTGTATTAACACTGGCTGTTGTTAAACCCATCAGGAGGAGAATTAACATTACATCAGCACATGAATCAGCAGTTTTCTTCACTGTTGCATGTTTGTATGCTTTGTACATACACTGAATGATGTTTTGTGTCGCATTTAAGGCAAAGCTGCTTTCTTAAATCTGCTGGAATTACAGATTATATCACTGTAAGGGTCTTTGCCTCTAGCTGAAGGTAGAGTTACTGTGTTGCTCTTAAGCATTTCAACATATAGATGTATGTAAACAGGTATACATTTAAGAACGATCGTGAATCATTTCCTTTTCTTCCGTTCGAAGGCTGAATCTTTTATCTCCCACCTTGTGATTTCTTGTTATCAGAGACATGTCAGACTGGAGCCTTGTTTCTAAAACGATTTCTTCTTGTTTTGTCTGCAGACAACACGGTCATCAAAGCAAAAAGCCTATGGGAGGCGAACGGGGCCGTGGTCATGGCCGTACGACGGCCTGGATGATTTTTGTGCAGAGAGGTAACAGAGAGGGTCTTTCACATGTTTAAATTGAAACAGTGTGTGTGAAATATTTTCCCTGATGGTATGATCCCTCTCTCTGTCTGTAGGAGGCCTCTGAGCTGTCCTCTCTGAAGCCCCAGCTAGAAGAGCTCGGGGTCCCTCTGGTCGCCGTGGTGAAGGAGAACGTCGGCACAGAGATCGAGGACTTCAGACCGCACTTCGCTGGGGACATTTACATCGATGAAGAGGTCAGCAGTGGTAGATAGCATCACATCTTTTACATTCCACCTTCATGTCAGTCAGCATAAACAACCTGACAATGAATGAGTCTCTCTCCCAGTACGTGTCTGCTCTGTCGACAGTCTTTGTCAGCAGAATGTTTAATTAAGCCGCCAAAAAGCACCACCTCATGTTTTTGGATTCTGTTTTCACAACAGCAGGTGAGCCGTGTGCGAAGTGTATGTATGTATGTAGCCTGTAAAAACTATTAAAACCAACGTGGTACTGAATGACATCGCAGCAACCAAGTGCACTTAAAACAACACTTACTGCAACTCTGAACTAGAAAAAAAGACAGTGAAACAGCACTTAAAGAATTACTACCTGTAAACTGGTTAACAATCTACTCCAAATTGATGAAGGACCATCTGTCTGACGTTACACAACATTGGAAGCACCCATGGGGAGTATGATGTACTTGTGAAAGACAGAATTTGTGTTAGGCTGGTGAATTTTCAGATCCAATATTTAGATCCATTTCCAAGTTTAGAAGTGGCATAACATAAAAGATGTAATGGCTCTGTTACCTCGTGTCATTTCTAGTAAGTTATGTCTCAGAGATCCTTTTGTTACGGCGTTGTTCTAGACAGTCAAAAACGCTCAAATAGGTCGTCAAATGTACCTGGTTGGCCCGCCAAAGTAAAGTCTATGTAAGGGAGACACTGCATACCAATTAAATCAGTGCCAGCAAAACCTGTCACAAAATCATGAGCATAATGTAGTGGGGCTGACATTAGGGCTGCTACTAATAAACATTGCCATTATCAGGTAATCTGCAGAAAAAAATGGGAATAATTGATGAATCATTTTTCTATAAAATTTCGGAAACTATTGAAAAAAAGGCCTTTACAATTTCCCAAAGCCCAAGTTGGCATATTCGATTTGCTCATTTACGACCGTCATTAATGAAGTCCAGAATACAAACTTTGTCTATTTTCAGTTTTCTTGTCTTCTTTAGTATAACATATCAGAGAAACAGAAATGATTCACAGTTATTAAAAGCTCAAGGAAGCTCAAGCTATTTAACAATGAATTGATTATTTAATTGATTGGTCAGTGATTGACTTACCATTTCTAGTGTGGCTAATAGTTTGGGTGGACCTTTTGTGGGCATCAGGCTACTGATTATTATTTATTACAAATGAGTCATATATCTTGAGAATTAGATGACTTCCACTGTATTCATCTGCCAAGAGGCAACTTGAAATTAGGCAAATGAGTGATAGATTCATTTGTGCTGTTAAAACATTGATCAAATAATCAATTTTATCACACAAAAACATACTATGAATGAGGTTCAGTGAATATTTCCTTCACATTTCTCTAGACTGAGTTGACTAAAACTAAACTATGTGCTTGTAGAAACACTTCTACGGCCCGCTGCAGAGGAAGATGGGCGGCCTCGGCTTCATTCGCCTCGGAGTGTGGCAGAACTTCATGCGGGCGTGGAGGTCCGGTTACCAGGGCAACATGAACGGCGAGGGCTTCATCCTGGGAGGGGTGTTTGTCATCGGACCTGGAGACCAGGTAGCGCAGTATGAAAACATCTTGAGTTTATTAGAGTTTTGACTTTACACGTCTGTATGTTGACGCCCCTGTTGTTGTGGTTTGCAGGGGATTCTCCTGGAACATCGTGAGAAGGAGTTCGGGGATAAGGTGGAGAATGCAGATGTTTTAGAGGCTGTTAAGAAAATTGTGCCAGTGAAATAAGTTGTTATTCCTAGCACAAATGTTAGGCATTAGGCATAGGTATGGAGGGTTAAGATCAAAACTAGAATTAATAAATAATTTTTACTGTGACACATCAACGTCCATCCATCACTGAAATATTGCTACTGTCTGTTTGTGTTGTGTAACATCACAAAATTGTCTTTTTTTTTGCATGTTAATTTACTGTTGGTTACGAATGTCACACCGTTAAGTACAAAACAGAGCCAATATTATTATTAGATTTGTCGCAGATTATTCCTCTTTACCTCTGCAGACACTTATAAGCTATTTTTATTTTGAGACGGGTATTAGAAAACAGATAAAGGGACTTAAAGGTGACATTTTTATTCAGGTACATCAACCATTAAATTTAATATCACTTGAAATCTTCCCGTTAGAGAAGAACATAAGTCAATTTGCTGAATTACATGTAATTATTCTATGTCAGTGGCACATTTTATAATAACGTTCCTTTGTGTTATGTACATTTGCTTCGCCTGGTCAGGCACCTAAGATGGGCCTTCGACATGGCAGACACCACAATGTGTGTCTGTGGTCTGTGTGTGATAATGACAACTTGACTCTAAACTCATCACTGAGAGGAGCAGGTTTGATGCTCAAACACACACAGATCCAGCCACTGTCACCATGTTTGTGGTGTGAAGCAGGTGTTGCTTCATGTGTGAATGTGACAGAGATTGTGTGTACCGCTACATGTGAATGCTAGTTGCAGGAAACAATAAATTAAAGAAGTCCTCATCACCATATCCTCAGTGTGCGGCTGTGTTTTTTTATTTATTTATTTTTTTTTTTACAAAGGTAAAGAATGCAGGATTTTTCTAATAAACAGTAAATCGACTCAGACAAAAATACTTATGCATCACAAGAAATATGTGGTGTGTCTGTCTGCGTTAGTCCTTGTGAAAGCATGTGCGTGGCCAAAACAAGCTATGTAACAATTCTGAGACATTCAGTTTCACAATCTTTTTATCTGATGGCCTCATTCTATCCTGCTTGTTGGATAAACAAGCCTCATCAGACTTTGACACTGAGTTGTTATAATATTCGCTTAGAATTCATTTACTGGTCTTTCCTCAAGCAGCAAACATTCATGATGTATAACAGGCCTATTCAACTACTATTTCAACAAAAAACAGTGAGGTGCCAAGGGGCTGGACTTTTACATGTGTTAACTGGCACACTCTTAAAATAATTCTCCTCTTTATTAGTTTTAACAATTGTAAAAGAAACACAATATATACACAAAAAATTAATCTTATTGTCAGTGAAATAAGAGTATTTTTGTGCTTGGCAACAGACAGAATATGTTAGCCTACTGACAAAATGATCAAAGGGCCACAATGAGGTTCTTACAGGGCCACATTTGGCCCAAAGGCTGCCGGCTGAATAGGTCTGATGTACATTGTTTGACAACATCACATTAAAGAGACAAGTCTGGACATTAATGTTACATATTTTATTCTATTGCTCTGAGTAAAATACATTTCACATCAAGGAAATATATTTAAACACAATACAAAATAGGGGGGGAAAACACTGTGCACCAATACTGACGGGACTGCACGTACACACGTTGTATGAACATGAAATAAGCAAAACATTCATGGAGTGTAACAATTAGAGATTGTCTTTACATTTGTGCCTCGAGTTTGCAAGGAATCGACAGTTTATTGAAAAGACATGAACTACCAAAGTTTGAAATCAGAAAGTTTTTCAGCCAGTGCACCAACATTCACTGGTGTCAAGTGGAGCAGAGTCAGGTTGATCGTGAGGTTTCATTGACTTGGCGAACAAAAACAATGCAAAAAGCATGTCCTCCAACTTGACTAAAATGTTTGTTGGGATTTAATCAAATCTTCGATCTGTTAACTGTGTGTTAATAACAATGCTTTGTGACTTTGTGAAAACATTTGGTTGAAACAAAACATTGTTTGCATGAGAAAAGCCTGGCAAAAAGGTCCATATGATAAAGCTGAATGAAAACTTTAAAAAGCTACACACTTCTTCTCAATCCTGTACAATTCATACCCGTCTCATCTTTGGCTGGATCTATGGGTGCGACACGTTATGGTGGTTCAGTAAAGTCACAAGTTGAGATACATCTTTACAAATGTGTTTATATGCCGACTAAAAACCCTCCAGTTTTGTTCTTAAATATTCTGCGCCATACCTCAAGAGCAGATGAAAAATAAAGGGAAAAAAAGCAGGCTTTGTTATGAGCAATGAAAGCTGCCAGATAATGAATGAAATATGAATTAGCAGTAACATGAGTTCATTCAACATTATCCAGCACCGCAAACAAATACAATCTTCAATATACAATTTAAAAGGCTCCTTTTAAATTGCGACGCAAATCCAACTAGCTCCTACAGCAGCACAGCAAAGGTTAAATAGTGCAGTTCAGCCTCGGAAGGAAAACACCCCAAACACAACACCTGATAACCACAATCAGCACTGATAACAGGGAACAATGTCTTGATGAAGAAATAGTTTGTTTTCATAGGGAGTTACAGGTCTGTATGAAAATATGAACGACAATCGAGAGTAAAGTTGAGAGAAGAGTTTCAAGATGCTCTCTTTAGGATAGAGTCTACGGTACATGTTTATAAAATGTGTTGAATTTCAGATGGTAACATTTTTCAGGAAGTGTCTGACTAGTAGGGCTGCAACTGAAAATGTTTTTAATTTGTCACTTATTTTTCTCCATTAATCGATTAGTTGTTTGGTCTACAATTGATGGAACTGGTGAAAAATGTCAATCAGCTTTTTCCTAAAGCCCAATATGTCACCCTTGAATGTCTCATTTTGTCCCCAACCCAAAGCTATGAATCTACTGTAAATAAACATATTGAAGAAGCTGGAAGATTTTTTTTCCCTGAAAAAAAAAAAACATTATCAAACTGATCACTCAATAATTGAAATAGCTCTCCAACTAATCAATTATCTGTTGCAGCTCTACTGAACAGCACTTTGGAATCAAACCCTTCAATTTTAGGACCACACGTAAACACAATCATGGTGTATTTCTGTTGGTACAGAAGTTGATTCAGAAAACAGTTGTGCAGCTGCTACAATCCTTTCACACCCACAATGCGTTTAATAACACACTTGATGGAGATGAAATGACCGGTACAATCTTAGTGAGCAACAACACAAACATCACGTCACACAAACATGTAATCATAGTAGTTAATCTGAGACTGTGTTCACTGTATCAAGTCGGACCAGAGGAACACTCCTCTAATCTAAAAGAACTCATTAGCCCTAAAGCTCGAGTACTCCTGTACTCCTGTAACACGAGCAGCTGACTTTGTTTTCCGGTGCATATGTGGGGCCATCTGGTGGTTTCAGCACCAGAGGCACACCTTCAAGTTAAAATCTCTAAAGTCCCTCATGCATAATGTGCTCCATATATTGTGCATCATATATATATATATATATTTATTTAGAAATATATCCAGCAAAAATATACTTATTCATATACATAATCCAGACAGACAACAGTGAGATAACTTCAGCTGGTATTACTTCATGTACCCCATCTATCACTACCGACGGACACTGGACAGTCGTGTGTTTGGAGACCTTGTGAACAGCCGCATTTAGGACTCTGAACATTTGGAGGATGTCAGTGCATTTTCCCAACAAGAACCACAGTCTACTTTAAGATCTGGGGACATTGTTTTACCCCCCCAAAAAGACCCTGTTGAAGTAGGTAGTACTTTCCTAAGCTACAGGAACTTTGGAGTTGGCATTTCTGATTGGTCGACCACTTGCACTCGTTTTTTGTTCATTGTGCTTCAACACATCATCATGGAGTTACAGAAGAAAGCGTACGACAGATGAACTGATGAAAATATCCAAGCCTTATTGAGAATTAGTTATGTTAAAAAATGACGCGTATAAACAGCTGTCACTTTATCAGACGTCAACATGCTACTTTGCCTCATCATCACAGATCTTTAGACTGTGGTGTAAAACGCAGGTACCGACGGGCTAATAGAACCTTTAAGTTCTTTAAAAGAAGTTCCTGGGACTAACAGTTCTAGGTACTTTGGGCTTAAGTGAATTAATTTAATTAGAGAAATTCAAGCTGTCCACTTTAATGACACACCAACAAAGACTGTGCAAACCCCTACCCACCACCCCGATCTAGCATTTAGTATCTTGACTTAGTCATGCAACATCCGCTATTTTTATTTGGTACAATCAACAGCCATAGTGCAAACCACAGTTTTGCAGAAGGCTAGTGAGCTGTTGCACATAAAACCACTCACCTCCAACTTTCAAGACTTTTTTAGACTTTTTTTGAGGCGGCTCATGCAATCCCTTAGTTCAAGTGTGAATATTAAATCAACAAAGTTACAAAGATTTCTGCACGTCGCTGTCTTTAAACACACAAACTGCCCATTATATTTCAGCTCAGATCCAAGCTCTCTGAACAACATGTACACACAACACAATATACGCCTTCACCAAACAAGCACTACCACCTACAACAATCAAATAATTCATTAATATGCCACTGAATATATCGACTGCACTCTCATAAAGTGATCTCAAATGAAAAAAAAAGGCCATGGTAAACATTTACGCTGATGATAATCACACAAATTAGTGTTCACTCATGTACTTCATGACTGCTTAATGAGCTTCTGCAGTATTTTCCTACATATTGTCTTAACTACATGTACCTAGCACCTCATCACCGGGTCTATGATTATGAAGGGAGCATAGTAAGTACACTTAAAGGAGAGCTGAAGAGAGTAAGAAGCCACACCTGTTAACAAGGAGGACAAGCAAAGAGGAACTTATTCACGAAGGGTTAGAGAGACTATTTAGAGCTTATCAACACACTGGTTTTTCTGGTGTGACTACACAGTGGAAATTGTGAGTTGGCAAGAATCTTAACGAGGCAGTCTTCAAGGATAACTGAAAATTGTCAGTCAATGTCAATCAGCCTCATGCCAATGGAAAGACAAGTATTTGACTTATGTTGTACACAAAACATTTATGGAGTAGATGAAAAAAAGAAAAGAAAAAGGAAACCTAAAAAAAAAAGACAAGTCATAAACCAAGAAGCCCCGAGATCCCAAACTCCAAAGCTGTTATTTACACCCCTTTTAAAAAAGGTGCAAGATGTAAGTATTGGTCACATTGGCATTCTGATGTAATTTTAGTTCACTTTGGAATGTTTGAAACTAAAATTTGTACACATTGCAACTTTAAACCTGAGATCTTCACCTTCGCGTCCAAGCTAAAAGTGAAGCTCGAAAAATGTTTTGAGGACTACAAAACTGGCTGACTTTCCTTCAGCATGAGGGTGAGACAATTATCATCTAAGGGTGAACTTATCGTTTAACATGTTAGTGTGTAATAGCTTATAAGAAGAATTTGCAAAACAGAATAATGCAACGATGACCAGTCAAGGATTTAAAAGATGAACTCTTGGTGAGTGGGAACACAAGGCAAAAAAAAGATTATGTTACTTTCAGAATGAGCACATAATCGACTTACAAGCACAAGCCTTCATTCTAAACTGGAGTTTCAAATAACTTAGCAGAGGACTTCAAACTTGATGAACCTGAATGCAACATGAAATATTGGTGAGTGAGACACATATCAGTAACTTCATGAACTGCCACGCTGTAGGCAGTTTTGACCAAAGGAAGACAGAAAACACACAATGAAACAATATAAAAATCCGGAACAGTTTCTTCTTTTTTAAAGGAGCACCTTCTATTTGCAGAGATACCCATGAGTGATCGTCCTTCAATTGTTTTGTTTTCCCTTCAGTGAATCCTCTCCTCTTAAACTTTGAGCAACTCCATCCATTTAAAAAAAAAATGCAGCAGTACACATACCAACAAAAAATACATAAATAAAATTTGTTTTGCCCTCCTACTTGTGCCCACAGGACAACAGACGTGTGTATATATGTGTATGTGTCTGTATGTCTTGTGCATGGAGATGTGTTGGCTGGTACTACAGGCCCTTGTTGAAATAGACGGTGGTGGTGTTGGGACTGGCCTGTCGTATCCTCTCCTGCAGCTCTGGCTCCAGCCCGCTCACGCTCATAGAGCTGCAAAGAGACAGTTGAACTTGATTATAAAAAATGCCACTACATTTTGGAAAACACGTCATATAAAAGAATAAGAGCGATTGCTTAAGAATGACTGAATAGGGTGGCTGTTTGTACCTTTTCTGTGGGAAGAGGGCGCAGCACAGTGGAGTTGCAAACACCAGGCTGAAAACAAGAAATAGAAAAGGATGTTAAAAATGTTGTCACTCGTTCAGATAGACAATAAAAACAAAGAAAAAAAGCTCCATAGATATAGTAATAATCCACTTACCACAGACCGACAAGTCCCACCTGGACTGGAGCGTTTAAAATTGGGAATCGCTGCAGGGAGATAAAAATCAGAGAGCAGAGCTGCAGTGAGTCAGGCAAACAAATCGGAGGTTTGCAAGCTTCTTTGTGGGGACATCAGCATTCAACGTATGTGTCATATGTGGAATGTGACAGTCATGCGTGAAGTCTGCTTACCTTCATGAAGGCTCTCTTCTCCAGAGCATTCATTATGACAGGGGGAATAGCTGTAAAACATGAAAATAACTCAGGTTAAATGCTCATGTATTCATAATTTTTTTTATGTTCAAAGTCTGTGGCATCTGGCTGGCACTGGGAGGAACTAATTCTAATTTAAAAAGTTGAGTTAAATTGATTCTCTTTATTGCCACGTCTTTTTTAAAATCACATTTTCAACCGCAATATGGTTTTAGATCCACAAGTATAGCAGTAATTAACACTGCAACAACAGATTTTCTGGCCACTTTGTAGCTAATACAAGTCCTTATTTAAAAAAAAACAAAAAAACAGCAGAGTTGTGGGTCGGACAGCTAAACAATGGGCTAAAACACCATATAAAGCTCCATAAAACTGATCGGGGCTGTCAGTTCGAGTAACAATTCTACACAGGTTTGGTTCATCAATACGAGCGCTCTGTTATATTTTCACATTGTTTTAGAGTGGGCACTTGATACATTGTTATTATCAAAATATCAATAATAGCAGCTTTAAAAAATCAGCAGATATAATGTTGACATTACCCATTGCTGGCACTGCCATTCCGATCCTTGACACCACCACCTGCATGATGGCCTGCTTGGCAGCATTGGGAGACTCTCCTAACCTGTTATCATTCTCATCTGTCACAGGGATACCGTACTTCAACTCCCTGGAAGAAAAACAGTAATATAGAGCAGTTGAAGCAGCCGTCACGACAGTTCCTGACCAAACAAAGCAGAGGATTTTACTTTATAGATCTGACCTCTGTCTCATGAAGGGAATGTTGATACAGTTAGCAGCAGCAACAGCAGCAAAGGGGACAAACCGACTGACAATTGGAGGGAGACGCTGCGGAGATGGGACAGAATCAGAGAGACATTAAGAACTCTTGCATCAAATCTCTGCACAAATATACAGTATATTTATATATATGCAAATAAGTATGTGAGCTTCTTTGTTTAACTTCATCTGTGTTTTCACAGGTATTACCGAAGCTAGAGACTTGAGTCCCAGCGCAGTGACCACAGCTCCAGTAGTAGCACTGACATAGGCTGCACCAAGCTGACTGCAAGAAGACGGATGCATTAGACACATTTCACACATTAATCACCACTTCCCTTTTCAACATTTTCACACTTCACAAATAGCTGACTTATGCGTCACCACATGACTGCAGCAGGGCATCTATCAGTTGCACAAGTAGAGTTTCTAGGTAAGAGTGCAAATTCATGCTATGTATGAATATGCAAAGGTAACAAACAAGGACCTCCTCAAAAATAATGACAAGGCAGAGGAAGAAGATATAATATTCATCCTTGATGACATGCTTAATCCATGAATATGCACTTGCAAGTTTCCCCTCTTCATAAAAGCATGCACTGGAATAAATTCTGCAGGATCTTTGTGGAACAATGAAAAGAGTACACAAATGTGCGCATATCGCATCAACCCGGAGCAAATAACCTATGTCAGCATGAGTGCATGGTGACATGGGGTTGAACATGCTTAACAGTGGAACGTAATACCGCTGTGAGAGAAGGGGAGAGGACAGCAGCTCCCACAGCCTCCTTACAGAGACTAGCTTAGAGGGAGGACAGGAATGATCTAGTGTGGAAGTGAAGTGAGAAGTCCTCCCTACTTCACAGTCATGGGGGCATCTCCACTGCGGTTGGTGTAGTTGACGACAGCGTTGAAGGACTGGTTAACCCACTGCCAGAACACCACTGCCGGAGTCGTCCTGTGAACAGGAAGTGAATCTTTACAGATTGAACAGTACAAACACATTTTTTTTTAGCACTGCATTCAAAGAGTTTATTGACGATGTAAAAACTGTCATAGTGGAGTGTACATGCACTTTTACTAGAAACACCCTAAAGATGCATTCAATCATAAATGTCTGCAGATTAAATGTTAATGTGTATCGTTCGTAAGTGTGTGTTCATTAGTCTATTAAGCATTGTGTATGTCTAACATGCATTATTACTAATTCCACACAGCCTGCAACCATTTATTTGCATTATCAGACAACTCGGCAGTTTAGTTCTGAATAAAGCTGGATTGCACAAGATATAGATTAAGACATCCGTTTGTGTAGTGGTGCACTATGAACTATGATTGTATTTGTACTTGAATGTACCTGCTGCTATGATAACTTTAATAATCCCTGAAGGGAAATGATAGATAGATAGATAGATAGATAGATAGATAGATAGATAGATAGATAGATAGATAGATAGATAGATAGATTTCTTTCATGAATCATCTGACGTGTTACCTCATCTTTGTTTGTTTCATGGTTTGTTTGTTTGTTGCACCTATTTTTATTGAAATTTCAGACTTTGGCACCCCCAAGTGGCAATATGGTAGACCACTGATCACTAAAGCCTAATCACAAGACAAAATTCCCAAAGTCATCTCATCTTTTCTAATGATGTATAAGATGATCTAAGGTCCAAGTGTTCAATATCAAATAAACAAAACTTATTAATACAACATATTGTTTTACCCTTTCATGGCAGTGGTATCGGGGTTTCTAGGTCAAATTGGGATTGTTTTGGTTATATTTTGCTTTGGTGAGTAGCCAGGCAGGCAGGCAGCAGTAGCCATGTTTCTGACGCTCTCTTTTCTATGGCAGCACCAACAGTAATACCAGAGGGAAACTCTAGGGAGAGGGTATTTGAAAGTTGTATATTTTCACTTTAATGATGATTTTCTAAGTCCATTTTTCATCAACCGTTCATCTGTCTATCAAGATAATTTTGTGATTGACTGTTGCTTCAGTCAGACTGAGACTGAATGATCAAATCCTTTTTATTCTGTGGTAATCTGTGGCTACTTGATAAATAGCTCAGATTATTACATTGATTATCAAAATTATAAAAAGCAATCCATTTACTCTTTATTTTTCTGATGTTAGCATATTATCTATCACATGACCTCACTGTCCTGCAGCGAGGGTGATATTTTTCATTCTTTAAGAGGATTTCCAGTCTGTGAGGGATTAAAATTTCTATTTTTATGCAGTGCTGTATGCTGTATTTAGGTTACATTCAACATCACATGGAAAATGCATCATACTACTTCAGCATATTGCCACTCTATATATTATTTATATATGAAAATTGCTCTTATTTCTATTTTCTGTCTTTTATTTTGATAAGGCCATAGCTTGGTGTTTAGAGTACATAGAATAATGAATGAATGATGTTTTAAAACCTCTACAGTACCTGTAGAAGGTGAGCATGCAGCCTGTGATGGACATGTTCATTGGCACCTGAGCAGACATCCGGCCAATCACAAACATCTTCTCCCCTGTGTCAGGGTGGAAGGCTGAGTCGTAGATGTACTTGGCCCTCCAGAGCTCATCCTCCGTCAGACCAGGTTTCGCTTTCCCAGCTCTGAAAGACATGTTATTATGTCACCCACATCCCAGACATGACTTCTTACTTATTCAGTTTGTAAAATAAAAGTTTCTACACAGAATTGGATCTTTAAACTGATGCTTGCCCCTTACAGATACATAATTATCTGGCTGGTCGCATCAATTCTGATCAATATTCATGCTTCACTCCATCGTCCTTGTCTCTTAGCCTTCTCTACCTGTAGTCTTGCACAATGACTCGGGCCTCCTCCAGCGTCTCAGAGGACAGAAGGACATTCCTGGGATCTGTGACCATGAAGAAGTGTTGGGCGCGGCCCATAAATGTGCCTTGGTCCCATCTTGGTTCCTTGATGTTTATGTTGAGGGACAACTCTCCAGACATCCTGGCTTTCCTTAATAAATAGCAGACATGTTAATGAATGCTAATTTTAGCAATACATACATGTAGTATACCATGTTACGTGTATTTCGAAAGAACCATAGTTGAGTTAAATTGTGGATAAACAAACAAGAAAGTTTAGTTTAGATTCTGTACTTCAATAGGGCTTGACTTTTTCTTGAAATCATTGTTCCAAAGTATGAGTACACAGACCAAAAGCATAATGGTTTGGTACTTTACTTTGAGAAACATACTGTATACTGTACCTGCTTATAAATCAAACTTTTATCAGAGCCAAGGTTCTCAAATATTGAATGTTGTCCAAACACAGGAACGTAGTCTGATTTAAGTACACATGTCAAAATTATTATGTCAATTGGAAACTATCTGGGAAAGAGCAATACAATCTCACCAGACATTGATGGGAATGTTTTCAACTCTGTGTTATTCATTTACACATTTTAATCAATATGACATAGCTATTAATGATATCCAGCTGTACAGGTGAAATTATCATTATTAAAATGATACCCTTGGTGGGATTGTAAAGCATCCACCTCTGCTCCATGAATAGCTCCGATGCAGTACTCGTTGAGGTGAAGCCCCCCCCCCATCACTGAACAGCAAAACAAGCCAATAGAACTACACGCATAATTATCTATGCAAATATGTCCCAAAAGACACATGTCGACCAAGTTCATTTGCCCTTGGCATGTTACCTAAAACTGTATTTATACTGGGCTGTACAAGGTTGAACTCACAACTTCTTACACGGTATCAGTTATGGCTTTGGGTACAAGATAAAAAATAGAAAATAAAAACAAACATTGTTTGAAATGTAGGTCAGAACTTGTGGTGTACATAAATGCAGCTGAAAATATTACCAGGAGAACAGCTAACAATGATTTCCATTATGGATTAACATGCTGATTATTCTCTCCATTACTCCATTCTTTTTCCTAAAGCCCACTGTAACCATCTGAAGCTATTTTCTGATTAACAGTCAAAAATCCATTATATTCCCAGTACTGTAACACAAGATGAGGAAAAGCCATACATTCCAACAACTGAGGGGCTGGAACAAGTAAACATGAGGCATGTTTGCTTACAAAAATGAATTAATTGCATAATCAATCAGCAAAAGAGTCACCCATTACGCCTCCGCCAATGGAGTGATCGATTAACAACTACTAGCTTCAGCTCTTTGCCTTTGTACATTTTGAGTAAGAAAGAGGAGAGACATCTGTACGTGTTAACACTACACTATTACAGGAATGTATTATGTTTATTTATACAGCAGTCGTAAAGTGTGTACTGTCAAAGTGAAAATACCTCCAGGACATACAAGGGCGAGAATACCAATATGGTGGATTCAAAGACACAACCCCTGTTCGATGTGCTGAACACACAAACAACTTATGTGTGTTGTTTTGCTCCTTACAAATACACCCTGACCTGAAAATCAAAATCAATAAATATCGTAACTTTTAAGACAGCCGAGCAGATCCAGTGTGTCACATTGTGAGTAGCTGATCAAAGAAACAGCGTGACACACATGCTGACAGATAGGATCGGGTAAGTCACGACACGCTAACGTTACCGCTCCTGTCAGCAAGCCGGCTAACGAACGTAGCTAACAAGCTAGCCGATAATGCAAGTGAAACATATACACTTGAGTACTCAACGAGGACATTGAAACCATATGTTATTCACACAATATCACATGTGAAGTTGGTTTGGACAATAAACAGCCTTTCCCGCGCCATCAAAACAACACCACCTCTGTGTTTTCTTGGTAAACATCAACCAGCTAGCTAGCCGAGTAGTTTACAGGCTAACTAACATGCTAGTACTTGAGTTAACGTTTCAAGAGCACATATCGAGAAAGGACTAGAAGTTAACTTGGTCAGTTTTCAACTAAGTAAAGACGAAAATTCAGTCAGCACAGAAGCGTACCTGGTTTGCTGTGTTTGTTTTTCGAAAATGTATGACCTCTCAATATCACAGCACAACAGGAGAACCGATGCTGCCTTCTTGTACTTTAGAATGAGTCGGAAAACACAGCTTCACAAATAGGGAAAGTTTACGTACAATATGTCATGTGACTGTTTGTCCACTCTCTTGCACTATAACATTTCTCTGACTTATACTGCCTATTGGATTAGCCAATGGGAGTTATGATCATCGTTGTTGCCACGCTCGCGTTATAGTTGTGAAAAATTAAAACAGTCACACCAGTCGCTTAGACGTTGAATTCAAGAAATCAAAGCTTCGCAGAGGCCTTTGAAAGCAACAGCACTGGAGGCGGGTATCGTCATGGAGGACGTGAGTTGCTGAAGCCCCTGGGCGTCAGAAGTAGACAGCACATGATTGGTTAAAAAGCAGCTGACTGGCTGTGGAATAAGGAATTAGGTAGATACATGACTTACATACAATAAAAACATAATTATGAATGTGAATAATTATGCTTAACAAAGTTTTGGAAAGATATGGGGGGATTGTTTTAAATTTCCTTTTGCATTCCTTCCATTTTAATAGACATTATTGATTTGATTAAATTGTAGGGATATATCCCCTAGTGAAATGTGCTGTGAAGTAAACATTTTTTATTTTTTTTTTTTAATTGTTTTTTTTTTTCTTCATGATTCTAAGAAAGAAAGGCAGAGAAAGTGCATAAAACCATGCAAATGACTTCCAAACATGAAATCATTCCTTTCATTATATTTTTTGTCATTCTTATTTTGGTTGTATATACGCTATCTAATTTTAGAGAATATTGAGCTATGTCATTCATCACTCCTTTTGTTAAAAGCTGTGATGTCTTGATGTACTTTATTTTATTTCTTACATTTTTCAAAAATAATGCTGATGATGTTTAAAGGGGCCCTGCAGAGTTTTCTTCTAAACAAACAAAAGTTAAGTTGGGAGTTCTTCTAAGGTATTCAATAAAAACCTAATCATGGTGTAGCGTGTCCATCCAACAGGGATTTATGTGTTTACTGGAGAACTCTTACCTTCCAGTTTAGAGATGGTTTTTGATGATACTCTCCGTCACTGTGATTGCTCATTGTCTATTGTTGGTTGTTTATGTCTGATTAAATAGATTTCCAAATCCTGCTGTTGGTTTATAAAGCACTGCTGCTACATCATGAACCATCCAGACCTCTGTCAGACCTGTCATCAGGTACAGGTCTGCTTTCAGTCCCTGAAGTCAAAACTAAACATGGAGAAGCAGCATTCAGTTATAATGTGCCACATATCTGGACCAAACTCTCAGAACACTGCAGGTCCGCTCCAACTCTCACCTCTTTTAAATCAAGGCTTAAAACCTTTCTGTTTGGCACTGCTTTGGCACTGTGACTTTTATTTTCTAGTCTTGTCTCTTTTAAACCTTTTCTATGTTAGTCCACTATTCTATTTCTCAACTTGTTTTAATGTTTTGTTTCTTTACGTCTTTTTAAATGTATTTTAAATGCATTTTTAAAAAAATGTCTTTGAATGTAATGTTTTAACATCTTTGAGTTGCCTTGTGTCTGAATTGTGCCATACAAATAAACTTGCGTCGCCTTTTAATATTCGGAGAAGTCTTTGACATTTTCTGGCTAATTCCAGTAAGACTACACAGATGAAGTAGGCTGTATTTTTGGTTTTTATTATTGAAGATCAGTTCAAAAACTCCACAGTTTACTAAAACAGCCTCCATGATTCCAGCATGATGACTTATACTTTAACAGATAACCACTCTAATCATTTCGAGGAAATGAAGTCCTTTTTGCAAACTATATTTACACTAATCAACCACATCCACAGATAAGTTCAAGGTCAAGGTTTCCTGCTCCTGCGGTTGCAGTATATTGACTTCCAGATCCTGCAGATTGGAATATGCGGAGATGTAATAGCCTATAACACTACTGACCACCGGGTGGGGTTGTTTACCCACCTCAGAGGCATGGTGAAGGCAGCCCAGTCTTCCCACTAACGCCTCGCTGCAGTTTTACTGAAAAAAAAAGTGCTCAATCAACTCATTTATAAAAAAGTTTAGGCGAGGACAGACTGAAAGTGACTTGAGAGAAGACTTAACCGTGATGTCTGCGCAATTGGTGCACTTAATCATCAGTAGTGCAGCGCTAATGACTGCACAGCTGCGGGGGCTTATGTAAAGAGCTTACACCTCCTAAGACAATAATGGTCACCTGGAGAACAAATGAGGTGACGCTAATACTCCGGATGTGTCCGATGATGCGTCAGCGCGGCGGACCACTGCGCGCCTGTCCGAGCTCATCCGGCACAACAACAACATGGACACAGCAGGTAACCCCGTCACACTTTGTTCACTTCAGTTTAAAGGCGATGTCATGTTGTTAAAAAGTGTTTCACAAGCGGTTTAACAGCTCAAGGTGACAACAGGAGCACGTTTGGACTGAATTAAGACGCGTTAAAGTTTAGCGACACCGCCAGGGACAATGCCAGGAGGAGTCCAGAGGTTTATTTAATTGAAATGTGTGACTAAGATGATGATCAAGTGTTTAAACTAATCATTCCTTTATGGATTGCTATCTTTTAGTCGCTGTCCATGGTGCTCATTGATGGAAAAACATGTTAAGTTCAATGACAGTAGGACTTTCTAGGTTCTATTTTTTTTCTTTTTCTTTCCAATATCTGAGGTTATAGGTCATAGCGGTGTCAAATAGAGTTTAATCATCCCATCTGTAACTTCTGAGCCCACATTACTCATCGCAGCATATTCTTTTCACAACAGCTATCCATTTAATTAAACATGACCCGTGGGGAATCACCATGCACCGCTGACTTCCCTGCAGACTGGCCGGCAGCCTGTCAGCTCAGGCAGGGGGAAACATGGGAGTGCGTTCAGAGGCTGCAAGGAAACAAGATGAATTTACAGCACTGCAAAGAAAATTTGGATTCCAGAGTCAACACTTCAATCATGGAGCTCTACTTGTTGCCATCATTTTTTTAGATTAATGATTTTTGTTCATGCAGTTCCGAACTGTGTGTTTTCTATGTATAATGTTCTCCTATCTTATCTTGGATTCTTCTACTAAGCTTTATTTATGATCTGAAACTGGTTTAAATGAAGATCAGGGATGTTACCCACATCGTTGTAAGTGTCCTGTTCCAGTGGGGACCAGCTCCTGTATTTTATCATCCGCTTTGGACCAGCAGGTGCAAAAAAACTCTGGTTCCTCTCGTCACTTGTCTCCCACCTCGCGCTGCTGCACCCCATCCATCCTGACAGCAGACCCCAGATATCCTCCTCCTGTCTGGATGACTGAGGGAAGAATCTCCAGACACGTAGCATGGCTCGCTCCTCTCGCCCCTCTGGCTGGAGGGAGATGACAAATGGAGGAGGGCACCCCCACTTCACCAACGGAGGCCAGGCCGGGGGTTCCCACAGCACCACACGCTACATGTTGAAGAAACAGCACGGCCACAGACGCAGGTCCTCCTCACCGATGGGCAGGGTCATTCTCATCAACGCACCTGTTGACGGTGAGTTCAGGATGTGGCAACAGTCCTCTGTTGCCATGGTAACACATGCTGTGCCACTGGCATCAGAGGCTCATTGAGGACAGTCGCTTGGTCGGTCATAAATCCAAGTTTGGATCAGAGCTTAAGAGAAAGGCAATGTGTTATGTCAGAAATTAATCAGCAAAAATACTAAAAGATTTTGTGTTTCTAGTTCCTAGAATGTAATTATTTGCTGGTTTTCGTATTCTCCTGCAGTAATGAACGAAATATGTGGCATTTTGCATTGTTCATAAAACAAAACCAGCCATTTAAGAAGTAACTTTTGCATCTGATAAGCTGTGATGGACATTTTCACAACATTTAATAATTCAAGGGTTCAAAGAAAGTGTAAAAAAAATCATCAGTTGCAGTCCGAGTTGATGCCACACAGGCCTACATGAATATCTTATACTCAAGGTTGAAAAACTTTCAAAAGCCAGTTGATGGAAGAAAAAATGAATAATTCATATTTCTGAAAGAAATATTGATCTTTCTTTTTTTATAACACTTCAAATCACATACATATGTTCTTAATACAATATCTCCTGTAATATTACAAAAGTAAACCAGATTTAGGTATGTCATAGCGCAGAATTTTGACAATAGTCATAGAAACATTGGCCCAAAACAGTACATTTTTAGGACACACCGAAAATGTATGTGGATTTATATACTTTTATTCAGTTCTGAATTTTCTGACAGTTCTGACTGCCACAGTCCTTTTGCGTGCATTACAGTCAGTGCAGACCTTTACGAGGGGCTCATGTCAGTATGTTTTGTGGTTTCACGTGTTTGCAGGAGGGGATGACTGTGAAGACATTCACACAGTGACAGTGGATAAGAGCCCAGATGGACGTCTGGGTTTCAGCGTCCGCGGGGGCTCTGAACACGGACTTGGCATATTTGTCAGCAAGGTGGAGGACGACAGCTCTGCAGGTTAGGACAAAGGGGGTGTGAACGTGTTTCTCACATTGGTAGCGAGCTTATTTTCCAGCATGTGATCCTCTGTTTTCCATGTGACATTTTACTCCCGTGTATCATGCTGAGTTCCACCTGTGTGTGCAGAGCAGGCTGGGCTGACTGTGGGCGATAAGGTGGTGGAGGTGAACGGGGTCAGCCTGGAGAGCATCACCATGAGCAGCGCTGTGAAGGTCCTGACAGGAAACAACAGGCTGAGGATGGTGGTGAGGCGGGTGGGCAAGATCCCCGGCATCCGCTACTCCAAGGAGAAGACCACATGGTGAGCCAGAGCAGATGTGCTGCTGAGTTCAGGCGGCCAAAAATGAAATCTTACATCTACAATTAAATATTTACAGCTTTGCCAAACTGTAACAGTTTATTCTGATTGAATATATGGACTACAACTTTGTTATTACCCACTGACCTTTGCATGACTTGTGTGTGTTGTGTTTTGTGAAGTCTTGTCACCTGACTGTCCCTCACACTGGTTATCTGTCTTTTGGGATATACTGTATCTTGGTTTCATGTGGCAGCAGTGGATGGATTACCGCTTTGACCTTTATGGCTGTTTGATTCACTGATACTGACAGGCCTGAGCCCAGCGGAGAGACAGACAGCAGTGTATGTGAATGTTTTCATGGGTGTGTGTTTGTGTGTATAGGGTGGATCTGATTCACCGGCGGATGGTGGTGGAGGAGAGCGGTCGCACGCCGTCAGAGGCCAGCTCAGACAGCGCTCTCCGCCGCATCGTTCATCTCTTCACCACCTCGGACGACTACTGTCTGGGCTTTAACATCAGAGGAGGCAAAGAGTTCGGACTGGGGATTTATGTCTCTAAGTATGAGCCTAGTGTGGTTTAAAACACGTTAGGCTGATGCTTTTTGTTTAACACCTAAAGAGGCCATCAGCTTCAGATAAACACATTTATTTGGGTTGGTGCAGTGTCCTGTTGAAGTGTCCTTGGGCAAATGATAAAGGCATCTCCCCACATACAATACGTTTTTCTGTCATAAAACTTTAATGTTCATATTAGATCAAAGCAAACAGGATTTATTTAGAAGACTGTGGCAGTTAAATTCTGCTGAGTTCATTACTATTAGAACAGAAGTTAATAAGAAACTGCTGTAATGAGCTTGTACTGTGAATAAGACTACCATGATTTAACACAACAATACATTTAGAATAGCATATAACATGTCATAAATAAATAAAAAGACAAAATAAAGGTGTTATCTGGTATAATAAGGGAGTGATAACCCTATACTTTGAGTCGACACAGTTTACCCTTTCATTAAGAAAGGTACAGATTTAATAGTTGGTTTTATGTCTGGTTTGTGCGCTGTCATACATTTTCTCTTCAGGCTGGATCCCGGCGGTCTTGCAGAACAACACGGCATCAAAATGGGCGATCAAATCCTCGCAGCCAACGGCGTCAGCTTCGACGACATCACCCATAGCAACGCAGTCGAGGTCCTGAAGAGCCACACACATGTCATGTTGACCATCAGGGTGAGGAGCAATCCTACAGATAAACTTGAGATCACATTAGAATACATAGTATGCAACTTTTCTGCATAAGAAATTACTTAAAATGACCGAACCTTTGATACATATTTTGTTGAGCTGTGTTCTTATATTATCTCAAATGTTCAGAACCAGAGAAATATGTGATTTTTACTCAAAGTAACGTTTGCATTTCTTTTGGTCCCTGTCGCTATAATTTAATATAAAGAGTCAAAAGTTGAAAAACAAGGACTAAGACTTAAATGATGTGAAAAAACCTTTAAAAAGTTACTTTAAAATGTACTTAAACATTTCTGCCTGAGTCACAGAGATATTCATTCACCAATGGTGGTTGTTTAGTGATGAAGACAACAACTCCCAAAACTGCCTTTTTAAAAAAAAATATTGTGAGAGCACATAAATTACATACTGTGCCTTTAAAGCCATGCTTATCAACAATGTTATTTCTAAATAATAAAGTTAAGTGTGTAATGTGAAAGCGGCGGCTTTTGATGGTGAAATAACAGAGACTTATCACCCAACTCTGCCGCCCCTCTGCTCTGTTGTACATTTTAGCCCGTGTACGGTTGATATTTTAGTTCGGTTCACTCTCACAACTCTCATCATCCCTTTTTTTCCAGCTAAAAAGCTCTTAAAACCAATTGTACACAATCTGCTCGCAACCAAATAGCAGATAAAATGATGAAATGAAATTGTAAATTAATATTAAAATTGTCATATTTTAAAGATTTATTACACACTTGATCAAATTAAATCTCAGATGATAATATTTATTTATATGCTGCAATCCAATCACACAATCCCAACCATATCTTTTCTGTTAGTAGCCAACTCTGGTGGTGAACTTTGTGGAGCATTTAGCAGCCAAAGAGCCTGAATTTCCCCTCTGGAGCTGACGGAGCACAAAACAGAGCTGAAAAGGAGAGTGAATATTGGACCCGTGTTCATTAAAGCTCCATATGAAAGCTGATGTTGCTCAGTGTTTGCTGGATGTGTAAACAAGCTATCCACAGTATCCACATCAGCTTTATAAGGTGATAATAATGTGCCAGTGTTGTGTTTACAGCTCACTGCACTCGAGTGTCCAAAAAGTCTGGTTATGCAGGTTTTAGTCTGATTTTAGAAACGTGTCCTCATCATAGCAATGTTAATCGTTTGCTCCACTTTGAACACAACAGTTGACTGGGTGCTTTAAGTGCTGTGACACAATAATAATTGTTACAACGTGTTAAACAACACCAGCTCTTGCTCAGGAGGGGAGCACAGCAGAGCAGACAGCTGGCCGACAGCCCTCGAGCTCCCCATGTGTGTCCACGTACGCATGCACGTGTGCTAGGCCGCGCCACTTGACCTGTGTCCTTTTCAGATAAAGGAATTGTGTGTATGAATGGGCATATGTGTGTTGCACAGTGTGTTTGAGCGTGTGCGTGTGGCGCTGTCTTAGCTCGCTAACATTGCTGCGCGCTCATTTTACTCCTCTGATCTCAGGTTCCACGTGTGAAAAACAGCCAGGGACGACGTTCATTATTCAAAGGCAGTCAGGGATCGGGTTATAATCAACAGAAAGCCTAAATTTATGTCTTCCCCCTGTGCTGTATTAGACACACTTTTAGGGGTCAGAGTTGAACCGGGTTAATTTAAGTTACTAAACTCTCTCGCACTAGTCGTCCAAGGTGGAAAATTGTAGATATAACCTCTAGTGTGTTCTCTTTGGCCTTAAGTTCAGTGGTATTGAGACAATCCCTTAAAACAGGCTTGAACAAACTGATTCTTGATACAAAGTGTCTCCTCCATTAGTCTGAAGACCTTTGTAAACTTTGCCACACCGTCTACACATGCACAAGCACCCTTTCCCGCTCAAATTATATCTTGGATTTATTTTAACAAACTAACAAAGCCACTAACACTGATATAACATATGTGACAGAGTACATGAAGAGAAATAATAGAAGTCTAAATGAAGTCAGCAGTTTAAAGCTTTGTTGCTGTGCAGAATAGAGGCTATCTAAAAGAGAGCGGCATGTAGGTCTGACTTTGACATTGACAAATTGCTTGTCTCGTCCTCTGGATGGAAATCTGATGGATGGATTGTCACAAAGTTTTGCATGAAAGTTAAAGGGGAATTCTGCCAGTTTTGAACCTGGTCCCTACGTTTAGATAGTTTGATGTGTAGATGACTTAAAGTACAAACACTAGTTTGCGGATGAGCGACAGGGAGGTCAGACATCAGGGAAACAGGTGATGAAAACAGCGTGTAGCCCTATTTTTTAGCGTAGCGGGTGTTTCTAGTTAAACAAGAAGGATGTTTTTAGACAGTTAGAATCACAATCTGAGCATGTCAGTGGCAAAAACAAGCACATTTAGTGGACGGACTTCAACGATCAATGTTGCCCACATGGATTATTTTACAGCTATAGGACCAAATAAAAAACTCTCTGTACCTATTAGTTAACAGACGTTTAAAATACAGCAATTCATCTTTAGTGGTGCCCAGAGGATGATTTTTCCCAAATTGAACAACCATGACTTCACATTTGCCGTTTTTGGTATAGTGTTCCAACAATTGGCATAAAATCTGAAGCAGAGATTCTACTTCATAAGTGTAAGGGTGTGTGCAAGTTGGAGTTTGCTTTTTAGTTTATGTAATATTTTGCATTTTTGCACTTCCACAGGAAGCTGGGAGATACCCTGCATACAAGGAGATGGTGGCAGAATACGGCTGGCTCGACAAACGTACGTTGTTGATCACAAAATATGATTTTGCAGGCTAGAGGTGGTGTTTAAGATGAGTTTTAAAAGGGATGACGACTTAAACAGTTGCATTGAACTGACCTGAATTGTAGAAAAAAAATATTGAAGATTCAGTGATTTTTTTTTCTGTGTAGAAAATGAAACTGGAACATTGGTCACATGTAGCCTGCTTCTACTAAAGCCCTGTCATTAAAATTCTTCGATTTGACACGAGTACTTCTGAACACAGCCAGAGATAAATTCAGTGTACTGAAAGGCAGCTCAGTCGTCTGGCACAACCTGACATCTGGGTCAAGATGCAGAGTCATTTTGGAGTTTATTAGAAAAAAAGAGACTGCAGGGCTGCTGGTTCATGTTCTGTCTCTTGAAAGTGTAGAGGATTAACAGGACATGAGGGCAGACAGGCTGAGACCCAAGCAAAGCACACTTCAAGGAAATGAAGCTTCACTGTGTAATATAACAGCTTTGTATGTGTTGTGCTCAGATGTAGTAGTTTCATAAGGTAGTACAGCTCTATCCATTCTAATTATGGACTATCTTCTTCAGTGGCCAATGGAGGCCCAGCACCACACTACCAGGGGTCGGACTCCAACTCCTCTGCTTCCTCGTTGTCCTCCAGCACCCCCCTCAGCTCCCTCAGTGGTCTCTCCCAGGTCCTTTTCCCTCCTGTCTTTGGCTCTGAGATGGTAGACGTCGCCATCTCCACAGAGGACCGCTCCCGCCGTCCAAGCAGCGCCGAGCGAACTGCTGACACCGCCATGCAGACTGACCCCCACCCTCCAAACTACCCAGACCATCCCTCGCCTAATGGGTCGTACCCCGATAGGCTGGTCTCCTCAGAAACCCGCAGGACTGTAGGTTCCACTGTGCTGCTGAAGGACACGGTCATACATGGGAAAGGGGAAGGACCAAGGGAGATGGGGGGAGCTGGGGAAGGAGGGCGGGGACGGACAAAGATGCTGTCAACAGGGGACCAGGAAGTGGCGAAACACTCACCTAAAACTGCAGCGCTGATGGCCCTGAGCAGACCACGGAAGCCAATCAGACGCTCCCAGAGCCACATCACTGTGTCGGGTGAGACATACAGACTCACAAGGATGGTAAAGAGGGTCAAACTGAGGATGTGAGGATGCTTTATAGACTAAGGTGTAATATTATATATATTTTCTAATTATTGGAAGGAAACCAATAAGCTTGTTGGACTGATTGGAGGGCAGCGAATATGGCATCCTCTGTGTATCTGTTGGTTCTGATACTGGTTGTCCTTTCTGTACATTTTAAACATCAGTGTTTCATCAGAACAACCAAACTCAAAGTGCAGATGAGATGAGGCTGGTGGGAATGACATTGGTTTTTAAAGTATTTGTTCATAAATCAAAGTATTGGCCAAATCTTTACCTGATGATAAAAAGTCAAAGACACCCCACAGTGTACAGAAAGCAGTTCCATACAGGCTGCACTCTGTATTGTGGTTGTTGATTATAGTGGCACTATCATCCATCTCAGTTGAGAATCAAACTTTTCTACAATCATGGCCCCGGTGAGAATTGCAGCCACAATCAGCGTCACATCTTTAGCTGATTTCCCCTACAGTACCTGCGTTCACTTTGTAATAAGATCCACTCTCAGGGCATCCGTCAGTTTAACGACCCCTCATCCCTCTGTCAGTCCAGGAAGTAAACAAGAACATCCAGGCTCCACATGGCTGATTTAAGTTCCAGACAGAATTCGTCCAGGAGCACAGAGTTAACGCAGACCCGTGATTAATCGCTGCCCTTTACTCTCACTTGTTGTACCTCAGTGAGAAATGAATAAGAGCCAGCATATGGAGAAATATCCATCCAAGCCTTGGCAGAGCTGTTGAGTTATTAGGCCTTCCTTTTCAATTCATCCTGCTCATTCATACCTCCAGGGCCTGACGGGGGCTTGGGGCAGAGCCCAGGGGCTGATTGGACATTTGTTATGTAAGCTGGAGCACTTTCGCTGTAGTGTCTTCAATAGATGGGAGTGTGTTCAGGTTGGTGTAGCTGCAATTCATCAGTATTACTGTGTTACTTTCTACAGTGGCAGATTTACTGCGGTGAACAGGGGGGGCTGACTGGAAGAGGAATGAACAGTCTGTACTCATAGCGCAGAGTGTGTATCACCCTCTGTTATTGGCTAACAGTTAAGCACAGAGCAGCCGAACAAATTATGTTTTCAACACCGTACACAGAGATGCAGAATGTCCTCTTCTTGCTTCGGTTCAACAGCACTTATGGAAGATTTCAGCGCGAACAAGATGTAACAGCAGCGATTTCCTGTTCTTGATCACTTCAATTTTGTTGGTTAAGTTAAATGTTTGTTTTTAAGGTTGTCAAGTTGCCAGAATTTACAAAACATGTATAAAAAACTATACTCGATATTTAATACCACAGCAAAAAGGAAAAAAAAGACCTTGGTGCACAAAATTGGATAATTTATTTATTTTTTATTAACAACATGCTCGGAAAACATGCCAACACATTTGTAATAATATCTGTAGGGAATATGATAATAATAGTTATTAATGTACTTTTGAAACTATCAAGTGTGCATATCCTTTTGAACATATAAATGTGGTATCAAATAAGTATTGAGACTTTTGACATCTTTGATTTATTTACCATAATTCATAGTATTTTGTCTTCTTTTTTCCACCTTTAGAGGACAGACAAAAGAAGAAGAGGCAACAGAAGGAGAAGCGCTCGGCAGAGGGTAAAACGAGCCTGCAGCGATCCAAAACCTTTGTCAACCTGTTGTTTAAGAAAGACCGCAAAGAGAAAAGTCGCTCCAAGTCGCCGTCTCCCCATCCAGACAAAGGTGAGGGCACGGTCACAGAACAGTTTTTTTCCTTCCCTGGCTCATGTTAAAGTAAGTAAAATATAGCCTAATCTTTTGACTGAGTTCCTTTTCCCTTTCACTTGAACAATTGGCTAATTTCTTGGAGTTCCTGATCTTACATCAGTTTTGGCCATCAGTTGTAATACGGGATGGGAACCTCCACATTTCAGACATAGATGTGAGATGTAAAACACATAACAAAACTCCAACTCACTCTATGTCATACTATTAAAATGCCTTTACATCCAGAGTATGACGTGTTTCGAAGACTTGTTTCTGAAATGTGAGAGAGCACCTCAGAGTTGTCTTGTGTTTCTTTATGTCTACATATGTCCCTATCCAAAGAGCACCTCTAACAAACTAAGTTTGACATAAAATCTTTATTTCGTATGATTAACTCTCCAAACAGGCACAGTGTACATGTACTATGATGCATACTACGATTTGCATTTCAAGCAAAGTTTAGTCAATAGATTTCAGTTTCATTAAAGTGCTTAAAATGATCCACAGCAACAGTCAGATGTGCTGGTCTCCATATAGAGAAAATACTTTTTTGTTATGTGCTGCAGGTAGGATGGAGATTAAGTCTTCTAAGACTTCAGTATGTCCTTCAAATGGCAAATAGTGGGAGACTGTTTTACACTACACTGCCTGAATGACAAATCATGGATTGGATTTGGACATTTAAATGTCCTGAAGTCTTATCCTAATGTCTTAAATGCCCTTCATTTCTGATGACTTAGACTGGAGAGATTATTAAAAATAAACATAAGGTGTATTTTAGGGAACGTTTTGCAGCAGATTTAATTTATAGAGATTGGAGCAGAGGTTCTTAATTTGCAATGTGATGTGATATGTGAGGAGAAATGTCTGAGAAATGTTTTCACTCAATATTTGTCTTATCCATGGGGATGTAGACTTGAATGTGCATGACAAGCTTACTACACTAGTTTAAAACTCATGGCCCTGCCATGACATGATTCAAAAATAACTATTTCGGCAAATAATTTAGCATTGCATCCATTGAATCTCGGCATGTAACTGATTTTAGGATTGATTAATGAAACATGAAATCAGTGACGGATACAATGGAAGTAATGTTAAAGTAATGATTAATGCAAGAAAACATCTTGATTTCAGATTTCAACTAAAAATAAGTGAAAATATCTCACGTGGCTAGAGATTTTCTTGTTTGCATCTTGTATATTTTTAGTTGTTACTTTAATTTCCTAGATAAGGAGCGAGGTCGTCCCTTCCAGCTCTTGACCTCCCCGAGGGAATCCCGAGCTGGGGTCAAAGACAGCAGCCCGCTGCCCCGACCTGAGACCCTGCAGCATGTGGAGGACATGGCGAAGAGACTGCTCATCCACGACGAGGTGGCTGCTGTGATGAGACACTGTCGGCGGGTGAGTTCCTGATCTGAAATTACCATCTCCAACACCTCAGTGCCACTCTCTGCCACCAGCCAGAGTACTTAAGAGCTTAAGTGAGCAGCATTGTTCCCTGCGTCGCCGTGTTCTTTAGTGATAGGTGTGTCTGGCAGCGGTTGTGACAAAAGACGGATTCAGCCTGTCATTTATGATTAGGATCAGATATCAGCCATCATTTGATCCTCTTGTCTCTGTCGGCCAATTTCAGGGGATCAGCTCCTTGGCCGGCTCTTCGCCTCCTCTGCAGATGATATCGTGTCTGCTTACAGCACTATGACTTACCTCTTAATACAGTAATTAAACACCAAAGACTGAAAACACAGAGTGTGTGGATGTCCTTGGAAAAATTCAATGTACATGCAACATATCAGAAGACGATGTAAAACAATGCAATTCTGTGTGGGAGTCCTTGGTCATGGTTTCCTTATGATTTGATTGTCTTGTTTGTTTAAACTTAAACCTGTGAAATATATTGGTCTCAAACTCAAGTCAAGATAACTCTGAATACATCAGTATGACATGGTAAGGGTTATTTTTTTCAAACTCTGAAAAACTTCTCTAAATATATCTGTGTATATGTATGTATGTATATGTATGTGTATGTATGTGTATGTATGTGTATATATGTATTTATGTATATATATGCATGTATATGTGGGTGTGTATATGTGTATGTAGATATATATATTAATTTCATTTAGACAAAGGGGTGAGAGCTAACAAGCTATGCTTCTTCTCAGTCCTTTTCGAATATGTCATTCATTTATTTAATTTTTTTCATTATTTTCATGTAATTATTATTTTGCTTCCTTAAAATCTTCATTTTTATATTACGCTGTGCAAATAATTTGTTAAATAGCAGTCAGGAAGCCATGTTCTATGTGCATATTCGGAATAAAAAATAAATAAATAAATAAATAAAAAAACAAAAACCTCTAGATCCGTGAAAATACATTATGTAACTGTCTCTACTGGCTGAGTAGTAATCCTCGTGAGGCGCAGACTTAACATGTTTAAAATTGGCAGAGTTTCCCTTTGGAAGTCAAATAACAAAAAATTGGAGACCTGACAATTACTTCACTAGTTGGCTGTTTTTTTATTCTTCTCCTCTGATTCGTGTGCCAATCTTATCTTTTTATCAGTTTCTGTCCGACAATGTGATTGAAGATTTAGTTCGTCCCCTTCTGGCCATCTTGGATCGTCCAGAGAAACTGCTCCTTCTCAGAGAAATAAGGCGAGTATGACATACTGTCTTTTATCTGTATACATGTGTATGTTTTAATGTGTATGTGAGCAAATCTGCTCACTGACTGCTCATATCCTCCTCAGAATGCTGATACCTGCGACTGAGCTGGGTCGGTTTGACAGCATGGTCATGCCCTTCGAGCTGGAGGCGTACGATGTTCTCAAGAGTCGCTCGTGTAAGCAGGGGAGCGCTTTCTATTTATACAACTTGACATGAATACAAAGGGTGCTGTAAGAAATAGAGACGTTAGAAAGAGCAGGTGAGGTTACTCAGGGCGCAGAAATGTATTTAAAATCAGTGATGCATCTTTAGCTGTTTATTTGTTCTCAGTGCGTTCTCCGGCTCTGCGCTCCCCTCGCGGTGGAACCCCTCGACGTCACCTCATCACCCCGATCCCAGGTACACCGTCCATCTTCCTCTCACCCTTTCTCTTTCTAGACCTCACCTCTTTGCTTCTCTAATCCCCGAGGAAAATGAGAGACACGAAGGGCTTAAAACTCTCACCTTTTGTCCCCTTCCCCTCCTCCTCTTCCCTCAACTCACTTCTTTCCTGCCTCATCTCATATCTGTAGTGTCATGCACACGCGCATACAAACACATATCACCATGCACGAAATGTCTCAGGTTTCCTGTGCCTGCGCTGAGGCAGAGGCTTGTGTTACATCTCTGTGGCCAACAGAAAGGACTGAGACGTGCCTGGTTGGCCGGTGTGACACTTCAACAATACAGAGATGCTTTTATCCTTTTTCCTCATTCAAGAGTCACTGAAACGCAATCAATACAGTCTCACTTTAGATCGACTGCAGCCATCTCACTTTCTGAAGTCACAGGTCAGCAGTCAGAGGGTCAACGTTATGAGAGCAGAAGGGAGCTGACAGGGGATCGCTCTGGTTGTTTTGGAAGATCCAGAATGGGACATGTTTTTGCCCTGTTGGATATTTAAATGAAACCTCACCAGATAATACAGCTAGTCCTGTTGGGCTAAGAAACTGTCTATCACAAGAGGGTATAATTACACGTCTGATATGCTCTGCCTCACTAAAGATAATTCTCTTTTGGGAAGAAATTCATATCATAAGATGACCATCTCAAAGAGCCTTTAGTTATCAGAAAAGTGCTCATTTCATCAGTTTGCCCTAATGTTATACCTATTTTAAAGTTAAACTGTATTTTACTTTTTACTGATTTTCCCTCTGATAATTTATAGGCTTTTAATGCTCTATTCTTTCACACCAGCATTTAAATGTCCAAATCCAATCCACGTTTAGTCATTCAGGCAGTGTAGTTTAAAACTATCACCCACTCTTTGCCATTTGAAGGACATCCTGTAGAATATTGTTTACTTTTTATAGTGCGTGGTTGCTGCACATGTTGTATGAAGACGGTGGTCCAGAAAGTCTGATAAATGATGTCACCTAAGGTCAGTATCAGTTGGGGTTGTAGTAGTGACTTTACCGGACTTCTGTAGCTCCTCATCTCTGCGTGAGGCAACCAGCTCACAGGCTACATTTAGAGCTGCAACCGTAGTCAAATTATCGATTAGTGATTTGAAAGAAAATTATCCACAAACTATTTTCATAGTCCAACAGTCGTTTTAGTTATTACCTTCATCAAGGAGATGATGTTTTCATTAAAACTTGAATGGAGGGTGGGTCTTGGCCCAGAATTGTTATAGCAGTCTGATGCCTAATCAGTTGATTCATCTTTGAACTCGGGTAACTTGCTGCTTTAATCATTGCTTTTAGATGCAGAAGTACTACAGATGTTCCACATCTGAGAGAAGTGTCTGCTTTCGAACTTCTTGTCTTTGTGCATGTCCAGACTACAGGGGTGGGTTCCACCTCCAGCCGGTCCAGGACACTTTGAGGGAGCATGAGCTGATAGAGGAGTTGGAGAAATTACGTTTGTCCGGCCACCAGTCAGGCCACATGCCTCCGTCCCGTGCCTTCACCCCTCTGCTCGATGTACCTGTGGACAGCTACATCTCCTCCACTACCTCCACTCTGCGCTCCCGCTCTCTGAGCCCCTCACCCACCCACAGCTCGCTCCTCTCAGAATCCCCACACAGCACCCAACGTGGGCGCCAACCCAGTCGCTCCCCAAACAGGAGAGAGGACAGATCATCGCCGTATGACGAGGTCTCCTTATTGTCGGTGTCTGACAGAGGAGACATGGCTCCTCAACGAGGGAGGTCGCCTTTGAGGAATGGCCATGGGGGAGCGAGGAGGGAGGCGAGTCCTGACAGCATAGACGGCCGACTGAGCAGGCAGGAGGGCTACACAGAAGTCAGCGTACGTGTTCCGTCCCAGCGACGGGGGAGAACCCCTCTGGCTGACGTGTTTGACCCCCAGAGAGACAAGAGCCCATCCAAAGGCAGAGGGAGCAGTCAGCAGCTGAATGGACATTCACAAAATGGTCATGGTGTGAGAAGAAGAGCAACTCTGCAACCTGAAGAGTACGAAATACACACTTTGACCATCTCCAAGGCCAAGCAGTCACTGGGTGAGTGCAACACAGACATGCATCAACGTATTTTCAGGAATTCGAAATAAAGAAATGTTATTATTCTTAATCTGTGAAGAAGTCTGTTTAATATGCCTGTGAGTAGAATAATTCCTGCCAAATTTCTATTGCAAAGCTGTTTTCCCATGTCTGTTACATCACCAGTAGAGGTCAGGGCATCACTTACTACCAAACAGAAATGGATTTGGAAGTGTTAAATGCTTTAATGATACCTTTAAAAAGACCAAAGAGTATGTAAAGGAATCAGGCACTGTCAACCAATCCATAAGTTTGTTATTTTTATGATTTCCCTGTGTGTTTCTAGGTATCAGTATCTCTGGAGGTATGGAGTCCAGAGTTCAGCCCATGATAAAGATTGAGAGAATCTTTCCGGGAGGAGCTGCATCTACGAACGAGGCTCTGAAGGTGAGACGGGGAGAAATGCCTCAATATATTACCAAAATTGGTGTCAATTAAATGGCAATCTGCTTAAGTCTTTTTAAAGTGATTATATTCTTAAAGGTGGTTAAAAACTACTTGAGGATATATTTTTGTCCCTTAGCAGCACTCTGATTTTAACGCGCATCAGATGTCCGTCCTGGTTGGAGCCTATTTTAAGTACCTGTCAGTCGGACCGCCCGTCCTGTGGTTATGAGTAACTGTTCCTATAAGAGAGGTTCAAGGTGTGCAACGAGGAGTGGAGAGCAGATAAGTAGTGAGCCCTCTCAAGTAGCCCATTTCCTCCATTATTGATGAGCTACACAGGTGCTGGTCTGCTAATGTATTGGTAACATATTGACTGCACAGTAACTTAACAGTCCTCCGGGATCTCAGCCTGATTCACTTAAACATACACGATACACACGCTCATTCTCGACACTGGCGAGTCAAAGAGGAAGTGATCAAACATTTGCATCGAAATACTTAAATTGAGAGAAGTGTGTTAAGTCCGAAACAATATGTACTCAACCAATAATAGAAGGTTAATTTGCGTGTGTTTCCTAACAGCAAGCTATCAATTGACACCTATTACCTAAGTCTAAGGTCTCATTAGTGTCAGACATAGTGGGGATCCAGTATCTACTCAGCCTTTCAAATTCAAAGAACTTCCCTCTTATAGTACAGGTACTCACACATTCCTACAAACACAGACACGTGCAGAAAACCTCGGCACAGTGATGAACACTGAGCTTGACACTGAGCTTCGTAATCGCAATGGAAACGCGCTGCATGTCCACCATCTAAGTTTTTACTAGGTCACATGCTAACATTTGCTAATTGGCAATATACAGAAATGCTATTGTGGCTTAAATTTAGTCCCAAACCAAAAGTAATGGACGAATAAAGCACAAGACCCGCACAAACTTTACCGGTCAGATCGCTACCAGCAGAGAGCCAGCTGGATAATCGAACTTAGCAGAGCCAGTCGAGACAACAGCGACAACATCTTCACAAGAAAAGTGCCCAGTGCTGTCCAATAAAAAAATATTTGGTTGGTTCAGCCACTGTGTCACAAGATGGATTTGCAGGATCACATGATCACATGATCTTGAGAACCCAGCCAGTCAGGGGATCACCACAGTAAATAGGATTCTACGAATGGCTGTACCAAATTTCACGATATTCAAATAGGTGTGGAGACCAAAATGGTGGACATACTGCACTGTTATTATTAGAGTCATATGCTTCTAGCATGGAGCAGAGAGGTTTCTGGTTAGTAGCCTTAAACACAGATACAGTATAAGGCTACTTCATACCTCACATTAGACATGTTAGCTCACCCATATCATCTCCCTGGCTCGGTGCTATCTCCCTCTATTCTGCAGAGGGAAGTGAGAGCAGTTGGGCTCAGTGTTAACATGCATCCTGTTTCCTTCGACACACACTTGTGATAACATGTAATCAGTGAAGAATGTCGTTCTGTGTGTACTTTCCTGTTCATTAGCCACCTGCTTTCAGCAGCGGAAATCTGGACATGAGGGTGTCATGTGCCTGGATTTAACTGGATGTGTAAGAGGAAGGTGTATAGAAGATGTGACAGTTAAATGTACCTGCCTGTTAAATGTATAGGCGTGTGTAGAAGGGGTTGGTTTACCTACATTCTAAGTTTTGAGTGTCAAGCTTTCATTGGAACTAACTGTTCTCTCTATTGAGCAAATAGTCATTTTTTAAACTTTAATATGTAAGTGAAATATATAGTTTAGTACCTGGCTTTGTCATTTTGAGCATGTAAGCATGCTAATTCAGCTCAACGCAGTCACACACAGATGTTAGCATGGTTTTTTCCTGGTTTTACCTCTAATAAAAAATACACAGAGCAACATTTCTCCCTTCTACAGCTAAACAATCTTTGGAATTTTTAGTAAAAGCTTGGTGAACCACATTATCAGTGATCCACTGAACTCTCCATGCAGCCTGTAGTAGTTTTTACAGTCTTTCTGTGTTATTTCTGTATCATGACGTCCACTGGCTAGAAAACAGGAAACCTCATAAATGCGCTCCAGAAATGACCGCAAAGAGGATGTGGGGCAGATTAGGCTGTGATCTATTTAATTCAAATAAATTACTTTTCAAAAATGAAAAAGCACCTTTAATCTCCGCTTTGGTTAAATGGATCTAAATCTTTTGATACTGTTCTCACGAAAGGTTGTTGGTGAACATCAGACTCTGATGAGCTGCAAGAAAACCGGGACGAACACAGGGCAGCACAGATCAAATCTCCTAAACTACCTGAATATGTTTGGCCCACAGTAGATCAAATGGCCTGGTAAAGAATATAGAGAAAATTTAGCTATTTGTGTCTGATGACTGGAAAGGAAAAGGGAAAGGGAAAAAGATGTGATTGGTGGAGATACAACAATGGCCAGCGGCCTTGCGTGTCTGTGTTATGTGTTGCTAAGCTTCAGTGAGGTTGAACACATGAGACAGGTGCATCCTTGGCAAACGCTGATGACATCAGGGAAGGTCCCTCTCCTCGGGGCTCCCAAGTTTTGCCACACTCTCCTGCATCCTGCAGGAAACTCTGAGCGAACGCTCCCAAGTGAGCGAGTGTGTGTGTGTGTGTGTGTGGTTGTCTCAATGTATGTTCTCTTTTCAACAACCTTGTGCTGAAAGGGAAACATTGAATGTGCACTAGTGATGGCCTTCAGTGTGAATATATTAAAGGAACAGGAGAGCCCCAATTCTCTGTGGCATAAATCAGGTTCTCGCTAAGGGACACAATCACTGCTGATTAATGGAAACTGTCTATGTTGCTGCAGATTGTTACAGAAAAAGAGATACAGAGAGGGAGAACAATATACACAGATATGTGTAGTCATGAAGTACGAGCAATAATAAGTTTTGTTCTGTGTTTACATAAAGTTCTTAAAAGAGACCTATTATGCCTTCTCTTTTTTTCCTTCCCTTCAGTTTGTTATATAGATTCTTGTGCGTGTAAAAGTCCACACCAATTGAAGCTCCTCTCTCCCACAGAAAGCACTGCTCCTCAAGCGCCTCACTGGTAGTCCTTAATTCCCTGACTTTGTGACCACACGTCGAAGTCACACATTTGCATAATTAATGCCTAGCGGTTGGTTTGGCACGTAATAATTAATTTAGTAAAGCTGCTCCGTTGTTGCTTGTGGTGGTGGCTAGGCACATGTGAGCTGACCAATCAGGGGATTGTTGGGTATTCGTGAGAGGGGCATTAAAGAGACAGGATCCAAAACAGATGGGGAATACAGTGCTGCAGCACTGGACAGTTGGACAAGCATTTAAACCTGTTCTAGTGGTAACCCAAAATGAAATGATGACCCTGAAAATGATAATATGTCTCTTTTGAATGTTCTACTCTTATCTGTGTTTGCAGGCAGGGTATGAGCTACTGTCTGTGGATGGCGAAAGCCTGCAGGGAGTCACACACCAGCACGCGGTGGACGTCATTCGCCGTACATTCAGCAACAAGGCCAAAGACCCAATGGTTTTTGTGGTCAAGGTTCCCAAGGTCCATACAACCCCCACCAGCCCCAGGAGACCTGCAGACTAACCTCTGTGTGCCTCACAGCAAGACCGCAGCTCTGGCATGAAGGACACCAAAACTCCCCTGGGAGTGAATAAACTACAGTATTCACTCCAGAGGAAGAAATATGGGACAGGTAGATCTCCGGTCATGGTGGCAAAGAATGGATGCACAGAAGCATTTGTCTTGTGAAAGGCAGAGTTACGACAGGAAAGGGAGGAAGGTGAATGTGTTGAAGCAGGTTTAAGGCTGACACATTAGCTTATTTATCAGGAGAAAGATTGTTTTAAATCACTTTTGCTATGACGAATTTTAAGAAATGTTGAAACTACAACTTTTATAGCATGCTTAGGCAAACATTTTACTAAATACAAACTTGCACATTGACTGGACAAAAAGTAAATGTTTTATGATAAGATCCTTGGTTGAAATTGCGCCACTGTTTTACACGTGGCAACTTTGCGTGACCTCTTTGCACCGTCTGATAGTGGAGCCAGTGGTCTGCACATTTCAGTTGGTGCATCTCAGTCCAGCAGCTCCACAGACCCGCCAGAGGGAGATTACCCCAGCCTGCGTTATGAGATTTATAGATTTATACCCAGATTAAACCCCTGTATTATGTCAAAACTGATAGTTTGGGTTTAGTGGATGTCTGGGGGGATTATAACAAATTGCTGCTCAGTATTTTTGTGCTGTATTTTTCTGGCAGAAGTGCTCTTGCTCTGGAGCAATCCGCCACTTTAGAGGCTTAATTACACCATGCTGTGGACTGAGCTTATGCAGACATGTGGAGGAGTT
This sequence comes from Diplodus puntazzo, assembly GCA_963678695.2. Lineage (NCBI taxonomy): Eukaryota > Metazoa > Chordata > Actinopteri > Spariformes > Sparidae > Diplodus > Diplodus puntazzo. The sequence goes on along the minus strand of OZ023168.1, from coordinate 6,935,548 downwards.
GGAAAAACATGTCAATGAGAAATGCAGGACATGAAGGCCGGTGGCACAGTTTAAATCAAAGTAGGGTAGAGGAGATATGGGCCCAAAGGTAACTGGAATATAGTGTGCATAGTGCCTTACTTGCAGGATAACACTGAAATATGTTACATGTAGATTGGTTTTATAAGCGCTAAAAAAGCTCAAGGTGAAATGTTTGAATCCAGACATGCAATTAAATTTATAAATGAAACTGGATGTGTCTTTGCATTTGAGATATTTCAAAGTATTGAGATATTTGATTTTGATGCACTAAAAGTTCAGTCAGTATATTTGGGCCACCCTTAATGTGTTTCAGGTGAAAGAAGCAGTTAAAACATGCCGCGCACCGATCTGGCTAGTTCCCTAAACAGTACAAACACAAATAAGAAATCAACAAACAAAAAAACAAAAAAGCTAAAAAAATGGCATGTACAAAATTGTGATAACTCACCAATTTAGTGTCTGGGTGTCTCAGTGGTGCTTCAAACTCAAACTGTCTTGTTTTATTCCCAAATGATTAAATGGTGACAAAGTGGCAAAAAAAAATCCTCTAATCATGAATGTTTTTTTTTATGTAAAAAGATTCCCTACGTTTTACCGCAGACGCCATGACACCTGTGCACCGGATATCCTGAGATCACATGCCATGTGATTGACAGCTCATTTGATATGAACCTCTATGCTCCCCTAGAGCCGACAACAGCCAGTGAGTGATTGTGTAGACAAGTGAGAAACTCTCTCCTCATTTCTCCACTCTGCTGAGCCATTTACATGCCGGCCTCTGGATGACTGATGCATCATGTAGCCAATGACATTTCAAATCCACTGATACACTTAACTTGTGTTAAAAATGATGCAAGTCTATGTAGTTTTATGTGTTTTTCCTCTTTGAATTGGCTGTTTTTCTACCGGAGCACTTGTTTTTGACTATTTTGTATGCATAAAGTTAGTATGAGTAAGGGAATACAGAACTATAATGGTTTTCACATTAATGCCAGAAGCACTTACAGAGTTTCTGATGGATTATAACTCTGTGCACTCCAAATGGTTCAACAACAGCTTTGAATTGACTTTGGGCTGGACTGGGATAGGAGTTTTAGGATCATTTCCACACATTTCCAGGAATGGTTAAATCAAGAGTCAGTTTAAGGTGTGACAACTTGTTCTTTAATTAAAAACACAGTCATTTGTACAAGAAATGTACACATAAAAATATACATGGACAACTACATATACTTTATGAATTACTGAAGACACAACGTAAGTAGACATAAAAGAAATGCACACAAAAGGATGAGAAAAATGCCACAAAAAAGAAATGTGTTACGTTGCTTTGGTCTAGTCACAGTGGCTACATCTGAAATAGATATTTTGTCTAAATAAAAGACAATGTCACTCTGTTATACTATTTAGTGTTTTACATATTTACACAGAAAACGGTTATGAAGACAACTGGGATATGAGGAAAACACGGATGTCTGGGATGCACACGGCACTTTTCAGTGAGGGCGTGTTGCTAATCTGTACCTGTGCTGCATCTGTGGTGAGTGAGTAACAGTCGACAATTGACAAACCCAAGTTGTTCTGTTCAGAGTCACTTCCCGTGGCTTTATGCTAACATTTTATGCACAGTGCAGACTTTTAATATCCTACCAAACCTCTCAACGTCATGCAAAATAGAGGCCGATCAAATACACTGATCGAATTTTCTGAAAGGGGTTCGACTGAATTTCCAGGTATAGGAAACAAAACACGTTCTTTGTCCCTCGAAAAATGACCCGCCTCATGCATTTAGAAAACGAATGACGTGCACGAAGACCCGACGATGAAGACGTGAACCGGTGTGATACTATGATGCTGACGATCAAATGAAAGATCAATCAAAAATGGAGAGACAACAGATCGATGAAAAGGTTTTAACAGCTGCAAAGTTTGGTCTTTAGAGTGTATGTTTGTGTCACACGGATTATATCATGTAAACATATTTTCATGCATTACAGTATTAGGTGCACTCTTTCTATGCTGCCTCCTCCATTTAGAACTGATCCATCATTTGAAATATAGGTATGTGATAGATAGATATATATATATATATATAGAAGTCTTTATACTTTGTATATTAAACCCACACTTATACCAGTACTACAACAAAATATCTCCAGGTGCTATATATAAAAAAATATACAACATCTCCTCCATTATATAGATTTCCTTTTAACTATTATTCCTTGATATAGACTCTTTGTAAAATAAAGGTTCTCTCAGCCCACGACTGACCCGCCATGCTCAGTGTTATACACAGCCCTGCATATACTGTGAGAAAAACAGAGCTTCAAATGTCAACATGCTCCTCACTGGTTTATATTTAGGGCTTTAATGGCCAACCGACCTGCCTGGAGGACATTCAGTGCTGGAGCATCTGCAAACTCTCATCTCGCCGCTATCTGAACAGGATTCCTCTGACATCTGATATAACAAAGACATGCAGACATGCTAGTCTCGTTACCTGTATAGCAGTCAGTGAAGATTATAGTCCAGGGGAGACTAGGAAGACTTTTAAAAGTGTGTTGTTTGGCTTTGGGCTGCCAAACGCTAAATAAAGAGCACTAACGGGAATGATGGGGAATAAACAGAAAGTCTGAATAAGCATGCCGAATCTCTCTCTGATGTCACAACCACACTGACAGAATATGCTCCACTTTCAGTTTTTCCTGATACAGACAGCTGAGGTGCTTTTCACTTATGAAAATAGCCGAGATAGAGACGAGCAGAGATAGAGACAAAGGCAGAAAAAGACAGAAAAAGAGGAGAATCAGCAGCATCCTGGTGATATCTCCCATGCTACAGTCTGCTTACTAGTGCTACATAATCTGAAAAATGTAAATGTTTATGTTAGAGCTCGCTTCATTGTCTGGATGAGTCTGAACGCAACAGCCGGACTGTTGGTGGTCTCGTTCAAATAAAGCGCTTCCTTCCAACGTTTGGTTTCTGTGTCCTCTGCGGTTTGGGGGAAATGACAGAATAGGATGTCCACATGTAAGCAAACCATGAAACAAAACGTCAAAACCGGTTTGTTTGAGTTTGGCGGTTGGCTTCACAAGAATCTGGAACAAAAGACAGCAGGAAAGTTGTGCAAAATCACACCACTTTTCCAACTGGTGAGCAGATTGTTTAGTTGCCGGTGACGACCATTGATACTGCATTTCTCTGGAGTGCTAACAGTCACAATACATTCTTTTTCAAACACGCACGGCTCCTTTTATGATTTGTTGGGCTGCCGTGAATATACTGCTAAAATACTAACAGCAGGTGTTGTAAAATGTGCTGTTTTTTTTTCCCTTTAGCAGTTCCATTGAGGACGCATGCGGGGGTTGTTGTTGTTTGGACGGATGAATAGGTCATCCTTAACAGCCAGTGAAGGTGATGTTGATGGGACTGCTGTGGGGTTTAACCTCCTGTGCTACCAAGACATGTGTGAACACACTGCTGTGCATGTAATAACATTTTTTTTTTTGCTTCAAGTTCCTGTCAATTTTCGATTACCCTGATTCGAACGCGGTGTGAGAAAGAAACACTCTTTCACTGCTTATGCTCCCACAGAAGAAAAGGAGAAGTCTTTGTGCTGGCTTTGTAGTGGAATAAAACCCATTAAAAGTGCCAGGAAAGATGCCTCATAAGGATTTATTGGAGTATATGTCTGTTAGTAAGAATGCACCTTTGGGAGATCTCCCTTTTAACAGTGAGTGGTGAGTGCTCGCTCAGTGGTCCAGGTAAAGCCATGTTGAAGATAGTGCAGTATTCGTTTGGTTACACCCTCCGAGCTTGTTGTGAGTTGCGTCGCCATGTTTCTGTGCACAGATTACTGCAAGCGTGTGTGAGTGTTTCGTTAGATCTCAGTGGCAGTGATTTCCTCAAAGTGGATGTCGTTGCTGCCACTGTGGACCTCGTAGTCCTCCATGTCCCTGTTCTCCAGCTCCAGACTCAGCTCCCTCATCACTCGCTCAAGGTCCCGGTTCCGGCGGTACATCTGGATGTAGTTCTGCTGCAGCTGCTTCTGGTAGCGGATCACCTGAACGGAGGGAGGTATAGTGGGTAAGTAAACTCTCAGATCGGTTGCATGTACGACACGGAATGAAAATGGCGAAGACTGAAGGATTACCTTCTCCTTCTCCTCCTGCCACACCCTCCGCTCATCCTCAAACCGTGAAAGATGCTCCTCACTCGTCCTCCTCTCATACATGAGTTCAGCTTTCAGCCTGTCCACCTGGAGAAGGACAGACAAGAAATCTTAGAAACGTATGGTGTATGTATAAAGTTCCTTTACTTGAACATAGTAATAGAGTACATAGTAGAGTCAAAATGCTAGGGAGGAGGAAAAAAACCCACCATGTCATGTTATTTTACACTAGCTGCTAAACATTATTTTACAGATGATACTGAGATGTGGCAATGTTTATTTTATTAGTTGTTTTTTTTATCCCTCTTGCCTCGCAAAAAACTCCTCTGCCTCTATGGACCAGCCTCCCCAGATGCTGTCTGATGATGAATGTGATCTGCGGCTTTCTTATCAATAGGCAATAGGAGAGGAGTTCATTTCCTACTTTTAGCAGGTTTACCTGTTCTTAAAAGCCTGCATTAACACTTCAGTTTACTTAAAAGTCTAAAGTAGAATAAAGTGGAAGAGACTCACTTACAGTAACTTGAGTAAATGTACTTTGTTTCCACCACTGCACTGTTTCATTACTTCTGTCTTCACTATCTCTGTAGGCACTGTCTTTATTTCGTAGTCCACTATACTTAAGACTACGATTCCCTTAATGTGTAACGCAACAAGTTCAACCGATTGACAAAAGTGTTCTGCATTAAGGCAAATGGAGTGATATTCTTCTGTCCTGTTGAACTACAGCAACCCCCTGCTGCCTTGTAGGTGTCATACAGAACTCTTGCACACTTTAAGCGGATTTTTGGTATTTTTGCCCCCTTTCTTTGAATCCTAACGTACGCCTGGAAAAGAACATGTACCTGTTGTCTGAGTCCCAGCACTGTTTCTGCGTTCTGCCTCTGCGCCTTGGCTTCATCACTCTCTCCTCCCCACACCAGGTGAGTCTCCTCTCCATCGCGGTACACGCAGGGACTGGGACCGCCCCTTCCTGTCACTCCTCTCCCCTGCTGGAGGGAGAGGCTCATGCACTGCCCCTTCATGGTCGCGTTCCCACTGTGATTGGACAGCGTGTCGCGGAGACGGGCCGACTCGTCATCCAAGCGGCCCAGTTTCTCCCGGAGCAGCTCGGCTTCGCTCTTGCGCCTCTGCAGCTCGTTCTCGCAGACCTCCAGCTCCAGAGATCGCGTCCGCAGGGCCGCCTGGGCCTCCTGGGACCGAACCTGGCTGGCTTGCAGCTCGGACCGGGCTTCTCTCAGCTGGGCCTTCAGCACCACAATGTCGCCGGCCTTCTGGCTGAGCTCTGACTGGTTCTCCTTCAGCTGCTGCTTGAGGAGGGAGATCTCTCCTGACTTCTGACACACCTGAAGGGACAAGAGGAAGCGAGTTAGAGACAGAAGAGGAAACGCCGAAAATACAGAACAAACTCACTGGCAGATTAAAAACTGACTTTTTGGATTTGCTTGCTACTTAGAGGTAACCCTCAAATACTTTCAAGCTTATAAGATTATGAGGTTAATTTAAGCCTACCAACTGTCACCTCTGGCTTAACACCTTTCTTTTGGGGGCATTTCTTATGCTTTTATTAGAGAGAGGTGGAGAAAGACTTGCAGAAGCAGAAGATCCCCCTGCCAGACTCACACAGCTCTCCACTGTCTGACTCACTCACCTCCCACTTAGTCTCTTCCAGACGTGGTCCCAGCTGGGTCTGTTCCCTCTGGATGGTGGCACACCTCCTCTCCAGCGTCTCTCTGTCCTGCAGCAGAGAGGAAAAGTCCTCCTGCAGCTTCTTTTTCTCTTGCTGCAGTTGAAAAACCTGATGACACACAGAGAACCGCATTTTGTAACAGACGTGAATGTCGATCAAGAGTGAGAAAAGCAGCCTCAGAGACAGAACCGTAGGGCTTACATCTAGCCCACGAGAACAGCAAAGTAATAATTTGAACTTAAAGATCTTTCAACTCACAGTCTTCATCAGGGCATATAAAAGCTAAGGTAAGGAAAGCTGCTGCGCCTCTTGGCTAGAAACAATGTCAGGTTGTTTTTCTTCCAAACAGATCAGCCAATTTTTGTGTAACTGTTTTGAAAGGCTTTTAAATATTTAGTGTACCTGTAACTGTAGCACCTGCTGTGCCCTCTGGGCCTTCTGAGATGCCTGCTTCATCTTTGCTGCACAGCTTTGTCTAAGCTCCTCCATCTCACTTTCACAGCGACGCTGCTTCTCCTCATACACCTTCGAGAGCAGAGGACATGGATGAAAGGTCAGAGGTTAGTGTTTCATCATCCTTACATTACATTTTGGTCTGTGTGGGGAGAGCCTTTATGTCTCACCTGGCAGATGGCAGCTTCATTCTCATCCAGATTTTCCCGGAGCTGCTGCAGCTCCAGGTCTCGTTCCCTCAGCTTCTCCTCCAGCTCCCTCACCACCCCTTCGTAGCCTTCCACGGGTGGCGGCGAGTGGCCACAGGACCCGCTGTCCGACAGGGGCTGCCCGCGCCCACTTAGCGACCCAGAACCTGTGCTCTTGCTGGATGAGGAACGTCCACTGTCCGAGTTAGAGTGGCCGTGGCTCGCACTACCACCTGAAGTGTTTCGGCTCAGGCCTGTCACAGGCTCCAACTGGCCCCCGGAGCCAGACCCGGAGCTGGAGCCCTCACTGGGGGCCAGGCTGTAGCCGGTGCTGCTGTGAGTCGGCAGGCTGGAGAGGGAGTTCCTCCCTGAATCTGACATGGAGCAGGACTGGCTGCTCCGAGCGTTGCGGCCGCTGTAGGAGCTGCGCTTCCCTTCAGAGCTGGAACTACTTCCTCCGATGTTGGTTGTGCCGCCGGCGCTGTTGGATCCCCCGAGGGGCAGCAGGAGGTTGAGGCTGGCCTGGCTCTCAGACAGACTGCTGCCCCCTGGCCGTGGCGACAAGTAATGCACAGAGTGACGGTTCTTGGGAACGACGGGTTTGAAGGCCGTAGGACGGATCAGCACTTTCTCCATGTTCTGAAAGCACAACGTTTTTAAAAAATTGCATTAGTGAGTGATAAAAGCTAAGCTGTGCTAATTAGCTGTGCCTGAATAAAACTCATTAGAGAGGGGTGAGTGATATGCTGGCAGGTCACCCCCCACGGCTCTGATTAGTTTAATTGTGGTTTAATTGATATTCATGGGCTTCATTAAGAAGTTTTCTTAATGATTTTTCTAACATCTAAGACGGAGAGACAGGCAAGTAAAAGAGGAGAGGACGGAGGAAATCTGATTAGAGGGCAGAGAAGCAAAGAGGAGGAAGAGACGAGGGGCTGAAAGCTCCACATGTTCCGTAAGCATTTTACTTAACGATCTTCCTCAGGGTTCACTAAATACGTCACTAAATTTAAGTGAGCGCTGACATTAATCATGATGTGTCTGCAAGGTGAGCAGCCGTCGAATGATCCATCTGAGCCTGTCAGGCCAGTGATTAAGCCTCCCCTCCGGATCGATGGAAATAAATAGCCAATTAGACAGCTGAGGCAATCCGCTGTAAAACATGCCGGCCCATTCTCAGTAGGAGTGCAGAGCATGTTCCACGGAGAGCAGAGAAGGAGGGCCGAGCTATGATATTTAATGTCATAGTCTGTGATTAAAGAAGACATTTTCCTGGAAATATCTTCAGGTCAGAGGTCAACTGCACTTGCAGGTCTGATGTGTCTCGTACTGAAAGGTGCTAAAACACTTCAGGGAAGATCGTGATTCTACTTATGTTTTAGTTGGCTCAGGAGATGATGCATTGCAGCTGAAAGCTCAATTAGAGGCTCGAGTAAAAATAATAATATAGTACAGCGACAATAAGTACAGACAAAAGGAGCCTTTTAAGCTTGACCCTCTACCAAACACACTTTCAGCATTTCTTCACTGCAGTTTCTCGCTACACTAATATTGGTCATGCTGATGTATTGGTCTGGTTCTTATCTGGCATTTATCAGTGCAATCGACCATAGCCCGACTGTTGCTGATATCATCATTTAGGAATTTTTGAAAAGTAAGATAAGATCTTTTTAAAAAACATTAAGAAATACAATCGCTATCAGACATGCTGGAAAGACCCATTGACCCTAATTGATTGAAGGCAGAGGTTTTGATCTCATGCTAACCAGTTTCCAAATAACACAATAACATTTTCAACCCTTCTAGCGAGCAGATGGATATTATTTAAATGGAGGGAAACACAGGCTTCCATCCATTCACCTAAAAGAGTGAATTGTCACTGAGAGGTTGTAAAGACAAACTGTGAAGACCAATTACCCACCTTTCTCTTTAAATTATTGTTGTTAATATTATTATCCATTTTCCTCTCTATTCACCAATACAGATATATCTGCAATAAGCTAAATATATCAGTCTCGATGATATATCGGTCTAGTTCTACAGTCTTCGACGCCTCACCTTCTCTAGCTGTCCAGACACTGGTATGAGTTTGGGAGGAGGCCCTCCAATGTTTCCGTTCAGAGTCCTGTTGTCCCTTTGGTCCTCCGAGTCACTGTAGGGGCTTGTAGCTGCCAGCACCACATTGTCGTTCCAGTCTCCAACCACAACCTCATCGCTCACATGCCCAAAGTTTCCATTAGTGCCGCCACCTACTGCTCCAGCAACCGTTCCACCGCCTGCTCCGGCAGTGTTCCCAGGCCGTGGCTGCTTCTTGGTGGGCAGCGGAGGAGGCAGAACCTGGGCCTGGGGCTGCATTTGGTTGCTGATAACCAGCAGCTGTTCCAGGGAGCTCCCGCTGCGGAGGGTGTTATCCTGCAGCCGGAAGCAGCTGGTAGCCGGTGTGGAGCGGCGTGACTTGGTGGTGAATTCGCTGGCGGCCCGGCAGTGTCTCTCCTGGTACGTCCGGCCTGATATAAGACTGCTGACAGAACCCATGGCTGTCCCGGAGCTGCAGGGCCCACAGGGGCCAGGGCAGGGGCCCGAGGGGGAGTGGGATGATAGCGGTCGGCACTGCTGGACGTCGAGACCTGGATTGGGGTGGTCAGTCACGGTCACAGGTAGCGCCTGAACCAGAGCCATGGCACCCCGACGGCGTCAGACACACCACGCACTCTGATGAGAGAGAGGAAAGCACTTTTAATTAATACATTAATGCAACAGATGTGGCTATTATACTTGCTCTGAATGATACGGTTAGTGATTTTACACACACAGATCTTTAGTCTGGGCCTGCTGAATAGCGAAGTTGCCTGAGTGGATAGGGGTATTGTGCCTTGCTCAGGGGCACCTCTGCAGTGGCCCAGAGGGGACCTTGCACATTTACAACTGCCACTCGATGTTCCATACTGACTGGTGGTCCATGCTGGACTAGAACGAGCCAAGTCCTCTATATAATGAACTACTTCCGCCCGAGTTGGAAAGCTGCTTCCAAGCGTACAAGGTTTTTCATTTAAAATTCATAAGCCATAATACCTTCTTCCAAATGCTGCCATGACTAAGTTTATGACCCTTTAGCCTGCTAAAATTTAATACATCTTCCCAAACAATTTATTCTGCCACTCCTGACTGATTCATAATGCAAAAATCGACATAGACTCAGGACAAAGACAAAAAAGGCTGGCATTAGGACCCAGCAAAGACTGCAGCGTGGAGCTGTGCTGTGGGGTCACCAATAAAACTCCACTAGGCAGTTTGGATCGAGTCTGCACAGCCTTCAACATAAAGAAACGATGGTTAAGACACGAGAAGAAGAAAGTGTTTGAATTTTGAGCTGTTACTGATCACCAGCTGCTCTTACTCTGAAAAGTTCATGAATCAGGTTTACTATTTAGTCATGTTTCTCCCTGTTATGAGTGAGCTTCAAGCTTCACAGGACAGTGAGAAACAAGAATGTCACTACAGCAGATCTGTATAATAGTGGACAGTACGGCTCATCAAACACAGGTGTGAGTAATCATGCTAATGATGGCTGGAGTCGCAGTTAAGACTGAAAACAACGGCCATCGTTAACGGTAGACCTGATCTTTTCCTCTGTTGCAAGTCAAACTGCTGCCTCTGAATTAATTAATCTTAACAACTTTCCAAATTAACATAACACATGCTATAAATAATAAGTAATGACAAGGCTCAGCCATGATTTTTCTTGTTTCATAATTCCGTGTTTGAGTTCAGTTGGGTTCAGATTTTTGAACCAGCCTGATGACGACCTGCAGTTTGGTGAAGTCACTTTTGTAATGCTGTGGCTCCAGTGTGCAAATACTCCTTGTGCTGGAAGTAGTAGTAAATGTAGCATGCCAACACAAAAATACAGAACTTCGGTACAATTTGGGTATTTCCATTTTCTGCTCCTTCATACTTCCACTCCACTATAGTTTGGAGGCCAGTGTTGTAATTTATACTCACTTCATTTACTTGATAACGTCAGTTACCAGTTACTTTGAAGATAACATGCAGCATCAGAGCCAAAGCAGCATATTTTTATGAAGGTTAATTTATTTCACTGGCAATTGACTGATTCTGGCAATTGGAAAAAAATGTTGAATACATGTAAATTCGTGTACAACTTACTTTTACTTTTACTTGAAGATACCAAAGTAATACTTTAATATTATATTATAAATGACAGCACCTTACTGACAAGAAAACACTTCTAATAATTATATTTGTCTATGCCTTGTGTGAGGATTTATTACACATGATTTATTGAAACATAAAGTCATGTTTCATTTCTTTTTCTAGTGCAAGTTCAGCTGAAAACAAGGCAAACAACAGTCATTTTGATTGGATCATAGCAGGGACAGCACAGATGTTATCAATAACATCATAGATCTCAGTGACACACTCAGTGTGCCTGGATGCAGAACACTGAAACTGAAGCAGCTAACTGAGTTCAGCCATCATTGACTTTATTATTTACAACTGCACTCTTACTACTGTAGATGTATTAGACTTGAGACAAACATAAAACATTCATGCAGGATGCTGACAGTTGTTAAAGTGATTTGTGGTTAGCATCTTATTCAAGTGTTAAAAATACATGACCTTGAATGAGACTCATTATGTGGTAAACAGCTTCACTGTCAGCTGTGAACTACATGGCTAATCATTATCCTTAAATCGTTCAATTCAAAATGATTAAAATGAAGATCTTCAATATTTGCATCGTTAAAATTTGACAAATTTACTTTACATACAACTTATTACAATTAAATTATCGTTGCAACAGTAAAGCCAAATTACCTATTGATTTTAGGCCTGTTGCCACTTTACATCTGATTATTCGAAACATTTCTCCCAGAAGGGCACATCCCCAGACCCACCAACTCCTCCAGTGAAGGCTCATCGCTCACTAAATACACTCCATATCTATGGTGACGCCGCTGCTAATTGTGGGTGTCACTAAAGAGGCAGGAAGGGGGGAAAAGAGGATGGATTTAGTAAAAGACTGAGGATGGAACAGACAGAGGGAGACAGGATGAGTCGCGGTCATCACCATCTGCAGCTGCTCTGTGATTTTCCTGAATGTCCCTGTCTGAACCTGTGAGCAGTCATCCTGTGTGTTACTTCTAAAGGGGTTTGAAAACTACTCGCTTCACTGTTTTATGATCACGATGCTCACACGCCTATCAAAAAACCTTTGAAGAAATAACGAAATAATGGCCTCGCTTGGCCACTGCACTATTTTTAGGATGAGAAACATGGATACATATTATTAACACAATAGGAGGCAGCAGATTAAGTCCTCCATTTGGAGATAGTATTATCAGTGCTAGTTGCCTGCGGGGATGGAGAGGGGACACATATCCTCAGCCTGTCGTGCCAAGCCCAAATCCGTCTGGCCAAGTGGAATAATCCATGCCAGCTATGGCTGCACACAGTCTGCCAGGACTAACACAATTGTACAGACTGACACTCAGTGATGTGCACGTACACACAAAAAAAGATTAGATGCATCAACAGCACATCATTCAAGTAAGCACTGAATACAAAAAGACTCTGATGATCTAAAGCTGTGTAAATATTCCCAACAAGACACTGGAGTGGCAGACAGAGAAGAAGATGAACAAGAGGAGCAATATTTAACCCAACGCTTAGATCAGATTGCAGTTTAGTACCAGATTCCTCAGAAATACATATGCTGATTCACAAACAAACAAAAAGCATGAAAGTACAGCACAGAAACACCAGCTTCTATTCTGGCAGCTGAGGGGCCTCAGTCAGTTTAGTATGCTCCGAATGAAGTTGTTGTTGTACCATCTGAAACACCCCCTGGAGTATCGTTGAATCAAACTACTTTGTGCAAAGTGGCATCCGACCCAAAGTGGCAAAAAGTGTTTAAACCTTCAAACCTCAAAGTCAAACAGCCAACTGTACAAATAGGGATAATGTGTAACTTCCTGTCTGTCCTTGAAGGCATCATGGTGTTGAAGATCAAATCTTGCCTTATTTTTCTAACCTCTGCACACTAGGCTACACACAGCCTATAGTGTTGTCAGATTACCTGTCATCAGTGAGCGTCTGTGGTAGTAGCTGGCACAAGTCAACCCTTGTCACTCGAAAGAAAATCACTCTGATTGGCTGGGCAAAGACCGTGCACAAAGAAAAGTCATCTCTGCCTTTTCACCTGTCCAATTTGCAACGTTTATCAGACATATTCTTGATTAGAAGAACATATATTAGCATGAGCGGTTAAATAAACCCCGGCTTTATCATAACAGTAATGTAGGCGCAGAACGTACAAGCTTGTTGGCAGTTGGCTGTAGTCTTTGCAATGTGTTCAAGTGCAGCTTTTTGGCTGTTGTGAGGCGACGCGACAGTCGGCCTGAGTGTGTAAAAATCACTAACCATATTATTCAGAGCAAGCGTGTTGGACTTGGTTTAATGACATCCAGAACCGTTAAGGTGTATGCATTGGATGTGTCAATGGAAAAGTGAGTGTGGATGATTTAGGAGCCCAAGATGGCAGCAAGGATGTTAAATCTCCAAATCCTACTGTCAGAAGTAAATCATAAGTAGAACCACCCCCAGAAATAAGATATAATGCATTGATGTGCTGCAAAAAAGGGAGAATTGTGATGCTACCTGTGATCTTAGGTTTTATCATCCAGTACTACATGGGAAGTGAGGACAGAAAACATCTAGGGTTGGTCTGATTAATCGTTAATGATCAGTCAGCAGGGCGGTTCAATTCCTGCGGGTTGACTCCATGTTGACTAAACCGTGAGCAGCTCTGTGAGAGCGTGACAGGGAGTGAGGGGGAGTCGAAGAGAGGAGGCCGACTTCCTGGGTGCACATGAGTCAAGGAGATAAAGATATGTGTGGTATGTGATCACTTCCCATGCCAAAATAATCACGCCTCACAACCTCCTTTCACCTTTTATCAAGCCAGTCCCACCTCTTCTCCACTCCCAGCCCCGACAAGGACCTCTCAGGCAGGGATAATAGAATTAACAACCCTCTGAGAACGTCAACCGTGACACCCCCCTCCCCCTGGTCCTAACCCTGTCACCCCCTGATGAGTGGAGGGGAGCTGGTCTGATTCCGTCCTCCCACCCCTGTGACCTCCAAGGGTCTGGTTTTGTTCTGGCTACTTGGGCAACAAATCCCAAAAGCTAATTTCCCCCTCTGATGTTGCTCACTGGTCGTTTCTTAAAGTTATTGAAGCCCTCCTCTCCGCCCCGCCGTGGCTGCATTCCTCTGACAAAGTGAAAATACTTTTTACCATCCCTCCATCTTCCCTCGGCGCTTCCTCCACCTTCCTCATTACATGCATCCTCTTCTGCTGTCAGCAGCACAGAGAAAAGCCAGTCATCGTCACTAAAAATAGAAAACATCTCAAGTGCCTCAAATCATTCTGATAGTCTTTCATGAGGCGTTGCTCGCAGCGAGGCATTTGATTCGACGTTCAAAAATAAACTCCAACAGTGTTGCAGCCAGCTATTATGGGGTCAACCTGAGGCTATTTTACCTCGCATCCTGACGCTCGAAAACTATTAAATAATGCTGAATGGCTTCTGACAGAAACTGTAAATACGCCGAGTGGTTGTGGGAGTTTACCCTCCACATGCTTCCAACTGGATGAGTAAGAGCAGGAGTGACAGAAGAAAGAGATTCCCAGGTAGCTCTCTAACAAGATCCAGAAGTGGGGTCTGTGACGGGGAAATAATCCCGTTATGATAAGTCTGTTAATAACGCCAGTATAACCCAGGAGAGGAAGCCCATTATTCCGCAGCAGCAGATCACCCTTTGCAATCACACGCAACCCTCCAAGCTGTTCCGGAGACTCTGCTGTGCTCAGGACAGAGTTAAAATAGTGAGAACAAGTTCAGAAGAGAAAGAAGTTGGTTCAGCGGCGAGAACACAAAAGCAGGCAGGGTGGGGGTGATGGTTGGGGGTTTAGGGGGAATTCCAATACCAGGTAGTCCAAAGAGAGGCTCCAAAGAGGCCGCCTGAGATCCTGGGAACACTGGGCATCTTTAATCCTGTTTGGTCATTATTTGGCCAGCAGACAGACACTGAGGTCTGAGTACCTCTAAGATCTCCAAGCAGGAAAATTTAAAGTGAAGGCAGACGTCATTTCCTATCCAAACCATCCCCTCTACTGCTGAGCACCGGACATATTACTTGTGTCACTTTTCTTTTCTCTCTTTTATCATCCTTCTTCCACATGTCTGCCTCTTTTAGATACTGGAAGGATAAAAGCAGTGAGAAGAAAAATGGGAGCTGAAATCAAAACTGTGGCCCTTTGGCTAAGGCTGTATGTATTTGCAGGAGTTTCAGTTAATGTGAACAAACTCAGCTGAAGCTCCCTCCGTCCTGTAGAACCAGAGCGGTTATGGCCCTGTGAAACAGCAGAGCAAAGGCAACTGATTTGTTGTGGATGGTTGTGTGACAGCATCGTCAGTCCCGACAAGAGCAGTTGGTGACTTCTTTAGCATACAACACAATAATATCACCTTGTAAAGTTAATATGACATTTTAGCTTCACAGTAGCTTATTCACCCATTGGACAGACAAGGAGCAACATTAGCTTTCATTTAGTGTCATGTATATGGAGGCTGCCCAACAAACTTAAGTCCAATATCAACTCTCTTTTATCTCCATTTTTGTTCTCCACCAACTCCTCTCTCTCCAACAAGTTCCATCCATGTGCAGTTCATCTTTTTTGTGTAATTATGCAGAATTCTTCAAAAGTTAATACCTTTTGTGGTATTTCTGTTTCAGGTAATTGGAAATTGCAACTCAGCACTCTCTGAGAATATGGAAAAGCCTACAAGTCCACAGTGGCGATTGGCTTCCATCCAGGAATGCTGATTTGAACTTTTGCTACACCTGCCCTATTCACCTGGTCTGACACCCTCAGACTACTAATGCTTCCCCAAGATGAAGACGGAGCTCACTGGTCGTCATTTTGACAGTGCTGATAACATTTTTTTTTTTTAAATTCATGTCAGGTTTTCTGGAATGCTTCTACCTTCGGGAA
The DNA here is from genome assembly GCA_963678695.2 of Diplodus puntazzo. Taxonomy (NCBI): domain Eukaryota; kingdom Metazoa; phylum Chordata; class Actinopteri; order Spariformes; family Sparidae; genus Diplodus; species Diplodus puntazzo. The sequence goes on along the minus strand of OZ023168.1, from coordinate 6,919,940 downwards.
TACATTTATGGATTACCTTTTGTATATTCTCCTTATATTCACCAGCTAAACGCGAGCTTTGTCTGTCTGACTGCTGTTTGATGCTGAGCAGCTAGTGTACAGTCAGTTGTTAGAATATTTTTTGCTAAAAATTGTTGCCAGCCACTGGTAAAAATGACAAGAGTAGTGAGAGTAAACCAAAACAATGAGCTGAAAGATGCTAAAACGTTCGGCAACAAAGAATAATGATTATATTGGTAAAGGTGACATCTTCTTGACAAAGCGCCATTTCTGTCCACTCTCATCCCTTTTCCTGTTCCTGACTATTTTCACCCACATCCCTTTCCTTGCTTCCTTGCTTCCTGTGCTGTATTATTGCTCCTATGCCCTCCTGTCACCCTTCCCTTTTCCATTCCCCCTTTCTTTCCTAAGACTCCCTGCTCGCTGGTCTGTGCGGCTAGATTTTAATCGGCCCCCTTCTTTAATAGCAACACCACAGCGTGACTAACCGAGGGGGAAGCCAGTGTTAAGACGAGAGCAACAGGTGGAAAGTATAAAATTGTCAGATCGGTGCAGGCGCTGAATGGGCGAGCGTATGAGCATGTGAGCGATAATGGGAAGCATTCATAAAAAAAGCCATTGTGCTACGTTTCATTAATGGATGGCCACCGCCCAGTAGACTTTCACTCATCATAAAAACAGTGTCAGCGCTACCCAAACAGTTTTTTTTTTCTAAAGTAAGTCGAGAGCTTGTTCAGACCAGCAGAAATATCCCACTCTGCTACTCAGAGCCTGGGTGGCCTTGATTAATCCTGAGACAAGTGATCCCAGTGGATGGAGATTGTGAGAAAGACAGTCAGACAGAGAGAGCGAGAGAGAAAAATCAACAGGCTAGGTGAGTCACAATAATCCTCGTCGGCTGCTGACAAAAGAAAATCCACAAGTACAGGCAAGGCAGCAGCACACTGACACACACAATACCTCAGCAAGGCAATCAGTCCACACCTAATCCACTCCCCCATTTATTTGTCACGCATCTACTCGCTGAAACTCCACAATAAACTTCAAACAGGCAAGAAAATGGTATTGGAGTGAAGTCAGCCGACTGCGCTGTAAAACGAGAGGAGCCTTTTAATGTTTTGCCAGAAGACCTGAGGTTATAATATGCCTCCATTCCTACACAATGACTGTCTGTCTGAGTGGCCGCTCACTGTCACCTTCCCCCACATGGCTCGGCTTTTAAGTCTCGCAGTGTGATTGCTGAATGCATACAAACCCACTCAGTCCTCATTAACCCATCGCACCGGTGCCAAGTCTCCTTTCACTCAAACCAGAGAGAGAGATATTGTCCTCTTTGGCAAAGTAACATGGTTGACATTGTAGCCGGACAAAAGTTGTGAGTTCTTGCGCGCAGGCTGCTGCAGAGCTGTGACTTTATTAAAGCACGTTTTCAGTGGCGACACAAAAGGAGAAATACGGTTTCTAAAAAGTGTCTGAGGGGAGTAATTGGCAACAGGTCCCTTCACAGTCCAGATTTTTTTTCCCCCCTTCTTCTCTTTTACAACCAACTTGTTGCTGTTGCAGACTTTAGCTTCTCCCTCTGTTTGGAGGTAATGGCAGCTGAGGCCCACATTTTTGCATGAGATAGAGAGAGTCAGGAGGAGTGGGAAAAGGAAGGAGGGGAGAATGAGGGAGTGAATAGGTGAATGAGTGACCAAGTTTTGTGTATGTCAGACACTCTGACAGCAGACAGGTTGGCTCTTTAGCATCTCAAAGCATCTGGCCTCAATTCAGACGTGAGAGGCTGCTGGAGAGCGGGGCGACGGAAGCCTCCATTTTTCCTTTTCTCTCTTTCTCTGTCACACACACATGTAACTGCAGAAAAAAAACTCCCCATGGGGGTTGACAGAGAGAGCAGCCAGCAATCTATTGAAATTGGATGACATGAGAGTAGCGACACAGGCCTGTGAAAACACCATGTGGCATTTGGGGACACAAACTGTCAATCACTTGCTGATGTATGGGGTCCTGTGTGTTACTTTTGCAATGTGTAGCTTCATTCAATCAGTTGTCCTCTCAGTTTCATCCACAGAGAGAAACCAAAATTGCATGCACATTCTCGGAGGGTGAAATGCTTACCATGAGACATTTGTAAGCACGAAACTACCGGATATTTTTAAGCAGACCTCAGGACAATTTTCCGCCATGTGTGTGGCTACAAAAACTGGATATTTTTGACAGGAAGTGGGGACTCCTCCAGCCAAAACAAGATCTTTTCCTAAGCCTGTACAAGTGTTTTTTGAGTCTAAACTAACCAGATCATAATCACAGCGCTGTCACAAGATAAAACTGAATTGAATTCTTACATATTGCACCTTTATATGTTGCAGGTACGGCAGAAAATGACAACAGGATATAAAGAAGTTTGCCAGTTCTCAGTTCTCTCCAGTCCAAATCAACCTGCAGTTGTGTGCCCAGACGTGACTGTTGTTCTTTGCATGACTTCATGGCTATTCGGTCTTTTCCTTTGAAAAATTAAATCAGCAACTATCTCATCAAATAATAAATATTAGCTAAATAAGCTATTATTAATCTGACCAGATATTAGCTTAGCTTTTCAGGATGCTACATTTCAGTTAGCACAAAAAAGCACTGAGTTTGTAAAGCGACACTATAGTATAGCTGAATAGTGTTCAGTCACTCAGTGTGCACAGGAGGAAACTGAGGTAACAGTAAGTGGAAAGGGGGAAGATCTGACTGACATTCCTGGTCCGTTCCAAATGTTGGATTTTCCAGGAGATTTTCCAGCCACTGACAGTTATCCAGTGGCGGTCAGTGGTCAGACCCGCAGACACTGGAAATACCAAGAATGCCAGCGGCAGAGACACAAGGATTAGTCTGGCCAGTGGACTACTGTTTGTCAGGATCAATGACCACCTCAGCCTTAACTCTTCCAGTTGATACAGTCAGTTGGGCAGCTATGATTTCTTATCAGTGTAGGTGCAGGGTCATTCTGTCCTCAGTGGAGAGTGTTCTGGAAAATCCTGGCTGTTCTCTGACTTCTCATTGTCCCAAATGAGGAGAGAAGAGTAAAGTTTTCCCTCCTAAGCTCCCCCCCCTCCCCTGCTGCTTCGGGCTGTATGAACAGCGGAGGGCCATTGTTTCAGTTTAACAGAGGGCAGAGAGCAGAGAGAAGGGGCCTGTTATCTCACACCGAAAGCAACAACAGTCCGACTGACAACGTGACCCATAATGTGAGGCAGAGCGAGGAGAGGAAGGGGGCAGCGACAGGACTGTCAGGGAGCGCTTTACGTACTACCAGACTTCAGTGAGGAAAAGTAGGCCACGATATCTGAAAAGTCTCAGCAAAGGTGTGACAGCTTCGTTGTGAAATCACTGATCATAGCTGAACCTGAATATAACACACACAATGCCACCCACACACACACACACTGCTACTAAAAACAGCCAGGCAAATGAGTTTCACAGCAGCTATTACATAAGCAGCGACGCCTCAGTTTTAACTGTGCCAGCCTCGATGTATAATTCACTTCCACTCATCTGAGAAAATATCTGACAGGGCAAAGAAGCACATGTGCAGACACAGTCAGACACTGTCCGTGCCGCTGTAAACTCGAGAAAGATGGGGGGGGCGACGGGACTGGCATGGAAAACACTCATTCAGCAAACTGAGGAGAAGCCAGGCCGACTTCTAATCTCTCGCTGTCTCTCGGTCTTCCTGTGTTTCTGTCTCCCTCCTCAGTGTTTCACCATGCTGCTCAGCGAGAGGCTTTACATAAATACCTGGCATCGACAACGGGACCGCTTGAGGACAAGTCAAAATCGAACGTAGTTTCGAATCTTCCGCCAAATCTTTTCGTGTAGTTTCCTTGATGCCAAACGAAGACATACTTGTGAGAACATATGTTCTGTTTTTATTTCACTCACTATCACACCTAAAGCACAGAGATTCTGCTTTCATCCCACATTTTGTCACTGCTCTGTGGATTCATCGACGACACAACATCCTCCTCACTGGACAGCTGTCCTACAGCTGCAGAAGTTAAAACACTACATTTGAAATGTTACTACTGTAATTACACTTCATTGTTAAGCAAATATCAACCCAATAAATTGCAGATGTTTCTGCTCTCACAATGCACTTAAAGTTTGCTGAACTGTTGCTGTTGGCGGTTAGGAGGAGAACACGTCTTTCTCAACTTCTGAACGGCCAAAAGTTCTTACTTCAATATAACAGACATTAAATATTATATAAAGAGCAAGGCACTTATCGCCCCTTTGTCGTGAGTACCCACCTGCAAATACGGTATTTCGCAGTGGTTTTGTTGTGTATCATCAGAGTTTTTCTTTTATTTGCAGATGCCTTTAGTGTCGGAAAGAGACACAAAAGACTATAGATCCTTTACACAGCCTGTCAAACCAATAAATCCATTATCCTCTCCATTCAATGTAAAAGATATGACCATGGACGACCTAGCAGCAGTTAGCAGCAAACTCAAAGAGGAGCAGCAACCAAAAATGTCTGCACATTGGGACGAAAACGACGTACGTGGCCTGTTCACCCTCGGACCAGACAAGATCAACCGTCATATAACAGGGATGATAAATTTTCAGTTTGGGCTTTGTTATGCCACTCTTTATTCAGAAAGTTGCATGTTACATGTATGTGAACGTCACACTGGACGCCAACACATGACAACTCTTCTGCTTGCTGAACACCAGCATGTTTTCTAAAAATAACACACAGGAGCTGCATTATGCTGTCGTTGGTTATCAGCATAAAGAATTGGTTGGGTCGCTATTGCGCAAGTTATGTGAAAAAAGGGGCTGAAGAGAGAACTTGAATGATAGATTGGTTAGATGTGGAGCCAGATCCATAATGGAGCCGGCTATCAGAACATAACCCTAAAAGGAAGAGGACGAAAAAGGAGGAAAAGAGTAAAAAAGAAAAAAAAAGGTCTCATTTCGATTCATTTGGAGCTACTTTACTATCTTTAAATACTGTAGACACACACGCAGGAGGCATGAGTCAACGCGGCTGGAAAGGGTTACGTATGTAACCTGCAGCACGTGACACACATTTACCTCATTTGTTTTGTTCGGAGCTGATGAGGTAACCCTCATCCTTGTCCCCCCTCTCTCTCCCCCCTCCACGTCACCCCTCCAGTGAAACTTGACGTAAACGTCTCGACACCTGCCCATTTACAGCCACCGTGTTTATGGAGTGAAACGTCACTCCTCCTAAACTCGGCCACAATCCAGCCCGGGTAATTACAGCCCTCTCTCCGGCGTGCTCTCAAACTAAACCTCAACATGACACGGTCAAACAGACAGCTACTACAAAGAGTCGAGCGAACGGACGGCCCCTCTAACTGCTCCGACTATAAACATATCTGCTGACACATCACTCGTGGGCCATAACAAAGTTGATGAGAAACTACAATATGTGGCCCAGGGCGCACGAGGAGTCTTGTAATTACACGCGTTGGGAAGACAGAGGAGAAACAGCGTGTCTCTCAGAGTGCTTCGTCATCAAAAGAATCACAAAGGTTCTCTTTGAGTCTTCTGGATGAAAAAACATGTTTGGTACGGTCACACTTCTGAGATGCGGCCTAATTGTCTGGTGCCTCATGATCTTCAGTGTGAGTGTGCGTGCAGACAGATTGAATAACACCTTCCTCCTCCTCCTCCTCCTCCTCCTCCTCCTCCTCCTCCTCCTCCTCCTCCTCCTTCTCCTCCTCCTCCTCTTTCCTGCTCCAGGCCAACTGTCCAGAGGCTGGGACAGCTTTTCTAGGAGGCTGACATTTCAAATCAATACCCTCAACAGTCTGTAATGAGCAGATTAACCAGGGTCAGGATTAGAGAACCTGGGCGCCAAAAACTCCTCATCCCACCTCAACAAATCCGAGCTGTTTCTCCTTGTGCGGGACAAAAGTCTCCAGGTTCCCCGAGAGCAGCTAGAAAACTAACTTAAAGCCAGTGCCAGTTAGCTACTTGAGAAACCAGGCATCTGACCAATCAGATCTCAGTTTAAGCACATCTTAGAGGTCCTCGTCAACCTTCTGTCTTTTCTAAACTCGTTTCCAATCCTGCTGAAATCAGTGTTTTCCCCTTTGAATGTGGCTGCCGAGCAACTTTTGTCTCAAACTCTTTCCGTTACACACCTTCTATTACTGGCGTTTCCGCAACTGACACCCTCTTAAGTGGCTTCACACTGGCCCCAGGCACTCATGAATACAGTTTCCCTCGAGCAAATTTCATGTTAACGAAGCCAAACTAGGGATAAGAAGCGGGGTAAAGAGAGAGAGAGAGAGAGTTTGGAGAATTTAAGGCACACTCTTCTGCAGACACAATCGCTCTCTCTCCACACTCACCCCAGTTGGAGCCCTGCATCGCTGCCTCCACTTGTCTCCGTCTCTCTTGGAAGAAAAAAAAAAAATAAAAAAAAAAGTGAAAATCACTCCAGTCTCAAATGTTCCTCTTCTCTCCTTGTCCCGGCTTCTACCTCTTCTCCACAACACTCCAGCTTCCTGCCGTTGCCTCTGCTCCGCACCAGGACCTCATATCCCAAACACGAGGACCTTCAAATGGAAGCCCCCTTATTTTCCTGTCCTGTCCTCCTCCTCCTCCTCTCTCTTCTCACTTCACTCCACTGTTCCTCTTCTCAGCTTTCCTTCCCTGCTGTCTGCCTTAGCACCGCCTCCCCCTCCTCCTCCTCCTCCTTCTCATTCCTCCCTCAACTCTCTCACTTTTGTCTGCCAGCCCCCTGCCTCTAGTTTCCCTCTTTTAACACACACACACACACACACACACACACACACACACACACACACACACACACACACACACACACACACACACACACACACACACACACACACACACACAAACTCTCCTCTGGCTCTCTCTCCTCCCCCTTCTCCTTTTAGCCTGAGCTTCATCCATCCCCTTCTTCTCTTTCACACGCTGCATCGACACAATTCTGCGTCAGATTGAACACATTTTTTTTTTCAGTTGCCTCTCACTACTTCTTTTTGGATGATGTGTGTGAAAGCAGCCGTCGGGGGAACCTCTTATCCTCAATTTTCAGAATCTATCCTCAGGCTATATAACAGCACAGTAACACCCAGTTGTGCAATTATCAAAGAACACTGAATACATCAAGAGCCGCAACAGCTACGGAGAGGGAGGGGGGTGGGTCAATTCACTCAGACGGGGGTAAATTACATAACATGTTTCTGCTCATCGTCGCACACTCCCCATGCTCCATTTGAGTGATGTGCTGAAGCTGTCGAGACAGATTCTTTTCATTATCAATAAATAAGTGGATTGTTTCTACAATTTAATCTGGTACAATGGCTCCCCACCTTGATGGACCCCCGTCTACTTGTGATCACATGTTTTGGCCTCAGTGTGGACACGAGTGGTCAAGAGTATGAACAGGGAGATCTTTCCTTCTCAGGAAGCTTCTCTTAAAATAACTTTGCATCTATAGGAGATCAAAGTATCTATTGTTCTGTGTGTTCTGCCCGACCAACAGCCCAAAACCCAAGGTCGTTACATTTAAAGTGACACGAAACAAAGACAAGACTGAAATATCTCAACAACAGCTGGAGGATGAATGTAACGACTCCGGTGATCCTCTGAACTTTCCTCTAACGCCACAAGGAGGTCGACTTTTTTAATGTTCTAATTTCAGTTTGTCCAATACTTTTGACAAAATATGGCAAAATGAACGACAGTCCCATCAATCGCAGCTAACACACCAAACAAAGATCGGTGACTTAAAATACATCAGCACGCAGGGGTTGACATGCAGCAAAGGGCTCCGATCCCGAGGACGCTGTGACGAGGTGAGTTCAGTTTCTCTCCTGCATCCCTGCTGTGCTTTACTGTTTCATCAAGTTTGTTTTCAGCTGTTTCAAAAGTCGTGTTAAATTACTGCTGGTGAAAAATCCAGCGGTTCCTGATGTTGCTGCTTTATAATGAAAGCTTTTAAATAACCAGCCAACAGGGGACTTTTATTGTGATGTATTTTGAGGAAATAAAACATGTTGATTTAATCAGAGGGGCTTTGTTCTCGGCTATTCTTCGATAGAACTGAGGGGTACAATTAGTAATCAGTTAAAGACGCACCATCAGGCAAGTATCCATGCTGTAAAGGAAATGCAAATCCCTGTCACGAGTCAAACTGAGTCAAGCCGAGCCAGCACATGTGTATGGAAAACACCAACTGTCATTTTGAGCATGTTAGCAGACTGATGTTGGCATTTTACTCAAAGCACAGCTGTGCCTGAGCGCGGCCTCGCAGGGCCGCTGGCATGGCTGCAAACGATTATCAGAACAGTTAAATTGTTCTATTGTTTTTCCGTTTATTCTTCATTTGATTTATCCATTAATTGTGTAAGCACCACGCTATTTATAAATCACACACACACACAAACACACAAACCACACTAACTACTTTAGGTTTATTGTTGTGTGCTTCCATGGAAAACCAGTAGGAGGGCTGAGTAATGCTGGAGGACAAGGGTTTGTGTGTGTGTGTGTGTGTCTGTGTGTGTCTGTGTGTTTGTGTGTCTTTTCTCTCTCTTTACTGGAACTTCCCTGTACCTCCCTCTGAGTCCCACGGCGGTCCAACAAGTGAGAAGAAAGTTCACTTCTGCTCTCTGACTTGGCACTTTACTGCCATTAACGCAGCCCACCTCTCCACGCTGAAAATACAACACCAGAAAGCTTTTGAGTCTTCTGTGTGTGTGTGTGTGTGTGTGTGTGTGTGTGTGTGTGTGTGTGTGTGTGTGTGAGAAGGAAAGAAGAGGGAAGATTTAGAAGGAAGAAGAATACCACTCACGTTTTTTCAGTATTAAACATGATAAACCGACATTCACTGACTTCTTGGCCACTTGGGGGCAGTGCAACAAGCTGTAAATTGCCATGATGGTAATTTTATTGAGTGTTTTTTTATATCGTGGTCATGTGGTCCCCTGCCCTGCAATGTTTTAAATGTTTCCCCCGTTCCAACACACCTGATTCAAAGAAATGTTATCAGACTTCAGCTGAGCCTAATACTGAGCTGATCATTTGAATGAGGCATGTAGGAGACATCTAAAACACTGGGTTAATGTGCTAGCAAACAATTCAGCTGAATGGGAGCGTCATTATCATTCGTTTGAAGTCGTCTGTGTTGCCACCAGATGAATTTAAGTCAAATCAATTACCTTTTAACTTTGTGTTTGTCTTTATCAACCCCCTAGGGAAATGTCTGGCTCTTCAGCTGTTCAACTAATGACCTCAAGTGTGTCAGTAGCAAGGAGGTACTCTGACTCTGTAATGTTGTTGATGTTTAAAGCAGCATTATGTAGAAACCCCCCCTAAAAACTACAAACCAAAGTCATTACATCATAACAATGTGTTGAACATGTGTATGTTGAAGTTAACATGAATGCAACGCTATCATCCTACCCTCTCATTCCCTTTCAAATACTGTTGTTTCAGCTCATATCACACGTGTGCCCCTGGCTTATATGTGCGGGGATTTTGTGACTAATTAAATGCCACACAGGAGCTACATTTCTCACAGTGCAACTCAGCATCCGAATACTGATTCTGACACTGATTACTATGGCTACAGTACAGGCTTCAAAAGCTTTTGTCCTATAGTGCCAGCAACAAATAACTTGATAATTTCATAACAATTTGATGACAAGTTAAGCATCAGAATTTTTCACCACAGGCACATCAAGCTAATTATGTTGTCAAAAATATCAAAATATTGATACTTATCAATTCTAAATACATTCTGTTTACATTTTTTGCAGTAATGATACAGTGGCACTAGCAGCTTTTTTTTACTCTCCTATCATTTCTTCCCTATGGAATATCAACATTTTTCTATTTATTATATTGAAGTTAGTCATTCCTATTTACTACCTACCGGAAGTAAAGAGACAAGAGCAGTAATGGAGCAAATGGAAAAAATGTGTCTCAATCTATTGGCGCTTCTGAGCAGCTTCTTGCTGCTGCAGTTAAGTTAAAGCCCTTAAAACCAAAACAAAGAGCTGAAAGGAGCTAAAATGCTCTGAGGGGAACCGCACAATCAGGTGATAACAATCTGTGCCTTCATTATAACAAGGGATCAGTTTCACATGATATAGTCTTTTTGACCATGTCAACATTAAAATATGGGTTACTGAATCCTTTGTATTTTGAAAGTGACCTTGCTGGAGTAGGCGGTGGGTATCGTTGTGGGACAGCTAATGAGGGAAATGGACAGCTGGGCTGGGACAGGCTGAGCCGGACTAGAGGAAAGACAGAAGCTGACGAGACAGCAGATCTGTAACGGAGACGGTGGAAAGAAGAGAGGAAGACAGCTGCCGCTTTGTCGACCACACATTATTATCACCCCACATAACACACAAACACTGCCCTTCACTGTGAGGCCTTAAGCTGAGAAAAAATGACACAGCGCTAATGTTAGTGTTCAGAGCTGTGTGGCTGCTCAACAACAAAACAAACAAAAACTTTTGTTGTCCATTGAGTCAGAGACTACAGGGTTTAAAGGAGGGAACACTATGAATTATGTGTTGTGAAACAGGGAGTGTTGAGAAAATTAGATTTGTAGCAGAAGCAAACAAACACACCTTCCGCGACTCCTCTGCTGTCACCCTGCTGCCGTATGGAACAACACGGGCTCAGCCGCAAATTCCTGCCCCCTTGACCCCTCATCTCCTCCTCCTCCTCTACTCCCTCCTCCCCGTGTCACACACTCCAACTGCCATCCATCTCCAAAACCCAATCCCTGACCGGACACTTCAAAGAGGGAGGCCAAGACCCCCATTACCATAAATGTGTGTGTTTCTGTGTGACAAAGCGACCACGGCGGGTCACTCCAAACTGAGCCCACACCACCAAGTCGGACCATTGATCAATGTCCCAGACTCCCCGAAAGACAGCAGAGGAAAAAGAACAACACGGAAAGGGCGGGAGAGAGAGAGAACAAGAGAAGTAGGAAGAGTGGGGGACGTCTGAGTCAGCACATATTGAAGGTCAGCGTCGTCAGAGAAGGGTTTTGTCTGCAGAGTTTTTGTGTGTGTGTGTGTGCTTCTTTACCTCAGAGTGTCGCCCAGTGTGCTCCTCCTGGAGGTCTGGGGGAGACGGGGAAATGGCACAGAGTTCTCATCACAGGACCTCGCGCCTCGTTCAGCCTCTCCTTCTGCACTCTGGCCTGAAGGAAAAACAAAGAGTGTTCATGTTGATCTGTTGGCAGCATTAACGTCATAATAAAAACTGTAATGAGTGCTTTTTTTGGCCACATGGGGGCAGGAGCAACGACATTTTAAGCAAGCAGCCGCTTATTTGCACATCCAACGGTTACATTGCAACAATATCGTCCTGTCTATTGCTGCATGACAAACATGAGTTAAATATTCACTTGCTTTTAGCTCTGTTTTTGGTCTCTACCAACTCCTGAGCAAAACATCTCACTCTTTAGCTGCTAAATGCTCCAATATATTAACCGGCCGGTTCTCAACTGTGTCTGTCTGCTGTGGCAGGTGGGATTTTGGAGCTTTTTCAGTAAAAACAGCTGCCGATGATGATGCCATGAGAGCAGCAGGAGTGAAACAGAGCGATACAGTAAAGCAGCTGAACAGCTTAACAATGAGCTGAAATTATGGACTGTTGCAGTATTGATCAATGGCCTGACACTTCAACATACAATAGTGTGAAAATGACACACCAAAGTGATGGAAACCATTACTGCTGAAAATATTGGCAATATTCAATGTTTAGTTTGGCCCATCAATTCCCATCTGCTGAAACGGAGGGGGAAGGGTTTATGAAGCCACCACGGGGCGATCAAGTCTTTTTGGCTTCACTTTTAATGAGCTATCATGTCATCCATCCATAAATATACAATGGGTTCATGTGATAATTATCGATAGGTTCATCACTCATGGTTATGGAGCCAAATATGAACTGAAGAGTCCCTGGTTAAACTCCAGCTGGAGACCTTTGTCATGTCCCCAAATGTCCCAGAAGACTGACTTATTTTAAGCTTTCCATGGTAACAACCAGTGGCAGAGAAGGGAATGAGCTTTAAGTGTGTTTTTATGTGAGCCACGATCAGACATGTTTTTAAGTCTGAAGCCTAAATTTACTCAGAGTTCATGGCAAATTAGATCTACTTAATATAGTGACTATATTAAGTAGATAATTAAGTAGATTATTATTATTGTTGAGTTTTGACTATATTATAGTCAAAACTCAACAATAATGATAATGCTAATATATAAGTATACAACCCTTTTCAAAACAAAGTTATAAAGCATTTTAGGCATCTGATATATTTAGAGGTCTATCTAAAGCCAGACAATTAGTTAGATCTAAGCCAAACTTAAAGTCTTTCCTGACACAACCATCCACATGCAATGAAAAAAAATACCAAAAACGCAAAGCATCACATGATCCCATCGTGAAAAACAATACCAAAAACGCCAAGCATCAAATGATCCCAATGTGAAAATATAAAATAATGTGTCTCAAGCTTCTAAACGAGGCTACAAAGGGCAAAGAACCAACAACGTCCAAACCGCGACTCATTAAAAGAAGAAAAATGTAGAAAGGAGGATGACATGGGCAGTCGAGCTTGGTGATACTGTCTGCTGACTTCTGTTATATCCAGAATCAGCTTATACTGTGCTTTTCTGTCTTTCTACAAGTTAATCAAAACAAATCTCTGGGCTGAGTTGAGAGCATGGAAAAAAGCCTGAAAAAAAAGTGTGTCAATATCTTATGGTAACTTTACAGTATAAATTATAGCGGAAGGTTTTAGTCAAAAGGAACCATGTAACAAAAGCTTCGGATTCATATTCTTTCCAAAAATGCAATTCAGCCTCCCTTTTTCATTTATGGTTTCTTTTATCATCTGATCTCACCCCTTCTTTCTCTTCGCTTCCTCCCCACCACCTCCCCACTCTCTATACAAGCAGCCGATGAGGTAATCAGTCAGCTTGTTACAGTCTGATAAGTGATACAATACCATTATTGATTTTGGCCCCAGTGTCCCAGTGCAGGGGTCAGTCCTGCCACATTGCCTGGCTGCCAGGCCCAGCTTTCGAGCTGTTTTCAGGAGCCACATATGCTGACCAAGCTTTTTTGCAGCTTTTTGCCACAGAGGGATGGACTGTAGGAATACATGGTCTGTCACTGACAGATTTTTTCCTTTGTACAAATTGTGTCAGCCGAAAATGTCATTTGGTTCCCATGTGATTGGAGTGCATACCTGTTTTAACGACATTACCCCAGACCATAAGGTAGAGAAACATCAGAGTGCCTTGTTTTCCCGTATACACCAAACGACGGGAGTTCAACCTTTACTCCAGCCTCCATCAAACATCAACGGCTGTGCAGATGCTACAAGAATGCTAATTTCATTTGGACAACAGCACATAATGCATAACCTTTTAAACTAAATCAATGCAATCCATTTTACTCTGACAAATGAAAGCATAAAACATGATTATTGATTAACCTCTAGATTTCCTTATAGCTTGGAGATAGCTGAGGTCCATAAGAAGCTCAAACAAGCATGCAATGAAATCACATTTTGATCCGACAACAGAAAGTCTTACAAATTATGTAAGTCAATTTCCATGAAATCTGGAGGTCAGCTAGGCTTTATGTTCAGGTTGGACTGATTAAAGTGGCAATCAGGATCTGGGATTTCCGCTATTAGATGATTATTGTGTTCAGCCATTTGAGGCCTGATTTGACGGCCACCTGCCTCATAGTTGTTACAATGAACTCTAGTGAGACATGGGCTTGATCATATGAAGATAATCATTGGGTAAAGACAACATGTACTAACAGAGACCCCCCAGGAGGACAGATGGTCAGGGTCTTCCCTGAGGGACGGATGGGGGGGGGGAATGCTGAGATAACAGGGTGGAGGTTAAGTTTATTCATGCCCCCACCCTCTCTAAATAGTCAGGGGATCAATAGGATTTTTCTTTAGCCACCATGAATGTTTGTATAAAATTTCACAGCAATCCATCCAACAGCTGTTCAGACATTTCAGTCTGGAGCAAACTACCGAGACAATAATTAGAAGTGTCACAATTTTAATACTTAATTAAAAATTGACTGAAATGAGCTTGCAATTTCGATTATAATTTTTGTCATTTTGTTTATTTTTATTTCTTCAACCCCGCCTACTACAGCCGCTCTTTCAGACAATTATCCTGTGTGTAAGAAGACGATTAAGTGACTGATACCAGAGGTTACTCAAGGCCTTGCAGATGTGTGGCTTATTTTCTAGTTCAGAGATCTTTTATGGTTTGGTTTGGGAAGAGGGTTTGCTCGAGACAGATTTAAGAAAACTGAACAAACTGAATTTAACCCTAACCCTAACCCTAACCTTAGCTTGAACATGTAAATGACATCCATATGCGATAATCAATGAACAATAACACAGCCGTCAGTGCTAAAAAAAAAAGTTTAAAAATGAAAATGGAACTGTGACCTTACAATTGAAAGTTAAATCAAGGTGTTGATTGGGAGACACAACTACTATTAATCAAGAAAAGAATGATAAAAATAGCAATCAGGCAATGCTTGCAGGGTTCCGGTGTAGCCAGCAGTGCGTATTCTGATAATAGATATCCTTGTGAAGACTTCCTCTTCCATGCATGTTTAAAAACAGAAGGCAGAAAAATATTCATAAAAAGCGACATCATTGTCAGATGATAGCTGACTGGTTCAGAGATCTCAATATGATATGCCTTATTTACTGTCCACATGGACTGTTTACCTGAATGCAACCAAAGCTGCTCAAAAGTTTTTCGTCAGTGCCACTCGGACTACAGCCGGAACCCAGAACATGCCGAATACCAGAATCATGCCTACAGATTCTGCATTCATATTCAGATGTCTGTTTACAGAGGGTTATATCAACAGTGACTGGCAACTATAGGTACATGTACTGAATCGTATGCGCCCGCGCGCACACACACACACACACCCCCAATCACATGTATTGTATATGCATGTATAATTAATAGGTAGATCTGACCTCATGAGCATGATCTTTTTCATTTTCATAAAATCCACCTTGAGGCCTAAAGACCTGACCTGTGATGCTGTAATGATCTCTGCAGCTAATGCACGCGCACGCAGTCATACACACACACATACGTCTTTCCACGCACTCTCTCTAATCAACAGATGACATCTCACCCTGTATGATGGGCTGATGTGAACCCATGGGTGCAGATTAGATGGAGATTTTTAATCCTTTAGATCACTGGTGGATAGATTACATCGCTATGGCAGCATATGTCCTCACCGCAGGGACCCACACTTTAAGTGAGGACAACGACACCACGATTTGAGGTCGCACTCCCACAGGGTGCTGCAGTATTAACTTCAGCTCTGGGGTGTTATTAAGGTTATGCAGCCTGTTCACTGTGGCTCCACTTTGTTAATCACTGAGCTGCCAGCGTTACAGTGATTGGGTTACTCCAGGACTCTGCTGTGTTTCACTGCTGTACTGATGAGGGAGGAGGAAAGGAGGGTGAAGGAGAAAGTAGCTGCCGTCACACGAAAGGCGTGGCTAAATCTTTGCCAAGGTGACTCCTGCAGAATGAACCCATGGAGGGAAATGTTCAGCTGAGTCCTGAAAGAATGACAAACACATGAACACATATTGCAGACAAATCTAGGGCTTGAGGAGAAGACCAAACTTCTCATCTGTTGTGTTATGCTTATAGTAAGTTACCAATATACTGTATGGTTATATAATGCCTATTATGAGAAGCAGATTAAAAACAAAATAAGTAGGGATG
Source organism: Diplodus puntazzo (assembly GCA_963678695.2). NCBI lineage: Eukaryota > Metazoa > Chordata > Actinopteri > Spariformes > Sparidae > Diplodus > Diplodus puntazzo. The sequence goes on along the minus strand of OZ023168.1, from coordinate 6,904,098 downwards.
CAATTAACTGCCATGATTAATCTGCTTATTATTTTTGGGATTAATCATGATTCCTTATTGTTTTGTTCATATCACGTCACATATATCATGTCACGTAATGAAAGTCCACCGTGACATCCACATATCTTCCTCTGTCGGACCAACAGTTCAAAACTCTGATATATCAAATTTATATGAAACAGAGAAAAGCTGTATTTTGGATATATACCTCAAGACTGGTCAAAAGGAGATAGACTCCTAATGAATACACTGCTGATGAAAAAAACTCTTGCCAGGAAATGGTTGCCACAGGAGAGCCCATCTCTAAATGCATGGATGGAAACTACAATGGACACTTCCAAAACGGAGAAGATAACAGCATCTGTCAATTATCAATCAGAACAATTTGCTTCCCATCTGGTGCAATTTGGACACACAGCACGTTCAATATTAATAATTATTTTATAAATCGCGAACACAGCTCTGTGTAGCAGTGCTTTGGCCGTTTGGCTCTGCAGACTGAAGCTGGGCCCTAACTTGATCCCTCTCACATGATCTCATGGGGAAGCAGGCTTGACAGAACAGAATTTAGATCACTGTGGTGCAAAAGCTTGCTGTAGTAACATGCAGTGAGAAAAAAAAAACTAAATCAGAATGTTAAATGAGTCTGGATGATGTTGGAGATGCTGTCAACACAGGTTTCCTGAAGGTGAGATTTTAAGTTTCTGTCAGCAGTAGTATGCTGGCTAATGTTAAAATTCTTTATCAGCACCATGAGCTGTCACAAGGACAAATATGCAAACACCTAGAAGCAAGCTCTAATAAAGCAAGCTGCAATCCAAGGAACAAAACTGTCTGGCAACAAAAACAGACGAAGCAAACCAGGGAAAATCTGACAACTATCTAACTAAGTTCAACAATACAAAAACGACACAGAATACAAACCGAAGAAGAACTGGAAACACAGAAAGGGCTGGCAAAAGACACAGGAAAGGCAAGAGACACATGACTGATATGTGGACACAAACTGACACATATAAAAGGGCTACTGACGAAATGAAACACAGGTGTACACAGAAAAAGAACAAGACAAAGACAGGAAGTGGAAAGTCACAGCAAGACACTTGAGGACATAAGTGTCTATAGTGTTTATAACAAGAAACCAAGACCATGACAGAAAAATACTGGTTTAGTAATTTGTTAAGCGAAAATGCCTGCATTTCTCCAGCCGAAGATTCTCAAATATGTTCTGTTTTCATCTGAATCATCAGAAACAAAATCTTTCGGAATTTTGGACTGTTTGTAAGACAAAACAGGCGGACTGAAGAAGTCCTGCAGCAGGTCATTTTGGGGCATTTTTCACTATTTTCTGACATTTTACAAACTAAACAATGAATTAATACTCACAAATGACAATAACCAATGAAACATTTCATTAATAATGAAAACAATCAACACACATTTCAATCATCCCAGTATGTGCCATTATATTACTCCTTCCTTGACAATAACAGTGCTGACAGTCGACAGCTCAATTTCCACGCCAGAATAGAATCAATGGGAATAGCTGAACACCTCCCAGGAACAGAGCAGTCAGGTAATGCAGTTTCTATGTATCTCTCTTTCTATTTTCACCGTCATTAAGTGAACACTCATATTGTACTCTGTGCCCGGCTCTTTGCTGGCTGGCGCTGTCGTTTTTCCAAGAAAGTGGAAAGCTGCTTTGTTGCCATAATATGCCCTGTGTGATGCTTGGCCCACTTTCCAGCCTGCTTTCATTGTGTAAGCACACATACATAAAACATGATTTGCTGCTTCAATTTCTGACTTTTATTCAGCAGGGATTTGGTGGCAGACAACATCAGAGCCATGAAAAGCAGAGCAGAGCAGCAACGAAATGCAGCTCTCCCTCTGATCCTCCGAGCGAGGGAGGGGAAGACAGATCGAGAGAGAGAGAGAGAGAGAGAGAGAGGGAGAGTTGGCTTCGTTACAGAGAACGAGGTTTAATCACTGACCTCTAGACTTACAACTGAAGACAAATGGCCATGATTAATGAGGCCCATTCATCGTATAGGTTAAGGAAAAAGAAACAATGGGAACTGCGTTTGGCCGCGCTGCTCTGATAGATCTATCTGCTGTATATATTAGACTCCAGTCCTGTTAGTTTGCACTTCACTTCTGATCAAGCAGCTCAGGTCAGGCTCGCTGTGGATCCACTGCTGTTCACTAGAGGGCAGTCTGTCTGAGTTTATCAGCTGTAGTGATTTCCTGAAAATGGATCTGATTTTCAGGGAAACACTGTGGCTTCAACAAATACATTCATGAAATTGCTGATTTTGTTAATCTAGGACATCTATTTGATCAAATAAAAGTATGAACTGAGACCTGAGGCCAACGGAGGAAGGAATACTGAGATGTTTTACTTCTGACTCTGAGCAGTTTCTGGGCTCCCCCCCCCCCCCCATGTCACATTTTGTCTCACTGTGGACTCATCTTTCACTGCAATATCTGCACTCCAGTGGAAACAGCACAATCATGGCTAGAAGTACTGGAGGAGTCAAAACTGTCTTTTGAGCAGTATAAAACAGTTATGATGAGATCAAGAAAAAAAGAAAAAGAAAATTGATGTTAAATTAAGATGTCTTTAATAATTCATTTAGCAAAAATGTATAAACAGGATAATTCATATATGCAACTTTTCTCTAGTGACCACACGTTACCATTACCGTAAATAATATAATACAATGGTACAAGTGAAAGTATTTTGTAACTGAAAACTTTAAATGAAATGAAATGGTTGGAAAACATTTAAAGGTCCAGTGTGTAACATTTAGGGGGAATTACGGGCAGAAATGAATTGCAGAATTCGTGATTATGTTTTCATTTGTGTAAATTCACCTAACAACTGAATTGCTGTGTTTTAATTTACCTTGGAATGAGTCTTTTATATCGACAGATACAACCACACCACTAGTTAATGTGATGTCAAAATAAATCCTAATAAAGCGCTGTTTTTAAAACCATCAAATGCTTTTTCTTGTAAAAATCTTGTAGAGGAGTAGCACAAAATGGATGTACTCAAAATACAAGAACTTGATGAAGTGTACCTCCACCACAGCCAGAGGAGAATGACCTCATTATGTACAGTACTCAATCCTCCCTGAAGTGAAATGGCTAATCGATACACTCCTCCTCTGACTCTCCTCTGTAATGTTCTTCTAAGATTTCACGTCTGAAGTCGTCCTTCTCGATGGACAGATTAGATGAGATGACATGAGATGAGATTGGGGGGGTGGGGGATGGCGGTGGCAGCAGCAGCAGCAGCAGCAGCAGCAGCGGGTCAAATCTATCTCTGTAACCAATCTTAAAAGCAGCAGCTGATGCTCAGCCGCAGTAGCACACTATCAACCTCTGCTATGAAAAAGGATGATCTTGCATGTTCCCAGACAGCTGATAACTAATGAGGGAAACTGAGACATGGGCAGAGGAGCAAAAGTAGACTACAGAGAGGAAATGAAGAGAGCGGGTGGAAATTAAGAAATGAGAAGGAAAAGTCTGTAGGAAAATGTTTAATTTGTCGTTTCAGTGCTACAACCACAGCCAGAGCCAGAAGCTTTGTCTTGGCTTTAGTCTGTCTGCGGCTCGATCAGCCTGCCGCTGTTGTTGTAGTTACAATTTGTCTGTCTGGAGGACGTGAATCATCTCCTCTCATTCACACGCCTTGTCTCCTCTCATTTCGTTCCCCCTGTGTTAAGCTCCCCTTCCTTTATTTCAAACACGTTTCAATGCACAGATTCTGCCTTTCTCAGCTCGTAGGAGAGTGGGAACAGGAGAGTTGTCACTGGCAGGGGGTAAGTGAACTGCCAGACAAGAGATCTGCACATATTTCACAGAAATTCACTGAAGCACCTGTCAGCATCTGGCTGCACTTGAACTGTGCATTGAACTTAAACGAGGAAAATGAGACAAACAGCGTGAGAGCTGCTGCTGTCACGCTTCACGCCGGCTGCAGAAAATGGAAAGATTTTTGTCTCGATCATGTTTCATCACCCATGACTACCGCCGGGCAGTTTGTGCTGTCACAAGACTGCATGAAAACCACTCTGAGGTGCATATTTGCTTCATTTTTTACCCAGACCAGTGGTGATAGAAGTTTACAGTCAAACAATGTAAAAATACTCAATTACAAGCAAAAACGTCCTGCATTCAAAATCCTACTCAGAGGTATACAAAGCAATTCTAGAGAAAGACCTGGGATTTGTATTTACAGTGGTGTTGGAGTCACAAACTTTGGGGTGTGCCAGATCACACAGGATGCTACGTAATGTTGCTTTAATGACGCCATCTCAGAAGTTTAGAGGGGAAATGTCTCTTTTTGACATCTGAAACAAGACAGAGACTCCAAGAATAGTGTTTATGTAAGACGTCAGAAGACAATAGGAGACAAAAACAACAATCTTGTTAGATGATCTAATCTGAAAGTGAACTATAAATCTAACTATAACAGCATCAACATCACAATGTGCACAACAGCCACATCGCAGGATGTGCCGTTCAAGCTGATTGTTAAGATTGAGCCCTTGATAAATACGAACAATGTTTCCTCTCAGTAGTGTTACTGTCACTCTGGTTGTAACCATGTCCACTTTCGCCTTATGTGACATCACCTGCATAGCCTCTATAGCGCTATTCAAGTTATTTGGTGAACTCCCTAACCCTCATTTTTTATCGCAGAAAATATTGTCATTTCATTTTTTTCCAATATCATGCAGTCCTAACTGCCAAATAGATGTAATAAAGTAAAAGTACAATATTTCTCAAGTGTAACTCCCACGAAATTACTTTCCACCACCGCCACAGACATGCCCCTCTGCACCACAGCAGAGAGAAAACTCTTATTTACAAAGCTACCATCAGTAACCAAGAACAGAGCGAAGACAAAGAGCACAAGCGCAACTTCAAGACAGGAGAACGAGGAAAAAGAAACAGTAATATCTGTCCCAAGCCGGGACATGACTTCTAATTCCTGCCTCTACGTGGCGGGAGTGAAAACCTTAGAGTGGAAATATATTGTATTTCTCTCTTTCTCTCTGCTGGCTTTTGGACAGCGCCACATTATGCATCTCTGCGCTTTCATGAATGTGTGTGTGTGTGTGTGTGTGTGTGTGTGTGTGTGTGTGTGTGTGTGTGTCCTCTGCCACGGCCACAGTAAGTGTGTTATTGGAGCGGGGTGAGCCGGGGGCAGCAACAGCAGAAACAAACGAGGTCCTGTGCAACCCCGAGACTGTTCCATGAATCATCCAGGAACTTCTACAGTAGCCGGCCTTCAGCTCACACTTAATAACTTCTCATGCAACGTTTTCTCAAAATCCATTTGTTTTCTGTGTTTTTTCCCACCTAAAATACAAATGGATGGTGCTTAGATATGACTTAACATACAAAACAGAGAGCTAGTAGAGCCAAATCTGGCATGGAAATGAAACCAACATCACCCTGAGCCAGCACTGCTACGAAAAGAAACACTGAACACCTCCTAAAAAAAAAAAAAAGCTGTCTCCTCTGCCTGTGACTCAGTGAGATCATGGGGATGTGTATTTGTGTGACTATGTGTGTGATCTGCCGGCAGCAGGTACAATAAACAAGTGCACCGATGTCATCCAAGTGAGCCAGAAGGGAAGCCCACAGTTAGATGTAGCTGAGGGAACACGTTTCTCTCTCTGAAACACATGCATTCACCTGCACGTGCGCCGTTTAGCTTTGTGTATGTGAGAGGCTGGGGGGGGAAAAAAACCCTGCTATGCAAATGTGATCTAAGAACAAGAAAAGAACTTGAAGGACACAGTTAATTTATTCCCAAGATTAAGAAGTAAAATAAGGGGGAGAAGTTGTTGCGGGCTTTGAACACAAACGCTCTCTGAAGTGCGGCATTTGCCTCAAAAGACAATCTTTTCATTCACTGAGCTGAGTGGCACGCAATTTCACCCACGTTTCACAGCTTATTTATGTCAGACACTGTTTGGCTGTGAGCTCAAGCACCTCACCTTACAAACACACACACACACACACACACACCTTCAGGTCCGTCAGCGTGTAATTCTCTTTTACTCGTACTTCAGTGGCGAAGGTCAGCGTACTCACATTTTCATGACACCCTCAGGGTATGAGCAGTATATATGTGTGTTTGTGTGCTTATGGAGCTAATGGAGACTGACATGAAGACCGACATGGATGCTGAGCTGTCCTGCGCTGGGCCAGGCGGTCTAACCCAACAGCAGGGATAAACTATATATAGACTATCTCATCCACCCCCAACACTCCCCCCCCCCCCTTTTCCTCCCCTTTCCTCTTTCCTTTTGCTTTATCTGCAGGCTTTTTTTTTTTTTTTATTCCATTCAAAGCTCTTGCTCTATTTCCTCCATCCCCTTTCTGATTTCTGGCCCCCTCACCCTTCATCATCTTTCATCTTTGTGGTCTCCTCATTTTCTGCCTCCTCCTGCCTTCTGAGAAGATGGGCTACAAAACAAAGGAAGATATCCAAAACACTGGAATAACAAATAGGCCAACGCCACATCTTGTGATCTCAGAAGAGAGGGGGGAGAGTGCGTGTGTGGGGGGGGGGATGGGCTAGTTAAGGGGGAGATGGGGGAGACAGAGTTATGTAAGCGAGGCTAATCCCCTCCCAACCCTGCATTGTAAATGAGGCAGCATGACACTGGCCTCATTTTCATCCGTTCATCTCTGCATCCCGCTCTGCCGCTGCCCCTCCGAACCGCTCCGTCTCCACCTCAATCTGTTGGACCTTTGACAGCAGACTGGAGCTACGTTCAATGGCACTTTGAGATCCAGCAGATGACCTATAATTTGTTGTATAATCGCCAAGATGCGTCCCTTCCTCCCGCCTTACTTTACCCTCATATCACAGACGACATCTGATTTTCAAAAGCTCACTTACGTAATGCAAGCCAAACAGGTCAGTGAGAAAAGAACTGAAAGGAACGGGACATAATCCCGTTCAACAAACTCCGTTGACAACAACTAGAAATAAACCACATCCCTTCTAGTATCACATGCCAGACATCCGTGTGCTAAAAGTGGAGCTACGATCACGACATGTCTTCAAACTTTATGTTACTTTGGATTTGGACTCAGGAGGCTTAGCTCCTTCTACATGGCACTCACCCGTCCACCTCTAACCCGACAGTGTGACCTCTGCTAAACCCAGACACCCTAATCTGTGGAAGCATGATTTACTCAAAAAACAGGTCCAGATCTCACATCACATGTTGACGGTTTCAGTTCAAAATGATCTTCTGTACTTTATGTTCAGTGCTAAATAGCAAATGTCAGCATGCTTACGTGCAAAACTAAGGTGGAGAACATGTTTCAGAATGTTTGTTAGCATGCTGATGTACATTAGCATTTAGCTCAAAGCATCACTGTGCAAAGTCACAGAGCTGCTAGCATGACTTAGCTTCTTAGTCTTGTCCATATGTAACATTTTAGTGGTGATTATCCAAGTCTACCAAATTGATTTGAAAAGACAATATTTACATCCTCGATGCACATTCAGGCCTGTGCAGCCACTTCAGCCGGGGTGTGCGCTAACGTTTTTTAGGTTAGCAGCTAAAGTGACAACTTCAGCTTCAAACATCTATGCACATCAATTTCAGATGTGAGGGCTTCACAGATACTTGGACTTCACCGGATGAGCTGTATGCAGCCATTTCATGTTTTTATCAAGTCCCAGTCTACTTCAGTTGTTTAGGTGAATGCTGAAACACTGTCTTGCTGTGAACCACCAGAAATGTTTCACTGACTACGAAACTTCACCTGACATTCCAACGACATGAGGGTGAGCACATAATGACTTAATTTTAAATTTTTGGGTGAACTTTTCCTTTAACAACAGGCTAAATTGCAGTGTTTTGCTGCCACCTCTGGTTTATTTACCCTAACTGTGCACCTAGTCATCACTGATGTGTACACTGATGTAATGACATGCACTGACGTGTTGCAGTGCAACAGAGGATGTCACTTTTTAAAGGAATCCCTTTAATATGGTAATATAAGTATAAGTTTGTATTGTAGAGGATATTCATGGATTTCTCTATGCAGGAATGACACTAAGTTAAACACATCTTTGGCGTTCCTGTTCTGCAATTCCCTCACCTATAATGTTGTCATCAGTCTGTTTTATTACCTTCATTTATGGGCTGTGATGACTTTCATCTACTTTATAGTCAGCCATCAATCTCTCAGTTAAAATATAACATTGATTAATGGTTACTTGACTTTAATTTCCCAAAAGGTAGAGAATCAAACACTTGTGGAGGATTCACAACGTGGCAACACTTTTTTAATATATCAGAATGGATTATTAGTGATCTGTAGGGCATTATTAAATAGTTCATTAACCCCCCTCCACCTCTAAAATCCTCCTGCTCAGACAGGACGCTCCGCTAAACTTTGACCTACTTCTGTCTGCCCTCTGTCTGGGCCAAGGAGGTGGGGGGATGCCAAGACCCCAAACACAGTGAGCTAACGCTGATCCAGCCTGTTAATAATAATATGAATATCAAAGGCTTATGTGGACAATACATCTTTTGAATGTCAAACCGCAGAGGGATGCTGATGGAGGCTTGAGGACGCGTGCATGTAAAAGAATCACACTGGACTCATTGTGTAGCACATTTAAAATTCAGCTACATACACACACACACACACACACACACACACACACACACACACACACACACACACACACACACACACACACTGTATATCTCATGCTGAGGACTTGATTTCACTTTTCTGCTGATGAGCCACAAGACAAACCCCGTCCTTCATCTTTTTAGCCACGCTGTGTCTCTCATTTCCAAGAAATCTCACTCAGCAGATGGACACAATCCTCCATAACCAATTCCCTGCAGGATAATGCCGAGCAGACAAAGACGCGACGACACAAAGGCTCACAGCACCTACAAGATACGGCTCCATCAGTCTGAGCCGTGCTGAAACCGAGCTGAAACCAGTGACACTTCATAAACTGCAACTGTGTTTAAAATCTGCCAAATGTTTCATAAGCAGAAGGACGGCTTCCAGGCCAGCTGAGTCCTGGCGATCCACGTGCGATCGGTCCGCTGAGGGATGAGGGCTGGCTCGGACCAGAGGGTGGTGGGAGTTATGTTACCAAGACCATGGCTGGGACGGCATCCCAGTGGTTCCCGGAAGAGTTCTGGGAACATCAGGGCCCAACATGTGAGTATGAGAAAGAAAGAGATGGAGGCATGAGGGGGAAACATCTGTCAGCAATTACAAAGGAGGATCAATCCCATAGTTTCAGTACGGTATGCTGAGAAACGCCGGGGTCATGATGTAAACAGTACCTCATGGTCAAAACTTCCCAGCCCCCCACCCCCGTCTCTTTCTCTTCTCGGCTTCAACGAGACAAGCCGAGCGAGCACAGTTAACCCAAGCCAGTCAGCTGATGCGGGAAGGGGGAGGGGCACCGTGTGGTACGCATTCTGCCAAAGGGTCAACTGGCAGACACATCCTCCGAGCTGGCTTCACTCCGCCAAACAAAACGCACACACACGCACACACACACACACACACACACACACACACACACACACACACACACACACACACACACACACACACACACACACACACACACACACACACACACACACACACACATTCAGGGGAAGTAGCTGGCCAAGAGGGTGGAGGGTGGAGGAAATCTAATCTATAAATCAGACACATGTCCAAACAACTGGGTGTCAACAGATCTTTGCTTATGCTATTAGCTCAGAGGTGCCCCGCTGCAGCATAGTGCGCTGATTCGATTCTGCTGAGGTAGTTGTTTTAGACACGGCTGAGTCCCAAAATGCGGAGTGTTCATGAAGGCAAATCATATCTGAGATAACAAAAAAGATTCAGAGGAAACTAAAGCCACACCAAACCAGCAGGGGCTGATGAGCTCTTAAACCAGATCAATAATTCATGTTTTGCTTCCCTTGCTGGCACAAATCAGGTTTCCAATACAGGCAAATCAACAAACAGCTTAATCAATGGTGTCCTCACTTGTAAAGAATCAGGGCGGAGTAAAAAGCTCTGGCTCTGAAAGAGGATTTCTACTCTGATTTCAGGCTGGAAGAAGGAAAGAGACAATACTGCCATCAATAAAAAACATCTAATTGTTGCAGCTGCGAGTCGTCTCCAGCCAGCCTCCTCCCCGACCTCCCAAAACCGTTCATCTGCTCCTAGGCAATGAGCCCCAATTCTGGACCTAATACTCGTGTCATCCATCAATCTTGTGTTTGTGTGTATCTGTGTGTGCGTGTGTGGTCTGCTGTTTCAGCACCGGCCATTTCGGCCCTCATACATCAGCCTCCTGACAGCAGTGAAGTGACGCTCCGTGACATATGAGGCCACTTTACCTTCTCTTCGACTGGAGAACGAGAGAAAGGGAGGGCTGAGCTCTGAGGGGGGAAAACTGCTTCCATGTGTAGTGATGATGCTCATTTGGGACAACTGCTGCATTTTTGCACCACTGAAGTTGATATCTACTTCTTGCAACTAGTGGTTTTGTAACATATTCAGATCCTTCAGTTCTTAAGTAAAGAATGACGTGAGTATTATCAGCAAAATGCATGAAAAGTAAAGCTCCTTGCTCCATAACATGGTCACTGTTTTCCTATAATATCTGTGTTTAATGGATTAACATCATTGCTGCAAAAATGTGTGTGTTACATTTCACTTGTGTAGATGTTTGGGCTTATTTTAACTACTTTATGTACATTTTGCTAGTTTAACCTACAGTAATGCATCATACTCTACAAGACCGTCTTAGTTTGTAGCATTGCTGCCCTTTTGAGAATCACGTATCTTTAAATAGCCGACTTTTTTCGTTTCCGACTTCATGACAATGTATTTTCTAAATAATCCAAGAAGGTTTAAAATAGTTTATTTAGCTTATCGGTGCAACATGTAAGAACGTCAGTTGAAAACATTCAAAATATTACCAAAAAATGATCCACAGTTCTGACATTATGATGTATATGTTTGTTATGTATGTGTGTTGCAGAGACATCTACGAAAGCTAGCATGCTAACCATCTAACCCTGTCCCGTTCCGGTCCGAAGCTCCAGCGCATGTGGTGTAAACACCAGCACTCCCCTTGTTTTTCAAACTCCCAGTCCGGACCGCTAGCTGCACTCCGAACTGTGCTGACTGGCTAACAGCAGCATTTAGTGGCTACTCAGCTTCTTATTTGTTTTGAGTACCATTTCGGCAGCCGGCCACACTCGCACCTTTAAGAACAAACAGTTATGTTCACTTCAGCCCTCAGAAACATTAAGAATAAATTAATCGTACGTGGAAAAGTAACTAAATCTGTCAGATGAAGTCGAGTAGAGAAAGTACAACATTTCCACTCTGTGATGTAATGGAAGCACTTAAATACAGTACAAGTGCCTCAAATATGTGATTGTAACATAATGAGGACTTCAAACTGCAATTTCAGCGGGTAATACAAGTTTCTCTACAGTGTCTTCGGGGCGCATTGAACAAATACGCGAGTGTTGAGCAAACACAGTTTGATTGGCCTACTAATGGACGTTTGGAGCAGTTGGCAGACTTCAGCACTCCTGGTTCTAATGTGATCTGTGCCAGAGCTCTGCCCACTAATGTCCATTATACACAGACTTACTCCACTCTGCATTGATTCTGTCTCTTCTTACAGACTGTAAGGGCTTTCAGAGCCCATCTCAGCCTGCCATCTCAGCTATCAGATTCCAGCAGCAATTTAATTGACCTGCAATCTACTGACGCAAAGAAAACACATTTTGAGTCGCGTTGAAAGTGGTTCTGCACGGGCATGATAATAGACGAGTGGAGGGCAAGTTCATGGGCCAGTTTACAGCGGCTTTTGGGTGTTTTTTAATTCTGTAAAAGTCAAAGGGGGTAATGACAGGCTGAGGCTGTGGACGGCCTGATGATGACAGGCCCACGTCAGAGGTGGTCCACCCATGTCTGCACAGCCACACCTTGGGGCTGATGAATCGGCAGAACAGACGTCTTAGTGGGCACCTATAGCTCCATGATCGGGTAGGTAGGCTAAGCTGTGCTAGTGGCTCTGCTTGAGTGCTATTTGAGCTAAAGACAGACTGAATTTTAATTTCTGGGTAAACTTATCCTGTCAGGGATCATTCAAAAAGTTGTTACAATTTATCCTGAGGGGTATTTAACATCTGCAACATGACAAACCATCCAACAGCTGTGGAAATGGTTCATTCAAAACCAAAAATGTCATCCTCATGATGGCAGTAAAGTGATTAGGATTCATCTACTTGGCACCATGAATATCTGTAAAAGACCTGGACCAGATATTTCAACCTGGACAAAAGTGTTGGACCAACATCCACAGAGCCTTGCTGCAACCTCGCTAAAAAGTGATGCAGCCTTCTCCTTCTTAAATATTAAAATCATTGCAGTAAGGCACATCGTTTCCCCCTGCAAACCTGACCTGACCTCTTGTAGCTGGGTGGATAATTGATGTCAGGAGAACTTCATACTTCATTTTAAACACAAAACCTTTGCACGCGATTCCCTCCTTCTATCCTTTTTCTATACAAGGCTGATAGGATTGCGTTGATTGCTCTGCACAGACCCAGTCATTATCATCAGCACACAAGTGATGGCCTCCACTACAGTCACTCATCTAATCAAATGTTTTTCTATTAGTAATCGGACAGTCTGAATAAACTGGACCTAAAATGACAGCGTGTAAACACTTGGTTCATTCATTGTGAGTGATTTAAGAGATTCACAAAGGGCCCAGTGAACCCAAAAAGAAAGCTCATCTGGCCTTCATTTCTTGCATAAAGGGTTTAAAATGCAACAAAAAAAAAATCCTCATTTCACCTCTTATAAGGCTGCGATCATTTTTGCAATAGTTTCAAACAGCAGATTAATTCAATAGACAGGGATTGCAGAAGAGGATGGGATGTTCCGCTGCCCGGTTTGTGTATCCACGTGGTTGCAGGAAACAGTTACCTTGTTTCTCTTGTTGTCCCCACAGACTGAATTCCATTACAGTAAGAATTTACTCATTTTACTGGGTCAATAATTCAAAAAGTCATTTTCAAATCCAATTTAACTTGTTAACTCCGAAATAAATTTTAATATTTAATGAAGAAATGAAATTATGTTATTGATTTACAGCGGTTGGGCCTCTTTAAAGCTTTTAAAATCTATATTTTCATCGTCAGACCACAGAAATGCAGCCCTCGTTTACTGAACCATCGAAGACAAAAACACGGCAGAAGCAACAACTGTTACAATGCCGAAAAAGTGAAATCCCGTTTCTGACTGAATGTTGATGATGGGAAAGGCTGTTATTCAAGGCAGAGCTAAACAATCTATTCTTGAAAATGTAAGAAAAAAAAACGATCATCTGGTTTCACAAACAACTTCTTCGGATATCTGGAACTTGTAAAACAATGAGATGAATGTCTCTGCATGAAGCCTGGATAAGTCTTACAACATCCAGTATAAGTGTCTGTATAATAAGACCAATAAACTCCATTTGGGCCAAAACTAAGATGTCAGATCAGCACGTGGGAGAGAGCAGATTTCAAACGCTGTAAAGATGTAAACACGAAACCTGCTCCTGAGGGCTCACGCAATACAAAACAGGCTGTTCTCTGACAGGGTGGAAACAACTTGTACAGGAAGAAAATCAAAATACTACCCTAGAGCCTGACCCATACCGATATTCGGGAGAAAGAAAATAGAGGCAGGATATTCTAAAGTTTACCACAGCATTTTCTGTATTATTCTGTATAATATCGGCCTACTACACTCTGAAACTATAAATGCTGGAGATGTTTTATCATTATGGAAATAACCAATAGCGGCGGACATAAGAAGAACCATCTCCGTCTCCTCCACTCTGTCCATGTTTTCTCCAAGAGGAGGGGAACATGTTTGCGGCCGCAGTGAAGAAATCTCTGGAATGCGAGATGATTAAATCCATCCGAAGATGAACCACATGTGCGAGACTCAAGACTCACACTCTTAGACACACTACGCAGAAACTTAAATTACTGAAATTTTGGGTGATTCCCCCACAGTTTGTGAGTGCTACACCACTTTCTTGAAATCTAAGGTCTGTAACACTTTGTCAGATGTTATGTAGGCGCTAACTAAAAACAAAGCTCATGATGTCATTACAGTGTTATGTGTTGAAAACTTGTATCTTGAAGTAAACATGTGTGCAACGCTGTGATCCTCCCTCTCACTGGAGTTACACAGTCCAGAAACAAGCCATGGGGAGGCGGTGTGGCTGAGACAGAGACACCATTCACCCTGTTGCAAGACGCTGTATCATGAAAATGTTTTTCAGGCTGTTATCGTAGGTAAAAAAAAGTCACATCGTGTGGCTCGATCTTTGACGTTGAAAAGGCAAAAAAAAAGCCAGTAGTGATGGTTTTTCTACACTTTTTAGTCCAGAACGAGCCTTTAAAAGCGGCAAAAGAAAGGTCACTGCAAACCCAGGCAGCTACTAATTACAGTTCCCCACAGAGGGGTAGTCTTTGTATTTGTGTGTGTGAGGGTGCATGTGTTTGTGTGTAAGTGCGTGTCGTGTGTGTGTGAGTCTGACTGACAGCTTGTCTCTCCCCTGCTGTGCTCTTGCTCTTGTCCTGCCTTAATGGGCTGACAGCGAGAAAAACTGTGACGGAAATCTCAATGACGCGCCCGCTGTTCGACACATCACAGCTGAGCGGAATCTGAAGCAGAGCTGGATCTCAGAAACCAACATTTCTCCCACGAGCTACTTCTAGAAAGAAAAAAAACCTGCACATGGTGACACTGAACTACAGCTTTAGAGACATCAAACAGACGTCTAAGCATGAAAATGGGTTCAACAGACGGAGGTGAAAGACAGAACGAAGAAAACATATCTGTTGAGTGTCTTTGAGAACACGAGGCTCCTTTGACAGGCAGGAATGAGTCCCAAAACTCGGAAATCAGTTGGCATTTTTAAAGAAAATGATTGTTTTTGCATGGATTGTTTTTGCATATTTGAGTTACAATGCGTTTACGTGTCTTAACAAAGGTTACTAACGAGTAGGAATGTAACGATACATCGATCTGGATCGATACATCGATTCGATGATCAACGATCTAATAGCATCGATGCAAAGTGAAAACATTGATTTATTTTCCATTTGAATGTCTGGAACCACTGACAATATAAATCGCCACTGAAGAGTTCAGTAATACAATTATCAAATCATGTTTTCATTGCTTTTTGAGACTTGATATAAATGTAACTGATTGTGTTAAATGGGCTTATGATATTACCGTATTGACCTGAATATAGGACGACGTTTTTTTTCGATGAAAATTATGTGAAAAAGTGGGGTCGTCTTATAATCGGGGTCTAACCGTTGACACATGCTGATAGTTGTCTGGGTCGCTACACAACCGCAACGGCAGAGGGCGCCAGCTTATGGTAGGGACGTCACTGACACTGTGGCTATCTGTCAATCACAGCGGAGAAGAAGTGACAGGAGATGAAAATGGAGAGGCGCTGTGATTGTACAGAGCAAAGGGGATCAAAAGTGGGGCAAGTGAACAGACACCTGAGGCGGAGCTATGATGCTAATTTTAAGATAATGGTGGTCAATGCAGCGGAGGCACCTAACAACTGTCAGCCAGCCAAGAAATATGGAGTTACGGAGTGTAACGTCCGAAGATGGCGGGTCCAAAAAGACCGTCTGAAAAACGCAAGGGTATGTGAGTTTGTTATTGCGAAACAAATTTTGGTAATCAGAGTCTTTTTCTGAAGATTAGTCTTGAAAAGAGGGGTCGTCTTATAATCGGGGTCGTCCTATATTCGGGTCAGTACGGTATCTCATATCGATTGCAGGCTCTCTGTATTAATCGAATCGAAATCGTATCGTGGTAGACTTCAAGATATCAACAAATATCGTATCCAAAGAATCAATATAATATCGCATAGTGATGAAACTTGCGATTTACACTCCAACTAACAAGTGGCTAAATGAGTTTCCATCTGATCTTATAGACAAGTCCGTAGAGTATGGTGCAGTAAGATGCTGAGCAGAGGCGAGGTTTAACCCAGGAATTCCACTGGTTGCATGCTCATTGCGGAGTGGCTCTGCTACGGTTTTGCTCCGTGGTCCCTCGTCCATCAACACCCACTGGCTTCATTCTGAGTGCAGCACGGTGCAGCACCAACAGATGGTCGGATTGGCATGACTGAAGAGTTCCCGTGGTAATTATAGAATCATGTGTCATAAACACAACAAACAGACAAAAGGTTAGTGTCCCCAACCGAAGGATTAGAAGAAGTGTCTCTTTTTTGAGATTCTTTTTGCTGGCATCAACGAGGAGTGTTGTTATTAAAATTAACTGGATGTTATGATGTTGTTTGGGTATCCGGCTTCCTGTCTGCAATGTGCTGAATTCGGCTGAATTAATGCACCTTACTCCAGCATCCAGCAAAAATAGAAGCTTTCTGTATCTGCTACAGAAAGGTCAGAGCTGCAACAGAGTAGATACGTAATGCAGTGGAGCCAGTGGAAGTACACACATCGACTAGAGTAAAACCAGCTCCAATGACAGACAGACCACAGCAGTCCACATTTAATGATGAAAATCTCATCATTAAATGTGTACTATGGAGTTTTTTAGAGATAATTTTAAAGATCTTCATTTGCTGTGAGCTTGCTAATATACAGGACCGGTTCTACAAGGTTACAGTTCTGGGTTTCGGTGAGTGTTAATTAAGATGACGCCACTTATACAGTGTTGGGTGTGTAGTCTTTCTAATGAGGTACCTTCACCGTCTTATACTGTAATTTGTTTAGTTTAAAGGCAAACTATGAACTCAAGGTTCCATCATCCGCCTTCGCCTCTCTATCATGTTATAAAGTAAAAAAAAACACTTCCGGGTTTGACTCAACGCACCATCAGCGGTGTTTAACAAGAGCAGCATGAGGTGGAGTTTGTGTTGTGTAAGGCTTTTGGGGTCTATGTTACATCATGATGGATGACACTGAATTAAATATGCCCGACATGCCACTTGCATGCTTTTAATCACATCCACCGCTCGACGTCATTATCGCTGCGGTGAAATGAAATGGCAGCCTGTCATCGCTCCCTTCCCAGATGGCTCCAGAGTCATTTTGCTAATTGAGCATCGCAGGTGTGGATCACACTGTTCTCTCTCTACATCAGTCGGATGTGGGAAATACTGTACGCCGCTCCGTGTTGGGATTCTCCTTTAATTTGTTATGTAAGAGCGCTCCCGAGTGCACAGATGTGCCACTGTGTGCGCACTTTTATGTGCTATTTTCATCCGAGATTGTCTAATGAGCAAATTAAGCTGCGCGGGCTAAACAGAAGACGTGCCTTTAATGTTTCAGCGTCTTCGGAGCTGCTGGCAGATGTGCATCAGCTGCAATTTTGCCCCTGGCTGTGTTCTAGTTTCCACTCACACATATTTGTCAACTCGGTGTAGACATGAATGGAGATGACGGGAGGTCGGTTTATCCGACAGTGGCAGCCAAACGTTGGAAGAAACGCAGAGAGTGAGCACAAAGAGGACAACAAAAGGAGTGTTTTACAGCACATTGGCCGTGACTTTGGCCGCCGTCTCCCCTCAGGGCTCCTCTCACCCTGTGAAGAAGCCATGTGAGAAAAATGATTCTCTCAGCATCACCCTCCGCCTTCTACCTGCCCTCTGTCGCCTCCTTAGCGGCTCCAATCCTGAACGCCCGACAGCTTGGTTATCACCTCCCACACCGCCACCACCAAATCCCCCTCTACCCTGTCTTCCTCCCTCCTCCTCCTCCTCCTCCTCCCCCCTGCCTGTGCTGTGCTGTGGTGACAGGGCAGGATGATATAGGGGTCTCCCAGCGAGGTGGCGTGATGCCTGAACACTGAGTTAGCATCTGTGCAGGACAGGAGGGAGCATGTGTGTGCAGACTCCCACGTTTGGCTCACGTGTGCCCTGGTCTTGAGACAACATGAGGTCCAACTCCATCAATCAGCTGCATGAGAAGGAGGAGCTGCTGCCCCTTCCTTCAGCGTTTAGATATCTGCTCCTGTGGAGATTATTTATGGTCCAATAGGGCCCTGGGCGTTTCCAATTCAACTACTAACTAATCCATATATTAAAGTAGGCCCCGGGAGCATAAAACAAATGGCCGATAAGGTCTCTCCCTCTTTGTGTGACCTTTGCTTTCCATCAAATTTTCCTTCCTCTCTGCCGCTGATATCCAGAGAGAGAACTGCCAAAACAAGAAAAGTGGTGTGCAAGAATGTGTGTGTGTGTGTGTGTGTGTGTGTGTGTGTGTGTGTACGTGAGTGTGCAAGAGTGTGTGAGTGTATGTGTGCGTGTGTGAGTGTGCCAGTTGCAAGGCACAGCCGAACCCCCATTCACCGAAAACAGCTGGATGGAGATAACAGAGCAATGCTTATTCTCTGTTTTTCCTCTCCCCAGACACACACACACACACACACACACACACACACACACACACACACACACACACAAACTATTTCTTAAGGGAAAATAGCTGAATTTAGTGCAAGAAACTGGTGGGAAAGTCGCTGCATTCAACCGGATCAAGAACAGATTAAGCTCGTGTACTTTAATCACTCACAAGTCAAACTATCAATAACCAATTAATCATGTCGACTAATCCATTCACACTCCAAAGCAGCCAAATCAGGCATAAATGGCTGTAAACCCCACTTGTTTATGGGTCATTTTGCACAAATTAGCAATAACATCAACAATAAGTTCCACTCATTCTTCACTAGCTGCATAAAAACAACATAACATAGATTATCTAACTTTACCAAACCCTACCAAAACACGGACTTGTCCACTGAATCACTGTTGCGCGCCGCGTCACTCACCTTTAACGAGATGTTCTGTACTCCAGCCCGCACAGCAGCACGTCCAGCAGCTCTCGGTGTATCCGTGATGGAAGGCAACAACTTTTTTTTTTTTTTTTTAATCAAAACAACAACCAGCCAAAACAAAGAAAAACTCCTCCTCTTCTTCTTGTTCTCGTTCTTCTCTCTGTAGTTTCGACCCGCTCCGTCTCCCGGACCCGTCCAGGTCCACACGCGGCGGCTCGGTGTGTAGATCCGCCACTGCTGCTGCTGCTGCCCGGGCTCAGTGTGTTTGGTACTGGCACCGGCAGAGCCCGGTCTGCTGCTCTGCGGGGCGGGCTGACTCTCTGCTCCAGGTTGAGGACCGGGGAAGATAGGGCAGCAGGGGTCCGCAAGGGGGGGCTGCGACAAGCGATGACGCAAAATCTCCAGCGGATATTTAGGGGGTTTAAAGTTACTCGTTAAATATATTTCGCTCGTATTCAGGCTGTTTGTGTCTTTTTAGTGGTTTGATATTCTGACAGAGGGTCTGAATAAGTGCTCAGATCCACTCACAGTACATTATTTTTAAGCATCAAAATACACTTAAAGGTGGACTATGTAGTTTAGGGGAAGGCATTTTAATTACATCAGATAGATCTTTATTGACTGAGCAAACTAAATGAACAAAGTCTTCAATTTCAGGAATTAATAAACGGATTAAACAAAAGGACCTTAGAGGACAACACAGTTACATACTGTTTTACTTTGTGTTTATGTGGCAGACCCTGCCACCTATCTAGCCTTAGTGTTCTGGGACTTTATTTTCCCCTGAGAACAGCTTGTTTATCAGTTTTGGAAAAGTAAATATTTCTGAGTTTGTTTTATTGCCTCATTGATATTGCAAATATTAAAGTTCTGAGTTTGAATTTCTTCTCCACAGCTACATAGTAACCCTTTAATGTACCAAAGGTGTGGCTGGTTTGAACTACTTTAATTATCTCCTGCATAGCTTGTAAATGTCCCCTTAGGAATCAATAATGTTTTTTTTTTTGTTTTTTTTTAAATCTATAATATTGCATCTTCAATACAAGTTATATTTTGTTTTATTAAACCGTATTTGCAAAGTAACTAAGTTGACAAATGATGTAGTGGAGTAAAAATATAAAGTACAGAATATAGGCTACATTATCTCCGTGCTGATTGTAACTCGCAAAATTTCATTGTCCACAAAACATTTCCGGTGCTTCACAGCGTAACAGTGTTTCAGAACAACTGAAGAAAATGGGGAGGTTTTTTTTAAACATAAAAAGAAAAAAAAATGGATGTGAAACAACGGTATTTACACCTTTTTAAAAGCAAAAATTACTGTACATGCTAAGCTAAAAACATTAGCATGCACCCTCTGCAGTGGGTGCACGAGTGCGATTGCGCATCAAGGGAGTTAATAGCATCTTTTCAAATCCGTTGGGGTGAACGGGTAATGACTAAATTCTCATTTTTTGGGTGAACTGTTCCTTTAAAAACAGTACTTCAGTAAATGCACTTTCTTTCCACCGCTGTATTCTGATACCTTTCTTTAGTTTGAATATAGAGCGACTACTTGCAGTTGTGTCGACACAGTAAATCACTCTCGGTACCGTTTGATGGCCTGTTAATTAAACATTCAACGGACGTGAATTCAAGGTGAAAAAAGGACTTTGTTGTAACGTTTAGCTCTGAACAGGAGAGTGCAATCAGAAGAGGAACACCTGAGCAGTTTGGGACACAGAGCTGGTTTTTTAGTGTAACCATCTGTTAGAAGCTGAGTGTAAGTAGCTCCTGAGACGTATGCCATGTGGCTTCTTTGGGCCCCATCGATCAGGCAAGTGTTATGTCTCTCTAGTCTAGCTCCATCAGCAGCCCCTCTACCTCCTGATATTACAAGTACAGTAACGTAATGAGAACGTGATGTGACATCGTTTGGTGAAATGTCACCGTGATGCAATATACATGTGGACATATCAGTGGTTTACAGACAAGCTCACGACCTGCCTGCTCCCAAATCTAACCTCTCTTTTCTTCTGTGCCTGCACTTACCTGGGGCACCTTTGTTGTCAACAGAAACACACGCAAGTCCTGCTTGACAAATAGAATTTAAAGGACAAATTGCCCATAAAAACAAAGTGATAATGCCGACATAAAAAATAAATCGCTGACAATATTTCTTTTCTGAGGCTAATCTGTTCCTCCAAACAGGAGGGCCAGCTGTTTGCAGGTGAGTTCCTTATCGGCTCCGTCCTGCTTTGAACTCTCAGGTTCCCTCTCGGAATAGATTCCCGCCCACTGTCTCCTGTCCAGTCGACCACCCCGGAAACACAATATGCTGTCTTCTCTTCTCACCACAATAGGCCACCACCTGCCTGATTCATCCATGAAAGAGGAGCTCCATGAATGCCCGAATTACCTAATTTGTTAGAAGAATGTGCGGATCGACTTCCACACAAGGTTTTAACGAGAAAGAAATCCCTGCCAGTCAAAATGAGCAGCTGCTCCAGCAGTGGCGTTACCCGAGCACCCTGATGTCCTGCAGGTGTGATCGTCCAGCCAGCTGCGATGAATTTAAACATAGGTCTGTAGGTTGGACATGTGGACCAACGCTGAACCCATAGACCATATGGGTGACATCACACTCAGGGTGGGAAGATCAAATGCTGGGATAATGTTACGCTGCTGTGTCCAAGGTCAAATCACACAAATCATTAACATTTCACCACTTCCTGATTGATCAGCAACTGATAAGATGATGGATAATGAAAATCCAGGGCTGATCAATCAACTGAGCTGCTGGGACGCACCATCTTTCTGGATTTTCATCATCTATTTTCCTTTCAAGTAATAACAATCTGTCAGATTTCCTACGTTTACCCAACTTGCTGCCTGAAACACAGCAATATGACGTTAGAGCTTCCCAGCCTGAGCATAAATACACATCAGAGGAAAATTGCTGGCAAGTTAATATGGTCTGTTAATGTGCACAGTGTAATTTTATAAATTCCTTTACAGCACCTAAAGGACTGGCTGAGCTGAGCGCAAATCCTTTAAATATGGTCACAGCATGAGGCTACATTGCAACATTTTTCTGAGTGAGTGATTTATTTTTTATTTCTCTACCAATTAAAGTAAAGTATGATAAATATGTTAAATCAAATATTCTGATTGAGTCTTGACAGTTTTCACAGGATATTTTGCCTCTCCACCTCTAACAGAAAAAAGCTCTTCCCTAACATACTAAATATAGAAATTAGTAACAAGGGTAGAGGAAAGCAAAGATTAAACATAAGTCAGTTTTATCCGTTGCAGTTTCACTTGCTCTAGGAAAAATTTTTTCTCTCTCTAGAAAACAAGAACATCATCTTGAAATATGTCAGAATAATTCAAATCACTCTATTGATAGAAAGAAAAAGGACTCCAACTGGTGGCACTGAGGCACTGATCATGAATTTAAATGTCCCTGGTTTGCATTTCAAACTCTCTCTTTTTCTCTCTCCTGATTTCCCGTCATCTATATACTGTTAACTTGCTTGTAAAAGCATAAAATGCACCAAAACACCTGAGAAAATGAAAGAGTTTCAAGAAAGTTGTCAGATTGATTCCTGTTGATTTCTTCTGCTCCTTTTAAGAAATGTTTCCTGACTCAGTGTGACTATAAGGAGCTCATTAAAGTGGATTCTGTGCAGTGCAACGTTACATTTTATCACACGTTGTACGTGACATTAACCCTCCGCACCATTATTTACAAATGTAGGAACATTTCTTTTATTCGAATTTTTCCAACAAAGTGCAGCTTGAAGCTATTATCTGGCGCCGCAGCCTCCACAGCATCACCTCGTCTTTGATGTTGGGCCTGAGGAGAAGGATATTCAGGAGCCCTGTCACTGCTGAACTCCACCTGACCTCTCCTCCTCTCCGTACACCACACCAATTTATTCCCTGCGCCAATGCCAAGTGTATAACCCCCACCTCTGCTCCTCCTCCTCCTCCTCCTCCTCATCTTGTGCCCCCTCTTCCTCCTCCTGCTCATCTCTCCCTCCAGTCTGCCAACCACCCCTGCTCCTTTTCTTCACCCCTAATCCCACTCCCTCCAGTAAACTTCATCTCCTGTTGTTTCAGCCTGCCGAATATGAGCTCCATCTCCCCCTCTCTGCCATATGCAGCCCCCACCCTCCCACTTCACCGCCACAGCCCTTCGTTTCTCAGCCCCTTTCTCCTTTAAATCGTCTCCATGCTTCATTTCAACTTCAGGCTTCGGCAGCCCGCGATGCTAATGTGATTTCCAGCAGAAATGAAACGTGCAAATGTGCCACAGCCTTTCCTTATCCCCAGTGGGCTCCCATTGGAGTCTACTTCATCAGACCTGGGTGGGTGGAACAGCAGAAGATTAAAGTTGAACATTTTCTGGGCTTCCTGTTTGTGGGTAGAGCATCGCTTTTTTTCCCCCCCAGCATAATAAAAACCCAGTCAGGTTATTGTCTTCCTACAAAATATGCAAAGTGTGTGTGTGTGTGTGTGTCTGTGTGTGTGTGTGTGTGTGTGTGTTTGTGTGTGTGTGTGTGTGTCTGTGTGGATCCCTGTGTGCTCCAGAGCCTTTAAAAAAAAAAAAGTCCTTGCCCGTGAGCTTTGCACAAGACAAGACTGTTCATTTCATAATCACTGAGAGGAGGATGCTGCTCGTGTGCAAAGCAGAGAAAAGCCACAATGAGGCTGACATTTTTGCTCCTTTATGAAATATCTTGAGAGCTGTTGAATGGACTGCAATACAATTTGTGACAGACATTCATGTTTCTCACAATGATCACAAGGTTTCCCTCCAGCAACAATGTTCAAATTGTGGAACAAATCAGGTCAAAATTCCAATTTGTCGTAAACCTTCCTTTTTTGCCCATCAGCCTCAGCTGTACTTTGTGTTTAGTGCCACGTGTGCGTTCAGGTGCTCCCTGGATGGTCCCATATCCCAAGTGCGGAAGTTGTTCTTCATAAATGTATGGTAAATGGATTTGCATTGCTTTAATGCTTTTCCACTCTACTGGCTGCTCGAAACGCTTTACAACACTTGTCACATTCATCCATTCACACACACGTTCATACACTGATGGCAGAGGCTGCCATGCAAGGTGCCAGCCGCTCATCAGGGGTGTTTGGGGTTCAGTGTTTTGCTCAATGATGCTTCAACATGCAGCCGGGGGGGAGCCGAGGATTCGAAGCTACAGACGCCCCCTTCTTCAGACTTCGGTGTGTTCATGAGCTTTAAAGATAAATGTCGCAAAAACTTGTGCAGATCAATGTTAATGCTAATAAGTAACTTTTCTAACTGATCTTGGTCAGTCTGTTACAATATGAAAAAAAATGCATGCAAGCGAAAAAAATTAAATGACATGCAAAATGTTTGTCAGCTTTCTGAGTTGCTGTGGGGAGTTTACATCAATCTTCCCAGTTGAGAACTTATTTTTGGGAACACCTGTTTGTGCTACAATTAGAAAACATTAACATATCAGACCAAAGTTAAGACGGTGAAAATGATCAACATTAGGCCTGTTTAAATGTCGTGCATGTTTCCGTTGTGATTGTGTCTAGCATGTCGATATTAGCAATTAGCTCAAAGCACCACCATGCACAACCTCCGAGAGCCATGGACATGTCTGTAACATTACCCAACTTGTTTTATCAATAACAGGAGGCCACTTAAAGCAACTGTATGTAACTTTTTTCAATTAGTATGTCTTACTTTACCAAAAATAGCAGCTTCATTATCATTGTGATGGTACAGTGTGTTGTAATAGGGTGAATGGTGTCACTGTCTCAGACACTCCCAAACATTTACTCAACTGGTGAACAAACGATGAAATACCCAGTGTGAAACAATTAATCAGTGTGAAACTATTTATTTTCAATGAATTAGAAAATGTTGGCACGCACCTTGGCAGCCTATCAACTGCAGTAAGTAAGTAGAGAACTTTGATTTTTCAAAGACCAAGTACATGCTGTATATTGAAGCAGACATACCAATGTTTCAGATATTGGATGGAGGCGAGCATGTTCAGCTTTTGTACCAACATTATGTAACAACAGTTTCTTGGTGGAGTCAAACAAAAGTCTCCAGACTCCCATTGTATCTGCTTCTCCTGACTGGCCTCCTATATATATATTTACATACATATTTCCTGCTTAGTATACATGCTGTGCTAGTCAAGTACGCATATGCCTCTGCAGCAGCACTGATACCGTGAGAACATGCACAGGGCTCCCAGAGGGGGGACTCTGACAAACAACTCAACTGACACATCTGACACCCAAAACAGTGTTTGGTGAAACAGCTTTATAAAACAAAGATGAAACAGATTAATGGAGAATTCCTCCCGCTCAGGCCTCAGCAGAAATGATACAGTGCCCGCCTTTGTTTCCAATCTGCTTTGGTCTGTCTGTGTGAAGGCTGGATCATATGACTCACACGTGGTCTGTCCCCTCAGGGTCTTCATCCACCGCCAGATACCTGACCAGAGCCCGACCCTCGTCCTCGACAGCATTCAGAAATATCAAACAGCTCCTGGCTCCTTTATATTTTTAGTTTTCTTCTGTTTCTACATGAAGCAACCTTTACTTGTCCAATCTTTGTGTTTAATGACTCATGAATTGTTTATGCCACGTTTGCCAAATGGGTGAATTTTAGCTGTTCAATAAACAATGAGGCTCAAAGTGCATCCAGGATGAATCTGCCAAACAAAACAACCACGTGAGATTTTGAATAATGCCATTATCTTTGTTTCAAGCGCTTTAAAAATTCATCCCGCACCCTGACATCTCTGTCATGTTCCCAATTAGTGCTTTCCAATCCCAGAGCTGAATGAACAGCACTCTGTGGGAGGTAATTTACATAGTTCCATAATGGTCAAATCAGGAGAGTGCAGTGTAGCATGAAACACCTCAGATTCCAGCTCTGGTGTGAGTCTTTGAGCCCTCATCCAATATTGAATTCTTTGTCTATGAGAAGAATCAGTGTGGCTGGGAAGCAGAAGAACTGGGGCAGAAAACAGTTTCATCTCTGTTTTGAGACTGCCGTCTCATCTCTGTGCTGTCAAGGTTGGTCTTGTAGAACAATGTGACGTCTCAGTTTCTGTCTAATTCAGTGAAAGACTTTGCTGCCGCTGCCGCAGCCTCGGCACAGGAACTCAAACCACGCACCGAAGATGACTATTTTATATCTCTATTCTGCACATGCTCATTATGAGTATGTCTGTGCCACAAAAATAACCACACGGATAATGTATTCAGTCGCCAGCCACCACTTTGATCTTCCTCTTTATTCCCCCGTCCCGATGCACTTTCATACATTTTAATTACTGTCCCATATGCTCAACTATTCCTCGCTGTTCTGGCACTCTCACTGAACCCTGACCTCACCAACACCCCTGCATTCAGGAAAAATATCATTAATACTCATAAAATATATACAAGTGCAACAATATCAGTCTTTAGGAATGAAAATAAATACGACTTTAACTGCCCTTAAAATCCTCATTGAATGCTGTGCTTTTCTGAACATAGTTATGTATTCCGTAATGAATGAATGCATGCTCTGTTTTACCATCGTTCCTGTCTCTGTCCTCTTCAACAAAACACTTTTGTACTGAAACAAAACTCAAAAGAGATCTGAGGTTGTTGTTTTTTAAGACAAAAAAAGCAAAACACCAGATGATACGTCACAGAGTCATAATGGAAGTTGGCAAAGCATGACAAAACTTAACGTAACATTTCTGGTATTTGTAAGAAAAGTGGATTTTTGAGTCTCATTCCCAACACATCGGACACTGGCTAACTTGATACTTGGAACTTGGTAATATTGTGTTTGCCAACTCTCAACTTGACTGATGATTTGGGATGGCAGCCGACTTGACTCACAATCCCAAAGCGACAGCATTTGGCAAGATGGGAATGAAACACAGAAATCAGCTATCGCACAAATTGGACCTCTAAAGGTTAAACATATCAGATTCTAAACATCAATATGGCAGCAAACAGTAATGGAGACATTCTGTGTGTCATAATGTGTGTCTTTTCTTTGTTTTGGTAGCAGGTTCAGCTGCGCTAACCCAATCACCAGGATAAATGCTGGCAATGTATATTTCAGCACAATCACAGATATGTTTAAAGACTTTTCATGAATCTATGTTGCAATCTTATGGTTCTTCAGGTTCAATTTTAAAATTGTATCTTGGGACATTACTGTGGTTAGGTTTAGGCACAAAAATCATTTGGTTAGGTTTAGAAAAGGATCATGTTTTTACTTAAAAAATCTGCTTTGGTGGCCAGAAACAGGTCCAGAGCTGTCCCGACTTTCCAACATAATTATCTGATTTTCGTCGCCACGAACACAGCTGGGAATTATCCAAAGGTCTCCATAAAAATACCAGTGGTTTCTCATTTACCAATGTTGAAACACAGTCTTGAACTGTGGTCAGTGTCTTGGCAGCCTTCCTGCTAAACTCTCCTCCTGGTATGAAAGTCAGATCATTAAAATGTAATGTGAACATGATGTGACACGTCTTGTTGAAATGTCAGTATGGTACGTAGGTTCATAACACTGTAACACACTACGTATCTGTTGTATGCAGATGGTGTTTTCTATTCTCTTCAACCTTACTGAATAAACAGCACACACATTTGTTTTTGTCTGAGATGCCAGCACTCTAGTCTGGCACTTCATTGCAGTGAATATGGCGCATTTCACCTTTAAAACCATTCCAGAAGTAAGGCCGTATCTTTCCTTGTCAAAGAAGTCCAGTGTCATACCACACTTTAAAATCAGTCATCATTGATGTACTCCGCATCTCAAAGGTCTGTTTTGCAGTTTGGGGGTCCTTTTTTCTGGTCAGCTGCACACAAGTGATGTGACCTAATGTTGACATTTGAAGTGCAGCTGCGGCACAATGAAGTCTGAGAGCGGTAAAATACATGGCAGCCTAAAAACATCAATATGATATCATGATATCATCGGTGTTGTCAGCTGGAATCAACACACGTAGGATTTCCTTCAGCATTCACTTTTTGCATCAACAATGCAATGCAGCAGTGCAAGGATTTTGAGAAATGGGTGCAATCTCCGCAGAATATCCCAGATCAATGAACTGTGTGTTAAGTACCATCCACATCCTGCACCTCCTTGTGATGTGAACACACTGTAATCAGCAGAGCTCATTTCCAGGCCGACCGGATTAAACTAACTACCTCTACAGCTAACGCTGCTTCTCATCCTCATCCTCAACTTCAAGATTCAGGATTTTATTTCATCTTCTTCTTCTTCTTCTTTTTTTTTTGCAGTGGCTCATTTCTCTCGCTGAGCCGAAAATGGGATGCCAAGAGCAATCCTCCCTGGATTATTTAAACAGCCACTTCAAAGGGGAGCAATTATAATCCTACATTATTGATATGGGAAAAAACCAGTGAGTAAATGTCATAGTAGCTAGAAAGGAAGCTGCCACAGACATATTTGAACGTGCAGAATGTGAGTGCAGGATAAGAGCCTTTTTAGGTCTGAGGTTTCATTTCTTCATGAGGCGTTAGCAGAATTAATCTCACACCCGGTTCAGCTGCACAACCAAAAATTACACGTCGACTTGCACGCGCACGCGGTCAAGTGCTCTCACAAATGCTTTTTATTTTAATCACATGCTCGTAAAAGCAGAATCACTGGAGTGTGTTTACAGTTTTTTTTTTTTTGTGAAATAAAAGGGTTTTCAGCTCTTACATCTCATAGTAAGTAGTGACCCAGATCAGAGCGTGCATGTCTGTGTGTCTGTGTTTGTAGTTAGTAGTAAGTGGCAGCGAATTATGCTGCACGTGTCTCGGAATACTCAGTGCAGATGGTTATTTTAGTCAGGCAGAGGCTGCAGGCAGCACGCTGTCATGTTGTGTAAATCTGTGCTGCAGGAAAACGGTCCAGCCCTGCAGGTTAATGGCGAGATTGCCACGCGTTTAGGAAATGATGAATGAGAAAACACTGAAGAAAAGAGCTCAGATTATGTAACATTCAGCCGAGCGGTAGTGATTTTACATTCTGCAACCCTTGTAATGACTTTCTGTTCATCGCCATCAGCGCCGCATGAATAATAACATTTTGTGCCTCAGTGACCTTGGTGGATTCAGAGTTTACTGACCTTTAAAAATGACTGAATCAGGACCAAACGCATTTGGCTTTAGACCTTTAGAGGAAAAGTTCACCCAAAAATGAAAATTCAGTCATTATTTACTCATGCCGATGGAAAGTCGTTTGAAGTTCTGTAGTCTACAAAACCTTTCTGGGGCTTCGCAGTAAAACAGCCTCGCAGCATCTTTTTTTTTTCAACATCAATTTTTGATCTCAGAAGCCTCGAGATTACCAATCGATTTGAAAAGACATTATTTACACACCCTTTTAAAAGCCACTGTGCAGCCACGTCAGGGGTGTAAATATTGTCTTTTTAAATCAATTTGGGGAAAAAATGTATCACTGCACCAAAAATAACATGACTGTTGCAGTTCAATAGTGACAGACCAACCGACATTAATAGATTGTACGGACACAGTTTGGTCAGGTTTAGTATAGGTTGAGGAAAACATTGTGGTTTGGGTTACATACAACTCACTGTTGACTTCTGGTTTCACATTGGACACAAAAAGCAGTTTCCTGGGTGAAAGTCCTGTGCTTCTAACCTAACATCCATCCACGACCACCTTCCTTTAAAAATGTTTTCCTCTTTCTACTACTCCTCCTCGCTTCCCCCTCTCCAGCTGTAATAAGTGCTACAGTCCTTAACGACAAACAGAAATGTGGGTGGTATCATGCTGCTTTCATTTTCGAACTCTGGTCGTTTTTCTGATGAAGACAAGCTCTGGATTACACTGACTGAGTGTATGGTGCTTTTTTCTTCTGGTCATTTTTTTTAAATGATTTTTATGAAGTTCCCATCTACCTCAGTTGTTTAACAGAATGTGAAAATTTTTGCTTAAAAAAGGGTGTAAATATTATAATGTCATGTTTGTTTGTATTTTTCAAACAAGTCCCCATCCACTTCAGTTGTTGATGGGAATGTTGCAATACTGTTTGGCTGTGAAGCTCCAGAAATGTTTTGTAGACTACAAAACTTCCCCTGACTTCCCATTAACATCAGTTTGTTTGATATATTATTTTGACTGTTTTCACTGTTGAATTTTTTATGAGATTGCAGTTGCAGTCGCAAGACATGTGCCTGAGTGTGTTCACGGTACTGGATGTGCTGAAGGTTGGACAGTGACATGTTGATGGTGGGTGACTTACTGCTCGAGCTACCAGCATGTTTCTAATATCAAAACAGGTCAAGGGCGTGGCTGTAGGACAGCACAACTCTTAAATCATCTCCACGCCTATTCACATCGATGCATGTGTTCAGATCGACACAGAGGAGTTTTTTGTTTCCCGCGCGGGAAAACAACGTTGCCAAGAAAACTTCACAAAGTATTTCTTAAATTGAGATCGCGTGCAGACAGATGCACGACTGTGTGGAAAATAAATATGAGGGGTCTTAGTTTAAATCAGCAGCTGTCGAGATGTTTGGGTTGGCAGAGGTGATGCAAACAGTGTGACCGTCTCCAGACACTCAGCAGATGTGCGTGAACACACACAGAGCGAGTCATTTGTAGTGTCCTCCCAGCTAATGCTACAGTATATCTGACCTGGAGGCATAAATGTTGTCATTGCAGGGTCCTTGAACTCAGCGTGAGTCATTTGTTTGTCACAGTAAAAGGACGTGCGGCGAGTGTGTTTGCGTGTGTTGTAATGACAGGGCAGGGAGATAGTCCTTCAAATGGAGGTGTCAGGCTCGAGCCCGTGACTGAATGTAGCACATGTTCTCTACCGGACCCTGACCTTTGACCTGGCGTAACTCAAAAGTAATTGATCACATACACAGACATCATACACAGACCGCAACACGCTGAGGTCAGCCGGCGTTGAGCTGTTTAAACATGTTCACTGTATAACGTTAGCGTGTTAGCATGCTGATGTCTGCTAAATAGCTCTTATCACAAATTAGAGCTGAGGCTGATGGGAATGTTAGTTGAATGTTAGTTTTGTAGGTTTTTAGTGACAAATCCCTGAGGGGAATGTGGACGGCAGTTTCATGGCAATTAATCTCATAATTGTTGTTCAGTTGTTGAGTCTGTGCAATATTTGATTCCTCATCCATCAGGTAGATGTTGGGATATTTCATAGGATATGTGAACACTTCAACATACATTAGGCTACTGCTGGTGCTAAAGGAAAAGTGAGAGGATCACCAAAATCATAAGGAAACATTATATGGGAATCATGACTACCTGTGAAATATTTCATGCTCATCTATCACTTGTTGTTGAGACATTTCACTAAGAATGAAAAAGGGCCAACTTTCTGGTGACACTAAAGTCAGGGGTCACCAAAGTCAGTAGGACTCCTCCCCAGGAATAAATGTTTGAACAAAAGTTGACAAGATATACAATCTGGCTTAAGCGTTGATCAGACATTGCCATCACTTACCTGAGACTTTGTAATAAAAAGCCTTTATTTGTTAGACAATATAAATGTCAGGAGTCAGTGGACAGCTGGAGAAAGTGCCATGAGGTGAGGTCATTCACATCCTTCTTTGAGCCACAATCACAAGAATAAATGTTGACAGTGAATGTTTCATCCAACAAGGGCCTTGTTGAAATTTTGCATTTCTTTATGCTGCAACTTAACGTCCCTTTAGCTTCAGTTTTCAATTTTATCTTTTGACAACAACTGTGTTTACAGTCTGGTTGATTATGGGCAAAAACCCCTTGGTTAGGGTTATGAAAGGATCAAGTTTTGACTTGAAATACCTGTAGACTGGAGGTATCCCAAGGTTTTTTTTAAAAATGAAAGATGTCCAGACTTCCTAATCCAAAAAGCTTTTGTCACACAGATGTAAATACAGTAGGTAGCCTATGATATGCACAGACGTGAACATATCCATGGTTTGCAGAAGTGTAAATTGCTCACATTTAACCCTGTCGACTGGGATGTGAAAGCTGGTAAAAGCTAGCGGCTGTCTTTGGATTATTTGGATACACTACACCACATCAGAGGTTTAAACCAGGATAAAACTTTCAGGACGGAGCCGAGCAACAAAATAAAAAAGCATTATCAGAGCAATGAGGAGGGACTGGGAGATCAGGAGGTAAGAGCTACATGTGAGCGGTAGAGAAAAGACCAGAGGAGGGAGGGTTGACAGAGGAGGCGAGGAGAGCAGGTACACTGCACTAATGTGGGGAGACAGGGTGAGTCTGGGGAGCATCTGTTTTTAGAGTCTCTAAACCCTGCTCCCCATCCATCCTCTTCCTCCTGACCTCCTCTGCTTTTTTAGCCTCTCTTTTATTTTGTGTTTTCTGTGTGCACAGTGTGCTCTAAACAGCCCGTGTTTTACCATCAGAATGAAAAAAAAACAAAAAAAAAAACAAACCAGGAGCTACTCCCGGGGGATTTGGATAACGCCGCGCGGAGACAGCAAGGCTGCAGTTATTTTTCGACAGCTCAGGGTCAGTCAGGGCTGCTCCGTTTGATAGCAGAAGGCTATAAAAATATTGAAGTGTTATTACAGTGGGGGCCTGAGAAATAATTCAGAGCAATGTACGTGTATGTGTGTGTGGAACATTATTACATAAGAGATTACCATGTGCGAGGCTGGAGCAGAAACAAGGAATGGAAATAAGCGAGGGGAGGTTTTACTCCCCTCGTTTATTTGTTTTAAAGAAGGAAATCTGGAGATGATTTGAGGTCAAATGACCTTTGTCACATACCGAGCATTCAATCATTTAGGGATTATTTCATGCTTGTGGGTATTCAGCCACTTGAACTCTGCACTTTGTGAAAAAAAACCCTCTTTAATTTGGCTTGTCATGCTCCTCCCATGTCCTCCACTGAACCCCACAACTATTTTCCTCCTGTTTGTCTCCAAGTGGCCTCTGTGGACGACTACATCATTTCATCTTCATGCCGTAGAACTCGATATTTCACTCAGAAAGAAAGAAGGCCTGGGAGCGCATAAAGAACATGTTGTTACGGAGGCCTCTGGGTCGACCCTGGGCTCATAACTGCAACACCATTAAAACTTACATCAGCCGTGATCAGGAAGGAAGGAAAGAGAAGAAATAGCCTCTCTAGTGCTGTAAAGGCTGCACTAATATCAACCCCGGAGACTGTCTGACCTTCACGTTCAGCTTAAAAGAAACACAACCAGCAGTAACAAGCAGACTCAGATCAGAAATGTGGCTTTTGGACAAAGATCTGGACAAAGAGCTTGTTAAATGTAAGAACCCCCCCCCCCCACAGATCCCGGTGATTAGGCTCGACAGCTCTCAGCTGGCTCCTAAAGCAAAGAATGATGCTTGTTCCCATTAGCCAGTTCACTAACTGCATCATGGGCTGTTCGACCAGGTATCGATGACGATGTCGGGGAGGAAGGAGCAGAGATGGAAGCGACTGCTGCAATGCAGATCTCACAGGAACACGCTCCACTGAGCTTGAGGTGAAGGTAACAAGTGGCTTCGCAAACTCACTCTGCTACGCGTGCACGCACACACACATACACACACACACACACACACACACACACACACACACACACACACACGCACACACACACACACTGACACACACAGTCATTAATTGCTCCCTTCTGACTGGACACCTGGTACTGTTGTTTCTGTTAATCAATCACCAAAGCAGTAATACCCACACAGATTTCTTCATTATATTATGCCGCAGTTTTGTGTGCTCTTGTGTGTGAGTTAGTCTGTGTGTGTGTGTGTTTGTGTGTGTGTGTGTGTGTGTGTGTGTGTGTGTGTGTGTGTGTGTGTGTGTGTGTGTGTTAACTGGGTCAAACCCCTCTGTAGCCTCTCAGATAGTCCACTGGGAGATAAACACAGAGAGATGAGCTTTAATCCGGGATTGGAGTCGGATCCTCTAACTCAGTTAAACACACACACATCAAATCCCTTAACTGTATAGCTAACCATGAAGGTAACTGTAACCCAATCACCGCCCCATCATAACCCTTGACATTCAGTTACACATTCTTGCACCATCTCACACACTCATGCCTGGTCTCTGTCTGCTACACTCACACACACACACATACACACACACACACACACACACAGTCATAGTATTCAAACTGTCAGTGCCATCCGTGCCCTGCTGCCTTTATTGTCCTCTGCTGTCAGTGTGTGATGTAACATCAGTGTGTCACTGATTGCGGACCAAAGTTTGTGTGATTTCAGTTTTTTCTTTTTTATGACAGAACCGTCTCAACTCAAGGTCCGCTCATCCGCTTTTCCTGGAGCTGTTGCTCGTATATACAGTCTTCTGAGTTCAGTCAGTCGATACTGACCTGCAGGTGACCTGACTTTCGATTATTCTGAGCATTTTGAGCGAATACTGAACGCTGAAATGTAAGCGCAGCAGAATGTAAAGCGTATAATTTTACTTCGCAACTCATCTATCGAGAGTCACACTCATTTTGGGCCTGAATTCTTCTCATTTAAATTCTAGTCACTTTTTAGTTGTGTAGTTTAAAACACATTTATTTCCCGCATGTCTAATTTGGGGGTTTTAAAAAATTCAGGTTAATTTGATATTCAAATTGAGAAAACTGCTTAAAGTACATATACTTATGTACAATTCAAGGTACTACTCACCTGCAGCTTCAGTTACCGGTTACTTGTCAGATTACATTTCATACCCTTCCTGTCCAGTAAAAACCATGAATCTCCACATTTGTCAGTGTTGTTTTTTTTTATTATTATCATTATTTTTTTCGGATTTAAAAAAGCCTCTCTGACTAGCTGGAAAATGCATCATCGAACAGCTGAAAAAAAGGCTGTTGTTTGGAACTTATGAAAAGTTGACTTATTACAGATACAATGTTCTCACAGGACAATGATGTGACGCATTCCTGCAGAACTCCTCAACAGGAAATGCACTAGTTAACATGATAGCAAATAGTAGCGAAACCTTGATGCTGCTGCAAGTGTTGTCATCGTTTAAGAGAAAGGTACCCGAGCAGACAAGACCTCCTCTTCATGGAGCTGTCGTTTGTAAGTTGTTCTGCGATGCCAGAACATTTTGTTTCTCTTTTACAGCATGAGCGGGGGGAGGAGAGACATGGACTTTTACCTGAACAACAGGTTCCACTGTCTAAAAAGTA
Organism: Diplodus puntazzo; assembly: GCA_963678695.2. Classification (NCBI taxonomy): domain Eukaryota; kingdom Metazoa; phylum Chordata; class Actinopteri; order Spariformes; family Sparidae; genus Diplodus; species Diplodus puntazzo. The sequence goes on along the minus strand of OZ023168.1, from coordinate 6,868,942 downwards.
ATAGATTTTATTTTTTATTTCCCTCATGCCTCATTTTAAAGTTTGCAGTAATCAGTGACACAAATACAGTTCTGGATGGTTCTGGGGTGTGAAGCTTTATAAGACCATCTTGCATTGGGGTCAAATATACAGAGGTGACACGGGGGCACGGTGCTCCTGTACAGGCCAGGTGAACTGGAGAATCTTAATAGCCTGCAGGTAGGAGTGTGCTTTTGAGTTTAAACACAGTCACTCATTTTCAGTTTGACAGTCGACTTTTGTTTTCATGTGTATCATCAGTTTTTGTCAATTGAATGAAGTGGAAATGTCTCCAGTTTTCTTTAAATGTGCCATGAACTTTATAAACTAAAATGATTGAGGAAAATATGAATTATTATCCAATGCTATTTTTTCAGGAGTCCTGTGAAAAAAAAAGATTTTAGGTATGTATTGTGTTCATGTGTTGTGGCACTGTGGAATTATGGGTCAGGTTACCATGATGACATCCGTTGGTACCTAAAGTTAGTCCTCCATTTAAAAACACTTGTGATTCAGTGCAAATGTGGCAGAAGAGGGCACTCTCTGACTGTAAGTCCGGCACACTCTCTGCTCACCATCAGTGTTAATGTCGGCAGCAGAGATTCTTCCAGTGACATAATTTGACAGAGTATTGACATCTAGACAACACTGGCAATATGTGCTTCCTATAAACGATGGAAGGAGGTGGGAAATGGTGTTAGTCAGCAGAAATGAGACGCGCGCACACATGCATCCACACACTCGAGAGTGTGCGCACAGACACACACACACACACACACACACACACACACACACACACAAACACGCACGCCAAGTCTGACTTCTCCATCCACCCTAAACAAGAATGACACTGAAATACAGACAAGTGTTCTTGTCGCTGAAGCCTGAAATTGCCTTTCCTTCCTGCTGCTGATTGTGTTTCACACTCAGTGAAACAAGACCTGGGAACCCATGACAGATTCAATGTGTGTGTGTGTGTGTGTGTGTGTGTGTGTGTCTGTGTGTGTCTGTGTGTGTGTCTAGTTCTTTTTATTTGTGCTACACTCATACCAATTTGAAAGAGATTTGATATTCTGCTTGTGAGATTGAATTTATGCGTGGAGGCTGCCCACTGTTCAACAAGAGAGCTTTCCGGTCAGTTAACCAGCCACCGATGTAACTTCTCATCCCGTTAGCAGGTGGTGGGACTGCACTGTGTCCGGCCGTGCAACACTACAAATGAGGTTAAACTTTACAGCAAATTAATTTATCCGTATCGGCCTCTTTTTCAGTTCTTTTAACAGCCTACTTGGTCTGGTGTGGGCTAATGGTGGCTGTAATTAGCTCATGCTAGCTAATTGTTGTATTGTTGTAACAATGATGAATGAATGTTGATTCAGTCTTACTACTACTTTGCGTTTTTCAGTGGTGGAAAGTAGCTTTGCACATTCACTTACATAATGCACTCAGGTGTGCTTAAGCGAGTCCCCGTCACAAAACTTGAAAGGACTTTCCATCTGCATGAGGGTGAGTAAAAAAAACATTTTCGTGTGAACTTATCCTTTAAGTGTTAGTTTTTTTTCATGTTTGACAGCTGTGGTTATTAATTACATTACAGATTGAGATCTAATAACATAATATATTAAGTATATATATTCCATCATGAAATAGTATGGTATTTTGAAAGTGTGCTTGCATTATGAGTACAATTACTTCTGATTATTTAAGTATTTAACTAATAACAGACAGCTACTGTTCCATGGTAGTATTTTTTGTCGCTCTCTGTTCTTCAGAGTCGTTACTACAAACAACACACGGCAAAACCTGAGTTTATCTTGTTATTTAATCGAAACTTTAAAGCAGATAGAAACGTGCCAGGCTGCCAGCCTGACTGGATCGTCAGATGGTCTTCGTTTTCCCAGAAGACTTCATCCCCGCTTGCAGACATAGAAGACAGTGAGGCTTACAGGGAACCAGTCTAAACACAGATAGACTCGTTATTCAATAGCCATCATATTGTGGAATCAACATTTACTTCACAATGATAGCTAAAAGTATGGGGATCCAAAGCAAACTTCTCTGTGATAGGAAAAATATAGATATATTCTCAAGGCAAGTCATAATTATGAGCTAGAAAGTATAAATTATGAGGTTATAATTACGAGTTTAAAAGTCAAATTTTTAGATAAATGTTGACATCCTATCTCAAAGTTATGACTTTTTGTCTCATAATGATGACATTTTATATCATAATTTCACCTAATTTTATATTTTCTTTCTTTAATAAGCAGTTATCCATACAAAAGCACAAAACTTGTCAATTGCCAATTGAAGCACATTTTGAGGATTTTCTTGTGTTTTCATGTGTGTTGTATTGTAATTATAGCTCTAAATACAGCACTCACAACAAAGTATTTTTACATTACCTATCTTTACTACGCTTATTTAAACGGATATTCTGGTGTAAAGTTAATCCAATTAATCCAAGTTTAATCAATGGATTGAATTTACACCTGAATATCCCTTTAAGAATCTGTAAAACATGTTTTACCACTGTGTAACTGGTGTGTTTTAGAGTTCACTATTATTCTTTAATTGTCACTTTTGACCGAAGTGGCTGCTGTTCAGTAAAAGAACATGCCTCTCTGACAAGTTGTATTCAACATTTTGACCTTAATTTCATATTTGACAAGACACAAAACATCTAGCCTCTTCTTCTCCCCTTAAAAATGGCTTGTTTCTAACTTTCCACCCGTTGACACTGATATGTTTTTTATATTAATGCACTGTTTAAAATTTGTATTCCCTCTGGGGACGTTTTAATTTTACATAGGAAGGTCGGAGGTCACAGTCAGCGGGGGAACAGCACCTCTGGAGCTGGCAGGAGTTCAGCATCACTCTTGTTCGGCGACACATTCATCAGGTTGGTTGGGTGCTCGCTGACATGAGGGATTGATGCCAGGTTTGCTGTGTCAAGGTCGGTCTCTAACTCACTATGCCAGCCTGCAGGCTTGCTTTCTTTCGCCAGATGGGCTCATGTTTGCATTGTAGGGCAGCTGAGCGAGAGTCGGACGATCGGGGGAAACACCTCAGTCTCATTGTCCTCATTAGGAAAACACAGCGAACCTCAAGCTTTCCATTCAGGTTTGAATAAAGACTTTCATCACCGGCTGAGGTGGTTTGGCCCTGGTCTGGTTCACAATCCATCAAACACACACAGCGCGGTAATCCTGCTCCTTCAGCCCAGATGTCATCCAGCCTGGCCTGTGGACTAGAAATACATATACACACATACTTACACGTAACACAATTAGATTCCTTACATCTCAGTTTTTTTTTGTCTCCTTCAGATTAACTCCACAGCTGCTCCATTCTAGACAAACAGGGAATATGCGATTAAATGTGTAAAAGGCAGGTGGTCAGATGTGATAAGTCAGGGGGAAATGAGGAGTTATACTGAGTTTGCACTGGAAAAAGTGGGATGTGAGGGTTTTTCTATAAGCAGAGTGTCTCTGACCTCCAGTGGTAAACAGCAGAAGTACACTATAGGAAAGAGAGAAACACTAGGTGGTGCCACTGGTGTGAGAATGAAACATGTCAGGGTGTAAGAGCAGAGTCCAGAGAGGAAGTCAGTGCATAACACACACACACACACACACACCTTACTAACCACACACTTAATTAATGCAGCTGACGTGACACACACTCGACCACAACATGCAGCACAGCTCAGTTCAAAAACCAGTTCTTTCTTCCTCCAGACCAGTTCCAAACATCAAAGTCGAGCGAGATACATGTGCCGGGCCGGAGGATGTTGACACACTGTCAATATTTCAAGTCCAAAGGTCGAAGATCAGTCATTCTGTCTTTGCCTCTCCAGGATAATACTGGAGTCAACAGCCCCCGCTGGGCTGTGTGAATCCTCTTTACATAGGCACACATCACCTGAGATGTGTTTGTTCAAATCTGAGAAGGAGAAGGAGAGGAGCAAAATCACATGTGAGCGAGAGGCAGTTTTTGTGTCATCAGTCAGGAGGTTTCAAGTGAAACTGTGATAACCTGCTGCTGTCAAAACACCTTTCTGGAGTGTAGGTGAAATATCAGAAAAACATGCAGCAGAGACAACAGGTGTGTGTCTGTGTGTCACTGGATTACAATCACAATAGGTGTGTCTGTGCCCTCACTGGTGGCAACAACTCTTATTTCCTCCTCCTGCTACTTCCTCCTCCTCCTCCTCCTCCTCCTCCTGCTGCTGCTGCTGCACAGAAAACCTTTTAATGCACTTGTTTTGAAAAATCTGCCTTCCTATTGATTTTGTTGGCTGCTGTCACAAAAAGAAATCTGAGAAAGAATTGGCTGCTGCTCAGACATCTACAATAAAAGCCTGCAGTAGTTTATTCAGCGGAGCTTATATCACAATATAACCTCTATGCTTTTAATGCCAGGAATCCTTTTAATCTCCTGTGATTAACCTAGATTGTCGTGGGCGGTTTCCAGGAAAGAAGAAAAACTTGAAACTCCTGCGCGGGTTCATCTGTGGATACTGGCCGACCTGTCTGCGTTTGACAGGCGTGTGTCATGTCTGAAGAAGCTGTGACAGGCAGACGGTGAGACCCGGTCGGGTCGGGGTGGAGGAAGCAGATAAAGGGCCCATTGATTTATGAGTGGTGTGTGTGACAGCAGAGACGCGTGGCTCTTCTGGCGTCTAACCGGTCTGGGAGGAGCTGGGGTTGTTTGCGTGAACCAGCAACAGTATCTGTTTGTTTTTGGGGGAGAAAAGTGCCGAGCTTCCCTTTGTCAGTTCAATTGATAGGCTTTCCATAATGGTGGCATCCACAAAAGTGTCTTAGTGGAAGCGAGCCTGTTATTTCGCTGACTGCACAATGGCCGCACACAGGAATGACTGTGTTTCTGAACGCTGTCCGTGTTTCCATCAAATGTACAGACTGAATGGACACAGCGTTTGGTTTTTCTCTTAGTTGTTGATCCATTTTTGTGTTGACTTGAAGAAGACTCTAGCTCCGGCGATTAGCTGTACTGTACTCTACTCAATCCTCTTAAAACATCCGGACTGTCAAAACCCTTAATACCACATCCGTCTGTCTGACATGACCAACATCAAAAGGGGGAGCAAAGAACTCTGGGAATATATGATGGAGCATTCATAGGTGGGTGGAGGGAAAGAAAATGTTAAAAAATGACCTCAAACATGAGACATCAAACCTTAAAGTCGGTATTTCTCAGTTCTTTGTGATATTGTCTCCCTGTTACAACGCAGAGCGTTGCACAATAATCAGTGGAAAGTCCTGTCAGAGCTATTCGTCCTTCACCAGTGCTAGTGAGTCATGCTGACTTTGCTTTCTGATCTCTCCCACTGTATTTTCCATTTGTGCGATTGTGATTTCACTTGTATAAAGGTGTGTCTTTTTATTCCCGTGGTTTATCAAACCCTCGCTGACGAGCACAAAAGCACAGCGGCTCGCGTCTAAATGAGGACAAACAAGACAGAGGAGAGATAATACACAAATACACAATGGAGGAACAAGAAGAGTAGAAGAGTTGTACGTATCAAGCGCACCAATAAAATCCCTACACTTCCTACTCCGTCTCATTGAAGGTTACCTTGATGTGTGATTGATGTCTGTGAGCTAAAATCTATTTTTTATTATCAGCTGTCACCCAGAGGCCTTTCATCTGTCTCTCCTGGGATGGCATTTATTTACAGCTCGGATTCACGAGGAATAAAGGAAAGATCTGTTGAAATCATCTCTTCTCTGAGATGGAAATCTGGGTCCAGGAATAGAACAGATGTTTTAACCTCAGATTAAGTCACCTGGCAGGTTATTTCCATCAGATGGAGTGCTATAAAAATAGCGCAGGCAGATAAATTGCAGTCAGCATGCCGGAATAGTGTTCAGTACTAAAATGATTACATTTTACACTGTATTTACGATGGTAGTAGACAAACCTGGAGAAGTTGATTCTTGAGTCCTAGGCCATCGAAAGCATCAGCATTCAAACAAATAGACTTGTTGTTGGTGTTTGGTCTGAACAATCTTTCTCCAGAATGAACCACTGCACCTTTAGGTGGCTAAATATTAAATCATTTCATTGGCACAAGCTTGTTGGAAGCAAGTCTGTAATGAGATGCATCAATTCAATGAATTAATTAGAATCACTTTTCCACAAATATTTTGCAATTACTGTGAAACCTTAAGTGAGAAAAATGTCTGCTTGCAACCCCTTGTCACGGATGATCTCCCATTTTTGATCACTAACTTTCAGAAGCTGGAAAAAGGTAAAAAACAAACCAGTAATTCAAGAGTTAGTCTGCACCTCAGCACAGCACATTTAAATGTCCATAAACAATAAGACCTAAATAGTGAGGAAGTCAGCGAATGTGACTAAATGTAATGTGAGAAAAAACTTTAAAACGTTGTCTTATCTGTGAACATTTTGAGTTGCATCAAATACATTTTCATTGGCAATGCTGGTTATTTAACAATGTAGACAACAACTGCCATTATCCAATGATAGCTGCTTACTTAGAAAATACATATTATTAATATTGTTATTATTATTATTATTATTATTATTGTTATTATTATTATTATTATTATTATTATTATTATTTAGTGAGAGAACTCAAGTGGAAGAATGACATATTGTGCATTTAAGCTATATGCTGATGCAACCATGCTCACACAATCACTTCAATGACCACGCTGAAGCGCCGATGCTAATCAGGTGGAATGTTTACCTTCGTCACCATCTTTGTTTAGCCTGTTAGCATGCCAATATTTGGTGATTAGTACCACACATAAAGTGCAGCTGATGCGAATTTAATGATGTTTGCAAGTCTTTAGTCATAAAACACACTGAATACATTTGAATTTTGAGCTGATGGTGCAAGGGGAAAAAGTGAGGCGTTATTTAATCCTGAGATGGATCCAAGCACATGTTTACAGCATTTAGGCCTGTAAATACAGTAGTTATATTTCATATCCATAGATAATATGGTCATTATGGTGGAATGAGAATCAAAGTCACCATTATGATTCATTCTCTGGGGAACACGAATCATCAAAACACCTCGTCTCAACCCTCACTATCTTCATCATTTATTTTATTTCCTGTGTTAAAGGTGCGATTTGTGAGATAGTTAGTTGCTGAGTTTCATTCTCAACTCGTCAAATACTGAGGCTTTGCGTTGGTGGCCAGCATGACCTACCGACCCATAATATAGGTATTTGACGAGACTGGAACAAGACTCACCAATCAACTATTTTACAGATTGAGCATGTAAATAAGACAGTAATCCTTCATGGTTGATTTGATGGTGCAGTCATCCACACACCTTTCATATACTGTATATATAAATTTGTGTGTGTGTGTGTGTACTCTACACATTTTAATGCATTAATTTAATATATTACAATCTGCCAGTCAAGAGGCAGAAGCAGCTTCCTGTTGACCCAGATTAAACCAAGGCAGCATTACGTAAATACCAGACCAACCGTTGTTAATCACATGTCAGGCTGTACACACTGCAGGTACCTGATACCTTTACAAATTGCCCCTTGGCTGCATTTGTCTGTGTGCTCATGACACGGCTGCCCTGTTTATGGGTGTTCTGTCGTGCTGCTGGTAATACATTATAACAACACAGCCATTGTCTGAAAGCTGGGCGTTGCCCTCACCCAGGAACATTAGAAAAGGTCATGTGGATGATGGAAAAATCTGTGTTATATATTGAGCGTGGCATTTCTGAAAGATCAAATGAGAAGGCTTGGGTTAAATCGCCTGCTCTTTTATAAAGGCGGCATCAGCTGAGGTAACATTTCCTCCTGTCATGCCCTCACAAGATGCAGGACATGTGAATGTGTTGGTTTTGTCAACAAAACTGTCCGCAGACACTCCCACTGGATCTGAACCGGTCCGTCCACCTCGCAGGGCAGAGCAACATTTTCCCTACCACTGTGTGCTGCGCTGTTTTACAGCCCCGAGCTGTGCTGCAGGAACACCAGTGACAATGCATACACCTCCTCCGCTAGGCCTCCTCTCAGATACAACATACCAACTTCATCTACCTGCCTTTGTGGAATGTGAAATAAGCATAATAATGACGAGGAGAGGAAGAGGCTGAAGTACAAAGTTTTATTTGAACTCGTTATGACTGAAATGTGAAGGAACCCACTGCCCTGTTATTCTTTGTGTTAGCTTAGTAAAAGAATTGGATTTTGCTGTGTGCACAAACGTGGTGTAACATGCAAACAGAGCTCAAAACTAATATTCAGACATTACAGTGACAGAAAAGCTGAATGATCCCTAATTGATAGGTTATATTGAATAGGTAGATTAGTGTATTTTTCCTCCCATTAGTAGGTTATAAATATTAAATTCTGTGGTGCTGGTGCAGCCTCCGCATGCTTTTGGCTACCGTGCTCCTATTTATCACATTTTGTGCAACGCAGGCACCTTCCTGTTCATCAGGACGGTGTCTCACAAGTGGCACTTCAACAGCGACATTAACAATAACTTCAAAACACAATGTACAAAATTACAAAATAAATACGGCTCTTTTTTAAAATCTTTTTTTAACATAGGCTCACAAAGCACTTCTTAACCACCAACCTTGGCACTTTTCATTGAGAGTGACCCTTCCTGTTAACTTGACTTGAAAAAAGAACAGCAGTGTTGAAAAATAATTCATGCAGTAAGTGTGAGAAAAAGGTCGTTAGACTTTTAGTGTGAATCATACAGATGCAGGGACGCTCTCTGCACACACAGCAGAACAAACGTTACTGGGTGAGACACTGCAGACAACAATTTTCATTCCAGTTGCGGGGAAGCAGAGCTGGAGGTGCAGAGACTCTCACACTGTAGCCCTTATCCAGCCTTTCTTTCTTTCTTTCGTTATTTCTTTGTTTCTTTCTTTCTCTTCTGCTCTTTGTCGTCCGGTAATGATGGCGAATTTCATTCCACTGCTCATTATAAGAACATCTTTGCAGCCGATCCTGCCATCTGATGCTGGTCGGGAGATGGTGTCCCCGGGAATGAAATTAAGAGGATTCAAACTGACCAGATCTCATCAGACCTGCAAAGGAAAGGGAGATAGGGAGAAAATAGTCAGGCATAAAGCATCTCTTGTAGCCTCACTTTTGCGTGTTATTTTAACCTCCCCAAAGGAGGTTGTGTTTTTAACCATGGCCATTTATTGGATGGTTTGTCAGCAGGAATTCATAGAAACTATTGAGCAAATTTCCACAAAGTTTGGATGGAGGATGGGTCTGAGGCCAGAGCAGACCCTATTAACTTTCTGGAAAAAGGGACGGATCCAGGAAATGTCTTTCTTTCTTTAACGTTGTGTTTTTTAAAATATATTTTTGTTAATTCTCAGGGAATAATGCATTGATCTTGATACGATACGAAAACAAATACAAATCTGGATCTAGCAGATGTAAATATGTTTTATTCAATACTGATACAGCTTGATTCAATTTTCAAACATAGCCCAAAGTATGTACAAAAGCTGCCACGATTGCATCCTAAATGTCTTGTTTTTTCGACAACCAAGAAAATATTCATATTTATGAAGCTGGAACCAGATAATTTTGAACTTTTGCCCCCTAAAAATGACCCAGTATCATTGATAAATCATCCAGAGAGTTGGCAGTTCATTTGATGGTTGACAGTGGAGCTTTTTTCTCTCCTGTTAAGCGACCTGACTGCAGCATAGATCTGTGGAGGTAATCCGGCTATTTGTGGCGGATAACCACTCCATGAGCTCCCTTCGATGGAGGTGAATACACCATTAAACAACAAACACATCTATCTGACGTGACTCTGGCACCAATATTCATAGATGAGGTAACGTTTTAAAGGTTTATCTGTGTCAAGTTTAGTCTCGTTTTCCTATCCTGGAAGTTGCGACGGGCAACCAAATGTAAGGCACGATTACCTTCACTAAACTTGTGGATTTTTGTCTGGATTTGAACATTGTTGGAAACATTTAGGATATGTAAGTACATGACTCAATAAAACAGTAAGCATTTTGAGACATTTCAATGCAGATTTCCTACATATTATATCTTTGAGCTTTTTTTTGCCGGAATGTGAATCCTTACCATTAAACCCATTAAAAATCGTGCCGTTGTGTTCACCTTGTCTTGTGCTTTGAAATGAGGGCAAAGGGTTTTAATGAAGGCTTTTAATGTGCCAAGAGTGCAGCTACATCCCTCTTCTTTCATTTCTTTGATCAGTGCCACTGACTAGAAAGCTTAGCTCTTCAAGCGAACCGCAGCGCCAAGCACAGTGCCTCACAGCCTGACATCATGGGCTTGTTAGATTCAATCAGATGTGCCGTTTCACAGGCGTGCCACAGGATCATATGTGGAGGTGTATTAATTTTCTCGGCTGTATGTGCAGATAAGCTGCAGACTACGAGCATACTTGACAGGTTCTGTTTTGACAAACAGTAATAAAGAACGAAACCCCAGTCGGAGCCTGAGGGTATGAGAAATAATTGGGAGCATGAGAGTGTTCATACTGTAAATCTCTGAGGAGATCTCTGACTTTTCTCTCACTCCTTCTGAAGTAAGGTCAGACTTGTCATAAAGACGAGTGTTTAATTAACGCTGCCCTCTGAGAGGCAGCAGGAGGACACTGATGAGGCAAATAAACAGTGCAATACTAAAATAAAGATAAAATCGTGATGAAATAGTTCATCCTGATTATTCGATTGAAAGAAGATAATTGCCAACTATTTTGATGATCAATTAATTGTTTCAGTAATTTTTCATGCACTTTTTCATTTCACCTTCTTTAATTTAAGAATTTGCTGCTTTTCTCTGTGATATTTAATAGTAAATGAAAAGTTTGGGATTTTTTTGACTGTTGGTTGGACAAAAGAGTATAGTTGTAGATGTCATTATGGGCTCTGGGAAAATGTGATGAGCGCTATTCACAACTTTTTAGACCATTTTCCCATTAATTAGGGGAAACATGTAAACAGAGCAACTGCTAACTGCTGCTAACTGCATTCTCTTTATTGATTCATGACTGTAGTTGACGTTAGCTTGCTAGCTCAGTTAGCTGTGCAGCTAGCCAGACAACCAGGGTAGTGAGCATTTTATTGTTTACAGTATACCACTAGCTAAGGAGCTATGGACTGCTGGGAGAAAAAGGTTTTTCTGGCCGGGGGCTATCTGGTTAGCCTGCTAACTACAGGAGCTATCTCTATATTCAACACAACACAAGGACGTCTCTGACATGACGTCAAAACTGTTGTTTCTCACACTCTGTTGATAATTTTAGTAAACTCACATTCTTACATATTGCGCCCTCAATCATGAAAATAATGAGTAGATTATAAATTATTTATGAAAATGATCTTCTGTTGTGGTCCCGCTTTCTAGAAATGGTTTCTTCCACGGTTGGGCTCCTCTCAATAAAATGCGCTGGCAGATTGTTAATTTGTCTGAAGTGATACAGTTTATCTGTGAGTCTGACTGTAGCAGATGTTTTCATTTGGGCATCTCTGAACCAAAACTTTCCCACAAATTATAAATCCAACCAACAAAACAACAAGCTGTTTGCATGCAGATTGATGGGAATCAAATAAACAAGAAGAAGACTTTGTGCTCTCAGTGCTCTGTAGGTATCCAGTCAGTAAAACACTGATGCAGCCACCCTGCACTCTAACTCCATGATCTATTCCTTTAAGTGCATGTTTGGCAAAGTGCCTGTGCAGGAGATGTGTTGGTGAGATACAAAAATGATTTACCTTGGATGCTTTTGGAGAACGCTGCACCCCACAGTCTGTGAGTCACTCTGTGTTACAGTCTCATGTGGGGTGTCACTCAGTGGTGGATTCAGGTTCAGCTCAAACACAGTCAGTGTTTTCCTCCCGATCCACTTGCGTCAAACAAGGTCCAGCAGATGCAGCTGCGCCCTTCTCTGCTGCAGCTCTTTACACTGAGAAAAGGCCAATCAAAAAGCCTCTCTGGCCTGACAGGGTGCAGAGTCAAATTCCACAGAAGCGTCCATTCATGTTCCCAAAGCGTTTTTAAACTGGTAAAGTGCATTAAAATCATTAATACTGTCATATTTTCTTCAAATTGTCCATTAACACTCGGTGAAATAATCACTATTTAATATTTCTTCAATCATGTGGAGATTAAATAAAAAAAAAAAATCCTCAGCATCTTGTGCAATTTTATAAACAGTATGGATGCTTATACTGATTATGTCGCCAACATAAAGCATCCCCATAACAAGTTATAATGAATTTATGATGGATTGTGAGCCTCTGCTGCAGCTGTATTTACTTGTATATTTTGTGATACCCAACAATTTGTTAATTTCTTACAATAGTAAACACCACATATAGATGGAAATTATGAATATTGTTTAATTAATTAAAAAACAGACTAGGAACTTAATGTCATTAAAACACAGTAATAAATTAAGAAATATTTAATTATTTCATTTTACGGTGAATAGTGATATTAAAGAATGATTAGTTCACCATTTCCTTGTGATGGCTGGTGTATGAGCACAGTGTTGTGTGCTGTCATGAGTTACTGTATATTTTGTGTTGGTTATTGCGATTGGTTATTAAAAGTGAAAACATTGCACTCTAGATTCCTTCGCTCGCCATGTCCATCTCCCTCAATATTCATAATGTGTGAATGTCACGTTTTAAAAATGCATAGGCCATCTGTGCACTTTAATCAGTGCAAACAAACTTTGGCTAGCTGCCCTCCAGTTGAAATTAAGCCAAACATGGCTGCCGCACAGCAGAAGTCTTCATGTATTTATATTCCCGTGGGGTTGTCCTCCTCGATGGGAGGCTGTATGTCTCGCTTTGTGCTTTGTGGATCACAGATCTTTTTGCAGCTGAGATCTCAGTCCTGATATTCTGCAGATTCACTGCAGTTGTCCTTCTGGGCAGTATTGAGGTGAGGTAGATTACATGGTCGCTCCTTCACTGGCATTACTCATTAATTTTCACTTGTTATATGTTGGGAAATTTGGGAATTAAGGACGGCAAACAAGGTTCAAAAAGCAGGAATGTCTCGATGTGGAAGAAAATCCAAAGTAAAGAACATAGATAAGACTCTCATTGTGTTAGTCCTCAACAATAACGAGTCATGACAGGCACTTCAGCACCAGATAAGAACACAGTAGTCTTCCCACCACAGGGGGAGGTTCATCTCTCTACACAGAGCTCTCGTCCGGCCTGGGCAGCAGCTGAGTGTGTTTCCTCTTCTCCAAGATCCTGTTGAGCTCCTCAGCGAAGGAGTAGCAGTGTGATGGTGTGTTTTCAGAGTCGCTCTGCCTCAGCAGCACGTAGCTGTTGCCGTTCATCCTCCTCAGAACGCTGGGCAGTGTGGCCGACAGCCCGCTTGGGAAGTCACACTCCGGAGAGTGATGTTGCGGAGTTGGCGGGAGAGGTGGTGCTGGGGGAGGAGGCTCCTTATTCGGTGATGTGTGACCCTCACCCGGGACAATCTGGAGGAAGCCTCCGTCTTGGATGCCACCGTTCTGGTGTTTTGAAACTCCGTTACAGACACCGTTGCCGTTGCAGTGGCTCGAGATGGTCTTCAGCTCCATGTGGGAGGAGTTCCTGTGCTGTTTTTTGCTCTTGTTGTTCCTCTTACTGCTTGGGTAGGCGGCAGCTGCGGCGCGTAAAGAGTATTTCCCTCTGTTACCTACTCGCAGGCAGAAGCCAACGTAGACAAGGACCACGGTGAGGACCACACACAGGCCTCCTAGGATGGTGATGAGGGACAGGTACATAGCCTCCATGTTCCTGGGAGTGAGCAGTTCTGAATGGGGGAGGAGAGGGGCCGGAAGTGGTGGCAGTGGTCTCTCAGATGAGGGACGCTCAGTGGGTGGCAGCAGAGTGGCGAAGAGGCTGTAATGGTCCTCGGTTGGCTCAACAGGTGGGGGAGGGGGTAGGTCCAGGCGGATGGTAATATTGTAGGAAACTATAGCGACCTTGATGTTGTTCTCGACAGCGTAGCAGGTGTACAGCCCGCTCTGGTCCTGCCGGGCCTCGATGATCAACAGCCCGTCGGTGCCGGTTCTGAAGCCAGAGTTGAGGCCGTAGCCCTGCAGCTCGCTGTCGTCAAGAGTCCAGAGAGGTGTTGCCAGATTAGAGCTGAGCTCACACTGAAGCAGCACATCATCACCCACCCGCACAGTGCGGCTCCGCAGGACAACGTCTGAAACACATATTAATCCAGTGAGAACCTCTCATTTCACATTATGTTTACAGGAAAACTCACAACTTTTCTCTGACTAATTGTTACACACTTACATTTATAAAAAGCTGACCAGAGTTACTGAGGTATAAACTGTAATTAGATATCTTTTAATTCCTGCCATCACATTATCTCTTATAGAGAGTGAACAGCGGGAGGGAGAAGACGCTACATCTTATCAGATTGAAACTGTAAAGTGAGAGAAGGCATTCGTCTGCCTTGAATATCAAACAGACTTCTCTCCAGAGATGGCAAAAATGTGATTAAAGAAGGGAGGAGAGGAGTTTGCAAACGCTGTGCGCATAATCAACTTTCAAAGAAGCCTTCGTGCCATCTGATGACAACGATGCATCTTCCTCACATTCCCTATTTTCAATCTCCCTTTCATCATTCATAGCGTGAGAAGCAAACTTTTTTTCTTTCACAGCAGCTAGCAGCAGGTGAGATTTGTACGTACCATCTTGTGTGTTCTCACATCCCCTGTTGCCATGCTGGATGTCCTGGATTAAAGTGGATCTGTTAAGAGGAAGGAAACAGCACATTAGTGCAAAAAACAAGCGCTTGCTTGTTGTAACATAGAAATATCCAGTATTGTTGTAACACATACTAATATTTCTATTTCTTCCCATTTCTTTTTTCCTGCTTTTCTACTCCATTCATATGCGTCATATCAGTTATTGCATGCACAACAACTTTCCACTGAGTAAGAGAGTCCATTCTGCTTTATCAGTACACCTTAAGTACACAGCTGCACACTGTGTTTACTATCACAGCCAGCATCAACTTTCTGCCAGTGTTGTGATTATGCAACAGTTCTAGGAGCTGACACCGTGTCAGGGCGCTGTGATACTTGAATTCAGTCAAATCAAACACACAAAAAGGGCACCCGCATCACCTGACATGTGTACAGCCTTCAGCACCCACCTGTCTTCGAGGGCCATTATGTCCACACACTGGGCTCCGTTCCAGGCACAGTGAGGGTCCCTGGCGAAGATGCAGTCATAGCAGGAAGCGTATCTGTGACAGTTCGAGAGGGGAAGCTGTACCACGCCTGACGAAGAGCTCAGGTACACACTCATCTGGAGTGGAGAGAGAGGATTTAAATACTATAGGACAGAGATAGCTCTTTTAAATACAGTGTGTGAATGTGGCGGTCAGATACGCTACCTGCTCTGCAGATATCAGCACGTTGTCAACAGGCTGTTGTTCCTCAAAGACCTGAAGCTCCTCAATAATGTGTAGCTGACCGTCGACTTCTACAGCTTTATGTAACCAGCCCTCATCTGAGTGACACATACAAAGAAGAGAAACATTTAAACTAAAGGAAAATACGTACATGCATTTCAGCCAGTCAGTTTCTATCACTGTTATCACAGGCATTATTTTTTTCCTTCAGTTCAAATACCCTTGAAACTAACTCAAGGAAGGTATTCCACTTCTTTGCTTTATTTTTTATCACAGATACACATTGTTGAGTGTGAGTGCAAATGTAATAATGGTTGCTGGAGAATCTACAGTGAGGTTTAGAGTATGTTTACATATCTCGCTATATTCATAACAAGTACAGAAGCTTTTCCAATTGCTCGAACTGCAAAATAGTCCCTTGAACCAGATTACATTGCCTTTGGGAGTGTAAAGAAACTAAATTATTCTGACAGGCAATGTGTAAAGATATAAGTATAGTGATAGCAGCAGCTCCTCCCCAACCCACTTTCTTCTCTAATATCTGATGTTGTCTCTTCAGAGAAGTGCAGAAACTGTATCAGTTGAAGTTGAACTCATATCTTTGTAAGAAAGTGGGAACAAATCCTAAATCTCGTAGGAATTAAATGCAGATTGGGATGAAGTTAAGTGGCTGAGTTGAGGGATTGCTTTGTCCATGTACAACACCGTTGGTTAATTTTTTGTGCCCTGATGAATGCTGTATGTGGTTTCCTGGACGTATGTATATGTACTCTGTGTATGATACTGAGCTGGAAATGGAGAAATTGAGTCTGATAACATAAACTACAGTACAACCAGTACAGCACATACATTCTACAGAGCTCCTTTAATGGCCAGAATACACGTTAATGTATTTTTGTTATTTATAACAGGCGATAAGCTAATTTTTAGTGCACATGCCTAACAGACATTTAGGAGCAATGTGGTGCTGGTGAGATGCAGAGACATCTGCAAAAACTGTGCTTGTAACAAATGTTTGACCGTGTGAGAAGCTGTAATAATGTGAAACAATTTGGAGTTAGTGTCATCTAAGTAGAAACATCAGTAAGTCAGTAAAGACCAAGAATACCATGTAACTTTGGATAAGAATCACTTGCTATGATATATTTGATTTTATTCAGTAGAACACGAGTCACATGAGTGTGCCTATGAACTTTGAACAAACTGCCACCACAATTGCTTTTTGGCAACTTTCTCTAAAATCTCCTCAAACACAACAACAACCTGAAAACATGGAACAATATTATAAGTTTGGCTGGAAAAAAATAACGTGCTGGGTTACCATTTTTGAACAGTTTCTGATTTCAACTTCATGAATGAAATAAATGGGAAACATAAGCTGACAAGAAGGTAAGAAATGAACATGAAACTAGTAATGGATGCAGCCAACCTGGCCACAGTGAAGGCGAGGCTCCAGGAAATCACTGCACTCATAACCCCTCATAAAAGCGCATTATATTTTGTCAGATTATTTTGCCTTTGTTTTGAGTCTATATGCAAAGCTCAACTAAGTGTCTCCAGGCTGTGAGTGAATTAGCATTTTTCCAAAATGTCAACTATTTCTTGAACAGATTGCACCATTACTGCCTGATATGAATTCATACACACCTGTGCCCATGTATAATACATGGTATGTTTGTCCATCCAAGCCTTGGATCATGTGCACAGCCATGTGTGTGTAGTCTGTGGTCCTCCTGAACAAAAGGGGGCGTCTGTCTGAAGGTTGGATTTGCTGGGACATCAAAGGATGTCTCCTGACAAAGTCCAGCACATCATCAGGCAGCGAAGTGGACACGTTTATGCCCCTGGCCCTCAGAGTGTCAGTTATACACTGCAGGAAGAAGAAGCCAAAGAGAGTGAGGAGAGGAGGGGGTGATGAGCAAGTAATAAGGCACGATATGGGCTGCAGGGAGACATTTTTGGCTCATTTGTAATAAAGTTTGCTATAAATAGAGACGGATAGTGTGAAGCAGAGAGGATGTCATGAGGCTTAGCGAGATGGTCTACAGCAAAAATGAAGGGATCAAGAAGAAAACCTGAGCCATGTGGAGGATTGTGTCCACTGGAAAATGTTACTTTTCACTTGGACGACAATGAGCCCGTGTGAGTTCAGCAGCTGGCTTGTGCTGACACGCAGGCGACTCAGCTCTCTCTGCACCTGACTAAGGAAACAACTTGCCTGCTCTTTTTGTCCTTTTGTAATGACTTCAGCCAGCTCCTCGAAGAGGCTTTCATGCTCCTAAGTTAAAACCATTGACCGTCTCTCCCTTCCGTTTAATAGCAATGTTGAAATTAAGTCCTACAAAGTGTTGAAGTGACACAACAGTGGATAATGTTTGCTCCTGCTCACGATGCAACGGCCTTAGCTGCCACACTAAACCGTTGTTGCCAAAGCTAAGGGCTAGACCTAATCACCATGGAAAAGGGTTTCAGTGACATAAGCTGGTTGTGTTTTGAGCCTCATCCTTGAGGCTGCCACTCATGCTCTCTATCGCCTTCCAACCATCTTTTCCTCTACTTCCTCTTTTAATGCATCTTCACTTTGGATCAGTTTTCTGGTGTGAATCCCTGAAGGCCAAAGTAGAGAGTGACATGTTTTTTTCTGTGCTTGAAAGGGGCAGCAATTGTGTGTGACTGTGTTTGAGTTTACCGTTCCAGGTCGTGGGTCAGGGATCTTTCCAGTGTATTCCTTCCACTTAGAGCCGGAGTCCTGGTTCTCCATGTAGGGTCCTTGAAAGGCCTCTTGGACTTCAGTCAGAGAGAATCGACAAACCGCAGACGCCTTGACGTTTTTCCTAAAGACAGCAACACACACACCTAGAGTGAGAAAAAGACCAGAGCACAGCCCGCCAACAATAACAGCAGTAAACCTAGTGTTGCCATAGGGACAGAGGTAGAAGTACAGTAGATCTGTGGCTTACCTAGGTGAAAAGATAGATAGAGAAGAATGGGAAGAAAGCACAGAGAAGGGAGGGGGGGCTGACTGAGAGAGATAGTACGAAGCTGATTAGAAGTCATACATCACTGAGAAGAATGGGAGGGAAAGAGAAGTGAACTATAAAAAAGCTTCAGAGAGGTGTAGTAAGAGCTATGGAACGATAGAGGAGAGATGGATCTCAAGAGGAGACATCAGCTCCCCAACAGTACAAAAATATTGACAACCATCATTGTTTGTTTCCACTTTCCCCCAAAAACATTTTGCTTTGGCTTTACATCCACATTTCAGATGAGACATCACTGCAGTGAATGAATCACACTGAAATGGAAACTATCTTCTACAAAGTGCCAGTTCAGTTTTGCTAAAATCAATTGCCAGTTTTATACTATCCATTTGGTGTATTTACATCCAGTATGTACTACCTCCACAGCTTCACATTCAAAGTCCTAAAGGATAGGTTCAAGCAAAAATGAAAATGTGGTCATTATCCTCTCACTCTCTTGTAGATGGATTGTCAGGGGAAGTTTTCTAGTCCTCAAAAAAATTCTGGAGCTCCAAAGCAAAACAGGGTTGCAGCATTCTTCTTATAAACTAAGGTAGATGGGGACCCGTGGCAAAACCTAATATAACAACCAAAAAAATACTAAGATGAAATAAAAATTTCTTGGTAGCGGCTATGCTAAAAGCAATGGCACAAACCGTGCCTGAAGCGGTTTCATGGGCTTGATCACTCGTCAAGGTTGGAAAAAATGTCTTCAAAACAAGTCCCAATCTAGTTTAGTTGTTTAAGAGAAACAAGAAATGTTGGACTACTAAATGTCACCCTACTTTCCAGCTGTATGGGGTTGAGTGGATAATGACTGAATTCCATTTAAAGTGAACTTTGTTTAAATAACAAATCATGGAATTACTTTTATTGTGAAGCAACCAAAGGATATGTGTTTGTCTCTGATGTTAGCTAACCGCCATTGCTCGACAAAAACGCATCTACAAGACAAAACAAAAGTCCTTGTTGGGCAATATTTCCTCAGTACGTTATCTTAAAAAAATTGCATGAGAGAAATGGTTCCAGAGGGAACAGCAACAGTGAGGAGTTACTGTGAAGGTGACAGGCTGTGCACCTCTGAATCCTCAAAAGTACATCCAGCTTTACTGTGCCCTGCTGTCCATGTCCATGTGGGAAACTACTTACGCTGTGTGCAGCATGAAATCAGATCACAGTAGAGATTATTTCTGACTGACCTCTGCATTGAAACAACATTTGAGTTTGTTTGGCTGCACTATAAACAGATTCACCACTTAACAGTTGTGTTGTATTTCTGACAAAATAGCTGCTCAATGAGTGTTTGCTCTATTGTTAAACTGCACTTCCTGTTTCCACTTTAACTGCAGGAGTCGCCACTCAGCCAGGGTTAAAAAACTTAAGGCTCACAACTTTCTTTTAAACCCATCTAAATCTGCATTTTTAATCAATATTCTCTCCTCAAACTCCTACAAAACTCCTCCACCAAACTTTCACATCATTTGGATTAAAGTTCTCCTTGCGTTGTCTCGCCTGCGCTTTCATCTCGTCCCTTCCTGTCTTTTTGGACTGTCTCTATGTATTGATTGCCGCCTTTCATCTTTGCCTCACTCATTTGCATTTGTATCCTCAAAGTCTCTGTCAGCCAGACCTTGACATCAGACACTCACCACTCTAAGCCAAAGATGCCGTAGAAGAGGGTGTCCTGCGGCGTGTGGCCAGGCATGACAAACATGCTGCGCAGCATGTTAAAGTGGAAGTCGTACTCGGGCAGAGAGCATGTCAGCCTGGCCTTGAGGAAGGACGTCCACCTTTTCTGGAGAGTCAAACGGCCTCCTCGGTCCCCCTGGGGGTGGAAAAATGGGGGAAGTAGGAGAAACAGAAGAGGAGGAGGGAGTGGAGAGGGTTATATGAGGTAATGCCTGGATAAATTACAAAACAGACTGAACGCTCGGCTCAAGGTGGCACACGAGGGGAGTAAACCTCCTAAAGAGTGCAACAGATGGAAAGGGGAAGCAGTAATGATACGTTCAATAAGGTTATGGCTTCTCATAAGTCTCCACTGTACATGTCTGTGTCTGAGTGTGTGTTTTTGTCCTGGCAGCACACCTAGAGGTTGAGAATGTCTGACGAAAGGCTACATTTCCTTTCGGAAACCCAGCAGCTAGCATCATCTTGACCTTTGATTTTAACTTTTTAAATGTATTCAGCCAGCAGCAAATTGCAAATGTCACGCATGCCCCTGCAAGGCATTACTATTAAGATGAAAAAACAAATGTACTGCCAAGCTTTCAAGGAGAGAACTTGTGAGCAGACTTCATTTTAAGGTGCCACAGGAGAGAACAAGGTTATTACACTGTACAAGTAGCTCTCACTGTACTTAACCCCTTCCTGGGCAGCAGGAATCATATATCAATCACATTTTAGGCAGCAGAGGGTGCTAAACAGTCTCTCTCCCCCTGCAGTCATCCATCCCTCTCACTTTGAGCTCCACTGACTCTGCAACCCATTCATCAGCTACATGCACTGCTCCTACAATCATGCTGGGGCCTTGTAACAAATTCATTCCCCATCCGGCCCCTCATCTATTATAGCACCCTTCTGCTATCATCAACCCAGACTTCACTCAAGCTAGGCTGATGCAAGGCATCACTCCCAGTTGTAAATCTTATTCTGCATCTTATTCAGCCTGTACTTACTTTACAAACCCGGGCCACTCGTGCCACCCTGCTGTGGCTGTAGGTCGTCGTCTGCTCCTGGCTCGTCTCGGTGAAGAAGAAGTAGATCTTGTCATCATCGCCGGTGCTGCTGCCCAAGCTCTCCCTCACCAAGGCAGAACCCACAAAGTCGGCCTCTGTATGGGGGAGGAAAACAGCACTCAATCATTCTATGCTATTTTCTGCTTTTTGATAAATTAATCAACAAAATCTCTTCCGCCTCATGTGGAGTTATTGACAGATCTTCCATCCATGGATTCTTGTTCAGCAGCTGACATAAGCCTTTGACAGCACGCAAAAAGGGTATAACAGTTGCCCTGAATGAAACAATTAACATAATATACTACCACTCTACCTGAGGTGTCTCACCATAACAGTAAAAAAATTGAGATATATGCAGATTAACTGTCTTTAACTGAGCAGGTGGTTACTTGATATATCAAGGAAAAGAAATGGCACTCTTGATGCTAATACAGTTTGCACAGATGGTGAAAACAAAAAGTAAATGAAGATGTTTACAGACTCAAGTTACTTGAAAAACATCATGTTTATGAGTCATTTCAACCCCAAAACAAATTTGTGGGGTAATATATTAACAAACCTAAGCAATCCTAATGACTGTGAGACTTTACTTACTTTACTTTATTTTTAAGGCTAAATGCAAATGTCAGCATGCTACACTTGCATGTACATTTTTTAAGTTGAAATTACTTTACTCTCACTAAAATATAAGTTGTACGGGCTAAAAGTTTGAACAACTAAAAGTTATTTGTCTACTTTACTTCATTTTGAGGTCATCGGTTTCCTCAATGTTTTCAAGTAAAGTCACTTTGTCAGATTTTACAGTGTAATATCCACTCAGTGACAATGCAAAAATACTGATGTTTAGCAGGTATGTTACCTGTCTTGCTTTAGCAGGTTAGCATTTGAACATATTGCTAAATAGACATAGCTGAGACTAATGGAAATGTCGTGCGTTTTGCAGGTATTTGATTATTAAATAAAGGAATGGACATGTCAAAAATGGGATTTTGAAAAGTTAAAGGATCACTAAAATTATTTAAATTCTTCTTTAAGAAGCATAATTAATTGTGTGCACCAAATTTAATGACAAATCCATCCAAGAGTTGTTCATTAGTGGCATATGTCTTTGTTCTAGGATCAATTTTAATAATAAAATATCGATATCTAAACTCAGCAATTTGGGGTAAATGTGAATTTTTTCATCAGCAGGGACACAGTAGAAATGGACAACACTATCATGAGGATCTAAACTAAATAATACCTGGCTAAATACAATTCTGTAAAATCGTAAGGCGCCACTGACAGAGAGTTGACAGTGATGATGTCTCAACAAAAACGCAGTCATGTCTGGAGCTTTTTCACTTCTCAGAACATCAACAACACTGTATGGGCTTGGTTGGGAGGCTGTGAGGTACTGTGGCAATACCACAAACCCTGTTAAGCATCTGAGATTCAATCACAGTTGAGTAGGTTATGCACCAGTGGTCAAATGTAGAGAAACAGGAACGTGCTGCTAAGGTGTGACAGACTTCATTCACTGAGTCCTCTAGCACTGGCAGGCATTATTCAGGTATAGAGAAAGAGACTGAGTGTAGCTATCAGTGACGTTGGTCACTGTCAGTGCAAATGTGATTCACATCTGCCTGCGAAGGCTTCAGTTTGTTTGCCAATGTTCAACCAACAGTAGATTCCCACATATACCAGCTTGGGATTTACTTGCTATTGGATTGGAAAAGAAGGTATAAAAAAGGTATTGCACATCACTATTGTAGAGACATTTCTCTAAAACCTAAAAATGTCAACCTCATTGTGGTGCTAGAGGAAAAGTCAGGGGATCATCAAAGTCATTAATATACTTTGTCTGGGATTTATTAATGTCTGCAAAAAATGTCAGGACAATCTGTGCAGTAGTTGTTGAGTTAATTTACTCTTGAGTTGGACTTACAGGCTGGGACTAAAAATACAGAACTGTCATTGGCTGTAAATCTAAGATGTAATGTTCTATGAATTAGTGGTGCAATCAGTAGCTGAGGTAAGGAAAGTAAAATAATTAATTATTGATCGACTGATGCTGGTAAAGAATCAGTGCCTGAGTTGCTACTTCAGCTGATGCTTGCTGATTTGGAGCAGGTGTAACCTGGATGAGTTAGAACCACCCTGCCATCTAAACGTGCTTAAAGGTTTATATCACTTCAGGAGATTAACTCACCATTCAGCCAGCGTGTGGGGGCATCCTCTGTCTTCAGTGTGGGAGGTGGAGAGTTGCGGCGGATATCTGGGAAGCTCCTAAACTCATACTGGGAAGCTGTATACATCTGCTGGTCTGAAAGAAATTCAAGCTGAATCAGCTTCTTTAGACTTTTAGTAAAACTAAACTGTGGCTGAAAACGCAAAAGAACTCACCAATTATGAGGGCAGTGTAGCCCGTTGTTGGGCCATAGGGACATTTGTCTCTGCCCTCTTCAGGCTGAGATGACATCACAAACTTCTCCTCATCCTATACAGGAGAACACATTTAAGGTTAAGAGGATTAGGTTTGGTTTTTTATCTTAAATCACACAAGGAATCACAAAAAAAACTTCTACAGGAAGAAATGAATTGCTAAATGTATTTAACAGCACTGGAAAGGCTGCAATGTGTTCTGCATTAACATACTATATATGCACAGAGGGGTCTGAAGGCATGAGTCCCACACATGTAGAGATGAGTCGAGTTGAACCTCTGGAGGAAGCGGATGTGATTAAAACACTCTGTCTGGAAGAGGAAGAGAAACCGGACAAGATGTTTTAGTGAGAAAGCTAATATCAATACATACGAGAGAACCAAACACAAAAAAGATGAAAAGAAAGGACTGAGGGAGAAGGAATTGCTAAATGCCTACCTTATTGTCTTTTCCCTTGAGCAGACACTGACGTTTCTGCTCGGGGGAGGCCTCCCACTCAATCTAATACACACCACGGAACATACAGTAAGACAGAGAGAGAAATATGATGGATGGTTTCATATCACTGACTCGCATGAATTTGAGCAAAATACCACAGATCTGGCAGCAGATAAACAGAGAGAAAAATGTTTTTTGCTCTGATTATTCACGTATAAGAAACGATGCAATCACAGCATATGGAATTTACAGCAGGAGACTGAGGTGTGGTGGTGAGCACACACCAGTGATTATACCTCATGACAGACACCGCGGCTAGCTAACTTAATTAGCATAACAGCTTAACGTCAGGTTGTCACCAGGTAACAAACAGGGCAGCATGACATGTAATAGAGGGTTTTCAGCTTCTATAGGTACCTAAAGGGACGGCTGAGCGTTAATGACATCATGAATCACCCTGGAACACGCAATACTGTTATACAATGTAAAAGCGAAGATTTTCTTCTACAGTATAGTGAAGCAAAATGTATTCCATTTCAAATTGCCAGCTGTTCTTTCTCCTCCTGTGGATAATGTCATTACTTGACATTTGTGCATGCATGAGTTGTTTCCTATGAATGCCATTTGAGACTTGTGCGGGACTGGCGGAACACGCCATTGACAGTGATCGTAAATATTTTGATGGATATTATGATTGCGATAAATTTCATGATTGGCGATAATGATCATTGACAATGACAATGATCATTACCAGGGCATCTGCAGCACTACAGTACTTTATTATAATTCTGCTTTGTCAAACTAATCTGCTATTTGTAAATTGCACTTGGCCATATTGCGAATTTACTAATATTTCGATTAACTGTGCAATCCTAGTCTGACATGAAGAATTCAGAACGATAATAACTTTAAATGTAATAATGAGAAATGAAAAATTACCTAATATTTTCTTATAATCATTAACAAAGGTTTATTAACCTGGGATGTTAATCTCAATCAAAGTACTTTAACCCCACTGACCTTTTGTTGGGACCAACAATACTTGGATAAATAGATGCCTAAAGATACATAGAAGATACAACTTAGATGGATCTGCCTCAGTGGACATCTCTTAACAACTGTTACAAGTCTGAAAAACAAATGTCTGGTCAGCATTCCATTCCTATCTTAGAAAACCGACATCATTTCTGGGGAAAGAGAACTACATGTTGAAACTTCTTGCTAAAATTAAGAATTACCAAAAAGTATAAAAGCTAGCTTGCAGTGACAGCTGGTAGCCATTGCTAGCATCAGTCGCCATGGAGACCACCACACACACAGAATGCAGAGAAATTGAGTATCCTGCTAAGTGTAAAAATGTACGGTCCAAGGAGAGGAAACCCTCAGAAAAGAAAATCCTCGCACAAAAAAACAAATAAGGCATTTTGAATTTTGCATTTTTATTGTGAGTTTGAACTTCAAAAGTAGGGTAGACACTGGCAGCACTACGTTGAGGTAGATAGTGTGCTAACTACAGCATTAATTAGGATGTATTTCTGTGTAAACATGGACCAATATGTGGATGTTTATGATGATTTCCGTATCTATTTAGAGTTACAGTGAGAAGATACAGTACATAGTTTTACCTCATTACTATGTAAGTTTATGCTGAAAGGGGCTCCTGTGGTGTAACAAAACACACAAGGGGTGACAGGGGAATAAATACTTTTGCCTCAAATGAAATACTGTTGCCTCCAAAAAGTTGTAGGGAATGCAAATGAAGCTGTTGCAGAGTTAAAGATACGGCAGCTGAGGCACAAAACATGCAGCAACACCGATAACAAACAAGACTCACAGTGAGAGCAGAGCTGGCTGAGATGTCAGAGGCATTGAGAGCAAATACAGCCCCCCGGGCCCCGACGTAGAGACGCTCACTGTCAGCCTCCAGCAACATGGTGCTGTAGTTGACTGCAGAGGACTGGAAACGCCTGCAGCCCTGGAGACCTGAGGAGGGAGAGGAGCGGAGAGAGAAGAATCGGTTGTTAATGAAGGTGGCCTTTTGTAACCTGACTTCCTCTGCAATGCCTGTTTAAAAAAGCAGCTCAAAAATAAAACCACGCAAGAAAAATAAATAACATTTAAGAAATGGGATAGGTGCTGCATCCTAGTCTTATATTGTTGCATCATATCGTCTCAAATATTGGTGAAGAACTGATGTGAGCAAACGAGCATGTCAACATAACTGGAGACATTGATAA
Organism: Diplodus puntazzo; assembly: GCA_963678695.2. Taxonomy (NCBI): domain Eukaryota; kingdom Metazoa; phylum Chordata; class Actinopteri; order Spariformes; family Sparidae; genus Diplodus; species Diplodus puntazzo. The sequence goes on along the minus strand of OZ023168.1, from coordinate 6,842,632 downwards.
TTCGATAACGCAATTATTGTGGCGGGCCTAAGGACATTCATGCTGAACCTTCTTTTGTTGTTGTTCGTCCACAGAGACATCCTGACTCATTTGTGTGGCTACACACATTATGCTGCTGCTATTGATTACAGCACCGTCTCTATGGGTACAGCTGAAGGTTAACAAATAATAAAAGCATCCTCTGTTTACATTCATATATTCCAAAATACGCCAGGAATCGACTGATGTATCCCCTGTAGTACCACAAGACTGTATACTGTATTGTCCACATCCAAACACATACGGACTCGAATGTCTACTGGATTTTTACGTGATAATATCAACAAAAAAAATACACATCGAAGGACATTCGCATACAAACACATGTCCTTGGAGGCCTTTAGAAAGTCCACAATGTGCATAACTTTCTCGCCATCAGGGGTAAGGATGTTAAAAAGCACAAGAGTGAATGCTTTTCCAATCAAACCAGACTGTGTGAGAATAAAGGCAGAAGTAGAAATCGCTTTATCTTCTGTGATGGATTTCTCGCTGCATGACTGTCGAGCGTCAGTGCAAAGAGGTAAGAGGGCCCTGCTCTTTGATTCTGACTGACTCGCTTGAAAATCTGAGATTCTTTTTTTAGACTGTAGAAGAATTTATCTTCTATTAAACTCCACTGTGCTGTAGCTGCATAGAAAATCTCTTTATGTGTCTTCTCAGCTCCTTGTGAAAAATACACAAGATCTAACCGAATAAAAAAAGCTCGATGCAACAGCTCAAAGCTTCCCCTGCTCATTGCTGGTGCTGAAATGATAAGATACTTAGTTGATATGAAATTAATTTCAGACAATTTTGATGATCAACTGTTTAACCCTTCTCTCAAGCAAAAATACCTCAAATACTACGTTTCTCTACGATCACGTGTATATTTATGTGGCTGCAACTAACAATTAAATTATTTTATGTTCAACAATAAATGACTAATTTGCTAATTATTTTTTAGCAATACACACTTCACATCCGTTTGTTAGTTGGTTTGTCAGTAGAATTACACAAAAAATTACTAATAGGATTTTCACAAAACTCGGATGGAGGATGGGTCTGAGCCAAGAATAGACCCCATTAACTTTCTGTAGCAGATCAGGATAAACAGATCCAGGAATGTTTTCTCGCTTTCCTTAAGATTGCGAGGAGGTTAGTTTTTCAACATTTTTGTTAATTTCTCATGGATTTTTTTCAGAAATCAGAAATCATTAGGTGGCTTGTGTCTATGAGTGAGTACAAAAGGGGACTGTTTGGGCCTTGGCAGAGGTATGCGCTCTACTGAGTGCTATTGTAGTTAGTATTGTTGTTTCAAATGACTTAATTGGTTGATTATGTTCATGTTTTTAAATAATTTATCAAACAAAAATGTCTCGGTTTTAACTTATCATGTGCATTTTCTGTTTGTTGTGCTTTAAAACTATTATACATTTAATCATAGCAGCAACTAATAATATCATTATCTTTGTTCAATGATTAACTCAATAACTATTCCGCTGCTTATATTCTTGACTAATTCTAGGGGCTGTAGAGCTGAGAACCTTCATCAACATTCTTGACTAATTCATTAATTGTTTTGTCTATAAATAGTCAGAGAAGTGTGATTTTGCAGCGCCACTTGCGTCTTGCTGCCTTTCTGAGACACATCCGTGCTTTGATTCAACTCTAAGCCGCATTCACACTGGAAAATCTGTACCATGCTAAAGCACATTTGGCCCCCAAAGTCCAGTACACTTCCTTGGCCCTTGCACAGTTGGAGGAGGTGTGCGTTGGCATGGTGGGTTGGTCTTGCATGAGCACAGACATGGGTGCACAATGTGGACATGAAGTATAATCACGCATCTTACACCGCCCTGCATAATCAGGAAGAGGGCGACACGAAATAAGCCAAAAAAGTCAGGGAAGTGTCACGATAACTGTGCTGTTCTCCATTGTGCCACGACTGAGCTACGCCATTATGAAGTATATACAAGAGGTTGCCGGCTTTTTGTGGATGGAGCAATATGAGTGCAGGCCAGTGGGGGATTGGGAAATACAAAGTCATTCAAACGAGGAATTTAAGAAATACAAAAAGTCAACACAAATTGATACTGTTACATTTTAGCCTTTTGGCAGCCTCAGTATAAGCTTGATTTTGTCAGTTTCAACAGTGATGGAGCCCCACTATTAAACTGAGGACATTATTTTGTGTTTTTCAGTCAATCATTCAAGTAACTTAGTGTTTACTTCAATATAGCTGTTCTTTTAACTCCTTAACTCTTTTAACCCATAATGTAACCTAATCTAAATGTGCATCATTTGCATGATTAGTACAGTTTTGTAACATATTTCATATATTATCAATGAGGCAGCAAACGGTAAAGAAATTGCATCACCACATGCTAACATTGACTTATTGGCACAAAGTGCAACTGAAGAACTGGTGGGAATGTCATTAGTTTGACATTGCTTTTGTCATAAAAAAGTGTTGAACAAATTAAAATTGTGGTCAGATGATGAAAATCAGAGATGACTATAGTTGGAAAATACGTCCTGAGGGGAATATAAACCTGAGTTTAATTGGGGTTTGCAAGAGAGACTGTGGTAAAGAAAAAGAGACTATAGGCAGACAAAACAAACAAAAAAAAAACATAACCAGCCCAACAAAAGCAGCTATAATACAACAAACAAAGAAAGACATAATAAAAGCAGTGGTGAACATGAGTGTCTTCACCACATTTCATGACGATGCATCTAGAAGGTTTGGAGACAGTTCGATCAAAACCCCAACGCTAAAGTCAAATTCAAAGCGACCAAAGTGGAATATATCAACCTGAACACTGATAGATATCTGAAAAACAGACCATCTGCTACTGTAGCTGAAATCCCACCGAATTTCTGCTTTCTGCTTCTGTTTAATATTTAGTTATATATAGCACTGAACAGAAATTAATTTCCAACTCCGTTATGGACAATAAAAGCCAAGGGATTATGCTTATCCTACACAGCTCTGCTGAGGAGAAAGAAGATAATGAAAAGAGGCCAAACACAACACTGGATTCCATCAAATCCACTTGTACTAAATGTGGCATTTTTGAAGTTGAAAGATTCTTTGCTTCGTGTATGTGACCCTTGTCCAGTTTTCCAGGCTATATCGGGATGCATCTGTTTGACAGGACAAGACATTAATAGGGTTCACTCATACAAACACTCACACGCACATATACACACACACTTGTCACTGTTCAGACATGTGATGAAGTCACTCGCTGCAGCCATGAGATGCCGGAGAGTTATGTAAGTTCTAAGCATACGATCCATCAGGACTCCACTTAGCTTGGGTAAACATGATACCAATGTCAACAAAGACAGAGAGAACCTCTAGGCATGATTTAACCACAACAGTACCTCCACAAAGGTTATGTGAGCAAACATTTGGAAAATTACAGCAGAGTTGTAATCTAACGTCCAATTAAAAAAATCAGACGTGAGTAATGCTGAGCAGGTTTCACCGTCAGCTGTTTGGCCAACATTTAAGCAAACTTTCATGCCCATCGAGGAGTACAGTGTCTCAACACAACCAAAAGGAAAACGTGTCAGACTTCTTGCATCCTCAGCCAATCCACTTCCCCCTGAAGATTGCATGGTTATCAAGCACTCTGTCATTAAGATTCTTATCAGCTGCTGCAAAACACGATCCACTCTGCTCACTTCAGCAGCAGCAGCAGCAGCAGCAGGCAGTTCACATCTCAGACTGCTCCTGGGTGATCAGGTGTCTGCTTCTCCTCTCTCATTCTCAGCAGGAGGAAGAAGAGTATTATCTGTATGGGATTTTCGCAACGTCCTACGTGATACTCATTGTGAGTGAAGACAAAGCAATATAGAGACAATGCCCAAGTTTCCTCAGTGTAATCCGAGCATTAGGACACACAGCGCTTTGCAGCTGGAGCGAGGTAACTCAAAACAACCCTCACTAAGAGTGTGACGCAGCGGAGAGAGATTTATCATTTGACATGATATTTATATGACAGCACATTTTAGCCTTAACTTACGAGATCGTGCGAGATAAGGCGCGTTTGATTTATTCAATAGGGAAAGAAAAGGAGCGGGTGAGGCAGCGAGAGAAGCCCAGATGATATTATTTACCGAGCAAACACTCTGGGACCTCGGCTGATCAGCAAAGTACACAGTGTTCAGGGACACACACACACAAACACGCACGTACACACAGTGGCTGAACCTCGAGGCGCTGGACTGTGACGTGACAGCGCTACATACAAATTCACACCCGAACATCAGGCTTGTTTACGGTCCAGAGTATTCAGACATGAGAGCGAGCCTGACACGCCAAACTGAATGAATAATTTTAATGGGCCTGACTGTAATTGATTACAAAGTGTTTAAAAGACGAATCAGCGTGTGAAATGAAAAGGCATTAGTTTTAATTTGCTTAAACTACCTGAGCACTGGAATTCATCAAATTGATAAACCATAATGACCTCCCTCCCACAAATATTCTCACCGCCTTTATGAGAAAGAAGTGAGGCTGCAATAAGGAAAAAACACAGGTGAGTGTATGTTGCCTGTGCTTGTGTGCATGCGTGTGTGATTTAACTACCCCACACAGTTTTGGAGGGTTTGCCTTGAGGTTGCTAAGAAACACAGAGATTAAAGGGATCAATGTTGAGTTTGCATATTGAAGTCTCCTCATCAGGAGGAGGCAGGCAAAAGAAACAAAGATGAGAGGTAATGGCAAGGTAAAGGACTTAAAAGAGGGCAACGCAACCATGAAAAGTACTTACTAACAAAGAAAAGATGGAGTAAAAGAGGCAGAGCTAGAGAGATGGACGGCAGAGGAGGGGGAGGGAGATGAGAGAGTGACGGGGCAGCAGGCAAGGAGATGAGTCGTGTAGGAGGACCTGTAGGCTGGCTCCAGCACCAACCGATGATTTACAGAAACTGAGATAACTGTATCAACAGAGGTTCATAGCAGTGCAGTAACAGGGGGGAAAAGATGGATAATAAGTGTAAGTGGGTGATGTATTATGAGAAAGTCAACTGTTTGGAAAAAGAGAGCAGACGGGAGGAGGGACATGGTCCTACAAGTGGATCTTATAAAGTGAATCTGGCTACAAGTTGAAGTGGAGACGTGAGAAAATTTCTTTCACACGTCTGTAAATCAACAAATAAAGTCCAGGATCAGATAACAGATTTAAGGAGACACACACACACACACACACACACACACACGCACACACACGCACACACACACTTGCCCACACATGCCAAAAAGAAGAATACTGTATATGGTGGTCTTGCGCCATACTACAACAGTTGTCATGGTTACGCTGCTTCTCAACTACCTACAGTGGTGTCAGGCTCCCCGGTGCTCCGCAGGGATCCAAGTGTAAGCACTTCACTCATCTTCCACCGTCTCTGTGGCACTTCAGGCTTCATGCCATCACTCACACATGGTGAATGAATAATAATCACAGTGTGATAAAGAAAAAAAAAAATCATCTTTTTAAAGACTGAGGCAGGTGTAAGAATTACCAGAGGCAAGAGGGTGTGTGTGTGTGAACCGAAGAAGAGAAAAGAGCTACGTCAGGAGAACAGAGAGAAGGAATATAAAGAAAACTGAAAAACAAGAGAAAGAGAAAGCAGACGACAACTGCAATACTACAGACGGAGAATGAATAAATAAAGTGTGTCTTTCCAAATGGAGAATTAGGGGATCTATTGCCACTTTATCACTAGATCCTACATACTGGACCTTGAAAGGAACCTGTTAACAACACAGGTCATTGAGTGATGACACATATGAAGGTCTTTGAGTTCAATGTTCGAGGGGCAAATGATGACGATTTTTAAAGGTTAACAAGAATGTGTGGCACCAAAAACACGACAATCTTAGAACACTTTTGTAGAGCTGCAACGATTGGTTCTTGGCAGATTAGTAGAGTGAAACAAAACTATTTTGACCATTTTACATGCTAAAATGTCAAACAATTGTTTCCAACTGTTGTAAATGTAAGGATTTGCTTGTTTCTTGGTCATGTTTAAGGGTCTTTTGGTTTTGGACTATTGGTTCGACAAAAGAAGCAAAAAAGAAGACAACTTTGGGCTCTGAGAAACTATTGTCAGCATTTTTGCATTTTTCTGACATTTAACTTAGAGTTGATATGATTCATTGTTTAGTTGTCAGCTATTCAATTAATTGTCAACAATTTTGATCACTAGTTCATCATTATCAGTATCAGAAAAAAAGTATAAATCTTTGATTCCAACGTCTTAAATTTGAATATTTCCTGGTTTCTTTACCCCTCTATGACAGTTAACCGAAAATATTTGGTTTGTGGACAAAACAGGGACGTCATTTGTGCTTGGGAAACACTGATCAACATTTTATTGACCAAAAGACTGATGGATTCATCATCAAAATAATCAGCAGGTTAAACAACATTGAAAATAATTACTGCTTGCAGCCCTAACTGTGTGTTTGTGTTTGTGCTTACCACTGCTCAACACTGTGATGCGTGGAGTCACGTCCAGGTCCAGGGGCGTTCTGAACGGGTAGCCGGCCGCTGCACACACACAGCAGCTCAGCAGCAGGAGCCGCACCGCAGCGGATCGAGCTCCCTGCATCTCAGCCGAGCCTCTCATGGGACACACACTCTCCAACCAGGGTGCGGAGGCACTCACACAAACATTTCACCCTACAACTTGCATACACTCCTGCACACGCACACACACACACATACACACACACACCTACGCACTCAGATAAAACACTGGCAGGCAAGCTTTCACTGCACTGTAGGAGAAACACAAGCACAAAAGCAGCAGTGTTATTAGTCATGTCTATACTGGAGGAAGCATAACATTCTGAACATGTGGGCACTGATGTCACCTCAGAAAGTCAGGAGAAGTTGAAAAAGCCGCTGAAGTTAAGCAGCACAGTTCAAACCCATGCAACAAGCTGACGTGGAGGATTTCACAAGGATGACGCCAGAGGTATGTAAGAGACACAAAGTGCGTTCACTCAATAAAATATTGGTTTCTGTAGATCAATGGCACTCTGCGAGACCGGGGTCCACTCTCCGTGTTGCAAAAGCCTTGCAGCGTGTGGTGTGTGTGAGCAGCAGCTGCTGAGTGTAAACACATGACCGAAAAATATCATTAACCAAACAACGGCTGTCAAACAGAGCTACGTGCCAATACGATGGGGCAAACACTTGGGGATTAAGCGGCGATGTGGAGTGGCCCTGACCGATAAGGTGTGAGACCAGTTCAAACAGCTGATGTACCTGAGCGGAGCCAAATCCACCAGAGGAGAAACAGTGAAATATGATCATCTCTAAGATGTGTCTGTGTGTGTGTGTGTGTGTGTGTGTGTGTGTGTGTGTGTGTGTGTGTGTGTGTGTGTGTGTGTGTGTGTGTGTGTGTGTGTGTGTGTGTGTGTTGTGATGTGAATGCCAATGTTGTTCCAACAGAACAAGACTCCTCTTTTGGAGGAGTAGAGGGAGAGGTGGTGAGAGGAGGGGAGCGAGGAGACGAACTATGTGTGTCTATGTGTGTGTGTGTGTGTGTGTGTGTGTGTGTGTGTGTGTGTGTGTCACTATCACATGAACCAGCGCACACACCAACGCTGACTGTGGAGCATCACGGACTTCATCCAGTTTTTTATGTGGAGGAATGGTGACATCTCTCTGCACACTCACACACAAACACACACACACACAACTACACACACACACACACACACGCACACACACACACACACAAACACTCTCTCTCTTTCTCTCTAAATACTCCACCTCTGTCTTTAATTCTTTCCCAGTACCAAATGTAAACAGTCACACTCTCTAGCGCTTTACTCTCACACAGTGGCCTCCAGCACACCAAGGAGCTGAGCAAGCACACGCAACCACTCACACACACATACTAACACAACTTCAGTTACGTGCACTCACATGGATGCAACAAAAAAAAGGAGCAGAAAATTGGAACCATTAGCACAAGGGTTTGTGAATGCGCTCTTACACACAGTCCCAGCAGTCCCTCAGGGCTGACACCATGACAACAGCCGGCCTTAGCGCTGCATAATGAAACGGACAAACACAGCAGCAGCATGCAGGTGTGGATAACAGAAACACTCCACTAACTGTGATGTTAACAGTGGGAAGAAACTGTGAGACGGGGAATCACAGCATTGTGTAAACCTAGATGTTATGACATTTTACTACCCACTGTTCCTCCCACTGTAAACTCACACTATGTAAGACTATCGTGCACTGGTAGTACTAAAATGATGGTGTCTCCAATATTTTTCTTCATTTTGAAAAGAAGCATAGGGATGATTTTGCATGCAACAAATCAGAAAATGTTCTTGAAACAAACTGTTTTTTCAGAAAACATTTTCCCTGCAGTCACTGGTTTCAGTTGATTTCCCTCCGATTTGAACTCAGCAGAGACCTGAAGCTAGCAAAAGGCTAAATTAAAATCGATATGAGATGTCACTGATTTATTGTCTTTTAATCATATTAAGCAGTAATACACTTGTGAGTACAACCATTTTGCAAATGAATCTGTTTGGGCCAGCTGCCTGTTCAGTCCTAAGCTAAAATGATTCATTAATTTTTCAGGGCAAAATGATAAACAGTTGCTTGTTCCAGCTTCTCAAATGTGAGGGGTTTTTCTCTTTTCTGTTTTATATCATTGTTACTCAAAGTACCTCTGGCTTGTGGGCTTCTGGCTGAACGAAACAAGAAAACCTTTGGTTCTGACAACTTCCTTGTGACATTTTAATGGACAAAACCATTAACTGATTATCTGCAAAAAGAAAAACGTATTCGCAAGTTTCTTAAAAACATGACTTCTTCTTAGAGAACGAGTTTCAAAAACAAATTCATTACTGTAACGGAAAGCAAGTTTGAGATAAATATGAACTCAACTAAATCTTCACAGTGATGGATTTAAAAGGGATATTTCAACTCTACATGAGTCAAATGTAACCATCTTAATGCTCTGCAATTGCAAAACCACCTTAAGGTTTTCGAGGCACAAAAAATGAACTTCAACACAGTGAAATTGTGGCTGCTTTCATGAGTTCTTGAAACATTGCCACATGGGAAATTCTACTTTTTGACTAACTGCTTTTTATAGGTTTTTACAGCTCTATCTTGTTCCAAGTATGAGAAATATTCTTTTGGGACATATTTTAGTCGTGAATCCTCTCTCAGGATGTGCTGCTTCTCCTGAGGCCTGCCAAACACTGTAAAGGGGTGTCATTTACCCTCCCAGGCTTGTGTAAGCTGCTCTTAAAAGGTAGAGGAGGAGGTGCTCTGAAGGGCTCTTTACAAGTCATTTATTTGACTCATGCACACCAAATCCCTCAAATGGGCTGTCAGGGTCCAAATCCCTTCAATCAGTCCATCTGTCTATCACCCACATTGGTCCTGATGTGGTCTTATAATCCCGAGAGGAAGGGGAGTCTCTTCAGATTGAAATGTTTCGCATGAAGACGACTCAAAGAGAAACAACGAGTGGCGAGTGGAGAGGAACGAGCACAGATGTAAATACTGTCAAAAAATCCAGTAGCGCACAGTAAAGAGCCAGTAATTGTGACATTCCCAATTCTCTGTCATCTAAAATCCATTACTCCTGGCTCGGCTCTGAGTATGCCGGACCCCCTGAATGCAGAAGGCTTTCAATTGTTAATTGACCACTGAGCACAAGAGTCAAAACTTAGAGAAAATGTGCTGAAGATGAGATGAGGCTAACCCAGAGGAAATCAGTGACTCTGTCACTGACGACCTAACCTCACTAATTTGTCCTCCCCCTGATCTCGCTGCACAGCCCCTCAGTCCCATAACATTCATTCGCGGAAATGGATTTTATCAGTCAATTATAAAGTGTCTATAAACCTTCCTGTATCGAAGAGATGGGAGCGCTGCAGTGACAGCTCCATCAACAGACAACAATTGTTCCAAAGGACTCCAAACTCTCAGTTTTTGTGTCAGATGCATGCGTGTGCGTAACAAATAGTAGAAAAGATTACAGTCAAAGCCATTGAGCTGCGCCTCAACAGAGAGACAGACTGCTTTAAAACACTCGTTTTACAGACAGACAAAAGGAAGCCAGCCGAACTGAAGTCTATTTGTTCTGTGGCTTCATACTTTATACAGTCACTTTGTTGTGTAACAGTGGGATCTTTAAACTGACTTTTCACACTGGAGTTATTCTGATAGTACCACAAAAAAGGACAAAACTGTGTGTTTGTGTCAGTGCATTATTGACTGTTGTAAGCCATCATTTATGTCAAAGTGTATTTGTGATATTTGTGAGACTCTTTTCACGCAGCTGACGCTCTTCTCTGGTTCAAATGTGGCAATGGCTGAGAGTCCAAAGTCTAAAATCACTGTTTTTTTGTTTGAGAAGTTTACACCCACCGAAAACAGGATTCTCATCCTGCTTCTCATTTAATAAAACAGAATGCTTACAGTCAATGTCTTGAATTGGTCCCACTTGTAGTATGTAACCAGTGAGGGACAAGAGAAAAACGTCAGGAAGAGCAACAGAGTAGCAATCCCTCTTCCAGGACAGACAGACATGTGACTGCGGTTGCAAGCTAGCAGGAAGAAAGAGCAACAGTAAGACTACACTACAGGGAAACAGAACTACAAAATTAGATCAACAGAGTGCAAATAGAGGGCATAAATTAAGAATAGGGAACAACCTATGCCATCTTGCATAAGCTTTAGTGCTGAGCTTTATTTTATATCAAAATACATGAAATATATCTCAATATTTGGACATCTCGTCAAGAGAGCCTCATAAATGTGAGGACAGGGTGACAAAAGCATCATTTATGATGATCAACTAATATTGTATGTCATGGCTGTAACTGACACCAATTATTCCTAATCAAGGAGATCAATGATCGATATATGGAAGCGATATGCATTAGCAGAGGAAATAAAACTTTTCCTGTCAAAATTTTGAATAAGCAGTGGTGCAAAATGTAACTAACTTCAATTTACTCAAGTGCTGTACTTAAGAACATTTTCAGGGAATCTCAACTCATGTATTTCCATGTTCTGCTATTTATCAACTCGAGCTACACGTTACTTTTCAGATTCAGATTATTCAGTGCCATTATCATTTCTTATTGGTATCAGTGAAATTGTAGCCAAATGAAGATGCATATTACTCATCTTCTCATTCACAGATGTGTGTAAAATATTGGTTAGGAGTTTTCTTTTCTTTTTTTAACTCAAAAATGTGAAATTATTGGTTAGCAGTATCAACCATCAGAAGCAGGTAATTGTAGGGTATTCGCATTAGCTGTGAAGAATCCACATCCGTGTGCATTCGTAAACACAGTTCTTCAATCCACGAATGGTCAACACTTTTGCAGTGTAGCTGTAGCCAGGAGAACAAATCCTGATGGAATAATGTTCTTTTCAGTGACAGAGCGTGCTGACTTTACTCTGAGCTTCCTGTTTAATTATGGTTGCCCCCTTTGGACTGTGCCAATGAGAGGCAGCAGCAGAACATTGAGTTACTCAAAACTAAAGGCCGCAGGGAAGTAAAGACAAAAGCCTGATTATAAATGGACAAAAACCGACACTTGAATAAGGTTTGAGTGGAACACCGGTTAAACTTCCCTTTGAAGAAGGAGCCAGAATTCAAAAGAAAACAATAGAAAGACCCCAACCCTGAGGCTACACAGGTAGATAAGTGGGTTCACTGGGTTTGTCTATAGGCTTAATGATTACATCACAGTTACAAAGAGCATCAGCTTGGACAGGAGGTGTCCTTTTACCCATGAAGCAGATCAATCATGCTCCTGAAACACCTTCAACATCATCATGTGTATCTACAGCTGATTGACTCCGATCAGCGCTGTTCAGCTGACAGCTCGCCATATGTTTTCCACATGAATCAGAGGCTGCAGCTTTCACTTTGCATGTTGCCCACATCCCTGTTGATATCTGGCGGATTGAGAGTCAGGACCAGTGTAGCCCCAGATGAATTATAACGCAGTAATGCAGTAAAAATGAAGCACGAGGACACATTATTGGTCATTAAATACAGCAATTAGCCAGGTGGGTTTTTTTTTTTTTTTTTTAAATGTTTTACACACATTCACATGATGTCGGTTTTTGCCTCAGTTGGTGATATATTAACCCTGTGTGAATAAAGGAAAAAATATCACACTGAGACGTGTATTGTCTTATATAGGATACTGTACAATTATCAGAAGGAAACTGTTAATTGTGACCATTGTATACTTGTCAGAAAGATTTGGAGAGGTTAAAAAATAACGCCATTACACAACTATCACCGTGTGGCAATTGTAAAAAAATGTTATAAAGGCGCCACAATAGACACATACCAAGATAAACTCACTACTACGGTAAGTACAGGTATTTTTCTGTAGGTTTTAGTAAGATAGTGTTCCGTGTGTTTTACCTGAGCCGCGTACAAATTCCTCGAAGACAAGCATATGTTCGTTCTCCCGTATCTTAAAATAATCCAACTGGACTTTAAACGCCCGTACACACTCACCAACAAACATACACCCACTGACCGACACACGGGCTCTGACAGTGTGGCTGACTCTCCACTCAGCTGCCGTCACAGGTGGCCCGCCCTCCCACGACGCTCACTTCTTCGTGTATTAAAAAAAAAAAAAAAAAAAATGTGTCCCCCCTCCACCAACCTCAAAAATCAGGTAGTCCGGGTCCTTTTTCTCAGCAGCTCTTTGCTAGTTGACGATAAGACAGTGTTTGTTTCGTCTTGCTCTCTTAAGGGTGTATCACGCGCCTCTGTCGGCGCGAGGACAGTGAGGTAAAGTGGGAAAAGGTGCATGAACGAAGGCAACCTGGGGCGTTCAAAGCTGCAGGACGGCGCCACACTGACACCTAGAGGACGCAGAGGGAATTACAAACGTTAATATGCGACACATTGAACGCACAAATGATATGTAGGAGAAAAAGAAGAAACAGAAGAAAAAAATGTAAATCTTAACATGTACGAGTTAAAGGAATAAAAGGGACAAAACAGGCAAAATCGCATAAAAACGATACAAATAAAGGGATGAATAAAATAAATAACAGCAATAAATCAGAAAAATAGATTAAGAACAAAGATAGAAGGACTGAAATTGATTTAAAGAGCAAGTGGAGAAGACGCTTTTAAGAAGGGATTTTAAAATGCAAATTGTCTGCAAGAAACACATAACAAACACTTAAGATTTAAATCAGACACTATATTGAAACATTACATGGATTACACAATATTAAAGCAATGGTAGCTGTTTAGAATGATCACATTTTAAAGATCGCCTTTAATGTCTTTGATTGTTACATGATGTAGGCCGATGCAGTTCTGTCTTGCCCTCTTTTTTGGTCTAATAATCTTAATTAATTGGTTGAAAATGACACATTACCATGTCTCCTGTGAGTAATGCCTGTGCTTATTTAGCCTCCCTTATTGATGGCTGAAACCAGTGTTACTCAATATCTCTCCTGACAAAAGAGAAAAAGATTAAATCAAGTATTTTTTAGCATTTCATTAGTGTTTGATTCTGCTTTGTAAATGCAATCAATACCAAGGCTAAAATCCCCTGTAAACTTGGTTTGAAACCTTTGATTAAACCATATCTCAAGAGTTTAAATCTGCAATAAGTAATTTTCTTTGCCACTAGGGAGCAACGACACAGCACCCAACACAGATATTATCACCCAGTCAGTCAGAAAAAACTCACATATTTACACGTCTAGCAAAATCAGTTAGCATTTGTTGTTGTCATTCAGTTCTCTTGGGAATGTAAATCTTTTTTTCACTCACTTTTAGCTGTTTTTGTTCTCCACCACCTCCTGAGGCAAGTTCAATATTCCACTGTCTTAATCGGCAAGTTGGAACTGCAACGCGTTGAATTGGTTTTCTATCTGGTTCTTTGGTAACATTCTCATAAGCTAGTCATTTGTCTGTCTGTTGTTCAGAAACGACCGGGTAATGTTGAGTGATCCCAAGACTGAAGGCTGGCTGATGGTACGCCACTCTTGTTTCCAGTGGCTTGTGAACTGGCTATTAACCCGAAAACAGAACCAAAACAATAAGCTGAAAGATTCTACAAAGATTCGCAGAGAAGAGGGGAGAATATTGATAGAAATACGGAAACGGCTAATGTGAAAAGAACCTCAGCTATTTTGTGTTCAGTGTCTTTAAAATGCTAATAAAGAAAACTATATTTCCCACCACACACTCACTCTTGAATAATTAATCCAGTGCAGGTTCAAAGCAACTTAATGTTGTTTCAAATGACAATGTGAGAGCAGTGTGACAATGTGAAAATGGGTTGCTCCTAGTGATTAACCTACTGATAATCATCACCTAAGTCTGCAGCTCCCCTTGACTTTTCAGACCTTTATTGCGGGTCTCAGCTCATTGTCTAGCTGTACAACCTTTAGTTTTTTCTGTTTTGGGAGCACAGGGAAGCATTTAGCATTCATGAGCCACTATCCTCAGAAGACGATAGAGAGCGAAAAAAAAAATAGCTATACGAGAGTGCATTTTTGACAATCGTAACTCTAAATGAATGATTATTTTTGAGTGGATCTGCTGGATGGGGAAATAAGGAACCGCTTGTTTAGAAGTTCCCATATCAACTCAAAACGTGATGACTTGTCACTTCAGTTACTGCAGGATTAAAGGTCAGTACTGGTTGATATATGCTGAGTGCAGGTCTTACAGAGCACTGTGGACACTGTGTGAAACATAAACTGACATGTCTCTGCAGCTTGTATTTAAACACTTTTGGGTCATTTGTGGAAGACTGACATTACTCCCATTCAGGCATGCAGACATAATTCCACCTGCTGCTCCTGATCTGTTTCCCTCTCCCCCCCTCTTCCTCTCCTCCATAACCTCAGGTTAAATTATTAGATTTTGCATTTTGAGACTGGTTGAGATTCATGGTGCGGCACATCTCATATCCCAGTAAATGTGGATGTTGTGTAAAGAGACGCTCAACGCTTTATGAAAGTGCCTGGGAGGAAAGCTGGCTCCATCATTCTCCCCCGTCCCCATATCCCCAGAGTCACACAAACCCAAAGAAATAACATGCCCAGAGGGAACACATATAGGACTTTGTTCATTATACTGCACAAGGCAACAGTAACAACATAGATCAGATATTTATCTGTGTACATGCACTGTGCAGGTCTTCACACTGCTCATAAAAACACAAAGGGCTCATGTGCTGCAGAGATCATTGAGAGCTCCAATCATGAGGGGATAAAACAGCAGCCATCTGTCATCCCACGTATGACTTTCTTCTCTCATTTATATAGAACTTTTAATCCATTATGAATGTATGTATCAATTATGAATGCAGTTCGTCATGTTCAGTGGGCAGAGTTAATGTTGAAGTCGGCCTTTTATCTCAGCCACTTATTGCAATTCAGCAGGGGATTCGCGCAGCATGCAGTGGGGTTTGCGTCTTCAGCTGTATTAACACCATAAAAGTCGTAAAGGGACTCAAGAGAAGAACTACACCAGAGCTCACGGAGGGGGGAGCGTCACCGCTGCGGGTTACCATGGCAACAGTGGTACCTAAAGAAGTGGTGATGTGGTACCAGCATACATGTATTATGTGTGTGTCGTTATTTACATACTTCCCAATATGTTTGTCAATTTGTGGATAATGATAATGATAATACTAATAAAAACAGATCAAAATCTAACAACAATTTGCTAACAATTGGAAAATAGATGTGAAAAAAGCATTTGGCATTTCATTTTTCTAAGACTTAATCTGCCTCAAAGGGAACAAATTTCAAATGAAATAAACAAAATTGCTCCCTGTATCTATTGCATTATATTTACCTGCCATCATGCTCTTTTGGGGACAACATAAAAACGCGATTTTCAACCAATTTGAAAATTACAATGAAAATAATACCCAAAATATCATTTTCAAAGACTTAACCTGCTTTAAAGTTGACAACATTTCCCACGCATGTCCCATCTAACATCATTCTAACATCACGGTACCCAGATGATGTACCCAAATGACCTTTGGTGATACCCTTTCTTTGACAATAGTGCCACCATGAGGTGACTGAAGTGGCTCAACAGCTACAGGATGAATTTCAATGAAAGAATAACCTGATTGTTCTGAAGCACCCCAAGCATCCACATGACTTTGGTGAGTTCTGGACTTTTCCTCTAGTACCAATCAAAGTTCAAAATCTTTTGAGTCCTTTCTGACCAAAATGCATACAAACAAATGACATTACCATCAGCCTCAGCTGTACAAACGTAAGCATGACACAGACATGCTAAACTAAGAACGTCTATTATTCATTATAGTCTATTATATACAAGTAAATTATTGAAATTATACCTACTAAACATACGGATGTAATGTTTTTGTGAGCATGTTTGCCTGCTGAAGTTAGCATGAATCTGGAAATACTGCTGTGCCTATAGCCTATGACATCACAGAGCTGTAGACTTTCATTTTTGTTCAAGCAGCATCTCATAAATAATTATTGCATTGCTACAATTATTGCACTACTCTATAAGCTTTTGTGAGGGACCTTTATTTCAGCTCAGGGTAAACTCCACTCCAAACGGAGAGTGTGCGGTGTGACGGATAAACCTGCTCTGAACACAGACACACATCAGTTCACACCTGTCATTCCTTCCTCCTGCAGAAGGAGCGTCCCAGTCACCATGACGGAAAAAGACAAACACATGTACAGTGCCTCTTGAACCAGTTCCCGTCACAATTTGCTTCTTATGTTCTCATTTTTCACCTATAATTCATACTGACGCTGATTTTAAATTGCTAATTTTCTTGCTAAAACCTGTTGGGATCACGCCGTTTGTTCTCATTTTGCACAAGTTAATTAAACAGAAATGAAGTTAATATCCAGCAATGCTCTCATTATTTAGTCTAGGGGCAGTGAATACAAATGAGAACGTTCTTTAATGTCATTAATGTCCCGACTGCTTTCTCATCAAGGACACAAATACAATCTCCAGTGTTCATTAACAATGTTATTTGGTTCTGGCTCTGGCAGAAAAGTTAATTAATGCAATATGAAACACCTGTTTGGGCTGATTAAAAACATCTGTCTCGTTGTTTGTCCTGTTACTGAACCCAGCAAATGACACATGTTGCCTGACTAGAATGCCAAATAACCCAAAAAATAAGTGATGGCTCTCTTTTTTTTTTTGGCATTGATGGGTGTACAGTAAAAATAAACAGGTTGACTTTATAGATATAAGACTTCTACAGCCCGTAAAATATGGACAAATGAGTTAACATTTCATTTTTTATTCAAAGCTATACTCTCCTGACAAGGTTACCAGCACGTAATCTAATATCTTAAATACACAATATACAATTCTATACTCATAATGAAATAAACATGGTGCTATTGATAAGCAAAAGGCACTCACTCACTTCATCTCTTTTTCTTTTTTTTGAGATTCAAGACGTTAAAAAAATGGTTTGACCCAGCTGTACCCTGAACTGTCACTTCTTTTTCAGTGCTGACGACTTTTAAATCACCCAAACAGTTGAAATAAATACACGGGAGCTCGATGGGTTTAAGATGCATTACCACTAATAACTGTCAAATGCTGCCCATCCAAAAAATCTGAGACCTTACAAAGATTCATATAAAAAAATCTAAACTCCCAACATACTGCATGTTTACAACCATTCGACAGTGCAAACACTACTGACAAACTGCTTCATTAATCCATTTAAATTGGCCCAAGGTGTAACTCGAATGAAGGTTCTGCCGCTTTGAATCCTGTATGTTTTCCCCTCTTTGTAAAGCTCAAATTTGTGTGCACCATTCCCTCCACAGCATCCTCTCTGTAAGAATTTACCGGCTCTGGTGTCAGTCCGGTCGAGACTGGAAGAGAAAGTGTTCTTTCACAAATGACATGTTACCACATCAGTGACACCAGGAGTGAAAGTAACTAATCGCAACCACTCAAATTACTGTAGTAATGTAATCTTTGGGGCACTTGCACCTACAGTATTCTTTCAAGTGTGTTATTTCACTTGTACTTAAGTATGCCTTGCACCATGTAATCTACTTAGTTACTTTCATAATCATAATTGTGTAGGCTACTGTGCCAGTTAAAACCCTCACATACAGACAAATAGTAACCTCTAAAAAGTCAAGTTAGAAATAAATGTATAATCTGAATAGCGTTTGAGAATGATTATTTGTACTTGATTATTCTAATACCTGTATTAGTATTATTTTAATACCAGTAGTTCTACTTGAAATTGAGTTGTATTTCTGTTATAGAACTGTACTTGTGAACAGATTGTCGGCGCTCATTTCACCACTGAGTGATAGATACTGTAACACAAAAAGGTATCATGAATATCTGAGATCAAGTCATTCCAAAGTGTACAACCTACTGCACAAACAATGAGCTCAGTGTGGTCTACAGCACAGTGGTAGTAAAAACAAGATGGTCAGGTTTCACTTTCATGTGCCTGAATCAAGTTTTATACTGCATCACTTATCGTTTTATTACCCGCTCCCACCACAGACTCCCTTCACATTGGAAATTAATTCTCTGGAAGGTGAATGTGTCACTGTTTGTCCAGCAGAGGGCGGCCAACGCTGGCTGAATAAAAAATTTGCATCGAGATCCCCAGATTTACTATTTAGTCTAAAATACAACTGGCTTATACTCAACTTTATCACAATAATGAGATAATTGCAATAGAGAAGACAACATAAACTGAGTACAAAGTATTTTATTGTAAATGTTTGAAATTCTACAGTACATTTGTGGTTATAGTTCTGACAAAAGGGCTAAAGAAAAAAGTAACAAAAATAAATAGATCTGCATTGACGGAGATATGTGATGAGTTGACTTTTGGGAACTCATAACGTACAAGTTCCATCTTTTTTTGTTTTTATCAGATTTTTTGATTGACCTCAAAATTGTCTGACTTTACAACACATCGGTTACTGATCACTACAAAAAGTCACGTCTCCTTGCCTTCTTACATTACTGTATTGTCGTGGAATGGCTGTAACAAAATATTAAAATTCATACTGCATGACATCTTCTTCTTTATCAAAGGGTTTCTTAAGTCCATTATCAGAACAATATCATTCCTACAGCAACGTTTCACTAGTTTCTGTGAGAGAAATACATGTATACGCAGTTATCTATGGCATCTCAACCATGCGCCAGTGAAGGAAAGCCAACTGGCTTTGTGGGTATCATTGACCACAGAATGAACAGCAAAAGATCAATCAAAAGCTTCATCACAGTTTTCAACCAATCATTTCATTAGTAAGAACAGTGGTGGTCACAGCTGAAACTTTACACCTCCAGTGCAGTTATACAGAGGCGCAGTCACTCAACACAGATGATGAAACAAGCCCCCAAAGATTGTCATGGTAATAGAGCATTTCAACATCATCATCATCATCATCATCATCATCATCGGCCACTCATTCACCTCATGCGATGTACAGTAGAGCTCAAAGTGCGTTGGAAAATATCCAATAGCCTGGAAAAAAAGTTTTAAAAGACTACTGAAAAGTGTAAAAATCACTTTCTAGCAATAAAAAATACTGCTTGTTCCATTTACATCCCAACATTTGAGCTTCTGTCACTTTAGAAATAGTTTCAGACACCAATTACAAAAACAACAAAAACAGTGGAATAAAGGAAGAACAATGCCAATAGTGTCTTAAGTACACAGTACACAGTGTGGCCTGGAAAAATAAGAGAGGGAGAAACCTCTCTGATGTAGATACAGAAAAAAAGTGCCAGAAAGTTTATAGTTGATCCTTCATATTGTTTGGTCATGTCCTTGTCTCTTCATTTCAGCAGTGTCCTTCTCTTCCCCAGTCTGTTAAAGCCCATGTGTGTGTGTGTGTGTCTTAGTGTGTATTGGAGAGTTCTGGCAGACTGGAATGTGCAGGGATCTTTGTGTTTTAAGCCAAGGTTCTCTGTCTTGGCTTTATTCTTGGGTAGAGCTGTTGGAGACAACAAGAAGACATGTCAACATCACACATTTGTACATAAACGCTTCCACTTGAATTAAATAACATTATCATCACTATACTTTCAGGAAACCACAACTCACCCCAAGGAGGTTGCGGGGAATGTAACCCTCAGTGTCGCCCATGCGTGCCCACCACCATTCAATCTCGTCCTCATCTTCTCTGCGGACGATCGTCATACAGTCTCCTTCGCGGAACGACAACTCATCAGGGTTTTCGCTGCTGTAGTCCCACAGAGCATAGACCACGCCCCTGTTCATGATGCCCATCTTCTCTTGCACACCTAAGAGTTAAATAGCAGAAAAATAATCAGCACACAAATATTTAGTGGACATGATAACATTTAAAAAGTAAAAGTAACATAATATGCATAACGGAATGAAAAAACAAAAAAGATCAAATATAACTGAATAGCTTTCACTGACCGTAGAGGAACTGAGAGCACTGAGTGTAGCCCTCCTCCATTTCTTCACATTTATCAGCTGCCGTCTGCATGTCGCTGTAAGTCATAGCGAACACCGCTGCACCGGACTCCACCAGGAACTTGCACACTTGCACATTGTTGCAGGATGCAGCACAGTGAAGAGGTGTCCTATGTTAGAGGAAGTAGAGAGGAAAAGATAAGAGGTGTGAAGAGAAACACTAACTGTTCGCTTGACAGTTAATGACTGTGAAAATATTGAATTTAATGACTGGAATTCAGTGGGTACACTTTGAGTTAGGGCTGCAACTAACTATTATTGTCATTATTAATTCATCTGCTAATTATTTTCATGATTTATTGCTTAGTCGATACAAAGTCAAGGTGGCTTCTTTAGTGCAACCAAAATTCAAAAACCAAAAGACTCTTTATTTACCATCAGAATTAACAGAAAATGAGCAATCACTTACATTTAAGAAGTTAGAATCATCAAATGTTTGATTGGTTGTGAAAATAGTTGGGGACTAATTTTGATGAATTATCAACTAATCTTTGCAGCTTAGTTGGAACACTAAACTAAATCTGAGTTTGTGTTGTTAACCAAGTCATACTGTAGGATTCAAGTTCAGAGTTGTTCACATTGGTATTGAAAAAATCAAACATGCAGACAATTTATGAGAGCTGTGACTTGTCTGAGGCTCAGATACAAAAATGCTTTGTGTCAGTGGTGAACTTACCAGCCATCACTGTCAGCAGCATTGACATTGACGCCAAACTGTACCAGAAACTTAACGATCTCTGTATGTCCGGCACAGACAGCATTGTGTAGAGCAGTGATGCCTTCATCGTTGGGCAGACTGGGATCCTCCACCTGTAATTGAGAAATTACAAGGGAAGAATTGTCATGACTACTTAAAAGTTATTTTGAATTTAAATTTCTGGTACAATTGCAGCTACCTCAAGAAATTGTATTGAGGAAAAGTTTCAATACATAGAAAAGGGTGAAAATGTCTTACTTCATAGATGATTCTCTGGACCAAGTCGAACTCTCCCTCCAGAGACGAGTCCAGCAGCAGAGCCAGCGGGTTGAACTTCACTCTCATGCTGTGGTCAATGCGTTCAGAGTTGGGCTTTCGCAAGTTGGTCCTCTTTCCCTGAAGACACAAAAATCATCGTGTGTCACTCAAATGATCGTATAACAGCCAATACACAACATAGATGATAGAATCTAAGATGTGAGACTGCAGTCTAATCCTGAAGTCTGTCCTGCTGAGGTGAAAGCGTCCGCACTCTGCTGCGTTCAATCTAAACTGAGAGATGAGGGTGAAAATGTTTCCCAGCTCTGAGTGCACTGCTAATCCAGTTTATCAGCATAAGCCGTAAGAAACACATTCATTCCTCTAAAACCATGATTATGCAACCAAATGGGTCTCAAATGGACGTGACAAAAGGGGGGGAAATGGGTCGTGTAACAGATTTCTTATTGGTTTGTCCTTTTGGGGTAAACCTGCCACCCCACCACCAAAGCTTTCACCGAGAGCTTAACAACAAGATCATGTAAACTTGTGTTTATTTTTAACACAAAGTGGGCTTTGTAAATGGGGGGAAAGTGGGGTGGGTATCCGCTTAGTGTAAGCAGAATAGGGCCCATTTTCTCCAGAAACAATAGAAGTACTTGATAAGGATTATCAAATTATATAACATCGGGCCAGGTCAGTGCTGTTTACAGGCAGGTCATTATAAAGTAGAATTTGCACTGACTGTAACTCATGACCTGCCACTGTGGAACAAACAAGCAAACATGTGAGAAGATTTAAAACCGCATGTAGCACAAAAGCAAACAAGGGAAATCAATAATATAGTGACTCGTTCTATCACTCAATATAACAGATCTTTACAGCCATATAGAGATCCACATATTGACTGTGATTCAGCAGTTTAAGATGATGATTCATACCGGTGGAAGAGTGACTTGTCCGGTGACCTCAGGTGCCTTCATGTTAAAGGTGTCCTCTCCCAAGCTGTCCTGCTCTGCTCCACTGGGGTATGGGGGTGGTGGGTAGGGGGGGAACTCTTCCAGGAAGCCCTCTGGGGGTGGAGGGGGCAGGTTGGGCATTATGTCCTCCATGCCAGCAGGGGGTGGTGGTGGGAAAAGAGCATCATCTGGCCTGGGAGGTGGGTGGGATGGAGGAGGAGGGGGGATAATATCATCACTTTCTGGAATGGCTAGAGGTGGTTTGGTTTGTTCAGTGGGGGCCGGAGTCGGGAAGTGCGATGGGATATGAGATGGGAGTTGTCCTCCCTCTATAGTCTGCCCTGGCTCTGATGGGTGTTTCTCTGCACTTGGAACCTGCGACCCCGCAGATCCCTCTGCTACCTTCTCTGCTTCACCACCATATGATGGAGTGGTTGGTGTAGTCACAGTCTCCATAGCTGCTAGTGTGGTCTTCTGGTAGAGGAGTTTCTGAATGTTGGGCCCGGCGGGACCCTCTGGTTCAGTGATGGAGCTGCGTTTCTTCAGGGGCCTCGGGGCGTTGTAGAGCTTCTTTCTCAGGGCTTCCAGGTCACCATCACTCTGATGCCTGTAGGGGTTGGAAATGAAGGGAAGTAGCTTGGTTGGGCTGAGGGGCCGGGGGATGCGCTCTGTTTCCGGTTGGTGGCCCTCAGACGGGCTGGGACCCACACTGTTGGCTCCATTGTGGTCTACCTCAGATTCTGGGGCAGGGGAGCGGCGTTCCAGGTAAGGGTTCTCTGGATGGAAGGAGCCTCCACTGGGGATGACTGGTTTACCATACACTATAAACAAAGACAGGAAACGAGTTAAGATGGAGATAACACCATTACCACTCTAATAACCTAAAGACTGACACCTTGTTCTCTTTCACTTCATAAAACTACTGTCTTGGCCAAATGTTACTTCTGAAGACAAATGATTCTTATTCTTTCTTACTTCAAAGTATTAGGGCATACTAATGACAAGATGGAGGGAGTTTACAGCAACTCATCATGATTATTTGTGAGATACTGTAGTTAATCCTGCCACCTGACCTAATCGGTCTATAAACGTTGTTTCAGGTCAGCAACATAAGAAAAGCAGAGCAGGGTTTGAAACAAGTTCATTTTACACTTTATCACTGTTAAAACAAGATATTTTTCCAACATGAATCCGCCTGTGTTTTTTATGGCTGTGAAGAAACTAGCTTGTACCAGTTTCCAAACCTGCTGCTAGAAGGCATTTTTGCATTAAACATAATTTATTGCTTCAAGGCAACATTGGTCAAGAATGTTCATCCGACAGGAATATCAATTATGGATGGACTTGAAATACTATTCTGGTAATTTATCTTGAACTGAAACTACAAGACATTAAGAGCTTCACAACCACATAACCTACTACTTGTAATGCTGAAACCTTTTTGTTTTGTTTTTATAAATGAAAGAACAAGTCAGTCTGTATAATGGATTACTTCTTTTGATGACTCGTTTTGTCCTCTACATGTATTTACAAAATTATATCATTTTCTTCTTCGAGAACTAGTGTGAATTACATGAAAATCTTTACAACAGATTCAGATTGACGCCAAAAAATTCATTTCCACACTTGTTCCCGTGACGGTGTTAATAAAGAGAGGATGTAACAGATGGCTTAGCCTCTCTAGCTGCTCATCTGGTCAGTGGCGTATGACTATTTTCTTGTTGCCTCCTCTGAAGAGAACAGCAGCGGGGTGAATTTACCTTACAGGGAATATATATTGGGTAAAACTACAGTACTACAACTTCTCTTTACCCTTCATCTTGAGATTTGATATACATCGGTTTTTACTTTAGCATTAGCCTACAGATACTTAGTTCAGGGGCTTACGTGTACAACTGAAGACTGGCATATGATAAGGTAAATGATTTTGTGTATTACGGAGGATGTACTTTTAATGCAGTGGTTCTTCTTTTATTTTTACGTGTAATATTAATGGATCTGTTAAAACATGTATGTCTAAATGCACTGTGCAACAAAAGCTTGTTCTAAGGAAAGGATCCTCTCAGATGTGAAGTCAGATTGATCAGTAAGACAAGTCAAAGAACAAAGATAAAGGATGTGATAATGACCGGGCAGACTACTACTTTAAATTTAATAACCAGGAACCCAAAGGAGAATGACCACACTCATCTGTGTCAGCTCAACAACACTGTTCAGGCACTTAATTAAAAAACTGAATATTCTTACCACTGACGAATCCGTTGGTGCGGCTCTGAGACCTGTTGAGAGCACCCTGCACACCAGGCTGGAAGGGCTTCGCTGAGCCAGCCTGCTGTGTGTACATTGAGTAAATGGAGCTGGCTGCTAAGGTCTGGGGTTTACTCAGGCTGGAGTCTTTGGAGTTGGGCAGCTCTGGGGTGAATGGCCGTACCGTGGCTGCAGGTGGAGTGTCTTGCTTGGAGGGTAAGGGGAGTGTCTGGCTCTGTGAGGGTGGGAGAGGGGCACGGCCCTGGGCAGCCTGGGGCTGCTGGCTGTGGGGCTTGGCTTTAGGGAAGGTGCCCGTGTTGAGTCCTGCTTTGCCGTAGGGCACGACATTAGGGCCTTTAGGTTTGGTGGGGACAGGAGGAGGTACCTTGACTGGACCTTTGGGAGCAGCCTGGAGAGATGAGAGGAGAGAGAGATAGCAATTTTGATGCCGGAAGTATTCCTGTTGGAAATAAACAGATCTGAAGGCTGATTTTTTCCTTGCGAAGATTTACATTTTGTTTCACCTGAGCATCCCTGACTAGGTCATCACTGCTCTGGTTTTTGCGGAGGGAGGTGGCGGGAACCTCCGTTGGCTCAAACATGGAAAATGGACGCACCTTCCTGTCCCTCTTCAGCTCCGTCTCATCTATCCAGAAACCACATGTAGACGCAGTAGTCAGTTTCATCCCATGTTCAGACAGTGTGAATTGTAAAAACAGGACAAAAAGCCCCTTTGAAAGCTTATCAACAATCACCGTTTTCAAAGTTACAGGTAGGGATTGCAGGAGAGTTTCTGTGGAAATGCTGCATGTGTGTTTGTCTCTTACCTTGTTCTGCATTGGAGTTGGAGTGTGAGGTCATTCGTGGCAGTGTTGAAGCTGGACCATGACCGTTAGTGTTGGATTCTGGACCGGCAGAGCCCCAGTCTGCCAGCTTGGATGGCTGAGGGCCTGGGGGACCCGCAGGAGAGGAGGGACAGAAGAAGAAAAAGAGAGGCAAGGAGTGTTTAAATGTTAGAAAATAAAACCAGGCTTTTACACAGAAATAAAGACAAAAAAGGCACACAGTAGATTTTCAACTCTTATTGTGACTGTGTGTGTGTATTCTGTTGCATTTTGCCTCCCTCCCTACTCATCATTTGTTTTTTGGTTGACTGACTAAGACCCAGCCAGTGGCCACACATGTCCGCCTACATCCACATTCAGACGAGCCACGAAAGCATGGGGCTCTTGCAACTAGCGAGATGAGCATCACATCAAACACGGCAAAACATGATTGAATTCCATCGTAGTGCCTGATGACTTCACTAAAATACGCCAACAAACACACAAATTTAGCAAACAAGACCTGATTGGGTTGGTCAGAATCCACGCAGAATGTCAGTTCAGCTGAAGGTTATGTGTTTGTTCCAACTGACCCATTTAGGAGCAGGAGAAAAATAACTGAGAAAAAAAGCTCAACAAACACGCTTTAACAAACGGCAGCAAAACAAGCAAACAAGACCAAAGATCCAGCTAAGCAATGATGAAAACATCTCATCTTTTCATCTTTGTCAGTGAGAATAACTCACATGAAAAATAAACACATTGAAACAAAGCTGCTGAAAAGCACACACACACACGCACAAAAAGACAAGTGTGTACCTTTTCTCTTAGCCCGAAGCTCTTTCAGAGGCTTAAGCAAGAACATGGCTTCTGAGGAAGATGCATTCGAAAGACAAGAAAAACAAAGTAGCCTTAGAGCTCCAGATCTCCCTTTGCTCTAGACATACTGTTGGCTAGGCCCAGGCAGGGGCCCCCCTGAGGGGCCACACAGAGACCAGCACAACCCCCAGGAGCCTGCCTGATACTAAGCAGAAAGTCCCCACTAGAGAGGAACTGGGTATGGGTGTATACTAAGAGCAGAATCCTCTGCATCCCCGCCCATCTCTATCTCTCTTCTTCCCATACTGCAAATCAACTCAGCATGCAGAAATAATTGTGTGCAAGATCGTGACAGACTGGGAAAAGCCTGTTTCTTCTGCTTCCTGGATATAGAATTGCTTTAAATAGGAAAACACGAGCCGATGATGAAGTGAGGGAAGGTATGAGGAGGGAGAGGGGGTGTCCCTTCTGCTGTTGTTTTGTAATGACTAATTTTGGTGTCAGATCATTCATTTTTAATAGCATGAAGCACACTGCTGGCCCACTATCCACTGGGGGACTGATTTAGGGCTAAGAGAGCGAGTCTACAGATGGAGCACGTGACAAAGAATCACTGTGTAGAAGACAGCACGAAGAATATCGTTAAATGGGATGTGTTGCTCTGGTCTCTCAGTGGTTTGGCCAGACTTTGTTCCCATCTATTACACAGCACACATGCCATTGCAGTCCTTGGGGAAAGGATGCTGCTGGTGCAACAACAGATTACTCCATACCATCTCTAAAACGTAATGTTTTTTGTTGTGCAAAAAAGTTATTCTGATAAACATTTTCGGTCTGGCATGCTGTGTGTGTTCAAAACAAATATCAAGACATGCCGATTTTGCTTTTAGTTTCAATTTGGATTTTTTTAGCAGCAGTTCTCTCAAGAAGTCAGGACCGACTGAAATACGTCTCTCTCTGTAAATCGATGCTCACCAGTGGATTGTTCTGATTACAAGGCCCAAGATGCTGAATACGAATATGGATCAGCCAGCTAAGACAACCGCTGAATGCCAAAGGCAGAAAGCTGAAAACTGTATACGACTACAGTGAGCGTTCATTTGAAACATTTGTTATTTTCCCTTTGTAAATACACACACACCTAATACTAGTATAGTGTCAGCTAATATAAAGAATGACACATACAGACAAACATCACAGCAAAAACAAACAAAAACACAAACCAACAACTCACTGCAAAACATCACAAGTATTTCAGAAAATGCCAAGAGAGTGAAAATAAGATTGTGATGTTCAGGCTCAGCAATACTAGATCACAACACACCATCCAGGAGGTAACTAGCTACCTTCTGAGCTCAGAGTGACATCACAACCAGCAGGTGTCCCAGAATCCTCTGCTCCTGATCGAGGCAGGACAGTCTTGTCACATTTCAATAAAACAAACACAAATGTACCAACTCTATGGTGACATACATAAAGAAACACGACGATGAAGGCTTTATTTTATAACTCTGCTACTGAGTGAGCTGTTGCAAACTCAGCAATCGCCAAATTTAGCTGACTAACTAATGTCGAAAATGACAGAAGGAACTAAGTGAAGGCCTGCTGCGAAGTCGCTCCACAGCCTGGCAGAAAGTAAAAGGCTTAAACTAAGAGGTGAAAGGCTGCAGATGGTGCGTCGCCTGTGGTTGCTCACCTGGGCCGGCCTTGCTCTGTGGGTCGTGGGATGGAAGAGTGGCAGTTCCGTCTGGGTAGGCTGGTTTTACAAGCGGGTCGTGCCTCACTGGGCCTCGGGGCATGGTGGACGACTGGATGTATGGGCCGACCGCTGCCACGCGAGACGGACCTGACTGCTGTCCAGCTTGGCCATCGGAGGGCAGCTGTACAGTGACAGGATAGGAGAGAAAAAAAGAGAAAACTGATAGGTCAATGAGAGTATTTTAAAGCATATTGTATATTATTATTATATTGTACAGAAAGAGAGAGTGTTAGTGTAATTCAGAGAAATTAACGTGTGGAGACTGAATGGCAACCAAATTTGTCTAATGTTTTGTTAATGACAACTGTATATCACAGAAAGGATGCTGACATTAGTCCTATTACTGAGGCACTTAACAACACTAAAACTCTATGGTTTACTGTCCATTTCCCAACAAAAAAATGGATTATGAAGGAAAAGTGGTTAGAAAACTTTAACATTCTTAGAAATCTTTGCCACTACAGAGACAAAAATATCAATGGTGGCCTGAAGGTGGCACCAAAACAGGAAAGGATTTACCCCAGTAAGTGTTAAAAGATTTGTACGGCAGTCTTCTTTAGTCCAACAAAAAGAAATTAGGATGTTTTATTCTGGATTAAAATGTTTGAATGACAGACAAACATCGCCTTCTTCTGAGTCCTGCCTCGAACGACTCACACTGGTGTTAAAATAGCTTATCAGTCACTGATTTTAGTAACTCATGTATAACTACACTGCTTGAAGAAAATTTTAATTACACTTGCTGATTGCAGAGTTATACAATATTAAAACCCTGACATTTTAATGGTCCTCTCTCTAAAACATGTTGTAATATAACGTCATGCAGTTTTAATTTACAGTAATTTCAAAGCAGCTAGGATAGATGTGGGCTCTCCAACTTGGACTGGTGATGTAAAATCCACACAGACAGTAAATCCTCTTAAAGCCTATAGCTAGTAGACGGTAACTAAGATACATCTGAAAGAAAAAACTCAAATGCCTTTATGCTTTCCAAACCCAGTAAACACTACTTAAACTGTCTTTCAAAGTAAAACTCAACCCTTCAACAAAAATGTATCTCAGAGCTGATGACATTATGAAAAGCTGAAAAGAGGACCATGGTTCACTTTGCCTGTCAAGGCTCTGAAACAAAAAACAAACTAATGGAATCTGATGTGCCAAGTCATACTCAAGAGGTCAGATCAAGAAAGAAAAGAAACACATTTTTAAACACATCAGTTCAGCTCTGATACTAGCTTAGTTACCTGAAGATGAGTGTCTTTTGAAGCCCTCTCTTTACCAGGATAGCCATTCTTGAAATAAACAAAAGCACAAACATGCAACAGCAGTTCAAGATACCAAATAATCCCCTTTTTTTAATCTTATATTCGCCCTTTTCTAAGAGTTTCCTGAACTCTGTGACTGAGACGGTGCGGGATGACTCAGGGCTGGCAGCTCTCAGACTACCTCTCTTCAGTCAGTATGGTTATTCGTGCTTGTCGGGTGATGTCAGACGGACACTTGCTGTTTGGTTGGAGGAGAGAGCAGCTTGGATGGAGTGTGTCTTTGTGCTGGTGTGAAAAAGGCCTACTCATTATGATTCCGGGCAGGGTGTGG
Organism: Diplodus puntazzo; assembly: GCA_963678695.2. NCBI lineage: Eukaryota > Metazoa > Chordata > Actinopteri > Spariformes > Sparidae > Diplodus > Diplodus puntazzo. The sequence continues at coordinate 6,812,913 of OZ023168.1, read as the reverse complement.
GTAAATCACCTCCTCACTGGGACCTATTCAGGCCTTCATCTCAAATACGCACACATGCAAACACAAACACACATGCACACACACTCCTCTGCTCTGTTCCTACTTTAGTATACATGTCAACTGGCATCAAAAGAAAAGTTGTGCTTCTTTAAAGCTGGATTGGGGTGGAAGTTGCTCATTTATCTAAAAGGCTTCCAGCAGAGTTTGGAAAGATATGTTACATCTCTATTTTGACATTTATTATTTATGTTCTAACTTATAGGCCACTTTAGACATTGTACACTGCATTTGCTTAGTAAACACTGCACGCTGCCCTCGAAGGAGAATACTTATTGTACCTACAACAAAAAAAAAAACAAAACATTTTTGATGGCACCGAAAACAAAGTTAAGAACAATCTTTGTGGTTTATTGGTTGAATGTTAATTTGGTTTGAAGAAAGAGAGTTAATGATGAAGGCCAATGAAACACCCTAATTATGTCTGAGAGAACGTCGACCTGATCAGGAAATTGTGATTAAAAGAGTGACTGCATAAAGGACAGAAAAAAATAACTTGCGTTATTTAAGGATGAAAACATAAAATCATCAAAATCACAATGCTTATGTTTTCATACATCCTTGCTCTCCCTACACAAGCTTTCGACTTCGAAGCAGTGAGCATGTTCCTTTTCCTTCTTGGCAGTCTGTTTCAGAGACGAGTCTGTTGACTCTTATTTACAGTCCCATGGCAACCTGAGTTCAAAACAACTCCTGGAAAGGGGAGAGAGGAGTGCAGGAGCAGGGAGACATCAGGCAGCGAGCTAAGACCCAAAACCTTATCACTCATTATAGCTTGTACAAAGACTTGATTTCCATTCTGCAAATGTCTAGTATGTGCTGATGCCTACCATGTATTTTATTATTATGAAATGTGTTTTGACAATCAAATGTTTTTTAGTGGGGTGGTTTTTTACCTTTATTAAGCTAGTTATGCGCCTTTTCCGGTTTCTGTCAAGAGTGCAGACAGAAAAGATAGCATCTCCCCTGACATTCCTGCCTGTCAGCCTGCGCTTATTACTCCTCTCTCATCTCTGAGAGTTGTTTTTGCCAAAAGGGACTGAAAACACTTCTGAGCAAAGAAGTGAGAGGGTAAACTTGGATTCAACTCTGTGACATGATCGAAACAATGATCAAGACCCAGCAGCTATCTCAGACAGATAGATCAAAGGATGTAAAAAAGATTATTAGGAGCTGACTCCTTCAAGCAAGGGTGCTACTAGGATTTCCCACACAAAAGGTAATAAGGGTAAAGGGGCCTTACGTTGGCACGGGTGAGCTCTGGATGCCTGGGCATCTGAGGCTTCCCGGAGGTAGACAGAGATACAAACAGCCTTTATTATAAGGCCACTAGGGGGAGCTCTGATCAAAACCATTTCAACCACTTATTAGCAGATATAAATAATAATGATCTGAAAATTGTAAGAAAGTCACAATAACAATAAACAAGCTATAAGAACAGCTTTCTCAAAATACTGAAGAAGATAAGTGAGAGGATTCTGAGTCAGTTCATTTTAATGTTTTTTATGTGATATATATGTTATGATACTTACAGGCAAGTTCTCCTTCTGCTGCAGCGCTGCCTTCTTCTTCCACAGTCGATCTCGAAGTTCACTGATCCGTTTGTCCATGGAAGCCACCTCCAGGTTGCGCTTGTTCAGGCTCTCTCTCTGTTGCTGCAACTTAGAGTTCTGATCCTGGTTGAGCTTGTTCCTCAGCTGATCACCAGGAAGGACAAGACATTAGGACCAGATCAAGAGATGGTTGTACTCATTTAAAACAAGTATTGTCTCTGGAGCTAAATTTTTTATTTTTTTGAAAATGTTATTTCTGCACACCTGTAGCTCCTTGTAGAGGCGGTCTAATTCAGCTACAGAGGTCTGGTTGTCATGGAAGTTGTCCATTTTGCCATTTTTGAGCAACTCCAGCTGTCGGTTGAGCTCATCCACTTTGGACGCAGCCATCACTAGCTCTCTCTGCTTCTGCTGAAACAGGTTGTTCATCTGTTCTATCTCTTCCACTGGATAGGGAGGTGAGGAAGGTGATAAGAGTATTATGAAGACAGGAGATCACAGACAGACATTGCATCTTAATGTTTATGGCCATGTGCTTACCCAGTTTGCCATTGCTGAGGCGTTTCTGCTCCACCTGGCCCTTGAGGGCCCGGACCTTCTTGAGCCGAGTTTCCTGGTTCTCAATGTTCTCTCGGAGGCGCTGCAGCTTCTCCTGCTCAGAGGCTTGCTGCTGCTGACGCTGCTCCTGCTGCTTCAAGTAGCGCAGCCGTTGCTCCTTGAGAGACAAAAGTGAGCATGGAGCAAAGGTCAGAAACTTAACTAAACAAACACATTGCTGTTAACTTGCATTTATGAGCAATCCATAGCCGAGTATGGTTTCCTCGTATTTTATATCAGCATGCCTGGATAAATAAGTGTTAGGGAAACATTCTGTGGAACTTATTTAAGTTTTCAAACTCAAAGAGTCACTTTTGATCTGGCATGTGACAGAGCTCTTACAAACAGGTTCTAAGATGAGTACAACACACTCTCTACCTGGAGCAGTGTGAAACTATGTGACGTGCTGATGGTAAGCCTGTTTGCTTACTTGAACTGTGAGCAAGTTTACATGACTGCCTGAAGATACATTCCTAGGCTTGTTATATTACCCTCAGGCATACACAGAGTACAACAGTTGCTTTGATCGAATTGATTAAGTGAATCAAGGGCAAAGGCTTGCAACCTGTAGGGCATGTCTAAGCAGGGACACAAAGAGAAAGATACCAGTTTTTTCAAGTCATCTTAAAACAGTACCACCAGTATCAGCAGAACTGGACATTTAAAGGTGCCTCAGAAAGACACACAAAGTGTGGGAGGAAAAGTATCTAATTTAATATTACACCTGTTTTCTCTCAAATGTTTTCAGTAAAAGGCACCAATAAATCTCAAGACAAGTGAACAACAAGTAATAAGCAAGTGAAGAAAGATCTTTAAATACAAGAGGAGTCCTGCGCAGTAAGAATCCAAGGCAGGCAGCAGTCTCAGGCTTCTCAAATTATAAACACTACACCTGGAGCCATCCACAATTTATCTCACCTGTCAATCAAAACCTCAACATGCACACAATCTTAAAGTCTTCCGTTCCGTAAGTGCTCTAGGCTTGTTTTAGTTCTACTGCTTTGAGTACCTTCTCTGTACTTTCTCCCACTAACCCCCTCTTTAATCTTGCTCCATTATTTTGTCTCTGCTCCTCTGGCTTTTACTTTCATCCCAACCACTTAACCTCTTCATCCCCTGTATCCACCCATCTCTCCACCTGTTCCACAACTCCCTTTTCATCTTGTACTTCTTTATGTACCTTGGAAGCGAGGAGCTGTTGTTGAGCTTCTATCTGTTGTTGCTGTCTGGCAGCCATCTCTTGCAGTTCAGCCAAAGTCATGTCCATGCGGGGTGTCGCCACCTGGGCAAGGATAAATAAGACAGACAAAGGACAAAAGAAAACGCATTCAGAGAAGCAAAATCAGCAACAGACAAATGAGGAGAATCAAAATCCCGCTAACTTCCTCAACACATGTACAAAAGAGGACCAAAATTGGACTTCTTGTGATGTCAAGATTCAAAGTGCTTTTATTCTAGAAGGTGACATTCTCAAATTAATAATTATTTTTACCATTTTACAGTACACATCAAGGTGATTTTTTAATTGAATTAATTAGTACCCTCTGGTACCCCTGGCAAATCATTAATCAACATACCAGGCTATGGAATAGTGTCATCTGGTAATAAGCGAGTCTGTGTGTTTCATCGTGGCAAAATCAGGTGCACCACCGACACAAGCAATATTGAGTATTTTGACACTTGTTTGTATGTTTATCTTTCTGACACAACAGCGTAAATAAAGGCCGAGGTCATTGCAACCGGTGTAATCCAGTCACAAGATGGTCTCTAGCGTTAACATTAAAATCTATGACCTACATGACAGGAACTAGGAACAAATAGAAGTTTCTGGTGATAGTGCATCAAAACATGTTCTCATTGCAATGAACCATGGAAGCTATAAGTCTAACTCCTCGTTTTGTGTCCGTAATTCTGTGCACCCCCTAGTGTTCTGATAGATGGAAATGCCATCGCAGACATGGGAGATATGAGTATCACGGAGACAAAAACTAGACCAATAATGTCTGACAACAAGGGAGAGGTTAGCCTGTGGGGATGTAGCTAGTTCTGTGAAATATTCTGTTGAAAGATGCATGAATCACTATGCATTCGCTCTAGATTAAAAGATAACATGCTACCAACATTACCTTCATCAATCGGTTAGGGTTTATTTCTAAATGCTAACTTTTTGTGCACACAGAACATGGGGAAAGTTAAAGTTTTTAGTGCACTTGAAGCAAATTTGGGTTTTGCAAACACAGTGAAGAACATGGAGGTTCCCACTGGAATGAATGGATTTCTGGTCAGCTTGCAAAGGTACACAGAGCTAAGTGGAAATGAGGAGTAATTCTACCCAAACAAGGTACTGTTAAAAGCCTTGTAAGCGAGAAACATCCTGCCAAACATGTTTCAAATAGTCTAAAAGTATAGAAGAACTCACCCCATTCTCCATTCTTCTGTCTGGAGGACCCTTTACTCCATTCCTCTTTGGCTCTGAGCTTCTTGACCCACCTGAGAATACGACATCAGACATCACAATCTATTGTAGAGTTTTATCTAAAAACGACTGCATCGGTTTAGTCCAAGCCAAGAAACAGCATACTGCATTCTACTGGCCTTTACAGACAGCTGTGAAAAATGACTGGAACCTCCGCTTGGCCTTTTAGCCTGCCACTGTCTCTGACAAACAAAGGGTACACACCTAGGTGTATGGCTCTCTCCGGTCTTGCTGCAGAGGAGGGTGTAGATCAGTAGAAAGCTACAATAAACAGTCTGGCTAGTGCTGAATGAATATAGCTCCTCTGGGAAACAACTGGGATCAGTGCTCTTTGTGACTTGCAATAATCTCAGGGTTTAACCTAATACATAAGCGTCTGGTGGCGACTGTGTGTGTGTATGTGCTTGTCTGCGTACATGAATGCACTTATATCCAATCATGCTAGTACTATTTGACAGGGGGTGGGGGTCTGGCAATCCAGATCCCATCGTTAAAGCCTTGGCCCATTACGAAAGCCCTTTAGCTTGCATAATGGTTTTAGATGACCCTTGACATACAGTATGCATGCTAAATACATACACTGTTTAAGTGTTAGTGTGAACAGAACAACATGCTGAGGCTCCATAATTGACATTGTGACATTTAGCGACAGTTACTGAGCATGCTTCATTCTGCAGAGAATAAATCTTGTCCTCTGACCTGTTAAGAAAGAACATGGCTGCTCAGCACCAGGAAATGTAAACATTTAACAAAGTTAATACTACTGGTAGGACTGAGTGCAGCAATGTTTCCATAGTGTGTAGCGTACCCATCTTCATAAAAATTCACTAAGAGTAAAAGGTACTACAGAAATGTGTTGCAAAGACTGAGCAGAGCTAAGCTAACAGTGTGGGAAAACAAGAGCAGGCTAAGATAACAGGAAGGGAAAACAGCCATCTAATCCCTGGGCCAGACTCAAGCTGTGAGGGGTAAAAAGGGTTTAGTTACGCAACTGGGGGCTGAGAGGATAGCACACGACAAAAATACTAGAGTTTTCTGTGTTCCTAAGAAAACTGAAAAGTAACAAGCTTATGACGTGACTGGGACACCCTGCGTTCACCCTGGCCTACATCAGTACGGCTAAATAGGACTTGTTCAAGGATTTGAAGCCTGCTAATAAAAAGCCCCCTACTGGATAAAGGCAGTCTTAACAGTACCATTTCCAAACCTCTGTAGTATAAAGTAGTGAGGTTGCTTGGTTCAATCTCTGTCTCAAACAGGCTGCCTTAAACAGGGGATGTGTTTATCTGTAGAGGCTGCAGGCATCTCTGGAGTTTACTACGCTGGTGCCAAATGACTTTTCTCTTCGGACAGCACTTCTCCAAACCATGACTCTTATGTGAGAGAAAGTGACTATAGAAACCTTTGCTTCTGCTTAATCAACATTTTGGGCTTATTGATTAAACTGCTTGTTATTTTCACAATGTATCGGTTAATAGTTTAGTCTATAGAAAAAAAAATAAGAAAAATGCTTATCACAATTTCCAGGGACACAGATACGTCTTTAAATTGTTTCTTTTGTCCAGCTTGTGATCTAAAACTCAAATACTTTTAATTTACTTTCATAAATGATAAAAAAAATTTAAAACATTTAAAAAAGCAGTAAATCCTATATAATATCCAATTAACTCATCGTTGCAGCTCCATCATTTATTGCATGTGTTGTTGGGGTGGGTGCCGGAGATGGACACTTACCTGATTCCCTGCTTGGAGCTCGATTGTGACGCAGAAAGAAGCGCACCTCTGCCCTGTGCTGTCCCCATCGTTGGAGCACATCCAGCATCCTCTCCCCGTCACCTACGGCTCGCTCTGCATATGGAACACATAAAAACACGTCAATGATCAGGTGTGAGGCAAAAGCACACCCATAAAGTCAATACTGAAAAAGTCTTATTACATTAAGCTAAGCAAGGTTAAAACAAGTGACAATACCAATGTAGGTCAATTGTGCATGTGATGTTTGCTTTGTGAATCCTGTCCCAACTCTGTTCATTTCATCAGCGCCATCAGCATCGTTGTCATCGTTGATCTTTCTGAGCAATGACCTCAGGGAAAACAACTGATGTGCTGTCAATTATTCCCACTGGTGCGGAGCCAAAAGGCTCATCAGCTATTCCTCAGCCGTTTTCTTCAACCTGCTTAAGACCATTTCATTACACAAATGGACTGACACATTACAGTCAAGTAGAGGTCAATGAAGCTGATCTATTATAGCAGCATAGCGGCAAAACAAATCAGCAACAGCTGTAATATGGGGGTTATGAATAGCTTTACGTAGAAATGTTATTCAAAATGCTACTGCTGTGTTTTCAAGAGGAGTCAGCAATGAGTCTGAAAAATGGCTGCAAAATGAGACAATCTTTTCAGCAGTTTGCAGTCCCTTTTCAGCGTACTTGTGGAAGTACTCAAACACAATAATTGGCACTTTCTTCGCTCTTATGGCAGCATCACCATGGAAACGGCTACGAAGCCTGACTCCTTGAGTTCTGATTCTGAGTACCTCATGACTATGAGAGATGGGGAAAATTTGGGAAGGCATGAAATCTTCAACGTCCCCCCTCCCACCTGAGAAATGCGAAGATGCTTGTGTTTGTTACAGGGATTACGGGCTCGGCTTCATTTGCATTGCAGACCCAAAAGAGATAAGCCCTTCAAAAAGAAATCACCAGGCAGTTGACCACACAGCTAATCTCCATATAGCGCTGGATTCAGAGAAGCAATTTCCTTCTAATTAAAAGGAAGAGGACAAACAAGTGTCTGCACAGTGACTCCTGTCCCTTGGGATATAGCCATATTCCAAAACATCATGTGACTGAAAAGCTCATGTTCCTCAGTGTGTGTTGAGGATATAACTGGGTGGACTGACACCGTCACTCACCAGATCCACGCCACATCTCGGACAGGTGGCAGTCCGTCTCCCCCGGCTCCTTACACAAGTCCACCACATCCCGGCAAAGCGTCTCCGGGGTAACAGGGACCTCAGTAAAATGCTGGTCATTGTTACTGAGGTATACAGTCAGGAACATCTGAGGGGGGAAGGGGAAGAGAGAGGCAGAGAAAGTTAAATAACAACACAAGATAGAGGGGCCTTAAATCATTGTAAGCCTGAGGGATGCTCTCCAAAAAAATGACTGCTACGTTTTCACATCAGTGTAATGTTATTAGACAGAGAATTAATCTAGAAGTAAACAAGCATAGAGCATGTTGTGTTCAGACTTGTTTTTTTCCCCTCATGCTGTACTGTATGTAAAACATTAAGCTGGATGTTCATATCTTCATCTTCATAGTGGGCATAAATAAACAATGAAAAACTATATATGGAGACTGTTGGTCAGATTACCAAAAGAGGATCTCCTACTCTTTCTTTCCTTGATGATTTAACTGATTTCAAGTATAAAAGATTGATAATTGTATTACAACCTTAGAAGGCAGTACAAGAAGTGCATTTGATCTCTCTCTCTCATGCTACACCTTGCTCTGCCACAGCAAGACTTTTGTCGTGTTAAGAGTGATACGAAAATGTTACAGCCATCTAGATGATCAAATAAAAAGGGACATGGCTGTTTATTCAAACATTCAAACACATTGCACGTCTGAAAAGGAGCTACAGGCAGTAGTATCCGTTTCCCAACCCTCGTTCCTGTGTCAACAGAGAAAGCAGCTCCCAGAATTCCACTTCTCCCAACGCCATCGAACTGCTAACTAGTGCTGTCACCACTGTGAGAGATCCCTCATTCCCAACATATAACACACACACACACACACACACACACACACACACACACACACACACACACACACACACACACACACACACACACACACACACACACACACACACACACACACACACACACACACACACACACACACACACACACACACACACACAAAACACTCCTGCCAAGCTCTCCGAAGGAGCAGACCACTGAGGACTCTGGGTCTGATGTCAGTGTGTGACTGACAGATGGTAGAGACTGGTTTAAGACCTTAAAAAAAGAAATGGACTGTCTCAATGAAGCTGTCACTGACAGAAGTGGAAAGTGAAAGCCTTCCGCAACTGCAGAAAAAAAATAAACACATTGGAACTGCGCAGAAAATTGAGCTGTGATGGCAAGAAAATGCTGGCATGCCAAACTGAAACTATGACAGCTAGTGTAATGCTTACAAACATGTTAAAGGAATTCTCATTTCAATACGTGTGCATTATTTATCATTATAGTTATAATAGGCATTGGGAGTCCAATCTAATAACAGAAAGTAGGCCCATGTCAAACTAAAGCCTTGACAGTTAATTCAAAAATACACGCCTGGGAGTGAAATCGAATACTCTAAAACACTGATGGCATGAAAGTAAATACAGTGTCTCTGTGTATAATATGTAGGTGTATGCTTCAGAGGCTCTTAGGGCGGTGCTGGAATATGCTCTAATCTTATCACACGCAAAGAGTGAGAGCTTTGATAAGGCTATAATAAAACCTGTATCATAAAACAGGTATCCTAGGGCATGGCGCAACTGCAACAAGAGCAAGAATTAGTAACCTGGAAAGTGTATAATTGTTAGTATAGTATTGTTTGTGTCCTTAAATCTCCAGGTTCAACTTCTGCTTTTTTTTTTAATTCTCAGCACGTTGCTGTGAACGGCACGGTGCCTACAGGGGGAATGGTGGGAACATCAGGTCAGTGGGGTCACGAGCACAAAGGGCTTGGGGGGCGAGCATGAGGAGCAGCTGCAGCGGTGGTGCAGAAACAAATGTATTTAAGTTGCTTTTCAACTGCGGGTGCCCCGAGCGAAAAGACAACTGCCTTGAGATAAGTGGCTTTATTCCCCTTAGCTTCAAATGAAGCTTACAGAGTGACTGGACTGGTGACACGTTTACTCTTAAAATCTCCCTGGCAACACACACACGACAAGAGAGGGCTTGTTATTTTCTCGGTGATGAGGTGAAGGCTGAATCAAGGGGTAGTAGTCTGAGTCAGAGGACCTGATTCAACTGGTTTGCTCCAAAGGGATGTTAATGAAAGATCCCCATCAACAGAGCAAGTCAGCAGTGACTCATTCTTGTCAGTAATCTACAGTACAGAAAGCTAGAAACAGCTGTGTTCGTCACTGGCTATAGAAAACCTAATAGCTAATAGCTGTGGTGGAAGACCACCCTGGAGAAAAAAAACAAAACAAAGACTTTTCCTTTCCTGTCTGCTAATCATGACAGTTTTACTGTTTGTTGTATGTAGTTGAGAACTTAATAAATATGCAACTTATAGTAAATTACACTTTTAGAGCTGGTTATCAAAAGATAACCTTAGCTGGTCTCAATTTCATGAGTCTGCATTCAGTATAAGAGCCATTCAGAGATCAGCGCAGAGCAGCTGACATCATCACAACTTCCCAGCAATGTAGGACATTCAAATGACCCTGTTAATATTTGGAGAGTGAAAGAGAGACAACAGAGCGAGGGAGGGGAGGAGGGTGGAGGGTGGGAAAGAGCAAGATAGAGAATGAGAAGACAGAAACACTGATGGGAGGGGAGTGAAATCTTTGGGGGGGGGGGGGGATGCCTTCACTGGTGACAGTCAATTCTTCACAGCACTAAAGTTAATGATCCAGGGCCACCATACGACCCAGTCCTCGCCCCGATCTAGATGAGTTAGCACTTTGCTGCTGACCTTCATCTGCTAATGCATGCGGTCACTGCTTATGGGTTAGTATATTGCACACATGTGCTATATATACATAATTAATTGAGCTAATCAGGCCAATTCTCATACACACTTGCATATTCGTATTGCTTTGAGGAAAATTTCCATCATGATACATAATATTGCTGAGAAGAGGGATTCCTGAAAATGACAGATCCAGTTCTCATAATTAGGTGACCAGCAAAATAGCCAATTTCATGTGTATATATTAACACAAAAACAGACATTTTAACATGAAGCTTTATTATTAGAAAAAGTCTAGTGAGTATAATATGAAATTCACTCAAGTCCTGCCGCAGAGCCCCTTTTAGCTTGATTAAGGGGAAAAAGACTGCGTCAAGTGGTCTGCCTAGACAGGTGAGAAGAGTGCCCTGACTCCTTGTTTTGACTCAGACAGACAACTTCAGAGTTCATAAAATATTCATAGATACAACAGCAGGTTAAATCAAAAAGCTCAATAACAGCCTGATAGACCTGCTTCAATATGGACAAAACAGTAGCACAACACCTTATTAGAAAGCCTCATCATAGGTAGCCTTGCACAACCAGCGAGCTCAGCGGGGACAATTTGAAGTTTATATGACAACATCTGACAAAAATCTGTTACACTTGGCCTTCTGTCTATCAGGGTGAATGACAGAAACAAGTGCTGAATTGCACTTTCTTCCTACCTGAGACAGGGCGAAGAGATCGCCCCGGGGAAGGAGAAGGGGACGAGCTGTCTCTGCTGCTGTGGTTGGTTATCATAGCGATAGATTTCTAATTCCGTCACAGCATCAGCTAAGTCAAAGCTGTCTCTTAGGGTTTGGGGACTGGTCTGACAGCTCAAAATTGCAAACTGACAATTATAGCCAGTGCAAAGATGTGAGAAATGTGCCTTTTAACTCTGAAGCATGCACTGTGGATATTCTCAAAGCAGAGCAGCTATAAGGCTAGGTCATTGGGGCTATATCTCTGGGATTAAATTAATCCTCTATATAAAAATATAGCCTTTCAACAGACTACTGGCTCAGTATTACAATAGTAAGCTTAAATGTAAAAGCCTGCAGCCTCTTTGCCTTAAGTTTAAGAGGAGATATCCCTCTGTGTAACCAAGGACCAGGAGAAGGCATGTGTTCATTCTCATTAGCAAACTTCACATTTCAGTACCTGGTTTTAAGGTGAATAAATCCAATACACATACTGAGGTATTTCTTCAAAAATACTGAGATTCGAAGTCATCGCCTGGTCCACATATTTCTGAAGTGCTTTTGATGAGATTTCAAAATACAGAGACGTACATTGTGTAGGATATAGCCTAAAAATTGCATTATTGCATTATTTAAAAGGCCATATCTCCCAGCCATAATGACTAGGAATATCTGTTGTAGACACAATAACACAGACGTGTAAGTGTGTCTCTCAGAGATGAAAGGCTGCAACATCAAACCCTCAAACAAAAGTAATGTTTGTGTAAGAACACATCCTCTGAAGGAAGAGAGTGACTACAGCTGGCAGCATGTACTTGACCTACCCTGTTGAAAAGGGCCGAGAGGTTGAGAAAGAGAAACGTGGAGAAACAAAGATAAACTCTAACAGTTGTTCCAGGTTATTGCAAGGAAACAGGCATCTTTGTCAACAATTCAGTGCTTTAGTAAGTTAAATAAGCTGCAGTCCCAGTAGGGAGCTGCAGGGCCGCTCTGCAATACACTTTACAGAAAAGATATCAGCTATAAAGCCTACCTCCAAAAAGATGCTGATTTGGCCCTTTACTGTGTAATTTGGATACCTTCTCCCATTAAAGCCAGAGGGGTCCTGAAGCAGATGCCATTGATTTCAGGCCTGAAGGGAACTGGCTCGTCAAGCCTCTCCAGTTGTTTAGACAGAGGACTCCGAAATGACTTGAGTTTAAAAATCAACACTGTACCCGTAGCCAATTACAGGAAGGAATGCTGCGTCGATGTGAGTGTGTGTGTGTGTGTGCCTGTGTGTGTGGCACTCCCACTGATCGTCCAGATTACGAACATGTGCATTACAGCAATAAAGTGTTGCAAGTGAATAGAGCAGTTTGCAGGAAATTATTGTAGAAGAAAATGTTTTGTTACACAAATGCCTTGATGATGCTACTTCAAATATCCATCCATGTGTTCTAGCATAACCTTCCATTCTCTCCTTGTGAGGGTCAATCCTACTGCATTAGACTTTCAAGATCATTGTCCAAATGCAATTGCTCGCATATTGAGTTAAGAGTGATCAAAACTGTCTGCCACTGCAGTTTCCCGTTTCCAAGAATGGACAAATCACAAGGGATTGATTGTACTGTAATTGAATTACTCTGCAATATCAGGATAATCTGCGAATGAAAGCCCATCACGTCACTTGGAATTCACATCAATACGACTAAAAACACCCACAGCAACATTGGAAACAATTCATTATCTTAGTCTGAATTTTAAAAGGAAATCCAATTAAATGTCTTGGCTGATGTTCTCTGTAGCATTGGCAAGTAACTGAATTTCTACTCAAATCAGTTCATACAATAGAAGTGCCTTTGTTTTGGTCCATTATGTTTCTCTCTACTTAAGATGTAAGCTACAAGCTTTTGGATATCATTATCTCTTGATAGAATGGGATAAGTGTCCTGGTATTAAAGGCTTCTTTACTGTATTTTGATTTAAATTATCAGACTGTTCTACGTGATCTAATACTTGCCTTTACCCACTTAGTCATTCACATTACTTACAATCATTCATTAAAAATCCCACTGTGTTAGTATTTTGTGAAAGTACCCATCCGGTCCTAAAATTTATCAAGCATTGTTAAGGAGATTTCAAAATATCAAGATATACTTTCAGGCCAATAGACACAGCCCTAGTTCTAGCACTATTTCTATTTCAATTTCCTTAAAAAGGTTAACCCTGTTGTGGAAAGTTGTGAAAAAACCTGCTGTTGTTTGAATCAGTCATTGTAAATGCTGGCCCCCAGTTGCCCCTCTTCTTCCCTCTTCAGTGCAAGGGAAACAGAATGGGTTACCTATGGTTTCCTTTTGTTGTAAGTAGAATAACATTTCAGTTTGTCATACTGCTCCAAGAGCCTGTTTTATCTAAAAAAACAACTAAAAAAACCCTGTAAACCCATGCATATTATAGTCACTGTAGTCCCAGGTAGACCCATAGAAGAATATTAAAACATGAATATTCATGAATAGTGTCAACAGTGTTAAGACCTACAGCATGCTCCAAAAATAAAAGAGCACAATACAAGAGAGTGTGTTAATGAATACACACCAGTTAATTTAGTACAGTTTTATAAAACTATTCTCTATGAGCAGCAAACCAAGTTCAGACTATATCTGCCCTCGAGGGGTGAGGATGTGGTCAGATCAAATAAGACAGAGTGTCAGACAGGCTTGATATAATACGCTGGGATTGACTAGGGCGTATACACAACATCTGATATAATGCCGAGGGGAGAAAAGCGAAAACTGGGAAAGTGGACGGTGTTGGGCAGAGTGACAGCAGCAGAGATAACAGGCACCGTATCTCTGACCATACCTCAAGGGTCTCACCTTAGGTCTGCTAGGCCTTCTCCACATGCACAATTTCAATTACAGATATTGCTGTGCTAAGCCAAATAATCAAATAGGTCTTGTTGAGGGAGTCACCTCTGAATCTGATTACGGCAAGTTTGTAAGACACTGCAGCATCATCTTCCTGCGTGTACATCTCGGGGCTCGTCCTGCCACAGCTTAAAGAGTTGACCGAGTTCCAGCGTAGCAGTCCTTCAAAAAGACGAGGCAGCAGAAAACTCCCTAATGGTATTATTCCTCTTCGTCCCTCTTTCACCCGCCCTCACTTTCTTTATGCTGACATTAGGGGGTGAGGGAGAAAAGGTCAGAGGTAACGAACGCAGAGGAAATCAGAACACACAGTAGCCTCAATCAGCTGCAACACTGAGAAAAAAAACACCAAGCAGCTTTTACAACACACTAAAGCTGCAGCGGGCCGCGACTCTTCGATCAGGACAACCTCCTCTCCCTGTCTGCACTGCAGTACTTAGCCTATCACTTTATAATCTGCACTCTTGCCATACTCCTTCAGTCCTAGTCTACGTGATGAGACAGTTCCTCCTCTGGGCTTATCTGGGAGATAACGGAAATGGAAGTCATAATGGAGCAGAAGGGAGAAGATGTGTCTTTTTTTACAAGCCCTCGACAGCTGGATAAAGTTATTCAGGGGAACAAAAAGCCTGCAGCAAAACGGAGGATTTTACAATCAGTATAAAATACACAAACTTAATTAACAGTGCTATATAAATAAATAACTGAAAAGCGACATGCTCACAGAACCTTTAGAATCTTTTACCAACATTTATTTTGTGAGGGGAAACTAAAAACGAAGAGGTAGAGATTCTGAATGTGGCAGACACCCTAACTGGCATCCTGACAAAATGCACACTGAATGACGTGTTTGTGGTGTTTAATCTGTCATATGCAAAAGAGACTTGTTGAAGCAAGAGGCTGGATGATTGAAGGAGGGAGAGTACAAAAACTCTTTTCCAGGAACCTTTTTGGGACTCTGAATCATTATCTGTACTACCCACATTTTGACTAGAGGACCTAAATTAAGTTCCTGGGCAATAGTGTCCCTGCAAAAGTCCCTTAGACAGGAGGTAGTAGTTTCCAGTAGCATCAATATAAGGACTATAAATGCTTAAACACAAATTTAGCAGATTTTTAACCAGCTTTGTATTACTACAACGTTGGTAGTCCATGCAACTGAACACTGGTAAACTTCTCTCAATTTTGCCTGCACCCACAGCCCCAACTCTTTCTCAGGCTAAAACCCTCGAAATGACGTAAAACGTGTAATCTAGCTGATTCTCCGGCCGTTTAATCAAATGGAGATTTATCCGCATTTTGTAAGCGCGGATCCATGGACACAAAGTAAAGTCGGATGGAGTCAAACTCTGATCGAACTGTCTTGTTTCGGTACTGTGAAAACGGATCAAAGTCTTAAACAAGGAAGTGCTGGTCAAAAACCAACCACAACCTTGTTCATCGTCAATATCTTACCTAAATACAATACTGTTTGACACTAGCTGGTGGACAAAGCACAACCCATTGTAGTGTATTCTGGTTTTGTAGGTTTTCTACCTTTTGCTTTGTTTTCTCTGGTCATATATTGCTTAGACAGCCAAGTTTTATGCACTGGCTATCTTCCCAGCAGTGAAAAACATTCATATTCAAATATCAATAAATCTTTGACAATTAAACAAACATGTAAAGCAGAAGAACATCCATTCAAACATCAGTCGCACAGCAGTAGATTATAAAGAACAACGTAGCAGCTGTTTTGTTGTCATCACATGCAAAAACACTGCTGTCTGTTGGGCAGTCTAATTTATCTTATCTTATCTTCTTCTGGCTCTTCAGATGTGGTAGAAGTGCAAACAGGATGGCCCAAAAGGAATCTTTGATTAGTTCCTCAGTTTAGATCTTGCTTTATCTCAGTTCCTGTTTTAGTCAAAAATGGCCACAAGTTTCCTCGAAAGCTGATTCCCAGACCACCCCTGGTATACTTCTGATGGCCTCCCTCCTTCCCATGGCAAGACTGGTGTTTCATCCTTAAACAAGGGTGTCATAAAGCCCTCTCTGCTTGAATAGGGGGTCTTACCACTTCAATGTGGAATTCTACTTTTCACCTGGGTGCCTAACAGATTTGAATCACTCAATATTTCAAGGTGGGTCATCAGTACCTGCTCAGGTGACTCTGCTGTGCTACCTCCAAAAAAACTGGCTTATGTGAGTGATGCTGATTGGGGCTACACATTAACTGCAAAATAACTGCTATCACCTTATAAGGGTAAAATGTGTTACAAAACAGTGTTTGACATTGACAAATGACATCTTGTAGTGCTGCAGAGATGCTCTGGCCTACAAATCTTGTCATCCGGATGTAAATAAACATTCAATGACATTAAACACTGTGATGTAAAATGTAATCATCCATAAGAATCATGAATTATATTGCAATCGAAGTAGCTGTCAAAATAAGCGCATTATCACTTTTTGAGCATATGGCACAGCCCTAATGCTGATACTGAGACATTAGTGAGCTGGACAGTCTAAAAGGAAGCATCCAGCCAATTATTTAGCCTCTTTCAAAGATCATCAATTGTCTCAGCAAATACTCTTTGTTCTGCCTTTTGGTGATTAAGTCAGCCTTGTGTACAACATGTTAAAGTAGTCAGAGCTATGAAGCTATGAACTACAGTAGGCTTGTGATCGTTATCACAAGCCTACTGTAATTTTTACATTTGACTGTCTTTCTTCACATAAAAGTCAGAAAATTAACCCTGACGGTCATTGGTTGTCACTGATGTGACCGTCTGCTTACGTAACCACCACATACTCTCCCACAGAGCAAAAAACAAAGCCTGTTGTGGCCTCAGAGAAAGCCTGCTCAGGTTTCTGTTGACACACACAGTAAAATCAGGCTTCTCAGAACATCATCTCATTTTCCCACCATTATAACACCACCACAAAGTCTAGCAACTGTGAGATTCTGCTGTGGTGTAACTGAGACATAGTACCAATGTGTGTGTGGCCAAAGAAAACAAAGCTAAATAAATAATGCACGACAGACACAAAAAAAGTTTATCTACTTGAAAATCTACACAGCAAGCAACTTGTGTCATGGGAGAGGAATGAGGAAGTGATATGGGTTTTGCTCCTGCAACACTTAACATCCAAAACAAAGCAGAAAGTTTTCCCTGACTTGATGTTAAGATATTTTGTTTTCAGTTTGGTTAATCTTCTTCTATGTCAGCTATAGTTCAGTGAATAATTTATCTAGACAAAACAAGTACACCAAAATGAAAAATGGGCTAATAAACCAGCAGAGAAAGCAAACCTAAATGAGGCATTGATAATTGTCTGCAGAACAAAGACTGGTTTAAGTAGAGATGACAATAAATGAGGGGTAAATGAGTTATACCATGCTTTGGTTCAATAAAAGACGAGCATCCCTTATCGGGCTGCTGCCACAACACAGGCACACACACAATGTGCTCTCCACAACACGCTGTTAAAGAGTCCCTATAGCTCATTGTGTTCACGAAACAGTGACCCCCTATTTACTATCCCAGCCAGCAATTACGCCACTACATTCTCACCACCCCCGAGCTCACGGCCTGTACAAGCAGGGTCATGGGCTATGGGTGTAATTTCTAAGACAATACCTTGCATCAGCCATGGTTTTATAGAGGCCATTTTGTGTTTATCAGGCGAACGCCAGGAGCTGTATCTCATTCAGACACAAACACATATATTCTCGCGTGACAGAATAGGAATAAAGGGGGCACTTAGCAAGGTCTCACGTGGCCCTTAAAGTAGATCTCGTATGAAAACATGTAAGGGTGACAATTTAAATTGGTGTCCCCGAGAATGGAGCTTAGTGATAACAAACGACTAGGTGCCAGTAGCAGACTGAGGTCACGGACCAGACAGGAGTCATCCCAGTACGACTGTCTACACAGCTAAGATGATTAATTCACTGATCAAGCTGTTTTACGGGAAGCACACGTCTGAGCAGAGATTGGTAACATTAGCAGAAGATGAGTCTATTTCCACAGAGGATTACACTGGATTTTTCATTAGTTGTTAACATCATTGTCAACACTAGCAGTGTTACTCTGTGCATTTCTGCATGTTTGTTCAAGACACACAGATCCAGAATTAACTAGAGAAGCTGAGGGAAATACACTGTTTATTCCAGTAATGATGTTCCGACAGTGACCCATTTCCTTTACTCTTTCAACTAAACATCCTGTCAACTAGTTCAAAAACAGCACTGCTTTTAAAACAGTTGCATCGACAACAGGCTAATCTAGTGAGGCAATTACCAAGCAAAACATTCTTTGGTTACAGCTTCTATAATGTGAGGATTTGCTGCTGTTTTATATCATTGTAAAGTCAATACATTAATGTTATGTCCAAATGAACCACATCATCAACAGATCAATACAGCAGCAAATACCGCTTGGAAAACATTATCAGTTAATATTGGCCTCTCAAAGATATTTGTATCAGCGTATACAGTATGTTGTAATAGGTTTTTGTTTTGAGAATTATTTTGCAGAAAAAGGATGCTTTGGATAATCTATAATTATTAAATTCCTACTAAGTCTAGTAAGTTACGGTCTACTGATGTCATTTTAGACAGTAAGGTTTATTGTTGAATTGTAAAATATCCTGCCTCAGTTACATTTCTTTGTCAAAAATGCTTGATAACCACATTTGAGGAATCTGTGCAAAATATGTGCCAGCCAATATCACTCACAATTTTTAGCTTCTGATATCACTATCAGCACCAAAAATCAAATATTGGTCGGGCTCTTTTATTTTCGTGGTTTATTAAACTGTCAATTGTTTTCTGGATTAACCAGAAAATATTCACATTTAATAAACTGGAATCAGAGTATTTGGGGCGGAATTTAATAGTTGAGAACTGATCGAATATTCTTTGCATCTCTGCGGATTAATAATTCAAGCATCCATTCCTTTGCCTTATCTGCCACATCATTCACAAGTAAATAAATTCAAGACATAAAAATGCTACTAGAGTTAAACAGTTAGTAGTTACCAATACAGCCATCACTTCTTTGAACTTTTGATCCTGTGCCAGGTTTACTTTAAATCTTGTCACTGTAAGAATATGCTAGTTGGGTAATTTCTCTCCGTTTCTCACACAGACCACTGTCCTGCTGCCCTCTCTACCCACATCGGAGAAGTGCTGAGACATACAGCCTGGTACTGCAGCAAAAGCTTATGGACCTCTGATGATGATGATGGTGATGATGGTGATGATGGTGATGACATGGCAGGAGTCCAGAGCTGAGTTTAGCTTCGTGCCAGCAGGACTTGGCAAATGCCGTCTGCTTGTTGTGTGTTATGAGCAGGGTGGATGTGTGCATGTAAACAAAGCGTACAGCTGAATAGAATCAGAGCATCTACAGTGACGTTAATGACCGTCCTGTCAGGTAAACGTCAACTGTATATATAAAAAAACAAAAAACTGGATCTAGATGCTGTAAAAGGCATTTTGACGCAGGGGGAACTCGACTAAGGTAACCGTGTATGTGCAGAATTATCTCCCAGAAAGCAAATAAATGACGTAACTTATAACCACATGCACAGATCACACGCACACACACAGCTGTCTCAGGTAATAAACTTCACAACAGGAGCCTATGCTGCCATAGTCCTGACAGATGAGCAGCCGCATCTACTTGCCACGTCAATTTAAATGTCCAGGTAATACACAGTGGTAACATTGCAGGGGGTTAGTGCGGCGATTTTTTTTAAATGTCGAAAAACAAGGAACACTGCGCCATAAGACAAGGTTGAAACTTGTAACGTTAGCCAAGAGAATTAAAAAACATGAACTCACCGGCATCATTTTAGCTTCGTACCGCATTTAGCTAAGCAGCACAGCATGAATCTCCACTGGCAGTTTCGACGAAAGCTGTAGGACTGGCGATCACTTTAATCCTCGAGCCTAAACCCGCGATGGGCAAGGCTACTTTCTCCTGCTCGGGGGTCCCGTTCTGCATTTAAAAAAACAAAACAAACAAAAAAAAACACAGCACGCCGTTTTTACATCACTTCAAACTATATTTCACCCGTATAATACACACTCATGTTAATTGCGTGCCGTGTCGCGGACCTGTTGCAACAAATAACAAGGCCTTCACGACAAAAGTTTCCGTTGTAGTTCTCAGAGCATCGCCAGGAACTTTCAAACGGCTCGTCGGGAGCGCGAGGCACTGCTAGAAACCCCTCGGGTTTGTTAAGTACGCTACCACTAAAACAATTTATGAAACTATGTGGGAATTATTTGATATTTTAAAGGTTTTTTTTCTTACCCCAGGACGCGAAGGTAACCAACCCGAGATCCCGTTGACTGACAGGGTTGCTCGGTAGCTCGCAGCCTATCCCAGAGTGACGTATCGAGAGGAAACTCATTCCACTTTGGAATTCAGGCTCCGCCCCGTTCTGGATCAGAAAACACCCCCACCGGCTAGACAACACGAAACTGAACCGTTTCCAACCACTACTTGGAAATAGAGGCTTATTTCCTACCATGTATACTGTGGGTTGACATCGTTCAGTTAGACGAAAATATTCTTAGCAGCAAATTAAACTTATATTCAAAGTAGGGAGCAAAGTGAGTTGCATCGGTGGAAAGTAAGAGGTCTCACTCTGCTTGGATTTGACAAGCTGAAAGCTGAAGTTGAAGTGGGTGGAGCTATGGCAGGGAGCGTCATCAGGTAACAGCCGAGCTCACATATTCATTCATGATTTGTAAACTGATTAACTATAATCACGTTAGACTTCTTTTACCTTTGAAGTTTTATGGGACGTCCAAATCTACTGCGGCCATTTATTTTTCCTGCTATCTGAAAGGTTGTGATAAGATAGACTTTCCCCAGACAAGGAACCTTCAGAAGAAGGAAGAGTCATTATGTCACTGAATCTTGCTCTGTGGACGAGACTATGATGCAGATATGTTAAGTTTTAGTTTGTTTCTCAATGCATCTCTCACTGACATCATCACAACTGTCACCACAGTCTGCCCCCAAAGCAAGAGTCAGTGACCTAATGACCCTTCCTTCTTTTTTAGGTTCCTTCTCCCAGAGGGGAAATGTGGGCATTATGGCAGCACAGTGACAGAACTAAGTACAGATAGAGAAACATAAAGAAACAAAGTTTTTAAAAATAAAAATAAGATTTACAACAGAAAAAGCAATCAGACTAAAAACAATACAGAGAATAGCAATGCATGTACCCTTCCCACAGCTACTGTTGTAATTGAACTAATAGTAAAATGCTTTTTGAACAAAGTGACAGAGTAGTGTTATTAGTAGCTACAGCAAAGTCAGCACAAGTGTATAAGTGTAATAAGTAACACTATTCTGACATCGCCAGCTGTAACAATACATCAACATGTAATATAATATGATTTTATAGTTGGAGTTATCTTTTTTTTTATCATTGTTACAATGAGCGGCTGTGGCTCAGGGGTAGAGCCAGCGTCTTGCAGTTGGAAAGGTGCTGGTTCAATTCCCCTAGTCTGCGTGTTGAAGTGTCCTTGGGCAAGATACTGAACACCAAACTGCTCCTGGTGTGCTTGTCGGCACCTTGCATGGCAGCCACCGCCATCAGTGTATGAACGTATGAATTACTGCAAGTCGCTTTGGACAAAAGCATCTGGTTAACCTTTAGTGCCCTAAATGTAAAATGTAAATGTACAAACCTGCTGTTTCATACATAAGGTAACAGCAAAAGAGACGGAGACTATGATGTTATTAATATTTTATTAAGTGTTTCAAACACTTCCTTCCAGAATGCTTCCAGTTTTGGGCATAGCCAGAGTATGTAGGTCTGATTATCTATGTGTGGGCCACAGTTTCTCCAGCATTTATTTGAGTGTGTAGTGCTAAATTTAGCTGTAATTTCAGGTGTCCGAAAGAACCTCATGACTACCTTCCATTTAAATTCTCTCCATACATTTGAATTAGTTACCAGATGTACTTCAGTACAAATTTCCTCCCACATATCATATGATATGTTGGAATTAATTTCAATTTCCCATCTCTCCTTCACCTGTGTAGTATTATTCAAATTCATGCTCAGCAATATTTGGTAGCAATAGCTTATTAATTTCTTATCCCATTTTTTTGTTTGTACTTTTAATCAATAACTCTTCAATTAGCGTTGGTTTAGCAACTTTGTCCCAGTCTTTGTGTTTTAATAAGAAACCCCTTAACTGTAAGTATCTGAAGAAATCTGTGCTTGGTAGCTGCAATCAGCTGTTTTATAACCTTGTATACCACACTCTGCAGGTGGAGCCAACCAACTCTGACAGCCCATTATCTGCCTGCTCTCCAGGAAGGCAGTCAACTGGAGGAAAACAAGACACAAAGTAAGTTAGAGAGGGGTCACAATATTAAGATATGAATCAGTACATACTGCAATAAACAGTATAACATACATATATACACATACTGTATGTATTACTAAACTGATGTAGTATAATATAATGTAATATGCAAATGGATATACATATTTATATATGTATATATATGTGCATCTATGTATGTCTATGTGTATCTATGTGTATTTATGTGTATACACTGTGTCTTCTTTATTATTTTATTTTGTTGTCTACTTCGCTATTTTATTTATATCTTTATCTTTATCTCATGTTTTCATTCATGCTATATATCTGTTTCTACTTTGCACTGAGTATCTGGAACAAAAACAATTTCCCCCGTGGGGGGAAATTGTGTTTTGGGGATATTGTAGGGGACATAAGTAGTATACTATAAGGTGTAAAGTCCTGAAATAGTCACAGATACAGTATATCATAATGTTCAATACAGGAATATAGCTCAGAATATGACAAACAAGTGATGATAATATATGTTATTAAGCTATTGCCAATAAACAGATATTCAAATAACTAAAAAATGTATTTTAAAAATAGCCATCATTTCAATGGATGATATCAGATCTTGTTTAGTGTATAATTATAACTGATGAATGACTGACCATCTGGATAAATCAGAACTGTGAGTTATTAAAATGTTTTGTATGATTCAAGATGTTTACTATTCCGATCAAAAAGCCTAGCTGGATTCTGTTTTATTACAGTTCTGTTAGTTCTGGTGTATAGATAAAATAATAAAAACATCTGGTGGTGGTTGAACACATTTGACACAGCTGTCCTCTTAAATTGTCTTGCCGCTTCTCCTGCGCAAAGTTTAGATCAGAGATCATCTTACTATTGAACATCAACCATCTAATATTGAATAAATTAGACATTATGATATAGATACCCTTTTGAATATATTCAGAAGTGACACCTCTTTCCTAACATAGACGATCGTTTGAAGATGGCGACTACAACTCCCAGAGTTCCCATCCGACGGCGAGCCAGAGGTTCAAACACGCATGCGGCACACTCTGTGCACGTTGGTACCTCCCTGAGCGTACGCGGCTCACTGTTGTGCAGGTGCTTTGCATAAGGGAGCCCTTCGCTTTCGCCTTAACTGAGTGCAAGACGCTACCTGAAGTCATGGCTGACCAGGGGGCCGCCATGTGTGAGCAGCTTATCAAAGCTGTGAATGTGATGATGGATGCAGAAACAAGCCAAATTTACCGACTGGAGGCCCTAAAGGTAGCATCGTTATGGATTGCTAGCTAGGTGCTAGTTAGCTGAGCTTGTCATTTAGTAAAGTAGGCTCAAGTGGCGACGTCGCCAAATAAATAGTCAGTGCTTATCAGTGGGGCTAGCTGTACCAGCACTGCTCGCACTGTTTGCTTTTTGTTAGTTAACGTATGCTAAATTTGTAATGAGGATGGCCAGATGCTTTGCGAGCTAGCCGGTGTATGCCATGATTATCACCTCACCACCACATTCACTGTCGACTCACGTTCATTCATTCATAGTAATGGTAACATATGGTTTGATAATGGTGGTCCTGCTCAGGGTTATAAAAGGTAAAAGTTAATTTAACAAGGCTAGCTAGTTGGGTTGCTAAGCACAACTTTGCCCTTAGCTTAGATGGCTAGGTGGTAGGTTAGCTTTCTGCTAAATAACTGTTTATTGTAATGTTGCAGTGGCTGCTGTTACTTGTAGCCTCTTGGCGCTGACAACTTGCGTGTATACTGTAATATTAATCGTTAGTAATCACATGTAGAAGTCTGAGTGATGATTTCATGTGGCGTGTCTGTAACGTGACGAGCATCATCTTCTCACAACAGTTTTGCGAGGAATTTAAAGAGACCAGCGCCTTCTGTGTCCCATGTGGCTTACAATTAGCCGACAAAGCCCAGCCAGCTGTAGTGAGACACTTTGGTTTGCAAATCCTGGAGCACGTCATCAAGTGAGTGTGGCATAACCGTCATAAATCAGGAGTAATCAATAACTGCATGATGGGAGAAGCATGTATTTGAGAGAGAGCTCGATGTCCCTGCAGGTTCAGATGGAACAACATGCAACAGCAAGAGAAAGTGCAGCTGAAGGAGTGTGCCATGCAGCTGTTATCAAAAGTAAGTGTGATACTAAGGCTGTTAACAACACAAACGTCTGTCTTATGATCCAAATGAAATTAAAGTCTGTCTGATCGCCGATACCTGTGCTGTGTCTTAACAGGGCACTCATTCTATCCTGGAGGAGGAGAGTCACATCAAAGATGTCCTGTCACGAATCACAGTGGAAATGATAAAGAGGGAATGGCCTCAGCATTGGCCCGATATGCTGAAAGAGATGGAGGCTCTCACCAGCCAAGGGGTGAGTACCTTGCACAGTGCAGGAAATGATCTGATACTGCTTATCAGTCGCCGGCTAGCATGCAATTTGAATAGGATTACGTAGCATCTCGCATGCAAATTAGTACCAAGAAAGATTAGTCATACTCATTTTCATGTGTTGTCGTGTCAACCCCGGCCACTTGGTGGATAACATCATCTTTCAGCATCTGTGAACTTAAATGTGGTTTCCGCTCGTTACATTGTCAGCGCAAACTTTATTCTTGGCCTTTCCGCGGTAATGTGTTGCTTTTGGCATGAACTACATGTAGTCTAGCTAAAATGAACCTGTTGCTGTCACAGGAGGCACAGACGGAGCTGGTGATGTTGATCTTGCTGAGGCTGGCCGAGGACGTCATCACCTTCCAGACGCTGCCCGCCCAGCGACGTAGAGACATCCAGCACACGCTCACCCAAAACATGGAGAGCATCTTCAGTTTCATGATGGCCATCCTGCACGTTAATGTGGAGGACTACCGTAAACTGGTCAGTGCGGCTATAACTTTAGTTAGTAGGAGTAAGAAGCATTAAGATTAAATGATCAGTACAATCATGGTTATTACCTTTTGATTTATAATTTATATTTCTCAAAAAGGAAAGATACAACAGTACAGTGACTATAATATTTGTGCCATGTATGTTTTTCTTTTAATCCAGAAAAGTTCACCCGGACATGAACTGAAGGTGAGAAAATACTGCTGCGCATTTGCTCTAAAATGAAGTACTCACGAATGTAAATCCATTGATCACTTAAGCGTCTCTCTCTTTGCTCTCCACATTCAGGCCAGAGCTCACTGTCGAGTCGCCGTGGCCACGCTGAATACGCTCGCCGGCTACATAGACTGGGTGTCTCTGGTGTACATCACCTCTGGGAACTGTCACCTGCTGGAGATGTTGTGTTTGCTGCTGAGCGAACCGGACCTGCAGCTGGAGGCGGCTGAGTGTCTGCTCATCGCCATCAGCCGCAAGGTGAGTCAAACGCGCGTTGAAAGGCCACAGTTAAAGACGTGATGTGGCACAGTTCTGCTTTAACATGATTAGAACTTGTGTTGTGTATTTTGTTGTCATCATCAGCCCTAAATCTTAGTGTGTGCAGTGTGCTCCTTTTTGTTTCGTGTTGTGCACATTTTTTTCCAACTCAGCACCTTGATTTCAAAGTGACTGCGTAAAAGCGTAGATCAGATGAGTCATGTGACAATATGCTCAGTAACAACCATGACATTTTTTTTTTTTTAATTGCTATTTACGTTATAATACCAATAATGAGCCATGTGTTAACAACTGTGTCATTCTGCCGCAGGGCAAGCTGGAGGACAGGAAGCCGTTCATGTTGCTGTTTGATGATGTGGCCATCCACTACATCCTCTCTGGAGCCCAGTGAGTACAACTGCTTTTCTCCGTCACTCTTCACAGGCTTCAACCAACCCATGTCACTGTTACTGATGGTTTTTGTCTGGTTACAGGTCAGCTGACGGACTGGCAATATGTAAAAAGTCCCCTGAATCACAGTAAGTAATGTGACACACACACATCTACACAGACTGATGTAAAAACAGTTTATATATTTCATGTGGCTGTGACTTAAGTCTCTCTGTATACGCTGTACCTTTTTTTAGAGCAGTGCAGGTGGTGGAGCGGCGTTACGTCTTCCTGAAGAGGCTCTGTCAGGTCCTGTGTGCTCTGGGAGGCCAGCTCTGCTCGTTGGTGGTGAGTTCATCCTAACGTGGCCACACTAATCCCTGTGCTCGCCTGGTGTTTGGTCTTGGTGAACGCAAACATGATGTGAAATCACAGGAGCATGTTTACACTCTCTGATGTCGCGTTCTCATCACAGGGTTCAGACGTAGAAGTCGAGGTACCTGCAAATCTCAGCAAGTACATGGAGGCCATTTTAGCCTTCACTACACATTCCAGCCAGGTGAGATGACAACAGTTTTATTGTAGTCTTAACTTCAGATAAACTGCAAATGAATCCGTGGAGTATGAATCCCCCAGCTGTTTGATCTCTTGTGATTCTGTCTGATTTGTTGCAGTTCTTGAAGTCGTCCACTCTGGCTACGTGGGGATCTTTGTTCAGACATGAGACTCTGTCGAAGGAAGCCATTGTGGTGGAGATGGCCATCAAATACTTAAGAGCATCGATGACCAATCTAGTCAAGGTGAGACGGTAGCCCCATTCACACGGCCCTTTGAGTGCAGGAATCAGAGCTGCAGCAGAGGCGAGCCGTCACCTGTGTGCATGGATAAGCCAGAGGCACTGTTGTTACAGTTATAACCGCAGTTGTGTTGTTGTTATAACTGATGGTAATCAGCGCGACGGTCAGCCCTCCTGACCGAGACTTGTGTTAACTTTCCCCCAGAAAACGGGATCCCTCCCTGCTAGTGAGAGTCAAGACAGCATCCTGTTTACTGATGGCGATTATGTTATTACGTAATTTAGAGCCAAAAACATAACTTTACCGCTTTCCAGGATGTTTGATGATCATCCATATGATTATAAACAGTCGGCGGGTACATGTTTAGATTAACAGGAAGACACCGGGGGAAACGCGTTGGAAAAAAACAAACAGACGTCATGGTGCGGCTTTACGCCGGAGCTGCTTGGTTCTGTGTGAACAAACAAATGTGGAGAATTGGCGAGCCTTCACTACATAAAAAATGCGGAGTCTCTGTGTGAAAAGGGCTGCTGATGTCAGTGCTACCTTTCCCGGGGCATATGGGAACCTAATGGCGTGTTACTAAATGTTTTGTCTTTCTAATCCAGACTGGATTCCCATCCAGAGATGATAGCCCCAGCTGCGGGTACTCCCGTGTGGACTTTGACAGTGATGAGGACTTCAATTTGTTCTTTAATTGTAAGTATTATAGTATCAGCTTTGCTTTACTTATGATCACTTTTCTTTATTTTATCCCATGATGGTTTTCACGGTGTGCGTTTTTGCTTCACAGCTTTTCGAGCGCAGCAGGGAGAGGTGGTGAGGATTGCCTGTCGCATTGTTCCTCTGGAGGCTTTCCAGATAGCAGCAGAGTGGTTACAGTATCAAATCGCCAGCCCTATTGATACCGGGGATACCACATGTAAGTGTACATCCTCAATCTTGGCACATCATCACAGAAAAAATAGGAGCGTCAATGGCTCGTTTTTAGATGTGTTTTAGGATTGTTCTGTACAAGGCAAGAGTCCAGATTGATTTGACTTATTAGTGCAAAACACCCACTCGGGTACAACAGGCTCAGATGTAGGAATGTGTATAAATGACAACAGCAAATTAAACCTGACTTCCCTCTGTGCTCCCTAATAGCCAAGAGTGCTGAGGGCCTGTGCTCCCTGCTGTCTCCATCAGTGGTCCAGTGGGACGCAATGACGGTCTTCATGGAGTGCATGGTCGCACAGATCTTCAAAAATCTGGAGGAGGAGGTAAAGGGAGCAATTTCAAAATAACGGAACAAAAGTGCGTAGGGCAAAGTAATGTGATTATAGCGATATAAAGTCTTGACCCCTTCCGCCTCGCTGCCTCGCTCTGTGCAGAAGCTGCCCATCGATCAGAGCATGGAGCTGCTGCAGGCCGTGCTGAACTACGAGACCAAAGACCCGCTCATCCTTTCCTGCGTGCTCACCAACGTCTCTGCCCTCTTCCCGTTTGTCACACGAAGACAGCACTTCCTGTCACAGGTCCTCTACAAGGTCTGTGGAGTCTTCATCGATTACTACATATTAATTATATGTATTTATGTGCATGTATCATTTTTGTATAAACGTACACGTACAGTGATTCATGATGTCTGAAAATTGTCTGACATTTGAGTTTTAAAAGGATCTTTGCTTCAGTTAATAACTTATGTGTTTTCATCGTTAACACTAACCGTAAAGTATTTTATTCTTTTGTGCCTAAAGCTGTTTAAAGCCATCACGTTTGAGGTCGGTCAGGACACCAAGGTGAGTTGCCCTCACAGAACCAAATATCTGCTCTTTTCCTTGTCCTTCACATCCAGACCAATAAATAACTCTTCTCCAACTACAGGCACCTCGGACCCGGGCTGTAAAGAACGTGAGGAGGCACGCCTGTTCATCCATCATCAAAATTTGCCGTGATTACCCACAGTTCATCTTGGTAAATGTCCTTGTATTCCTGTTAAAGTAAAATCATCATCATCACAAAGATCATACTTGCTTTCAGTGGATTGATTTCACTTATAACTGTTTGTCATTTTCCCCCCCCTCCAGCCGTGTTTCGACATGTTTTATAATCACGTGAAGAAGCTGTTCTCAAGCGACGCATCCCTGACTCACATGGAGAAATGTTCACTGATGGAAGCTCTGGTGCTCATCAGTAACCAGTTCAAAGACTTTGCGAAGCAGAAGGCTTTTCTAGATGAGCTGATGGCCTCGGTGGTCGCAGAATGGACCTCGGAGGAAATCAGGCAGTGCGTCTTGAATTCTTTGAATTTCCCTCAAATTGTATTTTAATGTCATGGCAGGTAATTGACTGATATTTCCTCCCTGTGTGTCAGTGTGCTGTCAGATCCTGCAGTGTTTCTGTCCTTTGTTGGAGCCGATCAGGTGGTCACTGAGCAAAGTAAAGATACAGACACAACGGGCCTTAACAGAGGGCGGGTGAGTGAATTAAGTCTACACTGAGTTTGTTTTCAGCGACTGTGTTTTAGGTAAGTCTTAGATAACTTCAGATCAAAGCAGATTAGGGATGCAACAGTTAAGGCCATAAAGGCTCAGCCATACCGAGAGCAAAACATCTGCGCAAGTGAGCCATGGCAGAAGCATGGCTCCAAAAATGCTTGTATTCAGCTATAACAGTGCAACCCTCATTTAATTACTCATCCTTTCTTCTCGTTTGATATTTCCCTAGTTGAGTTTCTGTTTGTACGCCATGCTGGGGGTGGTGAAGCGGGCACGCTGGCCTGCAGACCTGGAGGAAGCTAAGGCTGGTGGCTTCGTGGCAGGCTACACCCCGGCTGGAGCTCCTATCTACAGAAACCCCTGCACCGCCCACTTCCTGGTCTTGCTGCCAAACCTGCTGCTACTAATCAGGTAGGGTTGAAACTGTATCTTGGACTAATAAAGAGTCTGATGATCATGATGCCCCCTTATCAGGCAGACATGATATAGGTATGGGTCTGAACTTGATTTTTAGATGTGACATGTCCCTGTTGTAATCATCAGTCCGTTCAACAGTGTCACAATAAATAATGCATGCCATCATGTTGATCTGTGACCAGTGTCTTTTCTGTGCTTCTCACTGCAGGACTCACAACAGTCTGTACATGCCAGGGAACATGGCTCGTCTGAGTGAGACCTTCACCAAGGCACATGAGGTGATGGATGCAGAGAAGAATGTGGTTCTTGGTAAGAGGAGCTTTCCACTTACGTCTTTTGTCCCACAATGAGTCATCATCTGAGAAGACTGTGGTTTAACCTTCTCAATATGCACTTTCTGCAGGTCTCTCTCAGCATCTTCTGGATATTTACGACTCTCCCGTGTACAGAACCAACCTGGAGCGCATGCAGGGCTTTTTCACCACATTGTATGACAACTGGTGAGAATTATGTTGCAGCAGTTGCAGTTTTCTTTTATTTATACCTTGCGTGCTGTTGCAGATTAAACTTTACCTCCTCCTTTGCTCTCTTCACCTCTGTAGCTTCCACGTTCTGGGAAGTGCAGGTCAGTCCCTGCAGCAGGAATTCTACACCATCAGTGGGCTAGCTGAAGAAATGAATCGTTCTGCTTTTTTCTCCCTCGACCATGTGCCTGACCACAGACTTCGTCCTATGATTCATATCCTTTTTTGCCATTTACTACAGTTTATTTCCTATTGTCATGCATTAGTCATATACATGTGTACAGATCTTTTTCCCCATCTCAGTTATATGGACAAAGATGAGCTACTGCTTTGTGTTATCAGAGAATTTCCTTAACAAGTTGTTACGGGTGTTTCTGAGGCAGCTGGTGCTATCATGTCCTCAGGAGTACTATGACAGTCTGCTCTGCCCCCTGCTGGGCCCTCTGTTCGCCTACATGCAGCAGGTAAGGATCTTCCTGTTCTGTACATCATTAATCTCAACATCAGACACACTTAATTCACTCACTCACAGTTGCTTTTCTTGCCAAAACTCGGTCTTGCTTCTGTTTCATAATGCAGAGACTCAACGTTAAGTGGCAGGTCATCAACCAGAGGACCTCTGTCAAGTAAGTTCTGGTGGAGAGTTTGTATCCGTTTGTATTTTTGTGTATAGATCTTTGGATTTGTGCTTGTAAAGTTTGACAGTCATGTAAAGGAAGCTAGACATGTACTTAAAAAAACCCAGGTATTTGTTTTAGGTTATTCACTAACAATTTATGACTGTATGTAAAACATAGATGGAGTCTGTGGGTCTTAAAAGTGAAGCCAATGCCGAAGTGCCTTAAATGTGCATTCCTTCTAATAGCTAAGAGAAGTATGATTTCATATAAGCTTATGAGAAAATGACCCTACCTCTCACTTTATGTACTACCTCAATTAACAGTATTCAAATACAGTTTATGGTCGCAATCGCCATTTTCAAGTCTTCCTCAATACAGCATGATGTTCATTTTAACTTAATAAAATACACTGCAAGCCGTGTACGCTTCAGGGTGTGGCTACGTTGTGACCGACAAATCACTCACACACCGACCATTAATCACAAAGCTCTCTGCATGTGGTCACTTCTACCTTCAGAGCAGCAAGATGGCAATGGCCTTTATGCCAAATGCAAGGCTTAATATGATAGTCCAAATGCCAATGAGTGACGTCAGTGTGTTTACATTTAGTCACATTGAAGGTTGTTATTAATAAACGTTCACATTATAGCTACATTATTTCATTTAGTAGAAAGAAAATCGATAAATTGAATCTATTTTAATGTGAAAGAAAAGATCCTCTGAACAGTTCCTTTGAATCGTTATGTTCAGCTAAGAGCTTTATTGTGATTTGAGAAATCCCTCTAAAGCCTCTAATTATAATTACACTTTAAGTGTAATTATATTGATTGCTCGCCGCCTCTAAGCTACAAATTGGATATGTGGACTTGGTGGCAACTTGTTTGTTGTGCTTTTAGTGGTGAGGAGGAGGAGGAGGAGGTGGTGTGTCAGGACAGCCAGGTGACGCAGGAGATGCTGGAGGAGCAGCTGGTGCGCTTGCTCACCAGGGAGGTGCTGGATCTCCTCTGTAAGTGTCAGACTCTCGATCAATCACGTCTAATCCTCCCAGTGACATTTCCCTACAAGTATACAACAAGCTGTTGTTTTACAAAGAAATGCAATTAAACTGTTAACAATAATAATAATAATCTGGTAACCTTTTTAGAGGTGTGGTAAAACATCAGATAAACGCATCAATGACTTGATTAGAAGCATATGCTTCTGTAAGCAGATTATTTTGGAGGTGAAATAAGTGAGTTACCTATCATTGCACTGCATACTGTGTGGCAGCTACTTTGCATTTGCTGCAAGTATTGATTTAAAATAAAGTTTTATTGCAGAAGTGAGTTATTTTTATTACATTGATGTTATAGTTGTTTTATGATTGTAATGTCCCTGTCTGAAACCACTGTAAAGCAAAGCGTGAAGGGAAGCTCAGGGCTTCCTCATTAATATTGCTAATGCACTTGAGTCACATGGAAGTTGTGTTTCTGCCAGCTACACAAGCTGAAAACGGTTTCAAACGTATTAGGAAAGGGCAAATATCAGCCATATTTCCTGGATAGAGTGGAGACCCTACATATTGATAAGACATATTGAAAAAGGAAGTGTTTGTTCTCCAGGGTTTGTCGTGCTTGACTAACCTCTTGCCCTTGGTTTATCCTAAAGGAAGGTTGGGGAGGTCTGAAAAAAAAATGATTAACTAGGTGTATTTACTTTAATGCT
The DNA here is from genome assembly GCA_963678695.2 of Diplodus puntazzo. NCBI lineage: Eukaryota > Metazoa > Chordata > Actinopteri > Spariformes > Sparidae > Diplodus > Diplodus puntazzo. The sequence goes on along the minus strand of OZ023168.1, from coordinate 6,780,234 downwards.
GATATGCATTAAATAATTCATAGTTTTCATACAGTTTAACTTAAATAGCCATGACACTTGACTATGTGAGTTTTTGTGGGGCCGTAATATCTCTTATTCCTTCTCTTCTAGCTGTGAGCTGCATTTCCAAAAAAGTGCCTGAACCAGCAGCAAATAAGGAGGAAATAGAGGGTAAAAAAATGTTAAAAAATGAAATTGATGAACAGATTTGTTTTTTATTATGACAAGTGCATCACCATTTTGCTTGAAATGTTCTCCTCCAGAAGAAGACATGATGATGGACTCAGTGCAGACTGCGGCCCCGGCACAGCCCACAGACGAGCTGACTGAGCTTGGGAAATGCCTGATGAAACACGAGGTCAGACGAAAACGCATCAAGTAACACTCAGTTGTTCGTTAAATGTTGCATTTGAACTCAAAGGTTTCCTTTTTCTTTCCCCAGAACATCTACATGACCCTGTTGACCCTCTCCTTCACCTCGCTGTCGTGGAAGGACACCACCAACTGTCACCGCACTGCCTCAATGGTCTGCTGGACTCTTCTGCGGCAGGTAGCGCAATCAATGGTACAAACATTCTATATTATGCTTCCATGTCACACTTTCCTTTTAAAGCGTAAGGCTGGTTAAATTCTATATTTCTTTGTATTGTTCACAAGTCTCATGAAAAGACCAAAACAGACAGTGTTGAAGTCCATCTCTGTGACCCCATCCCTGTCTGTGGCTCTCAGCACCAAGCCCGTTTGTCTCTACTGAAGACATGAAGTATTTACTTTCATTTTTATAAAAGGCAGAGTAATTTCCTGATACAGCTGGGTACTGTAGGGTTTAGCAAATGTTATGCAGACTGGAGTGAATGGTGCATTTTTGGGGGGGGGGGGAGGATTCAGTAGCCATGCAAGAAAATATCGGGACCTTATCTTCTGATACAAGCTTTAAAATGAAACGTCAGCATCTGCCTGTTAAGATCATACTTTAGTTATGCAAACGGGACCCAAATGTTGACGAAGAAGTTTTATTGTTTTTTCCAGTGAATGTGTAAAGTTTGAAAACTATTATACATTTGAATCTGCCAGTGGGTCATCGTAATAAGAGCAGGCATTATGTGTTGTTGAAAAAATCATAATATCTATGCATATCAATTCTGGAATATTTGATACAGTTTCAATACTTATTCTCACAAGTAAATGAGTGAATGAATTAACATGCCGTTGTCACAGTGTACAAGCCTTCTATATTGATCTTTTTAATAAAACACGCACATGGTACATGGTATCAAATATCAATGTTTTTCAAGGTATCATATTGACGTGAGAGATTCCAGTATAAGAGGTCCCTAATGGGCCTAATCATATGTTGATTCCACTGAGACTTGATGTTCTCTGCTATTAAGTAGATATGCATATACCAGTATCTACATTGGCAATCAACCAAAATAAATTTGAAAATGTCGGCATATAGGATATTGGCAAAAATCCAAAATATCGCATGAATGTGAGATTGGCTCAAGGTAAATTACAGTACTCATGCACATCCATCATCCAGTGCAACAGTGTTTGTCAGATACACAGAAAATACAATTTGTTGTAATTTTTGTTCTTTTCATGGGGTTTGTGAACAATAACCACAACAACAACAAAAAAGTATGAACAATCACCAGATTTTAAGTTCCTTCCAAATTGTGAGAATATAAAAACGTAATGTGCTTTTACT